>CM019069.1:8565129-9165129 GCA_009667805.1 Leptobrachium leishanense | reverse complement strand
AAAGAGACTCTTTACTGCAGAATTTTATAATGAACGGTTTATTAGATATTGAATTAAAACGGGAATATTTTTAACATTGAAGTCTATGGGATTCTCCTGAATAAACTTGCCGAATTAAACCACCGAATGGCAGGGCATTAGGGGAACCTTTCACTGCTGGTTTGTGTTCTCTGAATAGCCGAAGCATTGCTTTTTTATGGGGAATTCACTGCTCTCAAACAGGCACCGAACAGGCACCGTATGTTCAGGCAATTCGCCAGGATTTGGCGAATTGCCTGCTCTCTGAATAGCCGAATGGCCAGGAAAGGTAACCAATAACTGATTTTCAGCGTTCGGTTACCTTTCTCAAGCAATTCGGATCTCTTTGAATAACCCTGTATGTTTCTATAATTATGATTTCTTATATCTACAAGGAAACATCTCATTAAAATATCAATATTTTTGACTTCATACATGTACACACAAAGAAACATCTCACTAGGTATCACTATATGATCAGAATTTAACAATCTCCTCTCCTGCACTGAGTGAGCCCGTGTCATACAGGATTCAATGATGCTGCAGTGGGTGATCTAAGAGAGTGATGTCGGCATGCTCTCTGTGCGATGACATCACTAGTGCCTGATCTGGTTACTGACAGCTGGGAAATGTGAAAATCCCGGCTCCTGGTGATGTTGGGTGGGTGTAGGAAACTCCACCACTTCACCCAGCGATTACACCCAATCGAAGGAGCTAGTGGGGGTGGAGAAAGGGGGCTCCTCACATCCTGGCCACATCAAGGGACCTATTACATTCCTCGCGCACAATTTTGCGCGGACACAAAGATGCGTTAACGTGAGGGGCAAAACCCTTTGCGCTGAACGACGTATTACAACGTTCACGCAAAAAATGCGCGTTAACGTTTAACGCGGATGGACCTGCGCGAGCGTAATGTACTTTGCACGTCCAATACTTAACATTGTGAGCGCAAATGCGTTTGTGCGCTGGACAACGTTTGCGCGCATAATTTTAACGTCTTTGAAAAGCTGGTGGTAACGGCAAATTGTAACAACCTGACCGTACCAAACTGCGGATTCACAACGGAGAACTTCGATGCGCACTTTTTTTTACTAGATCCGTCAAAAATGACCTTGTCTTCCGTCAAAACATACCTCTGTTGTGCGCAGTCCACACAAAAATGACGGACTCGCGTCAAAAAATGACGGACTCGCGTCAATAATGACGGACTCGCGTCAAAAATTACATCGCTGTTTTCTGATTTCTGCGCCAGCAAAGGTACTTTGCGTGCATTTTTGCGCATCGCTTTTACGAACGTTATTTTTTGACGAATGACAAAATGCGCGAGGATTGTAATACCACCGTTAATTTTCGTTTTTACGTTGAGAATGTATTAGGGCCCTAAATCAATAACATTGTCGTAATGAGTACAGTCTCCATAAGGGTGCGGATCCGTTGAACAGACATCAAAATAAGAAAGTCCCATTTCCAGAGATTTTCCTTTCTGTAAAATATATATAAATAAAAAACCCTGTTTAGGTTTAACATTGTACTAATAACAATAATAACAATGATAAAATAATAACAATAATAATTAAAAGAATAATAATAATAATAACAATGATAAAATAATAACAATAATAATAAAAAGAATAACAATGATAAAATAATAACATTAATAATTAAAAGAATAATAATAATAACAATGATAAAATAATAACAATAATAATAAAAAGAATAATAACAATAATAATAAAAAGACTAACAATAATAACAATGATAAAATAATAACAATAATAATAAGAAGAATAACAATAATAACAATGATACAATAATAACATTAATAATTAAAAGAATAATAATAATAACAATGATAAAATAATAACAATAATAATAAAAAGAATAATAATAATAATAACAATAATAATAAAAAGAATAACAATAATAACATTGATAAAATAATAACATTAATAATTAAAAGAATAATAATAATAACAATGATAAAATAATAACAATAATAATAAAAAGAATAACAATAATAACAATGATAAAATAATAACATTAATAATTAAAAGAATAATAATAACAGTAATAATAATAGAAACATGCATTTTAATGGCCCCCGCAAAAAGAGGAATTAAGAGTAAGTGTTAGGGTCTCTTTTAGTGCCTGTGTGTTACATTGTGATGGTTTTATGTGTAGCGCTGTGAATGTTGCACTTCCCCTGTGACACACAGAGAGATTAGCAGAGCTACAGGGTTAAGCTCTACCTGGATGAACTCTGACCAATCAATGTCTCTCCATTTCGAGATGAAAGGGAAATTTGCTTCTGACTCATTTCAAATTAGGTTTCCGACACGTCCCGGCATCTCGTCTCACATGAAAAGTAACGTGGAACTATTTGGCGGTTTCTGCGCTCCTGGCCAGGATAGAAGGATTACTGGGAAATGATTAAAAAAGAAGAAAAAGAGAAAAAATAAAGTACTGAACGATTCACTGAGCTCACGGATTTGATAATTGTGCTCGTATGGGTGGTGGAGGATGAGACTTTCAGCGGAAGAGTCAAAAGGGGTTATTCAGAGAGAGTCAATCTGGCCTCGAAATGTAACTGTACCTTGAATTTCCCCGTATGGTGACATTTTGTGGTCATTCAGCTATACAGAGAGCAGGCAGTTCGCCAAATTTTGGTGAATTGCCTTCAAAACAAGAGGACATAGTCTTAGATTAGAGGGGCAAAGGTTTAAAAGTAACATCAGGAAGCATTATTTTACTGAGTGGGTGGTGGATACATGGAACAGTCTTCCAGTAGAAGTGGTAGAGGCCAAAACAGTGATTGAATTTAAGCAGGCATGGGATAGGCATAAGGCTATCCTAAACAAAAGATAAATCCAGGTAAAGTATCCATGTAATTGGGCGACTAGATGGGCCGAAAGGTTCTTATCTGCCGACATTTTTCTATGTTTCTATGTTTCTATGTTTCTATTCACAGACACCAAACAGCAGAGAAATGTCAGTGAAATGCCCTGATGTTCAGTGGTTTAATTCGACAGGTTTAATCAGGAGAATCCCATAGGTTTCAATGTTAAAAATATTCCCGTTTTTACTCAATATCTAATAAACCGTTTATTATTTTAATCTGCAGCAAAAAGACTCTTTATTTATTGATATTTTAGGATCTTTTAGGCATTTTTCAGGATTTTTTCGGCAAAATTTTATTTCCGATTTTTTTTTTTAAATCGTTTTTCTTTTTCTGTAACATTCCTTTTTATTATCATTCATAGGATTTTAGGTGTAAATTCCAGACATTTTCAATTTTGAAACTTTCAAGCATATTGTTTTTTTTTTATCCTGTTCGTCAGCTTGTTGGCTTTTTCCGGCAGCTGCTCTGCGCTGTGATTGGTGGCTTTTTACGGCGTGTTCGGCGTGGTTTTTCCCGGCGGTTCCAGTGGGTTTTCGGTATTCGTCAGGATTGCGGCAGGATTGCAGTGGGTTTTCCCTGCACTCCAGGGACCCTGCAGTGAATGCTGAATACACCACAGGTGGGGATCTTTTATTCCCAGAAGTGCAGGCATGTGTGGGGAGCGAGAGAGCACCGAAATGTCGGCGAAATTTCATAATGACTGGGCCCACAACCAACTTTTGGAAATTCCTCATTAGGATTAGGGATGAGCTGTTCGGGTTCGGACGGTTCAGGGTTCGACCCGAACTTAGCCTGTTCTAGCAGATCGCGAAAACCGAACATTTCCGGGTGTTCGCCGCATGTTCGACCACAATGGACCACAATGCATTTTCCCACTGGCCTGAAGCTCGTAATTGGATACAGCCTTGCACCTGACCACAGGTCTGGTGCAAGACTGGTTCAACACTATGCCAATCTCCGCTCAGAGTCCTGATTGGGCAAATTTTGCCCAATCATGGGCTCACAGAGCTAAGTCCCGCAGCACACTATATATAACGTTTCCACGCAGCGCTTTCTGCACGTATTTCAGAGGAGATTTCAAAGAAGATAGTTGTGTGTGTTGTTACTGCCGGTCTGCCACGCTACTGGGGGGGTCTGGGGGGGTCTCATTTCTACCAAATATCAGGGAATTTAGGTGATGTGTGCCTTGTCACTGTGCCAGCAAGTTTTTTGGGGGTTTACAACTTTGTTGAAAACATTTGTGAATTGAGGTGATCTTATGGGTCTTGTGACTGTGCCAGCAATTATTTTTGGGGCTCACTAATTTCTTTAAAACACTTGGGAATTAAGGTGATCTGTGTCTTGTCACACATCCAGTACCACGCTGTATTTTGGGGCTCACTAATTTCTTTAAAACATTTGTGAATTAAGGTGATCTGTCTCTTGTCACTGGCTGCCAGCTATCAGTGTGTCTCACTGAGTTATACCAGAGTTATTTAAATCTTTATACCACAGTTGAATCAGAGTTCTGTATATATTAATCTATATATCACTCACCATGTCAGAAAGAACAAAAAGGACAGGCAGACGCTCCCAGACACAGATAAGAGGGCAAGCAGCCCCTGTGTCGGGAGGCTGTGCCTCTGGTCGTGGTGGACGTGGTGCATCCTCTGCAGGGGCACGCTTGTCCTTTCTAACTGGTGCTGGCCGTCTTAAGCAGCAGCAACATACAGAGGACTTGGTGGATTGGCTAACTTGGCCATCCTCATCCTCCTCATCCTCTGCCAGCCAGGCTTCTAGTGCTTTACAGTCCACCTCAGCTGCCAAAGAATCTAATGCAGCCTCCATGTCCACAGCTACTCCTGCCGTAGCCTCGCTATCACACACGGAGGAGTCAGCTGAATTGTTTGACTACAATGAGAGTGACATGCTGCTTGAGGATGCGCAGCAAGTACAGTGCTCTGATTCAATCTCTGAGGTTGAGCAAGGGAGTATAATCAACCTAGAGGAAGTGGGTGCCAGTGATGACACACAAATAACTGGCACTCATGTTGCCCCAGCAGCTGCAGCATACTGCCAAGTTGGATCCAGTGACGAGGAGATAGGGGGTGAAGATGACATTGATGATGATGAGGTCACTGACTGACTGACAAGCAGTTGTTTATGGATAGATTAAAGGAAAAACATTTACCGTCATTTGAAACGTAATTTTTTTGTTTTTAAATGTTTCTATACATCCTAGAAATCCGCCACTTCACGGGCAGGTTATGGGGACCTCCTAGGCACCATATTTGAAGGAATTTTGGGTTTTTATTTTTAACCCTTATTTCATGGAAAACTCACTGTCCCTTTAAAAACTTATTTTTTTTTACTTTTTGTCCTTGTTTCCTGACCCCCAGGGCACTACCTGGACCCCCATACACCTTTTATGGCAAACATGTAGCATATATGCCCTCTTGGAGGGCACTCTAAAAACCGAATTTTCAACCCCATTGACTTGCATTGGTTTTGAGTTCGGGTTCGGGTTCTTACCCGAACAAATGGGAAGTTCGTGTTCGGGCTCATCCCTAATTAGGATTAACTACAAGTATGTCCTAATGCAGGGCTGTCAAACTCCAGCCCCTGATAAGTTTCTGGACTTCAACTCCCATGATTCCCTGGCAATCTATTGCAGTCAAAGAATTCTGGGAATTGTAGGCCTCAACACCAGGGGGGGGGGCATGAGATCGACAGCCCTGTCCTAATGGCTTGTGAACTTTCTCTATATCAATATCTCATGTCAAAACATGCCTTTTCCTCATGCCCATCCATATTTTTTTTTCTTTCTTGAGCAAATTGTCCTAATTAACCCTTTCAGAACCTTGCAGCACTTTTTTTTTGGAAAAAAAACATTATCATAACATTTATTTGAAAATGGGATACGGAGGTAACAAGTAAATGTTGGGTAAAATTGCAATTTAGTAGAAAAATTGTTATTTCAAAAAAGTTAAATGTTAAAAATAATGTAAATTTGCTTGTTTTTAATTTTTCATGTACAGGTTTATTCTTTACGGAAATAATATTGGGGTGAAAGGCTGTAAGTGCTAGATAGCGTTTCTTATACAAGGGGTTATTCACTAAGCACAGATCTTGCTACAGAAGTGCACCAAACGGCAAATTTAACCGTATGGTGCAATTCCGGGGCAGTTCGTTTATTCAGAGAACTGTCAATTCTCCAAATACTGGCGAACTGACAGTGAAATACGGTGCAGTTCATCACAGTTCAGCAATCTTCAGTGATCTTCACTTGTATCGGAACACTTGGAACTGCTGCAAAAAAAGACGTCAAACATGTCCAGAAAAAGCCAACAATCTGCCGAACGCAGTGCCAACCAGCCGCTGGCAAAAGCCGACAAGCCGACGAATAGGGTAAAAAAACCAAAAACGATTGAAAGTGTCAAAATTTAAAAGCTGTTTGCAAAAAAACTACTAAACAAAAATATCTGGAATTTACTTATAAAGATCCTATGAATGGTAATAAAAAGGTCTGTTACAGAAAAAAGAAAAAATGCTTTAAAAAATAAAAAGGAAAAAATAATTGCTGAAAAAATCTCAAAAAATGCCTAAAAGAACCTAAAAAATACATAATTAAAGAGTCTTTTTGCTGCAGATTAAAATAATAAACGGTTTATTACATATTGGATTAAAACGGGAATATTTATAACATTGAAACCTATGGGATTCGTCTGATTAAACCTGTCGAATGAAACCACTGAACATCAGGGCATTTCACTGATATTTCTCTGCTGTTCAATGTGAATAGATTAACCATTGCTTCTCTATGGGGGATTTCTCTGCCTTTGAACAAGCACCATAATTGCTGTCAATTCGCCAATATTTGGCGAACTGCTTTCTTTATGAATAGCCCAATGGCCACGAAAATGCAACGTACGGGGATATTCACTGTTCGGTGAAATTTGGGAGCAAGTCGGGATCTCTGTGAATAACCCTGATAGTTGTGTGTATTTATTTATTTCATTTTGCATCTAAATCGCTTGGTTCATGAGTGGGATCACTGAATTCAAATGAAGTTTAGGAAAAAAAATCCCTTTTTGTTCTAAGAATAAAACGTGTATATCTTGTATAGTAGGTGCCTTCTCTTTGCATTGTGATGCTGTCTCGGTGTCGGTGTTGGGTTGCATGGTGATGCTGTCTTGGTGCGGGTTACATGGTGATGCTGTCTCGGTGCGGGTTGCATGGTGATGCTGTCTCAGTCCAGGTTGCATGGTGATGCTGTCTTGGTGCGGGTTGCATGGTGCTGCTGTCTTGGTGCGGGTTGCATGGTGATGCTGTCTCGGTGCAGGCTGCATGGTGCTGCTGTCTTGGTGCGGGTTGCATGGTGATGCTGTCTCAGTCCAGGTTACATGGTGCTGCTGTCTTGGTGCGGGTTGCATGGTGCTGCTGTCTTGGTGCGGGTTGCATGGTGCTGCTGTCTTGGTGCGGAATGCATGGTGCTGCTGTCTTGGTGCGGGTTGCATGGTGCTGCTGTCTTGGTGCGGGTTGCATGGTGCTGCTGTCTTGGTGTGGAATGCATGGTGATGCTGTCTTGGTGCGGGTTGCATGGTGCTGCTGTCTTGGTGCGGGTTGCATGGTGCTGCTGTCTTGGTGCGGAATGCATGGTGCTGCTGTCTTGGTGCGGGTTGCATGGTGATGCTGTCTCAGTACAGGTTGCATGGTGCTGCTGTCTTGGTGCGGGTTGCATGGTGATGCTGTCTCGGTACAGGTTGCATGGGGCTGCTGTCTTGGTGCGGGTTGCATGGTGCTGCTGTCTTGGTGCGGGTTGCATGGTGATGCTGTCTTGGTGCGGGTTGCATGGTGCTGCTGTCTTGGTGTGGAATGCATGGTGATGCTGTCTTGGTGCGGGTTGCATGGTGCTGCTGTCTTGGTGCGGGTTGCATGGTGCTGCTGTCTTGGTGCGGAATGCATGGTGCTGCTGTCTTGGTGCGGGTTGCATGGTGCTGCTGTCTTGGTGCGGGTTGCATGGTGCTGCTGTCTTGGTGGTGGAATGCATGGTGATGCTGTCTTGGTGCGGGTTGCATGGTGCTGCTGTCTTGGTGCGGTTGCATGGTGCTGCTGTCTTGGTGCGGAATGCATGGTGCTGCTGTCTTGGTGCGGGTTGCATGGTGATGCTTCTCAGTAAGGTTGCATGGTGCTGCTGTCGGTGCGGGTTGCATGGTGATGCTGTCTCGGTACAGGTTGCATGGGGCTGCTGTCTTGGTGCGGGTTGCATGGTGATGCTGTCTCGGTGCGGGTGACTGCACTAACACAAAATGTATCATCAAAGCAGAATATTACAATGTTTCTCTTGCACGTTCTACAGCCAGTAACACTGTCAGACGTTCGGTGCAACCAGAGCTTACAATACAAATCCCCTGCTCGGCGATGTGATGAATGTGGATGTTTGGGGCTGTAGAGGCATAAAACAAGACAAATATGTAATTAGATCTTGACCCATTCTACCTGCATGGCATGAGCCATTATTTGAATTCACACGCATAGAACGATGGGCCTGTTTAGTTGGTATTCATTTATTCAGCACTCTGTAATCTATATTTAATAGAGTGGCAGGCAGTGGCATAATAAAACCTTTAAAAGATAGCTTCTGTGCGCGCAAGGTTACATTGCACGCAGAGCTCAACACCTATGGTATTTTTCATCACGAGCCTAAAAAACACCAATGATTCATAAAAATGGATTTAGCAATAAATTGCTCGGAAAAAATGACAGCGCGCATTGAACCAAGAGAGAGCGGAGAGAGCGTCTGCAAACAACAACAAAGAAAAATGTATCAACACCGAGTTAATAACAATAACAAAATGCTAAGCTGGCAGCATTTTCCTGCAGCGGCACAGGTGATCGAAGGGTTAATTAGAGAACGCACAGGAAACTGTGTCCCAGAATGCACTTCAGGTAATGCAATGCAGCTTCGGAATAATAATAATAAAATAATTTGGAGGTTTGTAGCTTTTTTTTATAACGTTCTGTTTACAGATTGCGCTAGAAGTAAATTTATTATTAATCAGTTCATTTGTATAAAAGAGAAAAAGGCGGCAGAGTAACAGAGTATCGCCCGGGAAACGCTTCCATTATTTAGCATTATCTTTATTAGTGGTAGTAATTAGCAGAAGTAGCGGTAATTATATCATGGCTGTTAATGCTCGTCTCAATGAATGCACAGAAACGTAACAATTACAGATTAATTCTAGGATTAAGCTCGTTCCTTGCCTGCTCTTCTTCTATATGCATTTACATCAAGTGAGATGACATGTTCTATGAATGTGGAAATAAAACGCGGTGGGCGTTTGGTGAATGTTTGGATTTCTTTTTGTAAAGTGACAGTTACAATCTAATAATGTGGGCTGAGAGTGGACGGTAGGTGTGAAGACAACAAGGTTTATATAAGGGATCTGTGTATAGTGTTGTCAGATCGGCCATGTTTCCCGGACACATAATTTATTCATGCTGATAGGCAATGCCACCCCGCAACATGTATAATCCATATGCTGCAGGTAAGAAATCATAAAGAAATCCCAAATGGCCTGCCTTGATTTCCTTCCTGCAGCATATGATTTATACATGTTGCAGGGTCGCACTTTTCTCTGTTCTCCACCACTGCATGAAACAATAATATGTTTCCAGTTTTCACTTTTCATTTAGTTTCAGATTGCTTCATTCCCTCTTTCAATTTGTTTTGGTGCATTCGTTATGTTGCCGTGTTGCGTATTTTGGATTGATTAGTTATTTCGTTTTTCGTTTGTATTAGTTATTTCGGAATGTGAAACGGATGAATTAATTACTTAGATTAGGATTTAAAAAAAAGATATGTAATCCCCCTGTATTTGGTGCTGAAACCTATTCAGTACCAAGGACAGCAGCTATTCTTGGTGCTATAACCTAATCAGCCCCATGGATAGCAGCTCCAAGGTGCTCCAGAGCTGCTTTCCTCTGTACTGAATAGGTTTCAGGACCATGGAGAGCAGCTCTGCGGGACTTCGGAACACTGCAGGGCTGTTGTCCTTGGTAATGAATAGGTTTAAGCACCAAGAATAGCTGCTGTCCATGGTACCGAATAGGTTTCAGCACCATAGACAGCCCCCACTAAACGCAGTCAGACTGAAGGAAAGAAAAAAAAATGCTGCGTTCAGCAAATAAACAAGCCTCGTTGTTCCAAAAAATCAATAAATAGAGAGACTTTTTGCTGCAAGGGAAAAGAATAAACGGTTTAATAAATATTTAATAAAAACTGGGATTTTTTTCTACATTGAAACCTATGGGATTCGCCTGTTTATATCTGTCAAATGAACCACCAAAAATAAGGTGGTTCGTTCGACAGATATAAACAGACATTTCGGTGCTGTTCGTTGTCGCCTAATTGATTAACCATTACTTCTGCACTGCCGCCGAATCGCACCGAAATGGACCATGGTGCTGTCCATAGCTTGTGGTGCTGAATACAACAGATTCCACCATGGCCAATGGACAGTCATTGTAATCGGTGCAACAAATTGATCCGTAAAACGAAATAATTTGCTTTGTACCATTTTGTTTTTGTTTCATTTTGGTCGGTTTCAAACGGAATCGATTCATATTTTTGGATGCACTTCTGAAATACGAATCGGGAAAATGTCAAAATTTTGATTTGTAACAAAACAAAATGCACATCTCTAGTGTCCAAGAAAACATGGCCGATGTGGCAACCCTACTGACATAGAGCACTTAGATATATTGTATATATATATACAGTATATAGTACGTAGTGATACCTTTTTTATTGGACTAACGTAACATTTAAAAGACAAGCTTTCGAGAGTATTATTCTCTTCCTCAGGTCTGGAAGCTTATTACTGATCAGTTTCTAGAATTAAACATTAGAACGTAAAGGGTCACATGGGTGGGGGCTTAGATGTCATAAAGAGTAGAGTCAAATGGTATGTTCAAAATGGGAAACTGAACATACCATTTGACTCTACTCTTTATGACATCTAACCCCCACCCATGTGACCCTTTATGTCCTAATGTTTAATTCTAGAAACTGATCAGTATAGCTTCCAGACCTGAGGAAGAGAGTATTACTCTTGAAAGCTTGTCTTTTAAATGTTACTTTAGTCCAATAAAAAAGGTATCACTGTGACGGAACCGTTCTCTTCCGTCTGTCCTGACTCTCCAGACACCCCTTCGTTGCGTTCAGCCCGGCTACTGGGAGCGCTGTCATCAGCGCCTCGAGCAGCTTGACCCGCCTGCCTCTGTTCCTCTGCCCTGGAGCCGTTAGGAATCTCCAGAAGGCCGCTCGGTGCCTTCTGAGGTTGAGTGTATAGTGTAGCGTCGCTGAAATAAAAACACCAGGCGCGGCTGTATGCTTTAAAACAGGATTCTCTCTCAGTCTGAGAGTTCTGACCTTTAATGAACAAAAACGCCACCATTTATGCTGAAATCCAACAGTCATAATTTGCATAAATGACACACCTCGTCCTACCAATATGCTAATTACATTATGTCAGTTAGATATTTACAATAAACATTCTTTATATTCTTTAGCCTTTAGCTCACACAACATTTGCATAACCTATTGTTCTAACACATTAGATTAAAGACAAACACTATCACAGACTTCTTGAATCAAATATGCAGCCAGATAAGGGGGAAAGCCCTGTTGCATAAATTACACAGCAGTAAAGCTTGTTTACTGGCTATATTAAAACACATTTACCTACAGGAATATAAGTATTTAAAACTAAAGCTACGCCATTTTACACTAAACTAATTTATTTAAACTAAAACCAAACGATGTAATATATATTTAAAAACACACGATATAAATTGAACATAAAGTCTCTTGGGGTTTGAAGCATGGAGCATTACAACAGCTCCATGACAATCACTACATACTGCTATACTCGTGATTTTGGCAAACTGGACTAACACGGCCTATTGAATATTTATATATATATATATATATATATATATATATACTTGTATATAACCTGTACACCCCCTAAAAAGGTTTGGTTCTGACCAAGCAATTTTTTCTGGAGAACCTGTAGATGTGCGATCTCTGCTCATTCAAAATAAATAACTGCTTAACAGGACACAGTTAACATTTTGTCCACCTTTTGGGAATAAAACATAAAACAATGCAATTTTAATAAAATACAATCTGTAAATAGTGATTTACGGCAAGATTTGCCAGATCCTCCATGTTTTCCTGGGCATGTATTTATTCATGGTGATGGGCAGCATAAGGTTGCCAGGACGGCCATGTTTTCCTTGACAGATATTACTATTTCATGCAGAGGAGGAGCACAGCGAAAAGTGCTGTACTGCAACATGTATAATTCATATGCTGCAGGAAGGAAATCAAGGCAGGTCACCTGGGATTACTCTTTGATTTCTTACCTGCAGCGTATGGATTCTACACGCTGCAGGGTGGCATTTTTTATGCGCTCCCCATCATCATTATATGTGTCTGGGGAAAAATGGCCTACCTGGCAAGCCTAGGACAGCACATGAAAAAAAAAATCCACCCCACAGCATGTAGAATCCATACGCTGCAGATAAGAAATCCAAAAGGAATCCCAGGTAGGGTTACAAGATCGGCCATGTTTTCCTGGACACACATTCTTATTACGCACAAGGAAAAGTGGTATCCTGCAGCATATATAATTTATATTCTATATTCTATCAGGGTTATCCAAAGAGATTTGAAAAGTCACCGCACGTTCGGTGACTTTTCGTTCTCTTCAATTCGGTTCCTTTTGCCGATCCCATTTCGGTGACCCTGCGGTGTATTCAGCAAGCACCACAGGGTCCCCGAATTGCAGGGAAAAGCTGCCGCAAACCTGACGAAAACTAACCGAATGCACGCTGAAAACAAGCAAAAACATCTGGATTAACCTTCGAAAAAGCCGAACAGGAGCCGAACAGGAGCCGAATCACACAGAGCCGAAGCAGCTGTGACGTAGAGGAGGCAGTGAATAAATTAGAAAAACCATTTGTATGAATCTGGGAAAAAGAAACGCTGTTTGCAAAGAAACCACTGAGCGAAAATGTCTGAAATTTTCACAGGAGATCCAGGGAATGATAATAAAGAGGGCTGTTACAAAAAAAATAAGCAAACTGAAAAAAAAAAAAAAAAATCGGACTTTTAATTTTTTTTTAAAAAATTCAGAAAAATGCTTAAAGTATCCTAAAAAATCTATAAATAAAGAGACTTTTTGCTGCAGAATTTTATAATGAACGGTTTATTATATATTGAATTAAAACGGGAATATTTTTAACATTGAAGCCTATGGGATTCTCCTGAATAAACCTGCCGAATTAAACCACCGAATGGCAGGGCATTAGGGGAACCTTTCACTGCTGGTTTGTGTTCTCTGAATAGCCGAAGCAGTGCTTTTTCATGGGGATTTCACTGCCCTCGAACAGGGACCGAACAGTCACCGTATGTTCAGGCAATTCGACAGGATTTGGCGAATTGCCTGCTCTCTGGATAGCCGAATGGCCAGGAAAGGTAACCGAACGCTGATTTTCAGCGTTCGGTTACCTTTCTCAAGCAATTCGAATCTCTTTGAATAACCCTGTATATTTCTGGAAGGAAACCAACACAGGTCACGTGGGATTCCTTTTTCATTTCTGACCTGCCTTGTATGGATTATACATGCTGCAGGGTGACATTTTTCATGCACTGCCCATCAATTTGAGTAAATTATGTGTCCAGTAAAACATGGCCGACCTGGCAACCTTAAGCACAGATGTCCTACCTTGATTTCTTTCCTACAGCATATGAATTATACATGTTGCAGGGCAGCACTTTTCCCTGTGCTCTCCCTCGGCATGAAATAGTAATATGTGTCCAGGAAAACATGGCCAACCTTACAACTATACTTAAGGCTCTCCTGACAGATTCTCTAGGAAATATCCCAAAACCTGCGTCTAAACCCCAGCCCCTCATTGATTCCCGCGGCTTGCACACTCACCTCCGTGCAAGGGTTAATTTGACAGTTACTTGGCAATCGCACTTTTAATTAATCCAAATGGCAGAATGTTCCCATAATTTATGTATATTTTTTGCCTTGGACTGGATTGTGATTGTAATCAGCGCCTGTATTTGAAGACAAAGGAAATTAATTAAAGTGATGCAATAAGCTGATTACTATTGTTTTGCTCCTGCGCGTTTCGCATCTCCTGATTAGGCTTTGGATTTCGATTTCTGCGTGAAGCCGTTGTACGCCGGGCTTTAATTATCTGATATTATTATTTGGGCAATAATTCACTTTTGTGTTATGATGCACAAAGTTTACAAAAGTTCATATTAAACCCTTGACTTCCAATGCCACGTACACATGAGTTATAAGGGGCTATTCACTAACCGCCAAATTGGCCTCAAATTGCACCGGACGGTGACTTTCTGGTCACTTCACCAAATACAGACAAATTGACAGTGAAATACAGACTATTGTGTCCTCTATTCACAGAACCCCAAACTGCACCGAAATCACAGTGACATGCCCTAATAGTTTAAATAGCGAATCCCATAGGATTCAATGTAATAAATGATTTTTTTTAAAAAAAAAATTAAAAAAGGCAATTTATTCTTTTCCTTTTTTGCAAAAACCCTTTTTATTTTTTAAAACACATTCTTGTAACACACCTTTTTATTATTTTCAAAGGACTTTTCTATAATTTAGACACATTTTTAATACATTTTTATTGATTTGACCTCCTTTTAGGAGAATAGGAGACTTATTTTTTTTCCCAGTGTGACTTATAATTTATCCCAAAACATAGTAATTGAAATATGCAATTCATTGCATGTCTCTCTCTCCCTCAATTTTCCTCAGGTCATCTAAACCAAACACCCCCTCCCTGTGCCTGATAATTCCTGTTTTCCCACAATATTTCTGTTTCTGCTTTAAGATACGTATCTATATAATGGAGACTCACCTGTATATCCCTATAGGAGAATTCCTTAAACCTGTTCTCCAATGATTTCTCTTTTTATCACTGAACATACAGGGTTATTCAAAGAGAGCTGGACTGGCCCCGAAATGTTACCGAACAGTGACCAATTTCATGGCCGTTCGGCTATTCAGAAAGCTGGAAATTCGCCAAATTTTGGAGATTTGCCAGCAAAGTACGGTGTCTGACGACAGTGAAATCCCCCATAGAGAAGCATTGGTTACTCTCTTCACAGACACTGAACAGCAGAGAAATGTCAAAGAAATGCCCTGACGTTCAGTGGTTTCATTCGACATGTTTAATCAGGCGAATGCCACAGGTTTCAATTTTAAAAATATTCCTGTTTTTATTTAATATCTAGTAAAATTGTTATTCTTTTAATCTGCAGCAAAAAGTCTCTCTATTTATATTTTTTTAGGCATTTTTCAGGATGTCTTTCGCAAAAAAAATATTTTTTTTTAAATGACCGGTCTTTCTTTTCTGTAGTAGACCTTTCTATTATTATTCATAGGACCTTATACATTGTTCCCAGGCATTTTCATCCATTATTTTTTTGCCAACAGCTGAGCTGGCACCCACCGTAGAGCAGGCCACTAGTGTTGTTGCTTGTTCTCAGGACCCTCACAAACCCCCCTTTCTCTCACTATAGGTTTACAGGGTCATCCAGACGTGGACCCCTTGCTTGATGTGCCATGGGAGGGGTGTCAGCTATACCCTCCTGACGATGCCTAACAAGGCCGAAACGATCGTTGGGGGTTGCTGCACCTCTCGTGCAGGGATGAGGTCCTTGGCAGTCAGCACTGGCCACCCTTTTTGGGTGAGAGCAGTCTGATTTGCATATGGAGCATTCATCCTTGTAATGGCACAATCAAGCTAAAATCTTGTGAGTCCTGAGCGTCCCCCACCATAGAGCAGGCCACTAGTGCTGTTGCTCGTCCTCAGGACCCTCACAAACTTCCCTTTCTCTCACTTCAAATTTGGAGAATTTCAATATTTATGTTTTTTCTTACCCCATTCGTCAGCTTGTCGGCTTTTTTGGGCGGCTGATTGGAGCTGTGTTAGGCGTCTCAGCGGCTTTTTTTGGACGTGCTTTGCTTATTTGCGGCAGATCAATAGGTGCGCTCGGTGGGATTTCGTCGGGCACGTTTGCAGGAATTTTTAATTATGTTTATTGAATAAAAGGTTTTTTTTTATATTTTGCTAAGTCTCCTCGTGCATCCTGCGTCTCTCTTTTTTGTATATCTATTAAGGATTTGTGCAGTGAGGCCCTTGTGATAATCTGGAGGCTGTATCTGGCTGCTTATGGGATATACTGTATGTATATATACTCATAAATATATCTGTTATTCATGCATTTTGTCTTGTTGTTTGGCACAAATAAAACCCATAAAATCGGATAAGATATGCTGAGCATTCCACCAGGCTGGCGTTTAATGTGCGCTTCAGTGAAACTCATGAATGTAATAATTCCGCTCTTGTATTCCTTTAATTAAATATTAACTCGCGAGTCTTCTGCAAATTTTTACATGAGTTCATGGCCAATGAATATTCGCTGCTGAACCACGTTAATTAGCCGCTTCCCACGCAGGTGTTACTATAGAGAGCGCACTCATCCGGCGGCGTTGGAGTGCGCGCTTCATGTTTAAGTGCCCATTGCTAGTTTTGCTTAGCATGAATTTTTTTCTCATGAATATACATTTAACATAATTTTTATTTCTATTTAATTTATCCCCTGATTCTGATATATTAATATGCTATAATAATTACACGTTTTGACTGGCGGCCTCTGATGCATCTGATACTAATATTCTAATATAATACTATGTATACTATAATATGCTGAATTATATAATTTATACTATGGTATTGCGAAAATATGATCATATTAGATAATATACTATATTACACTAATATATATATATATAATAGTTACTATGAGATAACAGAATATTCTAGATATAATAGTTACTATGAGATAACAGAATATTCCGGATATAATAGTTACTATGAGATAACAGAATATTCCAGATATAATAGTTACTATGAGATAACAGAATATTCCAGATATAATAGTTACTATGGGATAACAGAATATTCCGGATATAATAGTTACTATGGGATAACAGAATTTTCCAGATATAATAGTTACTATGGGATAACAGAATATTCCGGATATAATAGTTACTATGGGATAACAGAATATTCCGGATATAATAGTTACTATGGGATAACAGAATTTTCCAGATATAATAGTTACTATGGGATAACAGAATATTCCGGATATAATAGTTACTATGGGATAACAGAATATTCCGGATATAATAGTTACTATGGGATAACAGAATATTCCGGATATAATAGTTACTATGGATAACAGAATTTTCCAGATATAATAGTTACTATGGGATAACAGAATATTCCGGATATAATAGTTACTATGGGATAACAGAATATTCCGGATATAATAGTTACTATGGGATAACAGAATATTCCGGATATAATAGTTACTATGGGATAACAGAATATTCCGGATATAATAGTTACTATGGGATAACAGAATATTCCGGATATAATAGTTACTATGTGATAACACAATATTCCAGATATAATAGTTACTATGGGATAACAGAATATTCCGGATATTATAGTTACTATGGGATAACAGAATATTCCGGATATAATAGTTACTATGGGATAACATAATATTCCGGATATAATAGTTACTATGAGATAACAGAATATTCCAGATATAATAGTTACTATGGGATAACAGAATATTCCGGATATAATAGTTACTATGGAATAACAGAATATTCCGGATATAATAGTTACTATGTGATAACAGAATATTCCAGATATAATAGTTACTATGGGATAACAGAATATTCCGGATATAATAGTTACTATGGGATAACAGAATATTCCGGATATAATAGTTACTATGGGATAACAGAATATTCCAGATATAATAGTTACTATGGGATAACAGAATATTCCGGATATAATAGTTACTATGGGATAACAGAATATTCCGGATATAATAGATACTATGGGATAACAGAATATTCCGGATATAATAGTTACTATGGGATAACAGAATATTCTGGATATAATAGTTACTATGAGATAACAGAATATTTCGGATATAATAGTTACTATGGGATAACAGAATATTCCGGATATAATAGTTACTATGGGATAACAGAATATTCCGGATATAATAGTTACTATGGGATAACAGAATATTCCGGATATATTAGTTACTATGGGATAACAGAATATTCCGGATATAATAGTTACTATGAGATAACAGAATATTCCAGATATAATAGTTACTATGAGATAACAGAATATTCCGGATATAATAGTTACTATGAGATAACAGAATATTCCGGATATAATAGTTACTATGGGATAACAGAATATTCCAGATATAATAGTTACTATGTGATAACAGAATATTCCAGATATATTAGTTACTATGGGATAACCGAATATTACGGATATAATAGTTACTATGAGATAACAGAATATTCCAGATATAATAGTTACTATGAGATAACAGAATATTCCGGATATAATAGTTACTATGAGATAACAGAATATTCCGGATATAATAGTTACTATGGGATAACAGAATATTCCAGATATAATAGTTACTATGTGATAACAGAATATTCCAGATATAATAGTTACTATGGGATAACCGAATATTACGGATATAATAGTTACTATGGGATAACAGAATATTCCGGATATAATAGTTACTATGGGATAACAGAATATTCCAGATATAATAGTTACTATGGGATAACCGAATATTCCGGATATAATAGTTACTATGGGATAACAGAATATTCCGGAAATAATAGATACTATAGGATAACAGAATATTCCGGATATAATAGTTACTATGGGATAACAGAATATTCTGGATATAATAGTTACTATGAGATAACAGAATATTTCGGATATAATAGTTACTATGGGATAACAGAATATTCTAGATATAATAGTTACTATGGGATAACAGAATATTCCGGATATATTAGTTACTATGGGATAACAGAATATTCCGGATATAATAGTTACTATGAGATAACAGAATATTCCAGATATAATAGTTACTATGAGATAACAGAATATTCCGGATATAATAGTTACTATGAGATAACAGAATATTCCGGATATAATAGTTACTATGGGATAACAGAATATTCTGGATATAATAGTTACTATGAGATAACAGAATATTCCAGATATAATAGTTACTATGAGATAACAGAATATTCTAGATATAATAGTTACTATGGGATAACAGAATATTCCGGATATAATAGTTACTATGTGATAACAGAATATTCCAGATATAATAGTTACTATGGGATAACCGAATATTACGGATATAATAGTTACTATGGGATAACAGAATATTCCGGATATAATAGTTACTATGGGATAACAGAATATTCCAGATATAATAGATACTATGGGATAACAGAATATTCCGGATATAATAGTTACTATGGGATTACAGAATATTCTGGATATAATAGTTACTATGAGATAACAGAATATTCCGGATATAATAGTTACTATGGGATAACAGAATATTCTGGATATAATAGTTACTATGAGATAACAGAATATTCCAGATATAATAGTTACTATGAGATAACAGAATATTCCGGATATAATAGTTACTAAGAGATAACAGAATATTCCGGATATAATAGTTACTATGAGATAACAGAATATTCTGGATATAATAGTTACTATGAGATAACAGAATATTCCGGATATAATAGTTACTATGGGATAACAGAATATTCCGGATATAATAGTTACTATGAGATAACAGAATATTCCGGATATAATAGTTACTATGAGATAACAGAATATTCCGGATATAATAGTTACTATGAGATAACAGAATATTCCGGATATAATAGTTACTATGAGATAACAGAATATTCCGGATATAATAGTTACTATGAGATAACAGAATATTCCGGATATAATAGTTACTATGGGATAACAGAATATTCCGGATATAATAGTTACTATGGGATAACAGAATATTCCGGATATAATAGTTACTATGGGATAACAGAATATTCCGGATATAATAGTTACTATGGGATAACAGAATATTCCGGATATAATAGTTACTATGGGATAACAGAATATTCCGGATATAATAGTTACTATGGGATAACAGAATATTCCGGATATAATAGTTATCTCATATTACTTGTTATATCTGGAATATTCTGTACAGACACTGAATTGCAGCAGAAGTTTCCGCGCTCCGCAGTGAATCGGGTATAAGACAAGGATCACAGAGCACCCCCAGTGGACAGAAACGTTTTATAGTTTCATTTGCTGAATGTCTTCTTTTACCAGGTTGGATTTTTGAAGACAAAAGCTGAAACCTCTAAAATAACCTTCTAACGTTTATATATTGGAGCTGATTTTACACAAAGATCCAAAAATGTGTTTTAAATTGTTCTTATTCCGTAGATCATTCTCTCGATGTGAAAATCAGAGCATTGTTCAGTAAACGTTGTACGAGATCTCAGCGAGAGGAAATCACTTTGTTCTGTTCCGAGATACCTCCTTGAGATCATTGTCCAGGACGCACAGGCTGGAATCTCTCTGTGAATGGATACAGATGGGAATGAGATGGAATATTTCATATCCAATATGGATTTTCCGTAAATACGGCTTGTCGGGCCGAGACACAGCGTTAATGAGAGCCATTCGGACGATTCTCCGGCTCCTCCATCACTGACGGAAACACAGCTTGTTGGAAAATAAAAAATAGAACCTCATTTGTTTGAGAAAAGCTCTAAAAAAAAAATAATCTCTGTAATTGCTTCCACTGAAATTATTCAAATGACGCAGCGATAATGGAACATGATTCCCGTCACCGATCAATTAACGGTAAGGCCTGGTGATTCGGGGATTTATAATGTGCGCAGTGTCATGGCGCGGCATGCTGAACAATGCAATATTGGATTGTGGTGGCATATTACGAAGATTAACACGGAGTTCTAGCACAGCAAACGTCATCAAAAATGCACAAAATTATGCAATATGTTATCAAACACCTAAAAATATACAAGTAATGAACATGAAGCCCCTGAAAAAGCTTTTATATTTGTTTATTTTACCGATTCTATTTCATTCTGATTTCTTTATACAAATGTCATTATTTGGAAAATGCAACAGTATTTATGTAGCGCCAACAGATTCCGCAGCGCTTTACAAGAGGAAGCACATTTATTTATTTATTTGCAAAGTATTTTACCAGGAAGGATACATTGAGATTTTTCCCTTTTTCAATATGTCCTGGGTACGAGACATCACAAATAATAAAACGTAAGGAACAGATTGCTAACAGTGCTGTGTTGCACAAAGGGGAGAGTTTCTTGAGTGACTTAAGACTGGCGTCTGGGAGGTTATTCCATAATTGCGGTGCTCTGTAGGAAAATGAGGATTGAGCCTAATAATCTGTTATTATGTAAGAATGCCATTGTCTATCTGTTAAAATGATTAAAATCCCAGTTTACCATGTCTCAATAATGTGTTTATCGGTTTCTTTTTGAATAGGTTGTAAATATGTTGACTGTAATCTGTTATCATCCCGGTTACCATTGTCCTGCATCTTTAGAAGTGTTAAGTAATGTTTAACCACTTGGATGCTATGGACGCGCTCAGCGCGTCCAGCCAAGTGCTTCTCCTGTGCTACGGACGCGCTCAGCATCTTGGATGTCAGCCCGTCAATCCGGGACCCCGGCGGGGACATTAGATGTCATCGCGGCGACGCGATGACATCTAATGCAGGCGCCCCCCCCCCCGCATGTGCGGAGGAGGCGCCTGAAAGGGAGGGGGGAGGTCCTTCGGACCTCTCTCCCTCCCGATCGCCGGGGAGTAGGGAGTTAATACAGACACCGCTTGGAAGCACATCCTGCCCTTCCAAACGGTGGCTGTCATTAACCCCTGGGGGAGACGAACGCAATGTAAACTGATACTGGACACTTTCAGACTACGTTTTCCAGCATGCTTTGGGGCAGGAACAGGAAGTGGGTGGGGAGAACTGAGAGACATCCGCAACCTCGTGCAGAAGAGAGCCAGTGCGCGCCAAAGGGGTGATTAGAGCAAGACGCACGTGAGACAAGGAGCGATCGTGTCCAGGCCGGAGAGCAGGTGCTGCTTTGCGGAGCTGGAGATCGGCCCAAATCACTTGCCAGAAGACCTATTAACCTATCGGTGAGAAGTTTAAAAGATACAGAGCTGCAGAAGGACCCAAAGTGAGGAGACCGCGATTCATCTAACGGGAGTGCAGGCAGGTGAGCTGAGCATCTTGTGGCAGAAACGGACAAGCAAGGCAAGCGGAACCGGTGGCACAGAGTCCCAGTTAAGTCGAGCGGAAAGACGTCCTGGGTCGAGCAGAGCGCAGAGTATCTGGCGGATGGGTGAGAGGCCTTCCCGACCACAGTGAAAATAATAAAGCACGCTGCAGTTTGTCTAAACCTACAGAGCCCCAACAAGACTAGTCAAAGACACATTGAAATCATTCACTGGCCAGTTGAATCTTGTACCCGGGTACCAACACACGCATACACATACACCTTCTTGGGACACAACCTGTACGGGACTCACATTTCAGCAACGAAGGGGTTAAAATTCCTTTTTATTTTCCGCTGCACGTTTCTCGCATTACGAACTTCTGTAAATATATATGTATACCGTGCTGCTCTATATATGCCAGTTCATTTGAGATCCGTAAACTATATAACTTATAAAATCCACAACAGTGCTGGTGTATATTTATTCCCTAGTGCGGGGAGACTGACCCGGGGTTTAAATTCAGCGGCTCCTCTGGAAGTGAGCGCTACATATGTATGCGTGTATGTATGTATGCGTGTTTGTGTATGTATGTGTGTATGTATTTGTGTGTTTATGTGTGTGTCTGCGTGTGTGCGTGTTTGCGTGTGTGTAAAAAAGCAGGTTTAGAAACTCGAGACATTTAACAGTTTTGCATAACGAAAATTCCAATCACAAAATAGAATCCAAGACGTTCACAGCGTTTGCAACTTCGGGCAAACGAAACGCCTGTGCGCTTTGAATTACCTCCATATTGTGCAATAAAGGGCATTTATCGTGTTTCTCTGTGTCTCAGTGGGGGTGGCGCTCACATCGAGGAGTAAATTAATGGTTTCTAACTGGGATTATGAATATAGATAAATATAGATAAAAGAGACGCAGCTACAAGGGAGAGTGTGATCAGACAGACACATCCAAATGCAGCCAGTATCCCTGAGACTGAATAAATCTCTGATTAATAATAATCAGACAATGCCTGGATACGCCACTAATAACACAACAGGCAAATAATCACAACAAAAAGCCTCTTAGTCATGAAATTACTGGAATTACAGAAAGGAACAAAAGTCAACAAGTGTAGAATGAGGCAGACATGTGCCGCGGCCACAATAACTTTATTAATCTGTAATTCCAGGCATGGATTATATTCTTCTTTCATAAACATTAATGGCTCCGTGATCAGAAAGTGAACTCGCTACATAACATGGAGAAAAGACATTAATAAAAGGAGAGAATAATAGCTCCTATGCCTGAGTGTCAAACGCTTTCTTATCCAGTCATTGTGTATCAACCCACTCACCCATATCACTAACTGCATTTACCGGCTTGTCCCTCCATACAAATAGCTATAGGACAGGCTACACTATCTGCTTTCTCTGAAGATATGCGCTATCATCAAGAGAGAGACACTTTCATTGTTATTCAGAGAAAGCCGATCTGACCCCAAAATTGCACCAAACAGTAACTTTCCCCGTACGGTGCAATTTCATGGCCATTCGACTATACAGAAAGCAGGCAGTTTACCAAATATTGACGAATTGCCAGAGAAATAAAGGGCCTGCGCGACTGCTGAATGTCCAGTGACCAGTATGAGAGAGTGAGAGCGATAACACCAAATTTAACACACCTGCTCCCCACTGACACCTGAGACCTTGTAACACTAACGAGTCATATAACACTGGGGAGGCAAAATGGCTAATTGGGCCCAATTTGGAGATTTTCACTTAGGGGTGTCGTCCCTTTTGTTGGCAGCGGTTTAGACATTAATGGTTGTGTGTGTTGAGTTATTTTGAGGGTCAGTAAATTTACACTGTTACACAAGCTGCACACTCACTACTTTACATTGTAACAAAGTGTCATTTCTTCAGTGTTACATGAAAAGATAATAAAATATTTACAAACATGTGACGGGTGTATAGATACAGATACAAAACAGCAGGAAGGTTGCACTCGACCTCAACTAAGCGTCTAAGACATTAAATACAAAACACCAGGAAAACCGCTCCATATCAATGACTAGGGATGAGCCGAACACCCCCGAGTTCGGTTCGCATTCGAATTCGAACTTGAACACGAACACGAACTCAATACAAGTCAATGGGACTCAAAGTTTGATTTTTAGAGTGCCCTCCAAGAGGGCATATATGCTAGATATTTGCCATAAAAGGTGTATGGGGGTCCGGGTAGTGCCCTGGGGGACAGGAAACAAGGACAAAAAGTTTTAAAAAAAGTTTTTAAAGGGACAGTGAGTTTTCCATGAAATAAGGGTTAAAAATAAAAACGAAAAATTCCTTCAAATATCGTGCCTAGGAGGTCCCCATAACCTGCCCGTGAAGTGGCGGATTTGTAGGATGTATAGAAACATTTAAAAACAATGTCCGGGTCTGGGTAGTGCCCTGGGGGACAGGAACCAAGGACAAAAAGTTGTTAAAAAAGACAATTTTAACCCCTTCACTGCTGATGACGTGTGGGACACGTCCTCAGTTACTCCCGCTGTATGCTGAGGAGGACGTGTCCCACACATGATCAGCTTTGTGGGACCCCCGGCGGAGATATTCACCTCTCTGTCCGGGGTCCCGCGGAGTTCTGACTTCAACGTCCTCAGACGCTGAAGTCAAGCTCCTCCCGACGTAAATGACATCATCACGCCATGCGTGATGATGTCATTTCCAGGCGACCCCCCGGCAATGCTGAGAGATCGCCTGGAAGGGAGGGGGGGATCCGTTCGGATCCCTCCCGATCGGGAGGTCCCACAAAAAGAAGCCAGGCACTGCTTAAAAGGGGAGAGTCTCCCCTTTTAAGCGGTACCTGGCTTTAACCCTTTAGGCACCGGGTCACACTTCGGCGCCTTGTGACGCCGAAGTGAGGCCTAGCTCCGGGAGGGCTGCCATATTGGATGGCGTCTCCACCCCCGTGTCCCCCCTCACTGCCTGACGTCCTCACGCATAGCGTGATGACGTCAGATAGCCGGGGAACCCCTAGCTGCCCGGAATCCCCTGGTGGAGATAGGGGGTTCATTTGAACCCCGATATCTCCAGAACCGTGGCAGCTAGGGGGTCATGGAGGGTGTCAATCGAAAGGCCTTTATACCTGAACATGACCAGGTATAAGGTAAAAAAAAATTATTAAAGCATTTATTATTTTTATTAAAGCAGCAATATTGTTCACATTTCAATTATAATGTGAACAATGATGCTGCACTAATGATGTTTTTCTATTGTGTGCGTTTGCTAAAAATCACATAATTCCCCCCCAAAAAATGTAATAAGTCCCCATTTCTAATTTTTGTACAAGCACACCCCATAGAAAATATAACCGCAAATGTTCATGTGATAAAAGGTGAAAAAACACACTTTACACGCTGCAGATGATTAAAAATTTAAGTTTTATTGCATTTTTTGTTTTAACTAGCAGAACATGACGTATACATATAAAAATGATATATTATGAATCTGCAGAGTCTGCTGGAAAGAACGATATATAATATGTTTGGGTCGGATAATAAAATGTGGCTTCAAATCGCGTTTAAACATGATGAGCGAAAGCGGTAAAAATTAGCTCAGCACACAGCGGTGAAATGCCTCAGCAGTGAAAGGGTTAAAGGAACAGTGCGTTTTCCATAAAATAAGGGTTAAAAATAAAAATGAAAAATTCCTTCAAATATCGTGCCTAGGAGGTCCCCGTAACTTGCCCGTGAAGTGGTGGATTTGTAGGATGTATGGAAACATCGCCATTGCAGACCCACACACGACACCTAGCACTCCCAGTTTGCATACAATGTATCAAATTCATGAGACCAGACTAATTAGAAGCACATGTTATTTACAAACACTAATTAAACACCTGTTGTTTACGCCATTTGAGAACACAGGTCATTTAGAGGTGAGAATCTTTGCACCTAGACATTAGTTTTTAATTCAATATCTAATAAACCGTTGCTTATAATATTCTGCAGTAAAGAGTCTCTTTATTTCTAGATTTTTTAGTATTTTTTAAGCATTTTTTAACCTCTTTTCAAATTTTTATTTTTTTTCAAACTCGAACCGAACACGCCAAAAGTTCGAAGTTCGCGAACTTTCGAACTGCCAATGTTCGAATCGAACTCCAAACTGATCGAACCGAACAGCTCATCACTATCAATGACCACCTTCTTCCATCATTTTCTGTGGCAAAAAAAGCACAGTTTTAAAAATGTTCAAAAAACCTGTTCACAGGTGTCTGCACCCCTCCCTGTTCACAGGTGTATGCACCCCTCCCTGTTCACAGGTGTCTGCACCCCTCCCTGTTCACAGGTGTCTGCACCCCTCCCTGTTCACAGGTGTATGTACCCCTCCCTGTTCACAGGTGTCCACCATGGCAGCCTATAAAGGCCTCGAGCTGCAGGGGAGCTCCAGGGTGAGTTGATCCTGTAAGTGCAGATTCGGTCAAGTTAGATAGAACCTGTCAAAGATGGGGTACATTGGCGACTGTGACAGCTTAAGAAAATTATGATCATACTTTGTGAACTGAATCCCCATCATTTTACCTCCGTCAGGTTTTTTGAATATATATATATTTTTTTTAAATTAAAAGTTTTTATTTTCATATACGATAAGGTACAAATTAGATATAGCATTTCTACATGAATGAAACAGTAAAGATTATACTAAGTAATACAACATTATGAACACTACCATTTCTATCCATATATTGTAAGGATCAATATAAGTGCTTGTAAAATAAAGTATCTTACACAGTAAACTAAGGGAGAGAAACAACAAATGGTTTAGGGCTCAGAATATTTTTAAAATTGTGCTTTTTTTGCCACAGAAAATGATGGAAGAAGGTGGTCAATAATATGGAGTGCTCTTTCCTGGTGTTAGGTATAGAGATAGATATATATGGGATAGATAGATACAGATAGATAGATAGATACAGATAGATAGATACAGATAGATAGATACAGATACGTAAATAGATAGATACGTAAATAGATAGATGGATATGGGATAGACAGACAGATAGATACATAGATAGATACATAGATAGATAGATACATAGATAGATAGATATATAGATACAGATAGATATAGATAGATACAGATAGATAGATACGTAGATAGATACGTAAATAGATGGATATGGGATAGACAGACAGATAGATAGATAGACAGAGATAGATAGATACGTAGATAGATAGATACAGATACGTAGATAGATAGATACATAGATACATAGATACATAGATACATAGAGTCATGGCCGAAATTGTTGGCACCCCAGACATTTTTCCAGAAAATCAAGTATTTCTCACAGAAAAGTATTGCAGTAACACATGTTTATTCCCTTTGTGTGTATTGGAACGAAACAAAAAAAGGGAGGAAAAAAAGCAAATTGGACATAATGTCACAAAACTCCAGAAATGGGCTGGATAAAATTCTTGGCACCCTTAACTTAATATTTGGTTGCACACCCTTTGGAAAAAATAACTGAAATCAGTGGCTTCCTATAATCATCAATAAGCTTCTTACACCTCTCACCCGGAATTTTGGACCACTCTTTCTTTGCAAACTGCTCCAGGTCTCTCTTATTGGAAGGGCGCCTTTTCCCAACAGCAATTTTAAGATCTCTCCACAGGTGTTCAATGGGATTTAGATCTGGACTCATTGCTGGCCACTTCAGAACTCTCCAGTGCTTTGTTGCCATCCATTTCTGGGTGCTTTTTGACGTATGTTTGGGGTCATTGTCCTGCTGGAAGACCCAAGATCTCGGACACAAACCCAGCTTTCTGACACTGGACTCTACAGTGCGACCCAAAATCCTCTGGTAATCCTCACATTTCATGATGCCTTGCACACATTCAAGGCATCCAGTGCCAGAGGCAGCAAAACAACCCCAAAACATCATTGCACCTCCACCATATTTCACTGTAGGTACTGTGTTCTTTTCTTTGTAGGCCTCATTCCGTTTTCGGGAAACAGTAAAATGATGTGCTTTACCAAAAAGCTTTATCTTGGTCTCATCTGTCCATAAGACGTTTTCCCAGAAGGATTTTGGCTTACTCAAGTACATTTTGGCAAACTGTCGTCTTACTTTTTTAGGTCTCTGTGTCAGCAGTGGGGTCCTCCTGGGTCTCCTGCCATAGCGTTTCATTTCATTTACATGTCGACGGATAGTTTGCACTGACACTGATGCTCCCTGAGCCTGCAGGACAGCTTGAATTTCTTTGGAACTTGTTCGGGGCTTCTTATCCACCATCCGGACTATCCTGCGTTGCAACCTTTCATCAATTTTTCTCTTCCATCCACCCACAGAGAGATTAGCTACAGTGCCATGGGTTGCAAACTTCTTGATAATGTTGCGCACTGTGGACAAAGGCAAGTCTAGATCTCTGGAGATGGACTTGTAACCTTGAGATTGTTGATATTTTTCCACAATTTTGGTTCTCAAGTCCTCAGACAGTTCTCTTCTCCTCTTTCTGTTGTCCATGCTTAGTGTGGCACACACAGACACACAATGCAAAGACTAAGTGAACTTCTCTCCTTTTTATCTGCTTTCAGGTGTGATTTTTATATTGCCCACACCTGTTACTTGCCCCAGGTGAGTTTACAGGAGCATCACATGCTTGAAACAATCTTATTTATCCACAATTTTTAAAGGGTGCCAAGAATTTTGTCCAGCCCATTTTTGGAGTTTTGTGTGACATTATGTCCAATTTGCTTTTTTTCCTCCCTTTTTTTGTTTTGTTCCAATACACACAAAGGGAATAAACATGTGTATAACAAAACATGTGTTACTGCAATACTTTTCTGTGAGAAATACTTGATTTTCTGGAAAAATGTCTGGGGTGCCAACAATTTTGGCCATGACTGTAGATAGATAGATAGATAGATATGGGATAGATATGAGATGGATAGATACGAGATAGATAGATACAGGGGTCAAGTCGAGCAGGAACCCGTGGGAATGCAGTTCCTCCACTATTTTCTCAGGGGGAACTGAGGGGGAGTTACCTTTTGACCCCCACACACTTTCATTAGGTTCCAATCATATGTTTCCTTATTAAGTCACCGGAGGTATGATATTTACTACACTTATCATAAGGATTCTCTAAAATTCAGTCTCTCCTTATGTGTAAACACGGATATCTAAGTTTCATGTTGATTGGTGGGTTAAGGGCAACAAGTCAGTGGTCAACTGAGGAGTAAAAATCTTACAGGGTTATTCAAAGAGATTCGAAAAGTCACCGTACGTTCGGTGACTTTTCGTTCTCTTCAATTCGGTTCCTTTTGCCAATCCCATTTCGGCGACCCTGCGGTGTATTCAGCAAACACCACAGGGTCCCCGAATTGCAGGGAAAAGTTACCGTAAACCTGACGAAAACTAACCGTAAAACCAACCGAATGCACGCTGAAAAGCCACAAAAACATCTGGATAAACCCGTCGAAAAGCCCGAACAGGAGCCGATCACACACAGCCGAAGCAGCTGAGACCGCAGATGAGGGAGGTGAATAAATTAGCAAAACCGTTTGTAAGAATGTGAAATTGAAACGCTGTTTGCAAAGAAACTACTGAGCGAAAATGCCTGAAATTTACACAGGAGGTCCAGGGAATGATAATAAAAAGGGCTGTTACAAAAAAATAAGTAAACTGAAAAAAAAAAAAAAAAAAAAAAAATCGGACTTTTAAAAAATAATTTTTTTGAAGAAAAATGCTTAAAGTATCCGAAAAAAATCTATAAATAAAGAGACTCTTTACTGCAGAATTTTATAATGAACGGTTTATTAGATATTGAATTAAAACGGGAATATTTTTAACATTGAAGCCTATGGGATTCTCCTGAATAAACCTGCCGAATTAAACCACCGAATGGCAGGGCATTAGGGGAACCTTTCACTGCTGGTTTGTGTTCTCTGAATAGCCGAAGCAGTGCTTTTTCATGGGGTTTTCACTGCCCTCGAACAGGCACCGTATGTGCAGGCAATTCGCTAGGATTTGGCGAATTGCCTGCTCTCTGGATAGCCGAATGGCCAGGAAAATCAGCGTTCGGATCTCTTTGGATAACCCTGTTAGAGGAGAGATAGCGATAGAGATAGAGATAGAGATAGATAGATAGAGATAGTTCCTGAAGGCGTTTTGCAGGCCCCAGTTAATCTGTTTTTGAATCTATGTTTCTTATGGATCAATTTGGATCCTGGGCTCATTTTTCAGGCAGAATATGTTCTGCTCGTCATCCGAGATTATTTTACAGCCCCCTGGGGTATATAATACCATATCAATATAACTCAATCTGTATCCAACGTGACATCCACACAATATGTTTATTCGTCATCCATGTGTCATACAAGGCTGTAATCCGTGCGTCAATCATCCTTCATACTCAAAACCTCGGTCCTTAATTAATCTCCAGTGTACTGGTCCCCCGGGTTAATGCGCCTGCCCCTTTAAATAATACAAAGTTACCTGAGCGCAATGGAACATCTTGAGGCTCTTCAGCCAAGGTTCCTTCTGCATCCTCAAATCTCATCCTGACTCCCCAGGTCAATCTGCATCTCATAAATTCATGTGTACCTCATGCATAATTCTGCATACCCCGTGGAAACTGCATCGTGTAAATCAATCCGCAGCCCACGGATCAATCTGCGCCATCTAGACTGATTATCATCGCCGGATTGATTGTGTTTCCCCACAGGTATGTATGAAAAAGTGGTGTACGGCTGATTAATAGCGTGTCGGTGAGATTCTGGGGATGGAAAGCTGAAGGATGAAATCATTGCAGACAATGTAACCATCAACGTGCGATGATACCTGCAATAAAACCATCTTAATTGTTACAGATAAGGGGCTTGTTAAAATCACGCGTTTTGGGATTGTTCCGCTCAGTGTTGTCAGATTTCTGACAGTTTTGACACCGCAGCCGTCATTCCTCGGGTTCATTTTTTCAGTGTTATTTTTTCAAACTCTTCACTTATGTCTTAAAATGAACTAAAGTAACAAAAAATAAAGAATCACAGCTGCCGAATCAGGACTCCTAATTAAAAGTGTATGACTTCTCTTCTGGATTTAGTTCTTTAATTATCTAATCCCTTCGTTGTTTTATTCGGCTGTAAAAGCGTATCCGCCTTCTCAATATTTCATACGGCTCGTCTATTTGCTGACAGTTGACAGTAATCACCCGGAACCTATCAAGAGATCAATAAATAAAAGTTTCAGCTTTAATATAAAAATTTCCATACATATTAAATGTCTCTTGCCTCTTTTCAGCGACTAAGTACAGGAGTCATGGTCTGACTTTTTATTACCATATTTAGCAGAATTTTTTTATGTATATTTATATCCTCAGCTCTGTATAAAAAAATACATTAGATATTGAAACCTTTGCTGGAGTAAGTTCTGGAAGCGAGGGCCATATGTTATACCGTTTCTATTGAAGATTCGGTATCAGGAAAAAGGTATTTTATTTTAATATGAAAACGGAACATTTCACCCAAATCAAATAAACGTCTGCCTGATATATATAGTGGAGAAAAAAAATGAATCATTAAATCTTGGCCGCGGTTAAAAATGCCAAATGATTTCAAAGTATACTAATCTGCAGTTGACTTAATGTAGTGATAATAAAAGTAGGTTTTTAAAATATAAGAGACACTGATACATCTCCGCAGCCCCTCAATAACACAATTTAGTATGACAATTTCAAGTTGTGACGTAAAGAAAGCGAAAAAAATAAATATTTCCTGACTCCTTATTTATTTATTTATAAAGTATTTTACCAGGAAGGATACATTGAGATTCCTCTCATTTTTAAGTACGTCCTGGGTAATTTGACAGTCAGGATCCATGACTCATCAAGCTGTTGTCAGTTAGTAACTGTTGTATTCCGGCATATGTAACATAGTGACTATATACAGAATGCACCTGTAAACATGTAACACAGGGACTATATACAGAATGCACCTGTAAACAGGTAACACATTGAATATATACAGAATGCACCTGTAACATGTAACATAGTGACTATATACAGAATGCGCTTGTAAACAGGTAACATATTGACTATATACAGAATGCGCCTGTAAACATGTAACATAGTGACTATATACAGAATGCGCCTGTAAACAGGTAACACAGTGAATATATACAGAATGCACCTGTAACATGTAACATAGTGACTATATACAGAATGCACCTGTAAACATGTAACACAGGGACTATATACAGAATGCACCTGTAAACATGTAACACAGTCACTATATACAGAATGCACCTGTAAACATGTAACATAGTGACTATATACAGAATGCACCTGTAAACATGTAACACAGTCACTATATACAGACTGCGCCTGTAAACATGTAACATAGTGACTATATACAGAATGCACCTGTAAACATGTAACATAGTGACTATATACAGAATGCAGCTGTAAACATGTAACACAGTGACTATATACAGAATGCGCCTGTAAACATGTAGCATAGTGACTATATACAGAATGCACCTGTAAACATGTAACACAGTGACTATATACAGAATGCACCTGTAAACATGTAACACAGTCACTATATACAGAATGCACCTGTAAACATGTAACATAATGACTATATACAGAATGCACCTGTAAACATGTAACACAGTCACTATATACAGACTGGCCCTGTAAACATGTAACATAGTGACTATTTCCTACATATTTATTTTCTGTGTTAATCTGTATATTTCTTTTGGTTTTAATATCTTGCATTTTATTACTTTGTGTTTCTGTAACGACTGTAACAATTCAATGCTCTTGAACCAAGGACATACTGAAAACGAGAGAAATCTCAATGTATCCTTCCTGGTAAAATACTTTACAAATAAATAAATAAAATATTCTGTTTTTCTAGAAACATCCAATTTTTTAAACAGTCTACAGAAGCGGCGCTCAACCTTGGTCCTCCAGATGTTTTGGCACTACATTTTCCTTGCGGCTCAGTCTATCTAATGATTGGTTGAGCATTATTTATTTATTTATATAGTATTTTACCAGGAATTAAGAGAGATGTAGTCCCAAAACATCTAGAGCGCCAAGGATGGAGACCCCTGGTCTACAGAATCTGATCAACCTCGCTGGGCAAAGAATTCCAAACCCAGCATCATCTTACAGAACTCTTTCTATTTGTTTCAAATTCCAGAATGGAATGTTGATGTTGCAAGTCATTCGTTTTAATTGATTGGCTACATGGTCCAGCCAAGTCGACCAATAGAAAGTAAAGAAGGAGGTGCATTATTTAAAATGAAAACGGAACATTTCACCCAGGAATCAAATAAACGTCTGCCTGATATATATAGTGCGAATAAAAATGAATCATTAAATCTTGGCCGCGGTTAAAAATGCCAAATGATTTCAAAGTATACTAATCTGCAGTTGACTTAATGTAGTGATAATAAAAGTAGGTTTTTAAAATTTAAGAGACGCTGAAACATCTTCGCAGCCCCTCAATAACACAATTTATTATGACAATTTTCAGTCGTGATGTAAAGAAAGTGGGAAAAAAAATCTTTCCTGGCTCCTCTTTTATTTATTTATTTATAAAGTATTTTACCAGGAAGGATACATTGAGATTTCTCTGGCTTTTAAGCATGTCCTGGTTAATTTGACGATCAGGATCCTCTGTGACTCATCAAGCTGTTATCAGACCCTCTATGTGTAGATTGTTCTCTTCTCCTGCCAGTTCTCCTGATTTTCACCTTTCTTTGAATAACCCTGTTACCGTCATGTTTACGGCAGATGGCGGCTGCGGCGCGTTAGGGCTGGACAGCAGCGAGCTTTGAGGAATGAAAGAGAATGATTATTCTTTTTTAAAAAAGGCAAAAGATCAGTATTTAACCTGAGTTCTGTGCTTTTTTTTATGTTTTTCTCCTCTTCTCTACATTGACCTAATTTAACAAGCGAATAACCCCGTTTCTTTCCTTTTATAAATAAAAAGTATTCTTGTGATGTGAGGGACGCGGATCTAATGGAGGGGGTGTTACACATCGCGTCGTGTCTAAAACTTCAAATATGTGAAGCTACTGCAGAGGATGAAACATTTTAAAAGGAGAGCTGCAGGGACGCTGCCAGCCATTACTCATATTTTCTCCAAATGGAGACAATCCAATGTCCCGAAGGTTACCATAGTATGGTATGAAATATTTACCCGAGATTTTAAAGTGGTTTTAATCTGTATATTCGGTCACTTTTTAAACTTCTTTTTTTAAGTTGGAATTTTCTTCCACTTGATCTTCATTACATTCCTCAAAGTGTCAGCTTTTTTGGCTTATTGCTCTGGCTCCACACAATGATATAGGCAGAAGGGTCAGGAACTTAGATCCTCCAGATGATTTGGAACTACATCCCCCTCAATGCTCAGACACTCGTTAACTTGGCAGAGCCGCGTTAAGAAATTTAAGGAGTTATTCAGAGAGCACTGAAACGTCATCTGCATTTCAAGGGGTTAAAGAGAGGCATTTCTGGAAAGGTCAGATTATGACCTTTCCAGCGATGCCTCTCTTAAGTTTCTAGCTTTTACTGATTGGGAGGTAGAGGGGTCTAAGGCTAGGGTCAGACGAGCGCAGTGCGAACGCGCGTGCAGGCGCACTTAATCACGGCCGCACTAGCAGCAAGTGCCAGGCAATGACGGCCAATATACGAAGTACGGTCGCACAAAAGTCCGGCTGCGCAACGCAAGTGGAAAATGAAAGCATTTTTTCGAGAACGTTAAACTGCTAGTACTGACGTACAGAGTGCGCTGCGCCCGCTAGCGGCGTGTGTGCGTGAATTGGAGATGTCAGACGCTGCTAATGTCCGGCCAACATAACGTCCAGACACAAAAAGTGTTTTATTGATGATCCGTACAAAATCACGGATGCAAATGCGCATCGTATGACCGCTATCGCGTACTCCGTGAAAAAATGCGTCCATTCGTTCGAACGCACTTTTTCACAGACAACGCGAAAATGCGTTCGTCTGACCCTAGCCTTAAGGACCTCCCTCCCTTTTGGGCACTCTCCTGGGCTCTGCCTATGGCACCTGAAACTGACATCGTCACGTACCGGCACATTGCAATCAGTGTCCCAGGTGGGGCCTAATGGGACGGTCTGACCTCAAGGAAGTCAACCCACCCTGGGACTTTGTTCCGGTTGCATGGGGTCTCCCCTTTCGCTATGGTGATTCCATGACATGTGAGGACGTCCCCCACACGCAGTGGCGTCACTAGGTTTGGTTGCACCCGGTGCGGTAACTCATGGGGTCACCCCCCCCCCAAGTTTTACGTTTTTTTTTTATCTTCTCACAGGCTAGGGTCAGACGAACACAGTGCGAACGCGCGTGCAGCCGCACTTTATCACGGCCGTAGTAGCAGCAAATGACGGGCAATGTACAAAGTACGGCCGCACCACAAACGCAGTTTTTTCGAGAACGTGATACCACTAGTACTGACGTACAGAGTGCGCTGCGTCCGCTAGCGGCGTGTGTGCGTGATTAGGAGATGTCAGACACTGCTAATGTCCGGCCAACATAACGTCCAGACGCAAAAAGGGTTTTATTGATGATCAGTACAAAATCACGGACACAAATGCGCATCGTTTGACCGCTATCGCGTATTCCGTGCAAAAATACGTCCATTCGTTCGAACGCACTTTTTCACGGACAACGCGAAAAATACGTTAGTCTGACCCTAGCCTAAGGCTGGGGTCAGACCAGCGCACTTTAAGGCTAGGGTCAGACTAGCGCAGTTTTAACGTGCGTTTAGCCGCACAAAATCACGGCCGTACTAGCAGCAAATGAAGTCCAATGCCGGGGAACTTACGACGAACGGCCGCACGATAGTTCGTCCGCGCAACGCAAGTAGCAAACGAACGCATTTTTTCAAGAACGTCAAACCGCTACTACTGACGTACAGAGTGCGCTGCGGCCGCATAGCGGCGTGTGTGCGTGATTGGGAGACGTCAGACGCTGCTAATGTCCGGCCAACATAACGTCCAGACGCAAAAAGTGTTTTATTGACGATCCGTACAAAATCACGGACGAATAGGCGCATCGTATGACCGCTATCGCGTATTCCGGGAAAAAATACGTACGTTCGTTCGACCGCACTTTTTCACGGACAACGTGAAAAATGCGTTCGTCTGACCCTAGCCTTAACGTGCGTTCTGGCGCACATAATTACGGCCGCACTAGCAGCAGATGACGGGCAATGACGGCCAATATACGATGTACGGCCGCACAAAAGTCCGGCCGTGCAATGCAAGTGGAATTTGAACGCATTTTTCTGAGAACGCTGAACCGCTAGTACTGACGTACTGAGTGCACAGCTGCGGCATAGCGGCGTGTTTGTGTGATTAGGAGATGTCAGACGCTGCTAATGTCCAGCCTACATAACGTCCAGACGCAAAAAGAGTTTTATTGACGATCCGTACAAAATCACGCCCGAAAATGCGCGTCGTCTGACCGTTTTTGCGCAATCCGTGAAAAAATATGTCAATGCGTTCGGACGCACTTTTTCACGTTCGCGGGGAAAAATGCTTTCGTCTGACCCTAGCCTTACTCATAACTCAGTACTCCTATATAACACTGAATGCTCATAATACACGGTGCACATTACTGTGAGGTTTATTGCTGTGGAGTTCTCTCATATACTCACACACAAATTTTGGCAAACTGCGGTGCCTGTTCGACGGCAGTGAAAGTCCCCATAGAGAAGTAATGGTTAATCTGTTCAGAGACACCGAACAGCAGAGACATGTCCTGATGTTCAGTGGTTTCATTCAACAGGTTTATTCAGACGAACACCATCAGGGCTATTCAGAGAGAGAGAGGTGAAAACCTTGAGAATTGCCAGGAGAATGAACAATCTAGAACAAATAGCCAATTTGGAAAGTGAGATAAATGGGAAAATTTTTCTTTTATTTTGACCTAGAATTTTGAATTCTCCAGTCATTCTCAAGGTTTTCATCTCTCTGAATAACCCTGCATAGGTTTCAATGTTAAAAATATTCCAGGTTTTTACCCAATATCTAATAAAACATTTATTCCTTTAATCTGTAGTAAAAAGTAGAGATGCGCACGCATTTTTTTTTGTTTCATTTCGGGTTGTTCGGTTTTTTTAAATTTTAGTTTCGGATCGTTTTACAACCAATTTTTGTTTCGGCTCGTTTCGTTTCGGCTCGTTGTTTCGTATTGACTTTAATTTCGTGATATCGGAAATTTTCAGTTTTTCGGATCGTCTGTTCTCGTCGTTTAAAGCTAGGGTCAGACGAACGCATTTCACGTTGTCTGTGAAAAAGTGCGTTCGAACGAATGGACGTATTTTTTCACGGAGTACGCGAGAGCGGTCATACGATGCGCATTTTCGTCCGTGATTTTGTACGGATCATCAATAAAACACTTTGTGCATCTGAACGTTATGTTGGTCGGACATTAGCAGTGTCTGACATCTCCTAATCACGCACACACGCCGCTAGCGGACGCAGCGCACTCTGTACGTCCGTACTAGCGGTTTTACGTTCTCGAAAAAATGCGTTCATTTTCCACTTGCGTTGCGCAGCCGGACTTTCGTGCGACCGTACTTCGTATATTGGCCGTCATTGCCCGTCATTTGCTGCTAGTGCGGCCGTGATTAAGTGCGCCTGCACGCGCGTTCGCACTGCCTCAGTCTGACCCCAGCCTCAAAGGGTATATTTTGTTTTGACTAAGACGAATGGTATTTTGCATGCTCTGATATTTCGGTCGATACAGTAATTCTGCCGATTCATTCCTTCGGACGTATCGTTTTTTATGAAAGATCCTTTTTTTCTTATGAATATGCATTGCACAACTTTATTTAATCATATTAAAATGGTATGAAAGGAAATAAAATGAACAAAACGATTTACCTCTACAGTATAATTAATGCAGCATATGAATCCACACACTGCCGGGCAGCACCTCTACAGTATAATAATGCAGCATATGAATCCGCACACTGCCGGGCAGCACCTCTACAGTATAATTAATGCAGCATATGAATCCTCACACTGCCGGCAGCACCTCTACAGTATAATTATTGCAGCATATGAATCCTCACACTGCCGGGCAGCACCTCTACAGTATAATAATGCAGCATATGAATCCGCACACTGCCGGGCAGCACCTCTACAGTATATTAATGCAGCATATGAATCCACACACTGCCGGGCAGCACCTCTACAGTATAATAATGCAGCATATGAATCAGCACACTGCCGGGCAGCACCTCTCCAGAATAATGCAGCATATGAATCCACACACTGCCGGGAAGCACCTCTACAGTATAATTAATGCAGCATATGAATCCACACACTGCCGGGAAGCACCTCTACAGTATAATTAATGCAGCATATGATTCCGCACACTGCCGGGCAGCACCTATACAGTATAATAATGCAGCATATGAATCCGCACACTGCCGGGCAGCACCTCTACAGTATAATAATGCAGCATATGAATCCGCACACTGCCGGGCAGCACCTCTACAGTATAATAATGCAGCATATGATTCCGCACACTGCCGGGCAGCAGCTCTACATTATAATAATGCAGCATATGATTCCGCACACTGCCGGGCAGCACCTCTACAGTATAATAATGCAGCATACGATTCCGCACACTGCCTGGCAGCACCTCTACAGTATAATAATGCAGCATACAATTCTGCACATTGCCGGGAAGCACCTCTACAGTATAATAATGCAGCATATGAATCCGCACACTGCCGGGCAGCACCTCTACAGTATAATTAATGCAGCATATGAATCCGCACACTGCCGGGCAGCACCTCTACAGTATAATATGCAGCATATGAATCCGCACACTGCCGGGCAGCACCTCTACAGTATAGGGATGTGCGTTTCAGGTTTCGGAATTTCGGAATTTTCACGAAATTTCCCGATTCGTGTCTTCGGATTCGGCCGAATTTCCGAATCGGATTGGACCCGAAAACCGATAGATCCGAATAGTTTTCCGAGCCGAAACGAAAAATTTTCGGATTTCTCGAATGGACTTGAAATGTGTCAAATCGAAATTTATTTTTGCTCTATTCATGAATTCGGTTCCATTCGTGATTTCGGTTCCATTTCGGTAATTCTGGAAATCGTATATTTAACTATTATCGGTTATATCTCTGATTCTGTAAATTTTGTATTTGTAAATGCGTATCACTTGTTTCTTGTGGCATTCGGGTCAGTTTAGCGTTTTTTAAATCGTTTTGTTCATTTTTTTGTTCCTTGGCTTTCATACCATTTTAATATGATTAAATAAAGTTGAGAAATGTATATTCAATTATTCATAAGAAAAAAAGGATCTTTATTTAATAAAAAAAAACACGATAGTATCGCCAGAATTATCGTAGACACTTTGAAACGAGAACATACGTTCTGAAAAAACGAAAATTTCCGAAATTTCCGAAAAGTCGATACAAAAAACGAGCAAAGTGACCCGAAAACACTCAAAAATGGTCGATATTCGGAAAAAAAAATGTACACGAAAAACGAGAAGAACAGAATCGAAACAGAAATCGGTCGAAACGAGCCGAACAGAATCGAAACAGAAATCGGTCGAAACGAACCGAATCGAAAATTTTAAACATCCGAACAAATCGAACCGAATAGAACCGAAAAAAAAATCGGTGCACAAGCCTACTACAGTATATTAATGCAGCATATGAATCCACACACTGCCGGGCAGCGCCTCTACATTATAACAATGCAGCATATGATTCCGCACACTGCCGGGCAGCACCTCTACAGTATAATTAATGCAGCATAAAATGAAAAACCAACGTAACCGAATGACCCGAAATGAACCGAATCACCGAAATGATCCAGATGCCAAAATGAACCGAATCATTGAATCGACCCATTTTATCTAATCGACCCTAAATTTCGAATTATCCGAACTTTCGAATCGAATGACTCGAAATTTCGAATCGATCCAAAAAATTTGTGTGGTCGACATTTCGGATTTGGGATGCCCTCGGAAGCACAAAAATGGTAAATTTCGTACGAAACTCGATTTAGCATGAAAAGAAATGCACATCCCTAGTAAAAAGTCTCTTTATTTTTTGATTTTTTTTTTCTTAGTATCTATTAGGCACTTTAAAAAATAAATATTTTTTTTTTCTTTCTAATAGCGTTTGTTTTTCTGTAACAGACCTTTTTATTTTCACTCATAGGATCTTATATATTAATTCCAGACATTTTCATTTAGTAGTTTTTTTTAAAACAGCGGGCGACGCGTTTGCGGCGGCATTCGGTGGCTGATTCCCTGCACTTCAGGGACCCTGCAGTGAATTCACCAAGGAAATTTGGTTCCCCAATGTGCGGGGAACAACAGAACACTGAAATGTCTGCGCCATTTCGCTGCTCTATGAATATCCCCTTTAGTAGTGGTTTTATTTGCCGCCTCCTGGAAAGTGCCAGCCTAGGCCTTGCCTACCCAGGACATACTTGAAAAGGAGAGAAATCTCAATGTATCCTTCCTGGTAAAATATTTTTGTGTAAAAAATAAATAAAAAAAAAGTAGGGTGTCACCCTAGGGGTGGTGTGTGTCACCCGGTGCGGGCCGCACCCCCCGCCCCCTTGTGATGCCACTGACCACACGTCATCCGCAGCAAAAATGTTAAAATGCTTAATCCTATGATGTTTTGTGACGGAGAGATGACATCATTAAAATTTCCTGTTAATTTGGATCAGAATCAGAAATCACACAGACATTGTGACGCTGCCAACGGTTTACCGTCTCACACAATGTGACGCTGACGCTTTTCTCATCTTGACAGACAAGAAAAACAAATCCCCAAATGGCGCCGCTATTACGTTTAGTAAACACTGAAATAATAAATGCTTTTACATTTGCAATCAGGAAGCATAAATAAAAATGCTTTGTGAGCGAACAGCGTTAGGGAGTAATTAAAAGCGTAAAGAATAAATAGCGCGACATCTGATTCCAAAGTCATTTCCATATTATCCCACCGTGCGCAGAGGCTCGCGGAACAATTAATGGAATGGAACAGTATGGGGAAAGAAAAGAAAAAGATTATGAAGCACATTAAAAGTATTTGTATTAACTGCGAGGCATTTGGAAGCTCGGAGCTCCGAGCCTTAAGGTCATTCCCGCCATATTTAATTTCTGAACATCAAATTAACATTAAGTGATATTTGGATAAGGGATCCAGCTGGGCCCCTGTAACTCTCCGAGAGCGACCAGAACATTATTAAATATAAATGTGTATAAAATAACAAAGGGTTTTATATCAAGCGAGGATTATGTGAAATAAGGTCAGAAATATAATAACTCTCTGTCAGGGGGTGTTCTCGCATAGGCAACTGTATTTAAAGTGCGGGAGTCTTTTTAGGGGCTCCTCCATATATTCAGGGTGTGCGGGTGTCTTTTTAGGGGTTCCTCCATATATTCAGGGTGTGCGGGTGTGTTTTTAGGGGTCCTCCATATATTCAGGGTGTGTGGGTGTCTTTTTAGGGGTTCCTCCATATATTCAGGGTGTGCAGGTGTCTTTTTAGGAGTTCCTCCATATATTCAGGGTGTGTGGGTGTCTTTTTAGGGGCTCCTCCATATATTCAGGGTGTGCGGGTGTGTTTTTAGGGGCTCCTCCATATATTCAGGGTGTGAGGGAGTCTTTTTAGGGGTTCCTCCATATATTCAGGGTGTGCGGGTGTCTTTTTAAGGGCTCCTCCATATATTCAGGCTGTGTGGGTGTCTTTTTAGGGGCTCCTCCATATATTCAGGGTGTGCGGGTGTGTTTTTAGGGGCTCCTCCATATATTCAGGGTGTAAGGGTGTCTTTTTAGTGGTTCCTCCATATATTCAGGGTGCGCGGTGTATTTTTAGGGGCTCCTCCATATATTCAGGGTGTGTGGGTGTGTTTTTAGGGGTTCCTCCATATATTCAGGGTGTACCGTTTTTTTTTAGGGGCTCCTCCATATATTCAGGGTGTGCATGTTTTTTTAGCTTCGCCTACATATATTCAGGGTGTGCAGGTGTCTTTTTAGGGGTTCCTCCATATATCCAGGGTGTGTGGGTGTCTTTATAGGGGCTCCTCCATATATTCAGGGTGTGTGGGTGTGTTTTTAGGGGCTCCTTCATATATTCAGGGTGTGTGGGTGTCTCTTTAGGGGTTCCACCATATATTCAGGGTGTGTGGGTGTCTTTTTTGGGGCTCCTCCATATATTAACGGTGTGTGGTTTTCTTTTTAGGGGTTCCTCCATATATTCAGGGTGTGTAGGTGTCTTTTATGGGTTCCTCCATATATTCAAGGTGTGTGGGTGTCTTTTTAGGGGCTCCTCCATATATTCAGGGTGTAGGTGTCTTTTTAGGGGTTCCTACATATATTCAGGGTGTGTGGGTGTCTCTTTAGTGGTTCCACCATATATTCAGGGTGTGTAGGTGTCTTTTTAGGGGCTCCTCCATATATTCAGGGTGTGTAGGTTTCTTTTTAGGGGCTCCTCCATATATTCAAGGTGTGCGGGTGTCTTTTTAGGGCCTCCTCCATATATTCAGAGTGTGTGGGTGTATCTTTAGGGGTTCCACCACATATTCAGGGTGTGTGAGTGTCTTTTTAGGGGCTCCTCCATATATTCAGGGTGTGCATGTTTTTTAGCGTCGCCTACATATATTCAGGGTGTGCAGGTGTCTTTTTAGGGGTTCCTCCATATATCCAGAGTGCGTGGGTATCTATTTAGGGGCTCCTCCTTATAGTCAGGGTCTATGTTTTTTTTAGGGGCTCCTCCATATATTCAGGGTATGTGGGTGTCTTTATAGGGGCTCCTCCATATATTCAGGGTGTGTGGGTGTGTTTTTAGGGGCTCCTCCATATATTCAGGGTGTGTGGGTGTCTCTTTAGGGGTTCCACCATATATTCAGGGTGTGTGGGTGTCTTTTTTGGGGCTCCTCCATATATTAAGGGTGTGTGGGTGTCTTTTTAGGGGTTCCTCCATATATTCAGGGTGTGTAGGTGTCTTTTATGGGTTCCTCCAAATATTCAAGGTGTGTGGGTGTCTTTTTAGGGGCTCCTCCATATATTCAGGGTGTAGGTGTCTTTTAAGGGGTTCCTACATATATTCAGGGTGTGTGGGTGTCTCTTTAGTGGTTCCACCATATATTCAGGGTGTGTAGGTGTCTTTTTAGGGGCTCCTCCATATATTCAGGGTGTGTAGGTTTCTTTTTAGGGGTTCCTCCATATATCCAAGGTGTGTGGGTGTCTTTTTAGGGGCTCCTCCATATATTCAGGGTGTGCGGTTGTCTTTTTAGGGCCTCCTCCATATATTCAGAGTGTGTGGGTGTATCTTTAGGGGTTCCACCATATATTCAGGGTGTGTGAGTGTCTTTTTAGGGGCTCCTCCATATATTCAGGGTGTGTGGGTGTCTTTTAGGGGCTCCTCCATATATTCAGGGTGTGCGGGTGTCTTTTTAGGGGTTCCTCCATATATTCAGGGTGTGTATGTGTCTTTTTAGGGGCTCCTCCATATATTCAGGGTGTGTGGGTGTCTTTTTAGGGGTTCCTCCATATATTCAGGGTGTGTAGGTGTCTTTTTAGGGGTTCTTCCATATATTCAAGGTGTGTGGGTGTCTTTTTAGGGGCTCCTCCATATATTTAGGGTGTGGGTGTCTTTTTAGGGGCTCCTCCATATGTTCAGGGTGTGTGGGTGTCTCTTTAGGGGTTCCACCATATATTCAGGGTGTGTAGGTGTCTTTTTAGGGGCTCCTCCATATATTCAGGGTGTGTAGGTGTCTTTTTAGGGGTTTCTCCATATATTCAAGGTGTGTGGGTGTCTTTTTAGGGGCTCCTCCATATTTACAGGGTGTACGGGTGTCTCTTTAGGGGTTCCACTATATATTCAGGGTGTGTGGGTGTCTTTTTAGGGGCTCCTCCATATATTCAGGGTGTGCGGGTGTCTTTTTAGGGGCTCCTCCATATATTCAGGGTGTGCGGGTGTCTTTTTAGGGGTTCCTCCATATATTCAGGGTGTGTGGGTGTCTTTTTAGGGGTTCCACCATATATTCAGGGTGTGTAGGTGTCTCTTTAGGGGCTCCTCCATATATTCAGGGTGTGTAGGTGTCTTTTTAGGGGTTCCTCCATATATCCAAGGTGTGTGGGTGTCTTTTTAGGGGCTCCTCCATATATTCAGGGTGTGCGGGTGTCTTTTTAGGGGCTTCTCCATATATTCAGGGTGTGTGGGTGTCTTTTTAGGGGCTCCTCCATATATTCAGGGTGTGTGGGTGTCTCTATAGGGGTTCCACAAAATATTCAGGGTGTGTGGGTGTCTTTTTAGGGGTTCCTCCATATATTCAGGGTGTGTAGGTGTCATTTTAGGGGTTCCTCCGTATATTCAAGGTGTGTGGGTGTCTTTTTAGGGGCTCTTCCATATATTCAGGGTGTAGGTGTCCTTTTAGGGGCTCCTCCATATATTCAGGGTGTGTGGGTGTCTCTTTAGGGGTTCCACCATATATTCAGGGTGTGTAGGTTTCTCTTTAGGGGCTCCTCCATATATTCAGGGTGTGTAGGTGTCTTTTTAGGGGTTCCTCCATATATCCAAGGTGTGTGGGTGTCTTTTTAGGGGCTACTCCATATCTTCAGGGTGTGCGGGTGTCTTTTTAGGGGCTCCTCCATATATTCAGGGTGTGTGGGTGTATCTTTAGTAGTTCCACCATATATTCAGGGTGTGTAGGTGCCTTTTTAGGGGCTCCTCCATATATTCAGGGTGTGTAGGTGTCTTTTTAGGGGTTCCTCCATATATCCAAGGTGTGTGGGTGTCTTTTTAGGGGCTTCTCCATATATCCAGGGTGTGCGGGTGTCTTTTTAGGGGTTCCTCCATATATTCAGGGTGTGTGGGTGTCTTTTTAGGGGTTCCTCCATATATTCAAGGTGTGCGGGTGTCTTTTTAGGGGCTCTTCCATATTTACAGGGTGTGCGGGTGTCTCTTTAGGGGTTCCACTATATATTTAGGGTGTGCGGGTGTCTCTTTAGGGGTTCCACTATATATTCAGGGTGTGTGGGTGTCTTTATAGGGGCTCCTCCATATATTCAGGTTGTGCGGGTGTCTTTTTAGGGGCTCCACAAAATATTCAGGGTGTGTGGGTGTCTTTTTAGGGGCTCCTCCATATATTCAGGGTGTATGTGTCTTTTTAGGGGCTCCTCCATATATTCAGGCTGTGTGGGTGTCTCTTTAGGGGTTCCACCATATATTCAGGGTGTGTAGGTGTCTCTTTAGGGGCTCCTCCATATATTCAGGATGTGTAGGTGTCTTTTTAGGGGTTCCTCCATATATTCAGGGTGCGTGGGTATCTATTTAGGGGCTCCTCCTTATAGTCAGGGTATTTGTTTTTTGTTTTGGGCTCCTCCATATATTCAGTTTGTGTGGGTGTCTTTATAGGGGCTCCTCCATATATTCAGGGTGTGCGGGTGTCTTTTTAGGGGCTCCTCCATATATTCAAGGTGTGTGGGTGTCTTTTTAGGGGCTCCTCCATATGTACAGGGTGTGCGGGTGTCTTTTTAGGGGCTCCTCCATATATTCAGTGTGTGTGCGTGTCTCTTTAGGGGTTCCATTATATATTCAGGGTGTGTGGGTGTTTTTAGGGGCTCCTCCATATATTCAGGGTGTGTGGGTGTCTCTTTAGGGGTTCCACCATATATTCAGGGTGTGTGGGTGTCTTTTCAGGGGCTCCTCCATATATTCAGGGTGTGTGGGTGTCTCTTTAGGGGTTTCTCCATATATTCAGGTTGTGTGGGTGTCTTTTTAGGGGTTCCTCCATATATTCAAGGTGTGTGGGTGTCTTTTTAGGGGCTCCTCCATATATTCAGGGTGTAGGTGTCTTTTTAGGGGCTCCTCCATATATTCATGGTGTGTGGGTGTCTCTTTAGGGGTTCCACCATATATTCAGGGTGTGTGGGTGTCTTTTTAGGGGCTCCTCCATATATTCAGGGTGTGTGGGTGTCTTTTTAGGGGTTCCTCCATATAGTCAGGGTGTGTAGGTGTCTTTTTAGGGGTTCCTCCATATATTCAAGGTGTGTGGGTGTCTTTTTAGGGGCTCCTCCATATATTCAGGGTGTAGGTGTCTTTTTAGGGGCTCCTCCATATATTCAGGGTGTGTGGGTGTCTCTTTAGGGGTTCCACCATATATTCAGGGTGTGTAGGTGTCTTTTTAGGGGCTCCTCCATATATTCAGGGTGTGTAGGTGTCTTTCTAGGGGTTCCTCCATATATCCAAGGTGTGTGGGTGTCTTTTTAGGGGCTCCTCCATATATTCAGGGTGTGCTGGTGTCTTTTTAGGGGTTCCTCCATATATTCAGGGTGTGTGGGTGTATCTTTAGTGGTTCCACCATATATTCAGGGTGTGTTTTTAGCGGCTCCTCCATATATTCAGGGTGTGTGGGTATCTTTTAGGGGCTCCTCCATATATTCAGGGTGTGCGGGTGTCTTTTTAGGGGTTCCTCCATATATTCAGGGTGTGTGGGTGTCTTTTTAGAGGCTCCTCCAAATATTCAGGGTGTGTGGGTGTCTTTTTAGGGGTTCCTCCATATATTCAGGGTGTGTAGGTGTCTTTTTAGGGGTTCCTCCATATATTCAAGGTGTGTGGGGGTCTTTTTAGGGGCTCCTCCATATATTTAGGGTGTGGGTGTCTTTTTAGGGGCTCCTCCATATATTCAGGGTGTGTGGGTGTCTCTTTAGGGGTTCCACCATATATTCAGGGTGTGTGGGTATCTTTTTAGGGGTTCCTCCATATATTCTAGGTGTGCGGGTGTCTTTTTAGTGGCTCCTCCATATATTCAGGGTGTGTGGGTGTCTCTTTAGGGGTTCCACCATATATTCAGGGTGTGTAGGTGTCTTTTTAGGGGTTCCTCCATATATTTAGGGTGTGGGTGTCTTTTTAGGGGCTCCTCCATATATTCAGGGTGTGTGGGTGTCTCTTTAGGGGTTCCACCATATATTCAGGGTGTGTAGGTGTCTTTTTAGGGGTTCCTACATATATCCAAGGTGTGTGGGTGTCTTTTTAGGGGCTCCTCCATATATTCAGGGTGTGTGGGTGTCTTTTTGGGGCTCCTCCATATATTCAGGGTGTGTGGGTGTCTCTTTAGGGGTTCCACCATATATTCAGGGTGTGCGGGTGTCTTTTTACGGGCTCCTCCATATATTCACAGTGTGCGGGTGTCTTTTTAGGGGCTCCTCCATATATTCCGGGTGTGCGGGTGTCTCTTTAGGGGTCCCCTATATATTCAGGGTGTGTAGGTGTCTTTTTAGGGGTTCCTCCATATATTCAGGGTGTGCAGGTGTCTTTTAAGGGGTTCCTCCATATATTCAGGAAGTGCGGGTGTCTTCTTTAGGGGCTCCTCCATATATTCAGGGTGTGCAGGGGGGTTTTTAGGGGCTCCCCCATATTTTCAGGATGTGTGGGTGTCTTTTTAGGGTCCCCCATTCATTCAGGGTGTGCAGGGTAGTTTTATGAACTCCTCCATAAATCTTCTAATAAGGTGACATGTCGAGCCGGTTACTGAAGGTGAAGGTACAGTGTTACATAATATCATAATATGAAAGTGATGGTCAGGGCTGTCAATAAGAGTAAGAGCAGAAATAATAGACAAAGAATATAAATAAACAATCAATAGAATCATTTTGTAACCTCTCGGCACATTTTGGATATAACTGATAACTCCCAGCTTGATTTTGGGCACTTTGTGCTGAATAAGGCTAGGGTCAGAGTGGGGCAGTCGGAACGCGCGTGCAGGCGCACTAAATCACGGCGGCAGTAGCAGCACATAACGGCCAATGACGGCCAATATACGCAGTACGTGTACGAAAGTGCGCCACACCACGCAACCAGCAAATGAACGTTTTTTATCAGAACGTGAAACCGCTGGTACTGACGTACAGAGTGCGCTGCGGCCGCATAGCAGCGTGTGTGCGTGATTAGGAGATGTCAGACGCTGCGTGTGCGGCCAACATAACGTTCAAACAGCCGGATTTCCCTAGACTTCTTTTCACCCCATCGTCATGAAATACGTCCAGAATTGCGCATCGTCTGACCACTTAAGCGTATTCCGTGAAAAAAATGCGTGCGCACGCATCGACGTACATTTTGACGGTGGCTGCAGAAAATGCGCTCATCTGTCCCTAGCCTAATAGGGATGAGCCGAACACTCCCCGAGTTCGGTTTGAGCCCGAACCCGAACTTCCCATTTGTTCGGGACCGAACCCAAACCCCCATGCAAGTCAATGGGGCTGAAAATGCGTTTTTTTAGAGTGCCCCCCAAGAGGGCATATATGCTACATATTTGCCATAAAAGGTGTATGGGGGTCCGGGTAGTGCCCTGGGGGACAGGAAACAAGGACAAAAAGTTTAAAAAAAAACATTTTCAAAGGGACAGTGAGTTTTCCATGAAATAAGGGTTAAAAATAAAAAACAAAAATTCCTTCAAATATCGTGCCTAGGAGGTCCCCATAACCTGCCCATGAAGTGGCGTATTTCTAGGATGTATAGAAACACTTAAAAACAAATAAATGACGTTTCATATGACGGTAAATGCTTTTCCTTTAATCTATCCATAAACAACTGCTTGGGGCGGCAGTCTGTATGAAAAGACATTTTAGGACGCGCAGAAAAGGTTTAGTGTTTTTTTGGGCTAAATTATTGTGAAACTTATGCAGGCTTTGGATGAAAGTAACAATAGGTGCTTTAAAATTGGGCTTTTAGCGTCAGCAACAGTGCCGTCACACCGTAACCCCTCTGAGGATATGAATCTGATACAGGCGTCAATGGCAGTGCACCCAGATATTGTGCCTTTAGTGCCAGGCATGCAAGTACTATCATACAGTAACCCCTCTGTGGTATTGTGGAAGAGTGCAGGGGTGGACCATGTGGTCCTATATTGAAAAGTGTTTTTTTTTATCTGTTAATGGGCGTCAGTGCACCCAGATATTGTGCCTTTAATGCCAGGCCATCAAGTATCATCATACAGTAACCCCTCTGTGGTATTGTGGAAGAATGCAGGGGTGGACCATGTGGTCCTATATTGAAAAGTTTTTGATCTGGTAATGGGTGTCAGTGCACCCAGATTTTGTGCCTTTAATGCCAGGCCATCAAGTATCATCATACAGTAACCCCTCTGTGGTATTGTGGAAGAGTGCAGGGGTGGACCATGTGGTCCTTTATTGAAAATTTTTTGATCTGGTAATGGGCGTCAGTGCACCCAGATATTGTGCCTTTCATGGCAGCAAGTGCCTTCACACCGTAACCCTTTTGTGGTATTGTGGAAGAGTTCAGTGCTGGAGGTTTTGTGAATGCAGAAGAGGACATCCCCTATCTATTCCATTACTTCAGCATCAGGGGATTGATAGCTGCTGATCCAGGACTGATTCATTTTTATAAATGTCAGCCGGTCTACAGAGTCGGTGGACAGATGCACTCTTTTGTCTGTGACAAATCCTCCAGCGGCACTGAACGTCCTTTCGGAAAGCACCCTAGATGATGGGCAACCTAGTAGCTGCATAGCATATTGGCTAAGTTCTGGCCAGTGATCCAATCTCAACACCCAGTAAGCCAGTGGATCATCTGCTGGAAAGGTATCCAGGTCTGCCCTTGCCCCTAGGTAGTCCTGCACCATATGGTGAAGACGCTGGCAATGGGTGCCTACATTTGACGTCCCTGGGCGTCGAGGACTAAAAAATTTTAAAAATGCATCAGTCAAGCGGCCCTGGCCTTCACCGCTGTTCCTCTGATCACCTGCAGCCTCAGAAGAACTTGTGTCAGCACTTGGTAATCTAACAGTGCCTGGAAAGGTGTTACACAAGTTTCGCTTTAGAGCGTGCTCAAGTTTTGTCATCCTGTGCTCCCTCTGTGTGGGCAGGATGAGCTCTGCAACATTCCCTTTGTATCGTGGATCAAGAAGGGTTGCCAACCAGTAATGATCCCTCTCCTTGATAGCACGAATCCTGGGGTCCTGTAGCAGGCTTTGCATCATTAGGGAGCCCATGCAGAGTAGGTTGGAGGTGGCATTAGCTGCCGAGTCTTCCTGGTCAATGAGGATGACCGTATCGTGCACTTCCTCCTCCCAGCCACGCACTAGCCCTTCTGTTTCTGGGCAAACAAAACCCTGCCTTGAGGAATCCCCACCTTCAATGCCCCCACTACTTAAATAGTCCTCCTCCTCCTCCTCCTCATCCTCCTCCTGTCTGATCTGAGTAGGACCCGCTGGAATGCTGTCTGCGGAAAGACTTTGGCCCTGAGAGCTAGGGATGGCCTCCTCTTCCTCCCGCTGCTCTGCCTCTAGAGCCACATCTATAATTCCCTGCAGAGTGTGCTCCAGCAGGAACACTAAAGGAATTGTGTCACTGATGCATGCACTGTCCCTGCTCACCATCCTCGTTGCCTCCTCAAATGGTGACAGTACAGTGCATGCATCCTTGATCATCAGCCACTGCGGGGGGGGTGGAAACAAGTTGACATGAACCTGTCCTTGTGCCATACTCACACAGGTACTCGTTGATGGCCCTCTGCTGCTTGTGCAGAAGCTGCAGCATTGCTAATGTCGAGTTCCACCTGGTGGGCATGTCACAGATCAGACGGTTTGTGGGAAGGTGGAATTCTCTTTGAATTTCTGCCAGGCGAATGCTTGCTGGGAATGACCGTCTGAAGTGGCTGCAGACTTTTCTGGCCTGGATGAGAAGCTCTGGCAGCCCTGGGTACTTGGTTAGGAAACGCTGTACCACCAGATTTAGGACGTGTGCTAGGCATGGTACATGCATCAATTTACCCTTGCGTAGGGCGGAGAGAAGGTTGCTGCCATTATCGCAGACGATCATTCCCAGCTCAAGCTGGCGTGGTGTTAACCATCTCTGCACCTGCTCCTGCAGAGCTGACAAAATTTCTGACCTGGTGTGGCTCCTGTCCCCTAAACAAACCAGCTCAAGCACAGTATGGCATCTTTTTGCTTGAGCCATTGCGTAGACCCTGTCAGGCGTGGGTTTTACTGCCGCTTCGCCAGAGACAGAGAAGGAGGAGGAGGAGGAGGAGGAGGAGGAGGAAGAGGTGGTGGTGGTGGAGCAGACAGACCTCAAACAAGCAGCTTTCTGGAGGCGTGGTGGATGAACAAGTTCCAGCACAGAGCCCCGTCTTGGATCCCTCCCAGCTGCAATCAGAGTTACCCAGTGTGCCGTGAAGGAAATGTAACGACCCTGTCCATGCTTGCTGGACCACGTGTCTAAAGTGACATGCACCTTGCTGCTGACTGCCTTTCCCAACGACTGGATAACATTGTCTTCCACGTGCTGGTATAATGCTGGAATGGCCTTGCGTTAAAAGTAATGGCGTTTTGGAACCTGCCACTGTGGTACAGCGCATTCAGCAAATTCACGGAAGGGAGCAGAGTCCACCAGCTGGAAAGGCAGCAGCTGCAATACGAGTAATTTTGCTAAGCTGGCATTTAGACGCTGTGCTTGGGGATGGTTGGGACTATATTTTTTCTTTCGCTGCAGCAGCTGCGGCAACTTAATCTGACTGCGTAAATCTTCAGCTACTGGGATGATGTCACATTGTGAGGAAGGACCTGCTGGTACATCCATTACTGTAGCATCATCCCTGTCAGTGGAGGTTGTAGGCAATTGCATGGCAGGACATACAGTGTGGGTAGAGACAGATGAGGAGGAGGAGGACCTATGCAAAGTTTTGCCCCAACGGGATGTGTGGCACTTGTTCATATGTCGCCTCAAGCACGTGGTACTCAAGTGTCCGGTATCTTTCCCACGCTTAAGCCTCATCTGACATAGATTACAAATAGCAACGCTGCACTCTACTGCACATTTCTTAAAGAACTCCCAGACAACAGAGTTCCTGCATGTGTTCTTTGAGACAACAGCGCTCTGCACCGGAGCAGCTCTGACATGTGATGCCTTGGACTGGCTAGTGCTACGGTTGGTCACAGAGGATGTTGTGCCTCGTGTTTGCTGTGCCTCCTCCTCCTCCCCCTCCTCCTCACTTGATTCCTCAGTTCGATCTGGCACCCAGGTGGAGTCAGTGACCTCATCATCATCAATGTCATCTTTACCCCCTATCTCCTCGTCACTGGAGCCAACTTGGCAGTATGCTGCAGCTGCTGGGGCAACATGAGTGTCAGTTATTTGTGTGTCATCACTGGCACCCCCTTCCTCTAGGTTGATTATACTCCCTTGCTCAACCTCAGAGATTGAATCAGAGCACTGTACTTGCTGCGCATCCTCAAGCAGCATGTCACTCTCATTGCAGTCAAACAATTCAGCTGACTCCTCCGTGTGTGATAGCGAGGCTACGGCAGGAGTAGCTGTGGACATGGAGGCTGCATTAGATGCTTTGGCAGCTCAGGTGGACTGTAAAGCACTAGAAGCCTGGCTGGCAGAGGACTCGGAAGATGAGGATGGCCTGGTTAGCCAATCCACCAAGTCCTCTGTATGTTGCTGCTGCTGCTTAAGACGGCCAGCACCAGTTAGAAAGGACAAGCGTGCCCCTGCAGAGGATGCACCACGTCCACCACGACCAGAGACACAGCCTCCCGACACAGGGGCTGCTTGCCCCTTATCTGTGAATAAAAACGGTATCTGTGAAAAAAATCCACAGAAACCAATAGTGCAGACTGCAGAAAAATGATTAACATAAAAGCCCCTGCTTAATATAAACTCACAGGATGTAAAAGTTAGATGGGCACATAGGAAGATCTTATAGATGTTACCCCTCCCGGATGAATTGGTAGATATGGAGGTCTCTTGTGGCAATCAGCTGATTCAGCAAGCAGTTTTTACACCACGGACTCCTTCCAGATAACAGACGCCAGGATCATCCACAGAATAAAGGAGTATCAAGTAGGTAATTGAAATATGGTTTATTAACCAATAAACGCACTAAATCCTAGGAGGGCAATGCTACGCAGAACGCAGATACGTACCAATCTTTATATTGTTACAGGGGGTGGTCAAGTTTTTTCTTCTATTTACCCTCTTATCTGTGGCTGGGAGCGTCTGCCTGTCCTTTTTGTTCTTTCAGACATGGTGAGTGATATATAGATTAATATATACAGAACTCTGATTCAACTCTGGTATAAAGATTTAAATAACTCTGGTATAACTCAGTGAGACACACTGATAGCTGGCCGCCAGTGACAAGAGACAGATCACCTTAATTCACAAATGTTTTAAAGAAATTAGTGAGCCCCAAAATACAGCGTGGTACTGTATGTATGACGAGACACAGATCACCTTAATTCCCAAGTGTTTTAAAGAAATTAGTGAGCCCCAAAATACAGCGTGGTACTGTATGTATGACGAGACACAGATCACCTTACTTCCCAAGTGTTTTAAAGAAATTAGTGAGCCCCAAAATACAGCGTAGTATTGTTTGAGTGACGAGACACAGATCACCTTAATTCCCAAGTGTTTTAAAGAAATTAGTGAGCCCCAAAATACAGCGTGGTACTGTTTGTATGACGAGACACAGATCACCTTAATTCCCAAGTGTTTTAAAGAAATTAGTGAGCCCCAAAATACAGCGTGGTACTTTTTGTATGACGAGACACAGATCACCTTAATTCCCAAGTGTTTTAAAGAAATGTGTGAGCCCCAAAATACAGCGTGGTACTTTTTGTATGACAAGACACAGATCACCTTAATTCACAAGTGTTTTAAAGAAATTAGTGATCCCCAAAATACAGCGTGGTACTGTTTGTATGACGAGGCACAGATCACCTTAATTCCCAAGTGTTTTAAAGAAATTAGTGAGCCCCAAAATACAGCGTGGTACTTTTTGTATGACGAGACACAGATCACCTTAATTCCCAAGTGTTTTAAAGAAATGTGTGAGCCCCAAAATACAGCGTGGTACTTTTTGTATGACAAGACACAGATCACCTTAATTCACAAGTGTTTTAAAGAAATTAGTGAGTCCCAAAAAAAATTGCTGGCTGTGTGACGAGACACAGAAGATCACCTTAATTCCCAAGTGTTTTAAAGAAATTAGTGAGCCCCAAAATACAGCGTGGTACTGTTTGTGTGACGAGACACAGATCACCTTAATTCCCAAGTGTTTTAAAGAAATTAGTGAGCCCCAAAATACAGCGTGGTACTGTTTGTATGACGAGACACAGATCACCTTAATTCACAAGTGTTTTAAAGAAATGTGTGAGCCCCAAAATACAGCGTGGTACTTTTTGTATGACAAGACACAGATCACCTTAATTCACAAGTGTTTTAAAGAAATTAGTGATCCCCAAAATACAGCGTGGTACTGTTTGTATGACGAGACACAGATCACCTTAATTCCCAAGTGTTTTAAAGAAATTAGTGAGCCCCAAAATACAGCGTGGTACTTTTTGTATGACGAGACACAGATCACCTTAATTCCCAAGTGTTTTAAAGAAATGTGTGAGCCCCAAAATACAGCGTGGTACTTTTTGTATGACAAGACACAGATCACCTTAATTCACAAGTGTTTTAAAGAAATTAGTGAGTCCCAAAAAAAATTGCTGGCTGTGTGACGAGACACAGAAGATCACCTTAATTCCCAAGTGTTTTAAAGAAATTAGTGAGCCCCAAAATACAGCGTGGTACTTTTTGTATGACGAGAAACAGATCACCTTAATTCCCAAGTGTTTTAAAGAAATTAGTAAGCCCCAAAATACAGCGTGGTACTTTTTGTATGACGAGACACAGATCACCTTAATTCACAAGTGTTTTAAAGAAATTAGTGAGCCCCAAAAAGATTTGCTGGCTGTGTGACGAGACACAGAAGATCACCTTAATTCCCAAGTGTTTTAAAGAAATTAGTGAGCCCCAAAATACAGCGTGGTACTTTTTGTATGACGAGAAACAGATCACCTTAATTCCCAAGTGTTTTAAAGAAATTAGTAAGCCCCAAAATACAGCGTGGTACTTTTTGTATGACGAGACACAGATCACCTTAATTCACAAGTGTTTTAAAGAAATTAGTGAGCCCCAAAAAGATTTGCTGGCTGTGTGACGAGACACAGAAGATCACCTTAATTCCCAAGTGTTTTAAAGAAATTAGTGAGCCCCAAAATACAGCGTGGTACATTTTGTATGACGAGACACAGATCACCTTAATTCCCAAGTGTTTTAAAGAAATTTGTGAGCCCCAAAATAAAGCGTGGTACTTTTTGTATGACAAGACACAGATTACCTTAATTCACAAGTGTTTTAAAGAAATTAGTGAGCCCCAAAAAAAATTGCGGGCTGTGTGACGAGACACAGAAGATCACCTTAACGCCCAAGTGTTTTAAAGAAATTAGTGAGCCCCAAAATACAGCGTGGTACTGTATGTATGACGAGACACAGATCACCTTAATTCCCAAGTGTTTTAAAGAAATTAGTGAGCCCCAAAATACAGCGTGGTACTGTATTTATGACGAGACACAGATCACCTTAATTCCCAAGTGTTTTAAAGAAATTAGTGAGCCCCAAAATACAGCGTGGTACTGTATTTATGACGAGACACAGATCACCTTAATTCCCAAGTGTTTTAAAGAAATTAGTGAGCCCCAAAAAAAATTGCTGGCTGTGTGACGAGACACAGAAGATCACCTTAATTCCCAAGTGTTTTAAAAAAATTAGTGAGCCCCAAAATACAGCGTGGTACTTTTTTTTGATGAGACACAGATCACCTTAATTCACAAGTGTTTTAAAGAAATTAGTGAGCACCAAAAAGATTTGCTGGCTGTGTGACAAGACCCAGAAAATGGCGAGACCCAGAAAAACATTCACAAATGTTTTAAATAAAGTTGTAAACCCCCAAAAAACTTGCTGGCACAGTGACAAGACACACATCACCTAAATTCCCTGATATTTGGTATAAATGAGACCCAAAGAGACTTGCTGGCACAGTGTGACGAGACCCGGAAAATCACCTCAATACACAAATGTTTTAAATAAAGTTGTAAACCCCAAAAAAAATTGCTGGCACAGTGACAAGACACACATCACCTAAATTCCCTGATATTTGGTCGAAATGAGACCCCCCCAGACCCCCCCAGTAGCGGGGCAGACCGGCAGTAACAACACACACAACTATCTTCTTTGAAATCTCCTCTGAAATGCGTGCAGAAGCGCTGCGTGGAAACCTGCGGCGAACACCCGGAAATGTTCGGGGTTCGTGATCTGCTCGAACAGGCTAAGTTCGGGTCGTACCGTGAACCATCCGAACCTGAACAGCTCATCCCTACTGAATAAGCAGGAGATACATGAATTTACATATTGTTACATATTGTTGCAGTAAGCTTTTGATACTTTCTACAAAGCACAGACGGATCAGCTGGGTTTGTTTTCTATACATAGTGAATACATTTCACAGAATGCACGTTAAATATTTTATACGCTCCACGTTGAGCTCATCACACTCACACATTTTATGCGTTTTCATTATATTCCACGGAATGTTCGGAAACTCAGATTTTATGCATTTTGCATCGCAGTAAGATTTCCTATAAATATTCTCTCCTACATTAACAAGTTGGCATTTTGATGCATGTTATATGTGTGTATGAAACATTTGGCGCTGTTTCATGCTTTCCATGTTTTCGGCGTTTTCCCTTTGGAGTAAATGAGTTTGTTGAGCTTTATGTACTGCAGGGTAATCTATAGCGCGCTTAGCGTTGTGTATGGATTTCACACCTTGCACTCGATCATCTCACCTCACTGTATGTACTTTATCTTATATCCGTGGTGCGCGACGTGACCAGCAGATCATGAAGAATCTTATTCCAGAATCATAGTCAATAAAATAGATTTGGTGTCACCTCTGCTATGATAATAACATCCGCGTGTCTTGGAGGACTTTCCGGGTGACACATTGCTAGGGATTCATTTCTTTCACCAATAATGTTTGACATTTAAGTTGAGAGATTATACCTCGGTGAAAATCCACCCTGCGGTTCATGCCAAAGAACTTCAAAGGGTTTTTAGAGGGAAAAGACTTTATTTAGTCAAGACAGGTTCTCCCTCACCCCGTTAACAGATCATTTTTGCGTGGATCTCACGTTAAAAAAAAGATACTTTCCCTAATAGTTTCTACATATTTGCAAGTGAAAAAACAATCTGTGCGTCCCTGGAGAGGTGGAGTATCAGGCACAGGTTATTATTTTTCCTCCCTAAAGGCTCTATCAGCTGGTTTGAGCTAAAACGCCAACGCTACATGATAAATCTAGCGCGAGTCGCTAAAAGCTAGCGCCTGACAACCCACAAACAGATCACCTTGTCCACGGGAGTCCGTGTACAAGATTTATTAGTGCACGCTAAGTAGGCTTGTGCACCGATTTTTTTTTCGGTTTGATTCGGTTCGAGTTTTTGGATTTTTAAACTTTTCGATTCGGCTCGTTTCGACCGATTTCTTTTTTCGATTCGGTTCGGCTCGATTCGTTTTTCGTGTACATTTTTTTTGCGGAATATCGACCATTTTTCGTATTTTCGTGTCAGCTCGTTTTTTCTATCGACTTTTCGTAATTTCAGAAATTTTCGTTTTTTCGGTACGTCTGTTCTCCTCGTTTCAAAGCAATAAATTTCGATTTGACACATTTCAAGTCCATTCGAAAATTCCAAAAATATTTCGTTTCGGCTCGGAAAACTTTTCGGATCTGCCATTTTCGGATCTAAAAATTATCGGAAATTCGGCCGCATCCGAAAACACGGATAGGGAAATTTCGTGAAAATTCCGAAATTCCGAAACCCGAAACGCACATCCCTAATGCTAAGGGAACACTAAGACCCGGGCTGAAACCCAACGCTAATTCACTGTATGGTTAAAAATAAAAAGCTTTCCAGTGGAAAAATGCCTCGTTTTTTAACCCTTTCCATGTGGAAGAAGCAGTCAGCGCGTCCTGCCGCATGTCCACTTCGCTGCAGAGGACATGCTGAGCACGTCCTCCCTTTGCAGCGGCAATCGGCCGGGACTCCAGCCATTTGCGGCGGCCCCCCGGTGTGGGCTACATCCTCGATGTCAGCCCAGCCTCCGGGACCCAGGCGGGCACAATAGACGTCATCACGCCGGCGCAATGATGTCTATTACAGGCACCACCACCGCCAGTGCGGAGAAGGTGCCTGTAGGGGAGGGGTGGAGGTCCTTCGGACCTCTCTCCCTCCCCTTCTGTGCGGGCCACGAGTTAAAGGCAGGCACTGTTTGGAAGGCCACAGCCTGCCCTTCCAAGCGGCAGCTGTCTTTAACCCCTAGAGGGCTGGATCACGATTCATCGCCAAAAGGCTCTGTATCGTGATCCCCTCCCGGAGCTGGCCGACATCTTGGATGTCGGCCAAGCTTCCGGGATATCCCCCTGATGGCTGGCGTCATCGTGCATAGCGCGATGACGTCAGTTCTGGAAAAAACCCTTAGCTGTTCCACTGAACCCCCTATCTCCCGATCCGTGGCAGCTAGGGGTTAATGTTAATGTTAATGAGCATGGCCTTTCCAATGATAAAAACATGACCATGTAAAATGTTAAAACAAAATTTTAAAAATAAAAATAAAATAAAAAAATAAAAAAAATGGGGGGTGTATTAATGCAGCAATATTGTTCTCATTCCATTTAAAATGTGAACAATGATGCTGCACTAACGATTTTTTCTATGGGGGCGTTTGCTAAAAAACACGTAATTTCCCCCCAAAAAATTTAACGACTCCCCATTTCTAATTTTTTTAACAAGCGCACCCCATAGATAATATAAACGCATGATAGAATGTGGAAAAAAAACACTTTACACAATGTAGATGATTGAAAATTCAATTTTTATTGCATTTTTTGTTATAATATTCAGGCAGCACATTACATATTCATATAATAATGACATATTATGAATCTGCCTAGTCTGCCGGAAAGAACAATGTATAATATGTCTGGGTTGCATAATAAAACGTGGCTTCAAATCGCGTTTAAACATGATGAACGAAACCGGTAAAAATTAGCTCAGCACAGAGGTGGGAAATGGCTCAGCAGCGAAAGGGTTAAAAAAAAAAAAAAAAAATCAGAACTCCAACTTTCGTCTGAAACATCCAGAAAAATACCTAATAAATTCTAAAAATTCAATAAATAAACAGGTATTTTGCTGCGGATTAAAAAAATAAATGGTTGAATAAATAAAGAATAAAAACGATAATATTTTTACATTGAATCCTATGGGCTTCGCATACGGCCGGTTTAACCATACAATGCATCTTCTCACGTTTCCCCGAAGCACGCCGGTTTAACCATACAATGCATCTTCTCACGTTTCCCCGAAGCACGCCGGTTTAACCATACAATGCATATTTTACACATAAACTACATCTAGCGAGCTGAGTAACACCTGCGCCACATTACTTTCAATCGCCTGTTAATTGCCTATTCATTTTCATGACTTTTGAAGGGTTTTTTCCTTTTTTCTTCTTTTTCTGTCAGTTATCACAGGGTTGAGCAGTTGGTAAATTTTTGCGATTAGCATCTGCGTTTAAATTATCGCCGGGACCAAACGATCTGGTGGTTAGAATTAGGTATGAGCCGAACACCCCCGTGTTCGATTCGCATTCGAACTCGAACAATTTCAAAAGTTTGAGTTCGAACGCGAACTCGAACTGAACTCAATGCAAGTCAATGGGAGTCAAAAGTTCGGTTTTTAGAGTGCCCTCCAAGAGGGAATATATACAAGATATTTGCCATAAAAGGTGTATGGGGGTCCGGGTAGTGCCCTGGGGGACAGGAAACAAGGACAAAAAGTTTAAAAAAATACGTTTTTAAAGGAACAGTGAGTTTTCCATGAAATAAGGGTTAAAAATAAAAAGGAAAAACTACTTCAAATATCGAGCCTAGGAGGTCCCCATAACCTGCCCGTGAAGTGGCAGATTTGTAGGATGTATAGAAACATCGCCATCAGAGACCCACACACGACACCTAGCCACCCTTAAGGGGTTAAAATGCACAGGGACTGGCTACTATCCTGTTAGATGAGGGAATGTATTATATGTATAAAGCAAAGTATATATGACAATGGATAGTCAGAGACTCTAGGGACTCAGCTTGTACGCTTTATGATAGACATTTCTAACACAATAATAATTGTATGCTCACATAGGCCCTTCGGGAGAGGTACATGACATACAAATACTGGAATATTACGTTTAAATCTAAGGAGTGTGATAAAGATTTTATTAAGCCCTTGATGACAAATGACGTAACATCTACATCATTAATGATTGGCTTTACAGAGCCCTGGTCCTTAAGGGGTTAAACAGCATATCAGAGAGGATCATATAGTAGAAATGAACACTTCTTAGAATTAAAAAAAGTGTTTGTTCATACATGTGCAGGAGCCCCCACCCAGTGAGATGCCCCCAGCCAGTCTGCAAGCAATGTATCAAATTCTAATTGCTAATTAGAAGCACATGTTATTTCCAAACACTAATTAAACACCTGTTGTTTACGCCGTTTGAGAGCACAGGTCATTTAGAGGTGAGAATCTTTGCACATAGAAAATGACATTAGATAGTTTTTTAATTCAATATCTAATAAACCGTTGCTTATAATATTCTGCAGTAAAGAGTTTCTTTATTTCTAGATTTTTTTGTATTTTTTAAGCATTTTTATACTTTTTTTAAAAAAAACATTATTTTCGAACTCGAACCGAACACGCCAAAAAGTTCGAAGTTCGCAAACTTGCGAACGGCCAAAGTTCGAATCGAACTCCGAACTGATCGAACGAACAGCTCATCCCTAGTTAGAATAGTGAAAGTGCTCTGTAGCGCTGCCCATGTTAAGTATAGGATGCGATAAGTACAGTAAGTGCGCGCAACAAATTGTTAATTACCGCGCTAAGTGTTTTTCACCATTTGCAGCGAGAGGCAAACGATCTGTTGATCCAGCGCTAGACTGGAATTACCTGGCGCTAAGGAGAAAACAGGCTGATGCTGGAGTTATCTCACACCAGCTGATAGTGCTCTATGGCTTTACAGTTGCCATTTGCATATTTCCGGCATTTTCCGTATGGAGAGGACTCTGCCGACAGCCCGATAATGCAGAATGATGTATCCATCTATTAGACGCTTCCATAATGTCATAGGATGCAGGGTCACTTAGCAAGAGCCACCAGAGTGATTGCAACTGATGCAGCCCACAGCCCTGGTATGTCCTCATGTTATGAGGGGACGTCCTAACATCAAGGTTAAAATCAGACAAATAATGATGATGAAATCTCAATTTTTCCCCCCAAATAAAGCCTGTTTATTCAGCATTTTCCATCATAATCGCCGTCAATATCCACACATTTTTTTCAAGAAGAGTACCCACTACTCAAGACTTCCCTAAAACTAGGGATGTGCGTTTCGGGTTTCGGAATTTCGGAATTTTCACGAAATTTCCCGATTCGTGTTTTCGGATGCGGCCGAATTTCCGAATATTTTTAGATCCGAAAATGGCAGATCCGAAAAGTTTTCCAAGCCGAAAGGAAATATTTTCGGAATTTTCGAATGGACTTGAAATGTGTCAAATCGAAATTTATTGCTTTGAAACGAGGAGAACAGACGTTCCGAAAAAACGAAAATTTCCAAAGTTACGAAAAGTCGATACAAAAAACGAGCAAAGTGACACGAAAATACGAAAAATGGTTGATATTCCGAAAAAATATGCACACGAAAAACGAGTCGAGCCGAACCGAATCGAAACAGAAATCGGTCGAAACGAGCCGAATCGAAAAGTTTAAAAATCCGAAAAATCGAACCGAATCGAACCGAAAAAAAAATCAGTGCACAAGCCTACCCAAAACCCATCTTCTGTCATCTTAGTTTCATCTCCAGTGACAGTTGCCTTGCAGTTGGTAGACTTCCCATTGTCCGACATGACAAGGAATTTTTTGCAAAATCTCCTAGAACAGTTCTTTGTTCTACGTTCAAGAAATGTGGAACCCAGCGAACACACTTGGTGAAGTCCACCTCGTCATGAAGAATCGTCAGCATGCTTGTTTTTGGAATGTAAAACTCTTCCACATGCTTTCTGAGAACGGTTTGAGATTCCTGATCCAGAAATTCCTTTACCTTGGCCACCCTGGTCTCATCCATGGTTGTGCAGGGGCATCCCTCGCTTGGTTCATCACATAAGTCAAAATGTCCAGACTTGAATCTGCTAAACCACTGGTGGACCTTCCGGAAAGAATCGGGGCTTCATCACCAAGATTAGTTTTGAGGTCTTCAAAGCACAGTTTCACAGAGAAACCAGATTGAAATTGGTAGAACATGATGGTCCACTATTGGGTCACCACTTTTTGAGTCGCATCGATATGATCGTCTGGGGGGATATCATTTTATTTACAAGTATCAAAGGATTAGGCTTTGAGTTATCATTATTTTTTTTTTTTTAAATTCTTTATTTTAAAATTTTTAAAATTTTTCATAACATAAAAGACACATCTACATGAAGACCCCGCAGGGTCAATACGAGAAACAGTAGACCCATAAAAATAACATTTCGCTCTTCAAAGGAGTTATAAGGGTGCATATAATTCAGGATTAAGTCACTCATATCAAAATAGAAGATACATCATAAGCGGGTCCCCGGAGGGCCAATACAAGGAACTGTAACCACCTAGGAGGTAACACATTGCTCTGCAGAAAAATATAAAGGCAAAGATAGTACAGAAAGAAGAAAAACAACAACAAAAACAGCAAAAAAAAAAAACACAACAAAAAAAAACATAACCTATAATAAAACAGGAGTGTAAGTGGAAAAAGATGTAAGATAAGGACCAATAGAAATGGAGGGCACTCAGACATGTTCTGCAGCGACTCGTGAGTAGCAGCCAGGGAAAAAAGAAAAGGCTGCACTGCCGTCCAACCCTTCTAACCCGGGTCCAACGAGGCAATGGGGGAACCCCCGTGATCTAAGCCAGGTGTCGTCTGAGGAGGCGAGTTATCATTATTTTATTGATTGTATCTTTACTTTTGGGCCTCTCCTCATATGTGGTTTAATTATTTTAACCCTTTCGACAGCTTCTATAAAATATTTACAGTTGACTTTGGCCATGTTGGGCACAGAGCACCATGGGAGAGTACAAAGACCCACTTCCTATTTCCTGTTTAGAAGGAAGCTGCCAGGGTCTGATTCCCTGCTGACATCACACGCTCTTTATAGCTTTGTGGGGGAAATTCACTGTTCGGTGCTATTTCGGTGCCAATCCGGTGCTCTTTGAATGACCCTGGAAGAGTTTTCAAAGGCAGCTCCTCCTCACTAGGGATGTGCGTTTCGGGTTTCGGAATTTCGGAATTTTCACGAAATTTCCTGATTCGTGTCTTCGGATTCGGCTGAATTTCCGAATCGGATCGGACCCGAAAACCGACAGATCCGAAAAGTTTTCCGAGCCGAAACGAAAAAATTTCGGATTTTTCGAATGGACTTGAAATGTGTCAAATCGAAATTTATTTTTGCTCTATTCATGAATTCGGTTCCATTCGTGATTTCGGTTCCATTTCGGTAATTATGGACATCGTATATTTAACTATTATCGGTTATATCGCTGATTCTGTAAATTTTGTATTTGTAAATGCGTATCACTTGTTTCTTGTGGCATTCGGGTCAGTTTAGCGTTTCTTAAATCGTTTTGTTCATTTTTTTTGTTCCTTGGCTTTCATACCATTTTAATATGATTAAATAAAGTTGTGAAATGTATATTCATAAGAAAAAAAGGATCTTTATTTAATAAAAAAAAAACACGATAGAATCGCCAGAATTATCGTATCGACAGAATGAATTATCGGATCCGAAAAACAAACCAAAAATTTATTATAAAAAAATATATAAAGTATAAAAAAAGTAAACCATAGTAGTTTACGTCAAAACGAATAGAGTTAGACACTTTGAAACGAGGAGAACAGACGTTCCGAAAAAACGAAAATTTCCGAAATCACAATAAGTCGATACAAAAAACGAGCAAAGTGACCCAAAAACACGAAAAATGGTCGATATTCCGAAAAAAAAATGTACACGAAAAACGAGCCGAACCGAACCGAATCGAAACAGAAATCGGTCGAAACGAGCTGAATCGAAAATTTTAAACATCCGAACAAATCGAACCGAATCGAACTGAAAAAAAAATCGGTGCACAAGCCTACTCCTCACAACAAGAACTTTTCATATTTCTTTTTCTTCTTCATATTATTATTATTTTTTTCTAGATAAAAGTATTTTTACATTACAGAAAAACCCGGCCACCTCGCTAAGTAACAAGTAATGATTTTCATAAACCAGCAATAACTCTAGGCGTTGCTCCTAAATAATGAGATATCGATCGCTCCAGCGACACTTGCTAATACAGTAAGTAGTGTAATAAGAATAATAGAGGTTTAATAAAGTCCGTTAGTAACGGCATCTCGGCTCGGCGCTGGATCCATAACGGATGGAAATCGAAGAGTTTGAGCCTAGAATCTATTATCTAATGATCGTCCAAATAATCACCTTTATTATTGTATGAAAAGTGTATCAGTTTGGAGACGCTATAAGGAGGAGCACTCGGGATGCACGCACTGCTCTCGCATCTTTAAGAATGGTAGATTTCACTGTAGGTGAAATTTTGGGGCAATTTGTCTATTAGACGTGTGCACAGCGTTTTTTTTTTCATTTCGGAATCTTTCTTTCCGTTTTTGTTCCCCTTCATTTCGTGTGATTTCGGGCCATTTTAAACAGTTATTTTTTTCGTTTACACCACGGTGCTGAAACATCGATGTTTTTTTTACATTGAAACCTACGGGGAAAAAAAGCCTCGTATCTTTAAACAAAAGTTTGGAAACCTAAAATTTCACCCAAAAAAATTGAAAAATGCCAAAGAATCCAAAAAAATTACAAAAAATCCTAAAAATATATATATACAAAATGGCTTATTGCTGCAAGTGAAAAAAATAAATGTTTTAAGAAATATTTAATACAAACACAAATAGTTTTTTACATTGACATATATGGGGAAAAAAGCCTAGTTTCTTTAACCCCTTAGTGACCGGGCGGTTTTACACAAATCCGTCCTTTAGTGACCGCTGCTGTTTTTACGTTTTTGCGCTGTTACAGGGTTATTCAAAGAGATCCGAATCGTTTGATTAGGTAACCGAACGCTGAAAATCAGCGTTCGGTTACCTTTCTTGGCCATTCGGCTATCCAGAGAGCAGGCAATTCGCCAATTCCTGGCAAATTGCCTGAACATACGGTGCCTGTTCGGTGCCTGTTCGAGGGCAGTGAAATCCCCATGAAAAAGCACTGCTTCGTCTATTCAGAGAACACAAACCAGCAGTGAAAGGTTCCCCTAATGCCCTGCCATTCGGTGGTTTAATTCGGCAGATTTATTCAGGAGAATCCCATAGGCTTCAATGTTAAAAATATTCCCGTTTTAATTCAATATCTAATAAACCGTTCATTATAAAATTCTGCAGTAAAGAGTCTCTTTATTTATAGATTTTTTTAGGATATTTTAAGCATTTTTCTGGATTTTTTTTAAAAGTCAAGTCCGATTTTTTTTTTTTTTTTTTAAAGTTTACTTATTTTTTCTGTAACAGCCCTCTTTATTATCATTCCCTGGACCTCCTATGCAAATTTCAGACATTTTCGCTCAGTAGTTTCTTTGCAAACAGCGTTTCACTTTTCAATCATTCATACAAACTGTTTTGCTAATTTACTCACTGCCTCTTCTGCTGTGTCGGAGGCTGCGATCGGCTCCTGTTCGGGTTTTTCTGTGGTTTTCGACGGGTTAATCCAGATGTTTTTGAGGGTTTTCAGCGTGCATTCGCCGGGTTTTGCGGTTAGTTTTCGGCAGGTTTGCCGCAGCTTTTCCCTGCAATTCGGGGACCCTGTGGTGCTTGCTGAATACACCGCAGGGTCACCGAAATGGGATCGGCAAAACGAACCGAATTGAAGAGAACGAAAAGTCACCGAATGTTCGAATCTTTTTGAATAACCCTGTTAGTGTTTAGGTCAAATTTTCCTCTTACTTGTTTATTCAACCCACACATATTATACACCGTTTTTCCCGCCATTAAATGGACTTTCTAAAAATACCATTATTTCCATCATATCGAATAATTTACTATAAAAAAAAATATGAAATATGATGAAAAATGGTAAAAACACACTTTTTCGTAATTTAATCCCCAAAATCTACAACCACCAAAAAAGACCCCGGCTAAATAGTTTCAAAATTTTGTCCCAAGACTAGAAATACCCAATTTTTACATGTTTTTGCTTTTTAACCCCTTCACTGCTGAGCCAGTTCACCTATGTGCGCTGCGCTCATTCTGTGCTACCATTTTGTGCTAATTATTTTGAGATGACAGCCTGGGTCCTATTTAACTAAACCCCCCCCCCAGACAAAATGTTTTTTTTTTAAAAAAAACAACATTTTTTTATTTTATTTATTTTTTTATTATTTTTTATTATTATTATTTTTTTAAAATGTTATTTTTAAACCAAACCTGATGACCTCATGTTTGGTATCATTGGAAAGACCATCTAGCTGCCACAGATCGGGAGATAGGGGAATCCTTAGTATCCCCTTATCTCTACATGGCAGCTAGAGGATTAACTGGCCCACTGACATCCTCACACATATGGTGAGGTTGTCAGTGGGTGGGGGGGACCTGGAGGCTGGGCTGACATCCAAGATGTCAGCCCCCCTCCAGGTTCGAATCGTGTTTTGGCACCAATTAGCGCCGAAACTCGATCCGGCAGCGAAATGGTTAATGCTATACACCCCATAGGTTTCAGTGTAAAAAAAAAAAAATTTTTATTAAATATTTCTTAAACTGTTTATTTTTTTCATTTGCAGCAATAAGCCATTTTGTCTATTTATTTTTTTAGGAATTTTTTTGCATTTTCTCGAATTTTTGGGATGAAATTTTAGGTTTCTGAACCTTCTTTTAACCCCTTAAGGACCGCTGACATACCATGTATGTCCTGCCCACGGGTCTCCCTTAGACCCGCGGACGTACATGGTACGTCAGCGGCTCCCAACCCCCCTCCCGCTCGATACTTACCTCCCTCGCTGGATCCCTCGCAGATCTGGCAGGGAGGAAGCCTTCCCTCCTGATTTGCATGGGCCGGCGAGCTCGATGACGTCACCACGCTGCGTGGTACAAAGTAAAACAAAAATAAAAAAATAATAATGAAAATAATAAATAAATTTAAAAAAAAATAAAAACATGTTTTTTTTGTGTGTTGTTTTTATTAATGCAGCAATATTGTTCACATTTCAATTATAATGTGAACAATAATGCTGCACTAATGATTTTTTTCTATGCGGTGCGTTTGCTAAAAATCACGTAATTCCCCCCAAAAAATGTAACAAGTCCCCATTTCTAATTTTTGTACAAGCGCACCCCATAGAAAATATAACCGCAAATGTTCATGTGATAAAATGTGAAAAAAAACACTTTACACACTGCAGATGATTAAAAATTCAATTTGTATTGTATTTTTTTGTCATAATATACAGGCAGGACATGACGTATACATATAAAAATGATATATTATGAATCTGCGGAGTCTGCCGGAAAGAACGATATATAATATGTCTGGGTCATTTAATAAAATGCGGCTTCAAATCGTGTTTAAACATGATGAGCGAAAGCGGTAAAAATTAGCTCAGCACACAGAGGTGAAATGCCTCAGCAGTGAAAGGGTTAAAGACCATTTATTATTTTTTTTTTACAAAAAGACCTTTTTGTATTTTTTTGTTTTAAAAGACCTTTTTGTATATTTTAACGGTATGTGTTTACTGGTGAGTCCCGGGCACTCTGCAGATCATGAAGCGCTACGATGACATGCTGAGCATATTCTGAACCATTACGGGCCATACAATAACTCAGTTATAGAGCTATTCTGACATTTATGTACTGCGAGAGTCCCTTTTGGGGAACGTGGTCTTCCTGTTTTAATTATATGCAATAAATAAAAGGATTTTTTTCCATTAATTAAACTTCTCGGCATCGAGCAATTTAGTCTTTATTACCGAAATAAAAGAGATTTATGATTATTATTTTTTACATTATTTAATTCTATAGGATAATGAACACAGGTAAGATGATTTCTGTTTTTTTTAAACCATTCTACGAGGCCTCTATTGACATGCAATGCACGAAAAAACTGATTAGAAAAATAAATTAATAAATAAACCATTGTAATGCAGAGATAGATATGTCTAAGATCGAGCCAAAACCGGCGCTCAAATAAATATTAGATGTTATGCTGTTAACAATGGGTACTGAACAATACCAGTGAACAAAGCTGCTAAAAACCGTTAACAGCAGGTAATAAATCATCCTCCTAAATATTACCTAAAAGATAAAAAAAATGGACACAAAACAGTTTCCAAAAGTGCAAAACATTTATTTGAAACATTGGATGTGAAGATAACAATTAAATATTGGGTAATATAGAAAATATTTGCATAGATTGTTATTCTGAGATAGTTAAAAGAAATTAAACAATATAAATTTGCTCATTTTTAATTTTCATGTATTGGTTTAGGCTAGGGTCAGACGAGCGCAGTGCGAACGCGCGTGCAGGCGCACTTAATCACGGCCGTAGTAGCAGCAATTGCCGGGCAATGACGGCCAATATACGAAGTACGGTCGCACAAAAGTCCGGCTGCGCAACGCAAGTGGAAAACGAACGCATTTTTTCGAGAACGTTAAACTGCTAGTACTGACGTACAGAGTGCGCTGCGTCCGCTAGCGGCGTGTGTGCGTGAATTGGAGATGTCAGACACTGCTAATGTCCGGCCAACATAACGTCCAGATGCACAAAGTGTTTTATTGATGATCCGTACAAAATCACGGATGCAAATGCGCATCGTATGACCGCTATCGCGTACTCCGTGAAAAAATGCGTCCATTCGTTCGAACGCACTTTTTCACAGACAACGCGAAAATGCGTTCGTCTGACCCTAGCCTTATTCGTTACAGAAATATCACTGGGATGAAAGGTTGTAAACTCTAGCTGGCGTCCCCTTATCTGGCACAATGTCACAAAGTGTCTGCATTATCAGCATACAGGCAGAAATGGCCTTTGTGTCAGTAAATGTGCTGCAGACAGATAATAAATTGGTGAGATCTCCTGCTTACACAGGGTCTGTATTATCAGCATACAGGCAGATGCAGTAAATGTGCTGCAAACAGATAATAACATGGTGAGATCTCCCGCTTATGGGGATTTGTAGTGATCAGAGTGAGATTATTAGCAATGCAATATCTGTATGTGCCGCATAATGCCTGTGTATGGCAATTACAGCAACACCTTGTATCTGTATGTGCTGCATAATGCCTGTGTATGGCAATTACAGCAACACCTTGTATCTGTATGTGCTGCATAATGCCGTGTATGGCAATTACAGCAACATCTTGTATCTGTATGTGCTGCATAATGCCGTGTATGGCAATTACAGCAACACCTTGTATCTGTATGTGCCGTATAATGCCTGTGTATGGCAATTACAGCAACATCTTGTATCTGTATGTGCTGCATAATGCCTGTGTATGAAAATTACAGTAACACCTTGTATCTGTATGTGCTGCATAATGCCTGTGTATGGCAATTAGAGCAACACCTTGTATCTGTATGTGCTGCATAATGCCGTGTATGGCTCTTCAGCCACGCGTGGTTGGCTGCAAAGAGATGGCTTGAACCAGGGCTCGAATCCTGCGGGAACGCACAGGAATGTCGTTCCTGCACTTCCCCCACAGCAGGAATGTTGTGGGAACGCATGTTTCTGCATTAATCGCATTCCGCTAGCAGCCCCCTCAACAGGCCGCGTTCCCCGAGTGCCTGCCTGCTCCCTGTACGCGGCTGCCGTCCTCAGCCCTGTGAAGGCTGTGATGCGGCTTACAGCCGAGATCTCGCAAGATTACGTCATAGCCTTCAGTAGCCGGTGGCCGCGTGCAGGAGCAGGCTTGACTCTGGAGAAGGGAAGAAGATGCAGCGTGGGACACCTGATCCGGAGGTATGAGATGCTGGTAAGTATAATTCTGGGGATCCAGTGCCTGTGTATACAATTCTGGAGATCCAGTGCCTCTAATTCTGGGGGTCCAGTGCCTGGGTATACAATTCTGGGGGTCCAGTACCTGTAATTCTGGGGGTCCAGTGCCTGTATTTCTGGGGGTCCAGTGCCTGGGTATACAGTTCTGGGTATACAGTTCTGAGGGTCCAGTGCCTGTAATTCTGGGGGTCCAATGCCTGTATTTCTCGGGGTCCAGTGCCTGGGTATACAGTTCTGGGTATACAGTTCTGGGGGTCCAGTGCCTGGGTATTCAGTTCTGGGGGTCCAGTGCCTGGGTATATAATTCTGGGGACTGCCTGGGTATATAATTCTGGGGCTCCAGTGCCTGTAATTCTGGGGGTCCTGTGCCTGGATATACAATTGTGGGGGTCCAGTGACTGTAATTCTGGGGGTCCAGTACCTGGGTATACAGTTCTGGGTATACAGTTCTGGGGGTCCAGTGCCTGGGTATATAATTCTGGGGGTCCAGTGCCTGGGAATACAGTTCTGGAAGTCCAGTGCCTGGGTATACAGTTCTGGGGGTCCAGTGCCTGGTTATATAATTCTGGGGGTCCAGTGCCTGCAAATACATTTCTGGAAGTCCAGTGTCTGGGTATACAGTTCTGGGTTTACAGTTCTGGGGGTCCAGTGCCTGGTTATATAATTCTGGGGGTCCAGTGCCTATAATTCTGGGGGTCCAGTGCCTGAGTATATAATTCTGGGGGTCTGCCTGGGTATACTATTCTGGGGGTCCAGTGTCTGGGTATATAATTCTGGGGGTCCAGTGCCTGAGTATATAATTATGGGGGTCTGCCTGGGTATACAATTCTGGGGTCCAGTGCCTGGGTATATAATTCTGAGGTCTGCTTGGGTATACAGTTCTGGGTATACAGTTCTGGGGGTCCAGTGCCTGGGTATATAATTCTGGGGGTCCAGTGCCTATAATTCTGGGGGTCCAGTGCCTGGGTATATAATTCTGGGGGTCTGCCTGGGTATACAATTCTGGGGGTCCAGTGCCTGGGTATACAATTCTGGGGGTCCAGTGCCTGGGTATATAATTCTGGGGTCCAGTGCCTATAATTCTGGGGGTCCAGTGCCTGGGTATATAATTCTGGGGGTCCAGTGCCTGGTTATATAATTCTGGGGGTCCAGTGCCTGCAAATACAGTTCTGGAAGTCCAGTGTCTGGGTATACAGTTCTGGGTTTACAGTTCTGGGGGTCCAGTGCCTGGTTATATAATTCTGGGGGTCCAGTGCCTATAATTCTGGGGGTCCAGTGCCTGAGTATATAATTCTGGGGGTCTGCCTGGGTATACTATTCTGGGGGTCCAGTGTCTGGGTATATAATTCTGGGGGTCCAGTGCCTGAGTATATAATTATGGGGGTCTGCCTGGGTATACAATTCTGGGGGTCCAGTGCCTGGGTATATAATTCTGAGGTCTGCTTGGGTATACAGTTCTGGGTATACAGTTCTGGGGGTCCAGTGCCTGGGTATATAATTCTGGGGGTCCAGTGCCTATAATTCTGGGGGTCCAGTGCCTGGGTATATAATTCTGGGGGTCTGCCTGGGTATACAATTCTGGGGGTCCAGTGCCTGGGTATATAATTCTGGGGGTCCAGTGCCTGGGTATATAATTCTGGGGGTCCAGTGCCTATAATTCTGGGGGTCTAGTGCCTGGGTATAGAATTCTGGGGGTCCAGTGCCTGGGTATAGAATTCTGGGGGTCCAGTGCCTGGGTATATAATTCTGGGGGTCCAGTGCCTATAATTCTGGGGGTCTAGTGCCTGAGTATATAATTCTGGGGGTCTGCCTGGGTATACTATTCTGGGGGTCCAGTGTCTGGGTATATAATTCTGGGGGTCCAGTGCCTGAGTATATAATTATGGGGGTCTGCCTGGGTATACAATTCTGGGGGTCCAGTGCCTGGGTATATAATTCTGAGGTCTGCTTGGGTATACAGTTCTGGTATACAGTTCTGGGGGTCCAGTGCCTGGGTATATAATTCTGGGGTCCAGTGCCTATAATTCTGGGGGTCCAGTGCCTGGGTATATAATTCTGGGGGTCTGCCTGGGTATACAATTCTGGGGTCCAGTGCCTGGGTATATAATTCTGGGGTCCAGTGCCTGGGTATATAATTCTGGGGTCCAGTGCCTATAATTCTGGGGGTCTAGTGCCTGGGTATAGAATTCTGGGGTCCAGTGCCTGGGTATAGAATTCTGGGGGTCCAGTGCCTGGGTATATAATTCTGGGGGTCCAGTGCCTATAATTCTGGGGGTCTAGTGCCTGGGTATAGAATTCTGGGGGTCCAGTGCCTGGGTATAGAATTCTGGAGGCCTGTGCCTGTGCGTGTATAATTCTGGGGTCTGTGCCTGTGCGTGTATAATTCTGGGGACTGTGCCTGTGTGTGTATATAATTCTGGGGGCCTGTGCCTGGTTATACATGATTCTCAGGGGGTGTATATATACATTTTTTTTTCTCTTTGGGTAATGGGGGCTGTGGAATTCTTGGGTGAGTTCCCTCACTTTTTTTCCCAGGACTTGACCCCTGGCTTGAACTGAGACCGTTCCCCCTGCAACCAATGAGGCGCATCGCGCGTCGGCTGTGGGGCGGGCTGAAATAAATCTACCAGTATGCCTCGCTCGCTGGCGATAACTCACCCCTGATGGGCGACACCCACCTGTCCTTAAGGGGTTAACATTCTGCTGATGAAAAATGTTCTAATAATATTTTTAGTATTAGACACTCTGACATCTATAGCTCAGAGCAACGAGTAAGCTGTTGCTATAGAAATAATAATATTATTAATAATAATAATAAATAGCACTGTAATTCTATACAGATCTCATTGTAAGGAGTAATAAAGCGCGGCCCAGGCAGAAACGAAAATATTGTGAGGAGGACGCCTTGTAATATCAAAGAGCGTTTTGAAATCTTTATTTTATTTCCATATTATTATTTTTCTAGTCTTTTATTTTCTGTAACTTTTCAAGTGAAAATCATTTTTTTCCGTATAACCTTGTATAACTTTTAATGTTGATGCTGATACTTTGCTTTAAATGGCAACGCTGCTTAACAGAAAGGGTTTCAAGTTGCATGTATTAAAGTAAATATAGCAATGATACGGGAACATTTAGAATTATCCTATAGAGGTTATTCACCAACCTCCGAATTGGCCTCGAATTTCGGGGCATTTCGTTTATTCACTAAAGGGTTATTCACAGAGATCTGATCTGGCCACGAAAAATGCATCAAACAGTGAGTTTCCCCGTACGGTGCATTTTCGTAGCCATTCGGCTATTCAGAAAACAGACAGTTCGATAAATTTGGGCAAATTGTCAGCAAATACGGTGCTGTTCGACGGCAGTGAAATCTGACAGAGAAGCAATGGTTAATCGATTTAAAGACACCGAACAGCAGAGAAATGTGAGAAAACAATACCTCTGAAAGTGTCCAAATTGAAACACTGTTTGCAAAAAAACTACCAAACGAAAATGCCTGGAATTTACATATAAAATCTTATGAATGACAATACAAAGGTCTGTTACAGAAAAAAGAAAAATCGCTTTGAAAAAAAATAAAAACAGGAAAAAATTTGCCCAAAAAATGCCTAAAAGATCCTAAAATATCAATAAATAAAGAGTCTTTTTGCTGCAGATTAAAATAATAAACGGTTTAATAGATATTGGATTAAAACAGGAATATTTTTAACATTGAAACCAATGGGAATCGTCTGACTAAACCTGCCGAATGAAAACACCGAACATCAGTGCATTTCACTGACATTTCTCTGCTGTGTCTATCAATAGATTAACCATTGCTTCTTTATGGAGATTTCACTGCCGTCGAACAGGCATCGTATTTTTCTGCCAATTCGCCAAAATTTGGCGAACTGCCTGCTCTCTGAAAAGCCGAATGTCATGCCCCATGGCAGCCACCATCCTGAAACCCCCTCTGGTGGTACAATCCATGTACTGTTCCTGCCCTGCAACCAGCATTCAGTATCAGCATCCAGCAATGCAACAGTTAAATCACCAAAACACACGTGACTCACAAAATAAAGGGCTCTGCCCCACGCTCACACATTGCTGGTTCATTACAGCTTATGCTCACGAAGAGTGAACACCGCTACGTGATCTTGCTGATCTGCTACCTGATCCTGATTCCCCAATTCTGGCTCCTGCAACTACAACCTTCATTCCCATCATCCCTCTGCAATCAACCTGGTCAGTCATCATATTCATCCACCCTCCTCTACCCTTATCCTCTGTTTATTTGTGCAGACCACTGCACGCTGGGCTCATACTCCCCTCACCCCCGGTGCCACCCTGGTACCATCCCTAACCCTGACACTGAATGTCACCGTACGGGGAAACTCACTGGTCAGTGCCAATTCGGGGCCAGATCAGCTCTTTCTGAATAACCCTTTTAATGTTCGAAAGCACATGGAGGAGCCCTAGATCGAGTATACCAGATCTGGCCTTATCTCGGAGCAATGCAAAGGAGTTTCTTTTATTGCTAAGGAAATTTGATGGCGAACAGGCTCTGGAATGTGTCTTTAAGGCTACAAAACCTCAGTCATGACAGCCAATGTGTTGACATTGTATGAAAAACGTTGAGATCCTTTTCTCCTTCACGGAAAAAACAGAGCCCGAGCTGTAGCAGCACTTTTTGGCCAGTAGAGGGAGCCCTCCAGCTGTAAAATAGGGCTACGGTGAGCATATACAACGGGACACCTCTGTGTTTAATTACTGTGCTGTTTATGGAAACTGGTTTTCCAGAACATACTTGAAAACGAGAGAAATCTCAATGTATCCTTCCTGGTAAAATACTTTGCAAATAAATAAATAAAACCACTGGCTCCTGACTTGGTAGTGAAGGAGTTAAAGATGGAGGGCATCCCAAAAATAGTAACAGGAGGCTCCATATATGGAAAAAGCATATCAGACAAGTTGAAACGCGCTGGCATGAATGGATGAACCCTTAATTTGCTAAATATTAATTCTGTATGTATGTTAAGCAGTGAAAAATAGCATCACATTAACCCCTTAATACCTGGGCAGCACAGGGAGGCAGGCAGGCATTGGGGGGCTGTGGGCGACCTGCAGAGCCAGGTCTTCCAAACTCCTGTCCCGTTGGACCCATGAGTCTACCTATTTTCCAAACCAGTACCAACCCTTTCCGTTAGCCAGAACCGCCTCATGTCTAAACTTCTATTGGCAGCCTGGAAGGCTGTCGCAGAACAATGGCGCTCTGCCACACTGCTGCCACAATCACGGATGCTCCAGATTGTGGACTATATCCACCTCATGGCTATTCTCCACCACACCATGCCTTCTTTCCACAGGACGTGGGAGGCGTGGGAGGCGTGGGAGTCTTATGACGGGTGAGGGGTGGAGCGTTGCCGGGATTGACTGATTCTGGGTGGGCGGCCTGTGCATCGGGACGTAGGGATGTGCTATGTTGTCTGGATTGAAGATGACTGATGATCTGTTGCAGCACGCCCGTGGAGATTACCCCCCCCCCAATTCCTACCTATTCTCTTCTTTCCCTTCTCTGTTCTCTTGGCTCTGTCGTCTCCCATCTATAAGGAGATGCGTCTTATAAAATTTTAAAATCTGGGCGGAACATGGATACTATGTCGCAAGTGCAGTTTATCTATCTTGTTTTAAGTGTCTGTTTTGCCTTAAGTAAAGTCTTTAAAAAAAACCCTGTCTACAATCTCGCAGGGGATCGGGATGATTGCACGTTAAAAGCCAGGCATGAGTGACAGCTGGGACTTTTAAAGAAGTCACCGAGCAAAGTAATTGTCTCGTTTCTCGATTCACCGTAATCTTTTTGCAGAACCGGGAATAGAAAAGTAAATTCAGACCTATAGCAAGTTGTGTGGAAGCTGACGGACAGATTAATGGGGTAAAGTGAGCTCGTTCCACCCATAGGCAGAGGATTCACGGCGGCTAAATTAATGCAAAACCGGTGTTTTAAATGCCATTTGTATCAATTTTATACCCGAGAAGAGATATAGCGGCACTAAAGTGCAGATGTGTTATTACATGTCCTACCTGTGCATGAATATTAGCATTTCAACCGTCCATTGATTTCACTGAAGATAGTGTAACACGCAGGTTTGCAGGATAGAGGCTGCGGTCAATCTCGCTTTATACATATTAATGACAAACAAATTCTATCACTAGGACTTTTTTTACTGGAGTCGAGGAAAGAATAAAGCGGAATAGGTAAACTCTTCACTCCAATTTTAGATTAAAACGTCAACGTCACCTCAAACGTTTCTCCATAAACTGAATAAATGAATCCGACCCGCGGAGAGATATTAACAAAAATCTTGAAAATCCCTTTAGGTTTCCGAGGTGGCCATCTTGGAATGACATCACAGTATCAAACCCTGAGTGAGAGATACAAAAATAAAGAGATCGTGATGTCAGCAGTCTGTCAGATCCTGGGTTGTGGAGAGCAGGCCCAGCATTCCACCGGGCAGGAAATAGGAAGAGCGTTTTTGAACTCTCCCATGGTGGTCTGCACCATGTCGGCATGGCCATGGTCAACTGTCAATCTTTTTAGTAGTGTTTTTAGTGAAGTTGTTGAAAGGGCTAAAATAAGTAAAGCATATATGAGGGGAGACCCAAATGTCAGGTTAAAATCAATGATGCCAATTTTTTTTTTTTCCAAATAAAGCCTAATCCTTTAATACTTGTTAAAAAAATTGGTTTCCCCACAGATGTTCATGGAGACACGAGGGGACTCAAAAGGTTTTGGTGGTCAGCACATAGAATTGCTCTACTGATTTCACTGTGATTCCTCTGTGAAACAGTGCTTTGAAGAGCTTAAAACTCATCTTGGGGATGAAGCCCCAAGTCTCCAGAAGGTCCAGAAGTGGTTTAGGAGGTTCAAGTCTGGACGGTTTGACATCTGTGATGAAGCGAGGGGATGCCCCTTCCTGTGCACGGAGGAGACCACAGTGGCCAAGGTGAAGGGATTTCTGCATCAGGAACCTCAAACCATTTTCAGAAAACTTGTGAAAGAGATCAACATTTCAAAAACAAGCAAAACGTTTTGGGACACATTTTCTAACCCAATTGAAGATGAAATTCATCTTCAAAAACAGATTTAATTTGCTTATTGCCGGTGTAGCTGTAGATCGAGATAACGCGATATCGGGTAGCTAATGGCGACGTGAGTGAAGGGGTTAATAGCACTGTGAGTTTTATGCTTCCCATTGACTGAAACCAAAAAGAGCTAAAGGAACAAAAGAAATGAGGCGAAAGGGTCTCCGTGTGGACATAAGGTAACGTATAGAAGAAATAATAGACGAGTCGATGGCTGTCTTGGACTTACTGGCAATTATTGTCCTATTTTATATGGTGCCAACATCTCGCACATGAAAGCAGGTTCATTGCCGGTGAACATTTTATGACAATGGGGTTTTCTTTTTTGTGGAATAGAACGGTGCAGAGCGTATCCATGCCATCTTCTTAGATAAATGATAGTATTGATTAAAACGTCAGCTCTGCATTCCTTAAACAATGATAGGTGAGCAAAAATAAACCCCGTGGAAAAAGGTCACCACTAAAACGCCGCATCCAAGTGAGTATTGATACAAAGTCTCATTACTGGAGGACTCGCAGGGTCTGAGGTCGCTCGGCAATGTATAACTTTTCCGAGAATTCCACTTTATATGAGGTCAGGGGAGGTCAACTGCATCTTTGTATCCAAGATTCTCCAGCTCCAGCACACTGACCTCTGGCCCTTGGTCCAATTGATCATTCAGCTCTGGAAAACACAATGTAAACATGTAGGCCAGAATGGAGCGCAACCTGATAGAGGTAAAATTGTAGATTTTTAGTGATTTTTTGGATTTTAGTGAATTGGTGAGAATATGGTTTTCTTATCCTTTGTGTGTGCATGAGGGCTACGGTGGTTTTACTTAGATATGTGCATTTAGTTTTGTTCCGAATTGCAATTTAGACAATATTATACCTGTTATGGATTTGAGTACCCAAGCTTATATTTCCGTCCTTGCTGTGCGCCTTTCCGCTGAACCAGGAGTTGATCGTACCCCTACAAAATAGATGACACATAGACTGTGAGATCAATCTTTGCCACTTGAACACCAAAGCCTCAGAATGCCTTTATTCAGAGGTTTTCAGTTAGACATTCATACGTAAAAACACACCACTGCATTTCCCTGCACCAGATCCTCCCAAAGTCCCCCCCCCACACACACCCTGGTCTCCTAACAAAGTAAACCTGTGAAGCATTCTGGTTAAAGCCAGATCTAGGGGAGGGGGTGGAAGAAGGGCAAATGGTTACAGATTACACATGGGAAAAAGCACAGTATCTCACACAACACTCTACACTAAATACAGGGCAATGAAATGTAAGAAAATTAAATGCAAATAAACATTGTCATTGCCGATCCGTCACAATACCGATTCATATTTCAGAAACACTTCCGTAATAACAAATCGATTTCGTCCAAAACAGCACGAAAACTAAACATTTATTAATTATTATTATTATTTATTAATCGATTCGTTATACAGTTTCATGTCTTAGACACACCTGTCCCTGTCCATTGTCTGTGGTGCTGAATCTGTTGTATTCAGGACCACAGGTCATGGAAAGCGACATAAAGTGCAGTTTGACGGCAGTGAATTCCCCATAGAGAAGTAATAGTTAATCTTTGCAGTGACACTGAACAGCACTAAAATGGTAGTGAAATTACCAGATTTTCGGTGGTTTCATTCTACAGGTTTAAAAAGACGAAACCCATAGGTTTCAATGTATAAAACTTCCCCGTTTATATTAAATATTTATTAAACCGTTTATTCTTTTCATTTGCAGCAAAAAGCCTTTTTATTTATTGATTTTTTTTAGAATTATTTGAACATTTTTTGTATTTTTTTGGTGAAATATTTGGATTTCCAATTAATTTAAAACAATGGGGCTTTTTTTTCTTTGCCGAACGCAGTAGGTTTATATTTCCTTCAGTCTGGCTGTGTTCGATGGGTGCTGTCCTTGGTGCTTATACATATTTCAGCACCAAGGACAGAGGGATTTTTTGCTCCGTGCACGGCAGATTGAATACAAAATATGAAATACTAATCTCCCGAAATAACGAATTGATCAATTGAGTACAAATCATGGTAACATAATGAACGCACCGAAACGAATTTAAAAAAAGCAATGAATCGATCGGAAACAAAACAAATTATTTCATTGTGCACATGTCTAGTTTTGGTTACTGCTTTAATACACACACACTCTGCAAAGCCATAAACACCAACACTGGAATGTTCAGCTTTGCTAGCTGCACCGCGGCATTGATTCCTCTTGCAGTGTACATCAGCTTCCTTTGGTTACTCTTTCTTTATTCAGCTCATCATCCAAAGCCATCACTCTTTCCTACTGCAGCATTTTAACTCTGCAGTCCAACCCACCCAACCCATCCACCCGCCCACCCAGTCCTGAGCCTAAACCTATAGCTCTTTCTTCTTTTTAAGAGTAATCGGGGAAAGAGAGAAAGCAGCTGGAAAGGAACAGTATTTAACTAAATATGTAAATAATGAATAGGTTGTAAATAGTTTTAACCCCTTCACTAAGTTGATGGTGTATACCCTATCAGCAGCAGCAGACACAGCAGCCCGAGATCGGGTTAACACGATCAAAATAAAATTTGTTGCCAGTTAATTTAAGATTAATTTTGATGCCTCTGAAGTCTTAACACCGTGCATGATGCCCGATGTGCTAACACTTTTTATAACTAGCTGAGAATGTGTCTCACATCTTCCCAGCTGATCCTGCATGGAGACCAGAACTGCAGTAACTCCTTTCAGCCAGCAGATGGCAACGTCTCTGTGCACAAAAATATATTGCCGTAAGGATTATGGCCCCTATTACATTCTTCGCGCATTATGTTTTGCGTGCGCAAATGCTCAAATGCGCATTTGCACGAGGGGCAAAACCCTTTGCGCTGAACGTCGTATTACAACGTTCGCACAAACGTTTAACGCGAGTGACCCTGCGCAAACAAAATTTTGTCCGCGCATTCCATACTTAACATTGTGAGCGCAAATGCGCTTGTGTGCTGGTACGCGGCTGGTATTACAATCTTCGCGCAACTTTTTACGAACGACGTTTGCGCACATTTTTTTAATGTCTTTGAAAAGCTGGTGGTAACTGCAAATCGGAACGTTCTGGCCGAAACGAAATACACCAGCACGAAAAAAAAAATACTGCATAGTATAGTTACACATTCTACACATACCCAAACAATAAAATTGTGAATTTGCGCTTGTTTTTATTATTGCTGCAGCAAATATACTCAGATTTACTTTGACAGGCACAAAAACTTAAGTGTCAATTAAGGTAAACTGATGTCAATCAAGGTTCTTAATTCTGATTGGCTGAATCCAGCGTAAAAAAACAGTCCACACACTGATTTATGTGCGTAACATTACTGCGCGCGTATTACTCTTCGTCTTGCGTGTCGTTTTTACGAACGTTATTTTCGGACGTATGAGAAAATGCGTTTGGATCAGAATACTCTGTTAAATTTTGCTCGATAAGGCTAGGGTCAGACGAACGCATTTTCACGTTGTCTGTGAAAAAGTGCGTTCGAACGAATGGACGCATTTTTTCACGGAGTACGCGATAGCGGTCATACGATGCGCATTTGCGTCCGTGATTTTGTACGGATCATCAATAAAACACTTTGTGCATCTGGACATTATGTTGGCCGGACATTAGCAGTGTCTGACGTCTCCAAATCACACACACACGCCGCTAGCGGACGCAGCGCACTCTGTACAACCATACTAGCGGTTTTACGTTCTCGACAAAATGCGTTCGTTTGCCACTTGCGTTGCGCAGCCGGACTTTTGTGCGACCGTACTTCGGATATTGGCCGTCATTGCCCGGCATTTGCTGCTACTACGGCCGTGATTAAGTGCGCCTGCACGCGCGTTCGCACTGCCACAGTCTGACCCTAGCCTTACGCCGGACGATGCGCGCAAAAATTTTTTGCGCTTCAGTAACGAAATTGCGCGAAGAATGTAATAGGGGCCTATATTGGGAATATTCCAGAATATTTCCTTATTTCTTATTGTGGAATTAATTAAAAATGATTTAATAAAAACAAAAAACACTTTCAGGAACCAGCGTTTTTTATTTTTTTGGAAAATCGTTTAATTTTTTGTGGATAATCACTTAGACTTGGGAGTGAAAGGGTTAAACACTTAAGGACAATCAATGAGCATTTAGCAAGTCATTTAAACTCCCTGTTTTATCTCATTCAGCTACCAGGTCTTATCTCAGGTAACCTGGAGAACAATAGACCAACTGTAGCCTTATCAAAGAATCCCCTCCTCCTCCTCATTAACTGCTACATACTGTAGATTAGATAAACCACAGCTGTAAAGTAAACCTCTTGCACAGATTTTGGTAAATGTTGCAACATGGGGAAAAAAATAGAAACTGGAGATAAAAAAACCTAGCTTTATTTTTCCTTTTTACAAATACTTCAAACAAAGAAAACAAAAAGCAGCAGCATGTGTTTTACAATGTGACTTATAAGGTGTTTTATAATCAGGGTTATTTAGAGAGAGTTGAAAACCAGGAGAATGACTGGAGAAGTGAAAATTCTAGGTCAAAACAGCTAAACCATAAAAATTCTCTATTTATCTCCCTTTCCAAATTGGTTATCTGGTTTATATTGTTCTTTTCTCCTGCCAATTCTCCTGTTTTTAACCTCTCTCTGAATAACCCTGAATATGTTTTCTAAGGTGTTTTATGATGTGTTTTATTAAGTGATTTATAAGGCGTTTTATATTGTGTTCTATAATGTGTTTTATTATGTGATTTATAAGGCGTTTTATTAAGTGATTTATAAGGTGTTTTATATTGTGTTCTATAATGTGTTTGTTTGCAAAGCACGAGTCATCTAGTTACAGGTTATGTACGTGGTAGTGTCACTTTAAATAAAATAAAAGTCATCCTGATGATAAAGTTGATGCAGATATAATTGACTTTTTTTTTCTTCGTTTAAAATGAGCCAAGTCAAACTTTAAGTCAATTAACACAACACGTATTTTCAGCCGATTTAAAAAATAATTAAAAAATCCGAAAATAAAACCCGTCTATCTGAGCCTCGATGTGTTAATGAGGGCGATGAGATGACGGTTTCACTTAGCGTTACACTAGATGGTCACAAACCTGGGGACGCTTGACCTCTAGCGAGTTGACCTCATCATCTCGATCGACCTGGTAAACACACGCCGCGCGCGGGTAAATAAATACGGCAAAAACGTCTGAAACTCAGGTGGAAGACTCAGAGGAATAGCCCGAGCCTTAACAAAAATATCATCTGAAGGTTGATTGTATAAATCAAGGAAGAAATGAAACATCTGACAGGGACTCACAACCTTCAGCGCAGCGGCGGCCGTCTCTGCCAGAGCACCGGTAATTAGTGCAACACGCTTAACAATCTGCGCCGAAAGGTCAACAGATTCTTGGCTTAACTAAACAGCTGCCAGCGCACGGCGATACTGTTACTTTTCTTTAATCTGCCAATAGTCAGGGGTGTATTCAGAGGAAAACCTCAGCGTTTCACAGAGTATCCGTCCAGGTCTGACATCATACATGTAAAACCGGCAGGTTTATTCAGAGAGAGCCGAACTGGCCCAGAAATGGCACCGAACAGTAAATTTCCCCGCACGGTGACATATCAGGGCCATTTCAGGGCATAGTCTTAGATTAGAGGGGCAAAGGTTTAAAAGTAACATCAGGAAGCATTATTTTACTGAGAGGGTGGTGGATACATGGAACAGTCTTCCAGTAGAAGTGGTAGAGGCCAAAACAGTAATTGAATTTAAGCAGGCATGGGATAGGCATAAAAGACAGAGAACCGGTGCTCGGCGCTCCCGCGTCCACGGTATAAAGGGAATCTCTTCCGTATAGAGAAAATATATATACGGAAGAGATTCCCTTTATACCGTGGACGCGGGAGCGCCGAGCACCGGTTCTCTGTCTTTTTTGTTGTATTTGGTGTGGTTTGGGACTGCACTTTTGGTGCTCTGGGCGACGGGGTTCACGTTTCATTTTGCTCTAAGTATCTGTTCTCCACATTTTTCCACTGTATGGGATAGGCATAAGGCTATCCTAAACAAAAGATAAATCCAGGTAAAGTTTCCATGTAATTGGGCAGACTAGATGGGCCGAAAGGTTCTTATCTGCCGACATTTTTCTATGTTTCTATGTTTCTATATTCAGAAAGCAGGCAGTTTGCCAAATTCTTGTGAATTGCCAGCAAGTACGGTGTCTGTTCGACAGCAGTGAAATTCCTCATAGAGAAGCAATGGTTAATCTATTCACATTGAACAGCAGAGTAATGTCAATGAAATGCCCTGATGTTCGGTGGTTTCATTCGGCAGGTTTAATCAGGGGAATCCCATAGGTTTCAATGTTACAAATATTCCCGTTTTTATCCAATATCTAATAAACTGTTTATTCTTTTAATCTGCAGCAAAAAGTCTCTTTTATTTATAGATTTTTTAGGATCTTTTAGGCATTTTTGGGGATTTTTTCAGCAATTTGTTTCTGTTTTTTTTAAAGTTTTTTCTTTTTCCTGTAACAGCCCTTTTTATTATCATTCAATGGATCTTTATGTGTAAATTCCAGACATTTCTGTTCAGTAGTTGTTTTGCAAACAGGGTTTCAATTTTCAAACTTTCAATCGTATGGGGGTTTTTTTCACCCCGTTCGTATGTTTGTCGGCTTTTTCTGGTGGGCTTCTCTGCGCTGTTATCGGCGGCTCTTCGGCTTTTTCCGACGTGTTTGGTGTGTTTTTTACGGCTGTTCCAGCGGGTGTTCGGTGGGTGTGCGGCGGGATTGCGGTGGGTTTTCCCTGCACTCCGGGGACCCTGCGGTGAATGCTGAATTCACCGCAGGGTGGGGAAATTTGATTCCCCGAAGTGCAGGGAAGCGCGGGGAACGAGAGAGCACCGAAATGTCGGCAATATTTTGGCGCTCTCTGAATAACCCCCATAGTCTATAGAAAGGAAATCAGGCATCTCAGGAGCTTACAAATTATTTTAAAATACAATAAGACTGAATGGGGTGCAGGGCTGCCATCAGAAATCTTGGGGCTCCTTACTGATCCATTCCTCAGGGTCCCCCTCCCTCCAGCTGCCCATTCCTGTTAATAAATTAATATAAAACATGATAAATGCCTCAGTTTCCCTGATTTACAGAGAGTGGGCTCAATCCCAGATGGACCCACTGGGAAATTTGTTGGCATCTTGTGGGGCCACTTGTGGATGGATTGGACTGCGCCCATATATCTATGGTAATTAGGGAAGCTGTACGGGGTTTGACCAGACCAGGGCCTCCTGGAGCCACTGGGCCCCTTGAACACATCATAGTCTGTCAGCCCCCCTGATGGAATCAAATCAAAGGAAGCAGGATCTCAAGTGGGGAGTAGCCGGTGATAACAATCATTATTCAAGGTGGAGGCAAACCCCACAAATAAGTGATGCCGCCAATCAGCCCACTGAACGCCGATGATCCGAATGCTGCCGAACCGGGGACAAAAAAGGAACTCTGCTTTTTAAAAATGGTGTTTAAAATGGTAAAACTGCATGAAAATAATAAAAAAGGTCCTATAAAAAAATGTTAAAACAGAATAAATAAACGCCATAAAAAAAGAAATTAAAAATGTCTCTGAAAGAAATTCAGAAAAATGCCTAAAAAATTCTAATAAATAAAAATAATTTTTTTCTGCAAATGAAACGAATAAACGGTTGAATGAAAAAAATAATAAGAACGCAAATATTTTAATTTAATAAAATATTATTGATAATAAAAATGCGTCTAAATAATAGAAACGTCCTTTAAAAATAATAAGTACTCTGTTACAAAAATAAAAAAAGGCTTTTAAAAAATAAAACAAGACGGTCATCTAAAAAATAAAAATAAATTGTTCTTTTTTTTTTAAAAAAAGTTTTTTTTTGCAAAATCACAAAAATAATAATCGGACTTCTTTTAAAAAATGTAAAAACATATTCCATTTATTACATTGAAATCCATGGGATTCACCTGTTTAGATCTGTCGAACTGAAACACAGAAAATCAGGGCATTTCACTGACATTTCTCTGCTGTTCGACGCCTTTGAATAGATTAACCATTTCTTCTCTTTGGGACTATTTTGCTGCCGCCGAAGGTCACCTAATTGCGACGAACTGCATCGAATTTCACTGTCAATTCACAAGTATTTCGCGAACTACCTGTTTCTGACTAGGGATGGGTTGCCGGTTCGAATCGGTTTGAAGTTCGTTTCGAATATCGGCTGTTCGAAAGTTAGCGAACTTCAAACTTTTTGGGACGTTCGCGGAAAGTTCGAGAATTTTTTTCCAAAAAATTCCAAAAAATGCTTAAAAGATCCTAAAAAATCTATAAATAAAGGGACTTTTTTACTGCAGAATATAATAATAAACGGTTTATTAGATATTGAATTAACACGGGAATATTTTTAACATTGAAGCCTATGAGATTCATAAACATTTCCCACTCCTTGTTGGTCAAACATTTTGCACTCATTGTTGGTCAAACATTTCCCACTCATTGTTGGTCAAACATTTCCCACTCCTTGTTGGTCAAACTTTTCCCACTCATTGTTGGTCAAACATTTCCCACTCATTGTTGGTCAAACATTTCCCACTCATTGTTGGTCAAACTTTTCCCACTCCTTGTTGGTAAAACATTTCCCACTCATTGTTGGTCAAACATTTCCCACTCATTGTTGGTCAAACATTTCCCATGGCTTCAAATCGTGTTTAAACATGATCAAAAATGGTAAAAATGAGCTCAGCGCACAGCAGTGAAATGGCTCAGCAATCAGCAGTGAAAGGGTTAAAACCTTTTTTTTTATTTTTTTTTCATTGTTTCCTGTCTCACAAGGCAGTACCCGGACCCCCATACACCTTTTATGTCCAATATATTGCATATATGCCCTCTTGGAGGGGACCTTAATTTTCGAAGGTTCAAGCCTCATTGACTTGCATTGTGTTCGAATTGGGTTCGAGTTTGCGGTCAAACTTTTTCGGGTGCTCGAGTTCGAATGTGAATCGAACACGGGGGGTGTTCGACCCATAACTATTTCTGACGAACTGCCATGAAATTGCACCGTATGGGAAAATTCACCATTCGATGTCCGGTTCTGGTTCGGCTCTTATTGAAAAACCCTTTAAATGTTTTGTCCCATGTGCGTGATATGAAAAGGGCTGCCCTACAGTCTAATGCAAAGATATTTTTTAAACCTCAGACACAGATGAATTTATCAAATATTTCCTATATTTTTGAACTTTTCCATTTCCAAAACATCAGAGAGACGATCAGCAGCAATAACAGAAAAGGCGTCGTTTGATGGACGTGACGCTTTCATCCTGTGTCACAATGTAACAATGCTCAATTCTCCCCGCATCAGGGAAGGCCGGGCACAGGGGGCATCCCATGGGCAACCAGAGAGATTTCCAGCCAGTCCTTAATCAGTGCAGAGCTTCCCCATTCAAGTGAGATACAGAGAAAGACGTGGGAATAAGTGACAGGGCCGCGCCGGAACTTTCCGATGTGTTTGAATGAAAATAAAAGAACTATTTTAAAAAGACGGTTAATATAAAGACGACGCGCGGCTCGGGAATCGCAGACAAGGCGGCGAGATCGCAATCAATAGAAGAAAAATACATCTTGCATAAAAGGTCAGACACGGAGGTGCGGAGATATGAAAGATGGGAAAAAGCAGACGAGGAGATGAAAAGGAGACATCAAAGAAAATGTCATCTAAAAGAAAGAATAAATGAAAAAAATTCTTTAATGAGACTTAACCCTTCAAAAAACTGATTTAATTGTCAGACAGAAAGAAAACATGTGACCTTGTGGCCTTATCCTCTTTCTGGAGAATGAAGACAGCTGTTTCATGTGAAGATTAACACGGCTGAGGTGAATGAGCTTATAAATTTCCTGAAAAAATATACACATCAGTAAATGTAATATTTATCAAATATATTAGTATATATGATACATAGAACACTCGCGTTTGAATGATGTGGAGAGAAGAGAGGTCACTCACATACATGAACAAAAACATAAATCACAGACAATGTGCACAGTGCCATCGTTCTGACCAGGTGCTATGTAATTTGCGCACGAAAGTACATAAATTCCGCAAAGAGATACATAATTTGCATAGTGTACACTGCACAAGTTATGTACTGTATGCAAGTTGCAAAAGAAGATGCAGGGACTTCAGCATTTTGGAAGCCCTGGGTCCAAGAGGAGGAGTAGCTCAGTGCTGAGGGAGAAAAGAGGAATATTTACATAAAAATTAATCGTTTTAAAAAACTAATAATTGTGTTCAGTTCTCTTCGCCACAGGTCAATAGGCAGTGAAATATGGTGCAGTTCGGCAGCAGTGAAATTGTCCCATTTAGAGAACAATTTAAATGAATGATTCCTATATGCATATTGCCGAACTGAGCCGAACTGAGCCGAACTGAGCCGTAAAGGTCATTATATTAACCCTAGCCTTTAACTGTCATCTAATGGTAATTTAACACCAATAAAGCCGCTTTTATTGATTTTTGTTAAGCCATCCGAATCGAAACGAAATGGATCAATCCAAAATAAAGGAACGAAACAAAGCGTTAGGTAAATTAATTCCGTTTCGAACGGAAAAAAAATTCTGCCAAAACAAAACAAACAGGGTTATTCAAAGAGAATCGAAAAGTCGCCGCACGTTCGGTGACTTTTCATTCTCTTCAATTCGGTGCGATTTGGCGATCCCATTTCGACGACCCTGCAGTGTATTCAGCAAGCACCACAGGGCTGTCGTAGTGCAGGGAAAACCCGCCGCAAACCCGCCGAACACTCACCACAAAACTCAGCGAACGCACACCGAAACCCGCAGAAAACAGCTGGATTAACCCGCCGAACACACCGGAGAAACCCGAGCAGGAGCCGATCAGAGCGCAGAGCACCCGCCGGAAAAACCCAACACCACAGACGAATGGAGTGAAAAAAAAAAGTACGCTTGAATGTTTGAAAGTGAAATGGTGTTTGCAAAGAAACTACTGAGCGAAAATGTCTGAGATTTACATATAAAATCCAATGAATGATTTAAAAAATAGCTGAAAATTTTTTTGATAAAAAATCCCGAAAAATGCCTGAAAGATTATAAAAAAAATCTATAAATAAAGAAACTTTTAATTGTAGAATATTATAATCAACGGTTTATTAGATAATGAATTAAAACGCAAATATTTTTATCATTGAAGCCTATGGGATTCACCTGAATAAACCTGTCGAATGAAACCACTGACCAGCAGGGAATTTCTGGAACCTTTCACTGCTGGTTTTTGTTCTCTGAATAGATGAAGCAGTGCTTCTCTATGGGGATTCACTGTCCTCGAACAGGCACCGAACAGGCACCGTATGTGCAGGCAATTCGCCAACATTTGGCGAACTGCCTGCTCTCTGAATAGCCGAATGGCCAAGAAAGGTAACCGAACACTGAATTTCACTGTTCAGTTAACTTTCGGCCACAGTTCGGATCTCTTTGAATAACCCTGATAATTTTCTCTAATTGACGAATATTAAATGATTCCAACATTGACAGGACTGGGGGGCTTGATTGGAAGAACAGGGGAGCTGATAGCATTCATGAATGGGGCCGTTAAACTTAAACGCTCGCTTCTTGGTACTGCTGGCTCTGTGTGTTTTATTTGCATTTTACAGCCATTAATTATTAAAATAATCCCTCCAACCCACCGGAGCACCCCCAATCCGGCAATCCAAGCCGGAATTATACCTATGCTGCTTTCAGAAGATAATCCGACCGTCTCAGTCCAGTATACTTGGCACAATATTCAATATATTTTCAATCAGAAAAACCAATATTGACATATTTCTAAGCCGCTGATCCTGAGGAATATCACCCTCCTTCCCCCCGGTCTCCCAAATAAACGGTGATCACAGAGCTTTTACCGGCACTCAAACAGGTACGGGGAGTGACTGCAACTTCAATGGAGCCCTGATCAAAGGGAAAACATGAAAGGAGCGGGAAGGGGAAAGAAGATATGATGTGATTTTAAAATAAAGAATAAAAGACTGAAAAAAAAGACAAATACCTTTAGTGCGGCTTTACCTTAAAGCGCCGAGCTCTGTGTGTTTAATCATTTAATCACTATTACAGGGGATTGTCTCGCAAGTTCTTATAGAATTTACTGAATTTCCATCACATCGTCTGTTTGTAACTGGGCACGAAAACAAATGATAAAATTCAAAGATAACACATGGAAAATCAGGTGACTTGAAGCTGATCAGTCAACACTGAAACGATGGGAGAGAGCGGAACTGAATCAATGTAACACGTCCCCATCGGAATGTCTCTTTGTAGCAAGAGTCTCTTGTGGACAGATTTGACTTTGTGTATACAGTGTGTTATGTATCACTGCGCTTTATAAACATCACACTTTGTGCCGTAGAAAATTGTTTTGTTCTTTTTGTAAATATAGGCATTTAGAAATATTTCCTTCCCACCTATTGAAACAGTTTAAGCAGGTGTGACAGATCTCTGTACCCTACACAGGGTCCCATCTGCCAATGCCACTTCCTTGCAGGACCCCCATGTTCTAAGCAGACAGACTTCTGTACCTCCCTACAGTCCTCAGGCGAAACTCAAGGACTGTGACACATAAAGAGAGCCCCCTAGCATCCCCAGAAATAAGACAAGGCTGTAGATCTGAGAGTTAGAATGAAACTGGTTTAATCGGGGACAAACACACATACATTTATATGGTCACACATGAGTCATTTACATACACGAACCCACCCCCCTAGAAACTGCTGGGGGACCCAACCAGACTGAAACAGATAATTGGACAAACATTTGCTTTTGGAAGGTGAAACATAATTAGATTAGGACTGGGAGGAGAGTTTAAATTAACCCTTTCGCTGCTGAGGCTTTTCCCGCCCCTGTGCTGAGGTCATTTTTACCGGTTTTGCTCATCATGTTTAAACGTGTTTTGAAGGCTTATTTTAGTATATGACCCAGACATATTATATATCGTTCTTTCCGTCAGACTCGGCAGATTCATAATATATCATTATTATATGTATACGTCATGTCCTGTCTGTATATTATAACAAAAAATGCAATAAAATATGAATTTTCAATAATTTACAACGTGTAAAGTGTTTTTTTTTCACATTTTAACATGCGAGCAATTGCGGTTATATTTTGTATGGGGTGCGCTTGTTAAAAAAATTTGAGATGGGGTCTCGTTACATTTTTTTTTGGGGGAAATTACGCGATTTTTAACAAACGCACCGCATACAAAAATCGTTAGTGCAGCATAATTGTTCACATTATAATTGAAATGGTAACAATATTGCTGAATTAACAAACCAAAAAAAATTTAGAATTTTTTTAAAATATTTTTTGATTTTAATTTTTAATTTTTTTTTTTTAAAAAAAAACTTTTTTCACAGTGGTGTTTGGTATCGTTGGAACGGCCATGCTCTGGCCGATCCAACAGTACCAAACATTAACCCCTAGCTCCCACGGATCGGAAGATAGGGGGTTCATTGGAACCCCCTATCTCCACCGTTGGTGGCAGCTAGGGGTTAACTCCAGGACTGGCATCATCGTGCATAGCACGATGACGCCAGTCCTCAGTAGGAGTTCCCGGAGGCTTGGCCGACATCCAAGATGTCGGCCAGCTCCGGGAAAGGATCACGAACCGGCGCTTTTCAGCGCCGATTCGTGATCCGGCTCCCCTGGTGGCCAGAAACAAGTAACTACAGTGGCAGGATTTAAACCAGCGCTACACATACATACACAAACACGCATACATACCCACAAACACGCACGTACATATACAAACACACTTACATACACACAAACACACACGCATACATTCACACACATACATACATGCATACACACACATACATACACATACACATACACACATGCAAACATACACATACACACACGCAAATATACACACACACGCAAACATACACACACACATACACACACGCATACATACACACACACACACACATACACACACGCATACATACACACACATACAAACAAATACACACACCACACACACACACACACACACACACATACACACACCCATACACACACACACACACACACACGCATACACGTACAAACATATACACACACATATACACTCACACATACACAGACATACACCCACACAAATATATACACACCCATACACACATACCCATACATACATATACACACATATATACACACACACATACATACACACTCCCCTACACACCCATACATACGCACACATACACACATACGCACACATACATACATACACACACACATACATACACACACACATACACAAACACACACATAATAAATCATCAGTATATAAGTATATTTATTATTATTATTATTATTCTTTATTTATAAAGCGCCAGCATATTCCGCAGCGCTGTACAATAAGCACAGTATAGACAGGGTTACAATACATTGAACAACATTTGACAAACAGTACAGGAGGAGATGAGGGCCCTATTCCCGTAGGAACTCACAATCTGGGAGGGTTGGGGTTGGAAACAGGAGGAGAGGACTGTAAGGTGAGAGTGATTGATGGTTGCGTCAGTGAGTTGGGTGGTAGGCTTCCCTAAATAGGAATGTTTTAAGGGAGCGTTTGAAGGAAGAGAAGTTAGGGGAAAGTCTGACAGTACGAGGGAGAGCGTTCCAGAGAGTGGGGGCTGCGCGTGAGAAATCCTGCAGTCTATCATGGGAAGAGGTGATGCGGGGAGAAGCTAGGCGCAGGTCACTGTTTGACCTTAGGGAGCGGGCTGGGGTGTATTTGGTGATTAGTGAGGACAGGTAGTGGGGAGCTGAGTTAGTGAGGGTTTTGTAGGTAAGGATAAGGATTTTGAACTTAATTCTGCAGTGGATGGGGAGCCAGTGAAGGGACTCGCAGAGGGGAGCGGCAGAGACAGAGCGGCGGGTGAGGTGAATTAGCCTGGCGGAGGCGTTCAGGATGGATTGTAGGGGGAGAGGCGGGACAGAGGGAGGCCAGATAAGAGATTATTGCAATAGTCGAGTCGGGAGATTACCAGGGCGTGTATGAGTTGTTTTGTGGCGACAGCGGTAAGAAATGGCCGAATTCTGTAAATATTACGCAGTTGGTATCGGCAGGAGGAGGAAAGAGACTTGATGTGGGGGATGAAGGAAAGAGCAGAGTCAAGTGTAACTCCAAGACAGCGAACTTGGTTTGATGGGGAGATGGTGATACCCTCCACCGTGATCGAGAAGTCAGGAGGTGGGCGGCATTAGAGGGAGGAATAAGTAGGAGCTCAGTCTTTGACATGTTGATCTTTAGGTGGTGGGAGGCCATCCAGGAGGAGATGCCAGATAAACAGTCACTGACTTTGGAAAGGACAGGGGGAGAGAGATCAGGGGTAGAGAGGTAGATCTGAGTGTCATCAGCGTAGAGGTGGTAATTAAAGCCAAAGCTGTTGATGATTTTGCCCAGGGAGGAGGTGTAGATGGAAAAAAGCAGAGGACCAAGGACAGAGCCTTGAGGTACACCAACAGATAGAGGCAATGAGGAGGAGGAGTTACCAGCAAAGGACACACAGAAGGACCTGTTGGATAAATAGGAGTCAATCCAAGCAAGTGCAGTGTCACCGAGACCCAGAGAGTTGAGGGTCTGTAGAAGGAGGGGGTGGTCAACAGTGTCAAAAGCAGCCGAGAGGTCAAGCAGGATGAGAATAGAATAGTGGCCGTGTTTTTTAGCAGTTAGGAGGTCGTTGGTGACTTTGGTGAGGGCAGTTTCAGTTGAGTGTAGGGGACGGAAGCCAGATTGCAGGGGGTCAAGTAGGGAATTGGAGGACAGGAAGATGGAGAGGCGGTTGAAGACTAGTTTTTCTAAGAGCTTTGATGTGAAGGGAAGCAGGGATACAGGACGGTAGTTGGATGGAGAGTTGGGGTCTAGGGATGGTTTCTTTAGTAAAGGGGTAACTAGCGCGTGTTTGAAGGCGGATGGAAAGGAGCCAGTGGAGAGAGATAGGTTGAAGATGTGTGTGAGAGCAGGGGTGAGGGAGGAGGAGAGGGGAGGAATTAGATGTGAGGGAATGGGGTCGAGCGGGCACGTGGTGAGATGTGAGGAGGACAATAAGGAATTGACTTCCTCCTCAGTGGTTGGGAGGAAGCGGCAGAGGGTGGCAGATGGGACCTGTGGGAGTGGAGGTGGCAGATAACTATCTTGTGTTGGGATGTTGCTTCTGATAGATATAAGCAGGAGGATGGAATTAGACTTTTCCCCTAATTATAGGGTTAATAATTTCCAGCTGCTTGTTAATGTATACTGTCCAGCCCTATGTAGTGTGCTGAGGTTTTAACTGTGTGTGTCTTTATTTGGCTGAGGCCATCCTAGAGATTGCACATAAGAGCTGGGGAAAAAAGTAAGAAAAAGGCTGATTTTGATTTATTGTTTGGACTGGTTACAGTCACAGTAGCATTTATATGGCGCCAGCGGATTCCGCAGCACTGTTCAATGGGGAAGCATAAACATGAGACCTAATAAATTATATGCGAGGAAGAGACGATCCTGTACATAGTGTTGTATTAGCAAGACAATTATCCTATCAGGTGCTCCACCTTTCACCCTATGAGCTTACAATCTAACGGACAAAGGCAAGTGAAACAAAAGTGAGCAGGAGTAGTTTGGGGCTGGTAGCCAGATATAATATAGCAAGGATTGCATGGGGAAGGACCAGAAGCTTGGGCTTAGTAAGGGTAATCAGAGAGAGAAGTGGAAGCAGCCTGAAAGGAGAGCTGAAATATAAGACTAAGTGGAAAAATTGAGGTGTGATCTGTAAATATTATCTGATTCCTGTATGCAGAAAAAAAACGGTAAGCAGTGTAGCTGTCCAATGTTGCTAGAGAGAAAAATACCAATGTTTAGTTAGTCTCCTAGAAAGGAATAGACTTTTATTTGTGTTTTGTTTAACATTGTGAGCTAATGGAAGCTGTGCCCTGAAGATGTTTACGTTGCTAAAAATAATCACTTCAAAACAGTGACACAACGGTCTCTGATATTGATTAGTATTATACCTCCTCTACCGTTACTGTAACGAGCGTCACATAAAGGGATTCCTCAAAATCATGATAACTGTGCAATGTGTGCATCTCATTCCCTGGTGTTACAAACCACGGCAGAACACGCTGAATGGAGAATCACTGCAGTTACATGTTTTACGCAAGAATAACTTCGGTGCTTATGTTCAGTGCTGTTCATCCCTGTTTTCATCATCTTCACCTGTCGGTGTAGGATTTGCCTTCTCTGGATCGCCGAAGCTCCCATAGTTGCAACAACTGACTTATTTGTTTAATTATCTGTTTTTGTGCAACTACAGTGAACTTTAAACAACAGCAGAAATCGCTGAATGAGAATAGCCGCAGGTTAGTCGTTCTATGTAACACTAATGGTGGCGCCATTGTTCGCCTGATGTTGTTGAAGTTGATGAAGTTGCAACTATGTGATTTTCACAGTTATTTGCAACCATGGAGAACGTCTCTGCCACAGGTATGTGAATAATCTGCAAAGTGATGGCAACAGTGATACTTAATGGGTTATTCAGAGAGAGACGATCTGGCCCGAAATGTCACCGAACAGTGAATTTCCCCGTACGGTGACATTTTATGGCCATTGTGCTATTCTGAGAGCAGGCCCAGGGCCGTCTTTAAGGAGGGGTAAAAGGGGCAGTTGCCCCAGGCCCAGTCATAGTTGAGGGGCCCAAAAGCAGGCTGCGTAGTTTGTGGGCTGCTGGGGCCGTTTTACAGTGGTGGCTCTGTTTTTTTGTTATGCCACAGGCTTCTGAGGAAGCACTGCAGTATACCTAGGCCCCGTGGGCCCCCTCTGATGATTTCAGCGAGGGCGTGCCAAAGGGGGCGGGGTCAAACGGGAGGAAGCCAGTTGAGGCCTGGACACCCCCTAATCAAAGGACCTCACATGGAGGCTGCAGCTCCTTGTGCTGACTCCACCCCCTCCTTCCAGAGACAGAGCCACGAGCATCCACGTGCTGCTGGAGTACAAGAAGGTATGGGGGGGGCACTAGGAGAAAAACAGGACAGGTTCTGCTAAAAAAACCTGGAGCTTCCACACAGCAGCAAGCTGTGCAGGGAGGGGGACTGTCACAAACTGTGTGTAGCAAGGTTTGTGTGCACGGCCTAATACAGGGAGAAATTAAACCTCGGAGCTTGCAATCTGACTCTGGGGGCTGCAGAGGTTTGGGAGAAGGAGCTGCCCTTGGTTTCCCACAGGCAGCACTTATCTGTCGGTGATCAGGCTGCATTCCAGGAGCAGCATGTGGGGCGTGAGCTTAAACATCTTTGGGCAAATGGACGTTAACCCTCTCCACTCACTACCCCAGATACTGCACTTTTATCTTATAGCTTACTACTGTCTTATAAATAAATGCATGTTACCCAAGCTCACAGTTTGCATGGAATGGGCAAACATGGATTTACATGCATTTTTTTCCAACCTTTTATAATTAAATATAATTTAATATTAATATTTAACCCTTTCGCTGTGGCGGACGTGCTCAGCGCGTCCAACCGCATGTCACGTTCCATGCGGTGGACGCACTGAGCGCGTCCAGCCTTTGGGGTCAGCGTTCGGCCGGGTTCTGGCCGATCGCTGGCCCCCCCGGTGCGGGCTGACATCCTCGATGTCAGCCCAGTATCCGGAACCGCCGCCGGGCTAATTAGGTGTCGCGATGACACCTAATTCAGGCGCCCCCCCCCGCATGTGTGGAGGAGGCGCCTGAAAGGGAGGGGGGAGGTCCTTCGGACCTCTCTCCCTCCCGATCGGCGGCGTTGCGGGGGTTAACCCAGGCACCATTTGGAAGGGCACAGCCTGCCCTTCCAAATGGTACCTGGCATTAACCCCTGGGGTGCCGGATCACGAATCGGCGCTGAAAAGCGCCGGTTCGTGATCCTTTCCCGGAGCTGGCCGACATCTTGGATGAACTCCCCCTGAGGACTGGCGTCATCGTGCATAGCACGATGACGCCAGTCCTGGAGTTAACCCCTAGCTGCCACCAATGGTGGAGATAGGGGTTTCCAATACCAAACACAAAAGTGAAAAAGTTTGTAAAAAAAAAAAAATTTTTAAATAAAAATAGAAAAATATTTAAAAGAAAAATAATAAAAAAAAAAATAAACAAGTTTTTTTCTTTTTTTTGGTTTGTTAATGCAGCAATATTGTTCCCATTTCAATTATAATGTGAACAATGATGCTGCACTAACGATTTTTGTATGCGGTGCGTTTGTTAAAAATCGTGTAATTTTCCCCCAAAAAAAATGTAACGAGACCCCATCTCTAATTATTTTAACAAGCGCACCCCATACAAAATATAACCGCAATTGCTCGCATGTTAAAATGTGAAAAAAAAACACTTTACACATTGTAAATTATTGAAAAATCATATTTTATTGCATTTTTTGTTATAATATATAGACAGGTCATGACGTATACATATAATAATGACATATTATTAATCTGCCGAGTCTGACGGAAAGAACGATATATAATATGTCTGGGTAATATACTAAAATAAGCCTTCAAAACGCATTTAAACATGATGAGCAAAACCAGTAAAAATGACCTCAGCACAGGGGCGGGAAAAGCCTCAGCAGCGAAAGGGTTAGATATATTATCATTATTTTAACCCCTTCACTGCTGAGGACATGTGGGAAACGTCCTCATTGACACAAGTTACATGCTGAGGACGTGCCCCACACGTCATCAGCTGTGCGGGACCCCCGGTGGAGATACTCACCTCTCTGTCCGGGGTCCCACGGCGTTCTGACTTCAGCGTATTCAGACGCTGAAGTCAAGCTCCTCCCGACGTAAATGACGTCATTGCGCCATGCGCGATGATGTCATTTCCAGGCGACCCCCCCGGCAATGCCGGGAGATAGCCTGGATGGGAGGGGGGGATCCGTTCAGATCCCTCCCTCCCGATCGGGAAGGAGCAGCTCCAAAAGCCAGGCACCGCTTAAAAGGGGAGAGTCTCCCCTTTTAAGCGGTGCCTGGCTTTAACCCCTCAAGCGCCGGGTCAAACTTCAGCGCCTAGCGGCGCCGAAGTGCGGCCTAGCTCCGGTGGGGGCCGCCATCTTGGATGGCGGCTCCACCCCAGGGTCCCCCCTCGCTGCCTGACATCATCACGCATAGCGTGATGATGTCAGATAGCCGGGGAACCCCAGGTGCCCAGGGATTTCCCAAGGAATTCCCCTGGTGGAGATAGGGGGTTCCTTTGAACCGTGGCAGCTAGGGGGTCATGGAGGGTGTCATTTGAAAGGCCCAAGCATGGCCTTTCGAATGATATCCAACATGACCAGGTAAAAAGTAAAACAAAAATAATAATAAATAAATTTAAAAAAAAACACATTTTTTTTGTGTGTTGTTTTTATTATTGCAGCAATATTGTTCACATTTCAATTATAATGTGAACAATAATGCTGCACTAATGATTTTTTTCTATGGGGTGCGTTTGCTAAAAATCACGTAATTCCCCACAAAAAGTCCCCATTTCAAATTTTTGTACAAGTGTACCCCATAGAAAATATAACCGCAAATGTTCATGTGATAAAAGGTGAAAAAAACGACTTTACATGCTGCAGATGATTAAAAATTCAATTTTTATTGCATTTTTTGTTATAATATACAGGCAGGACATAACGTATACATCTAAAAATGATATATTATGAATCTGTCGAATCTGCCGGAAACAACGATATATAATATGTCTGGGCCATATAATAAAATGTGGCTTCAAATCGCGTTTAAACATGATGAGCGAAAGCGGTAAAAATGAAGTCAGCACACAGCGGTGAAATGGCTCAGCAGTGAAAGGGTTAAAAACGTTTAATAATCATTTTAGAATAATTAAAATATATATTTTCATACTTAAATTTTATCTTAACAATATAATTAAGACTAAAAAGCAGTGAACCTCCAAGAAGTCTAGAAATCTGAAATTATAATCTATAGTTAATGGCACCACGATATTATGTGTAATCCAAGGAATAAAGACTAAATTTGAGAACTATTTGATCTCTAGAATATGCCATTCATACCTGTATTATGACGAAAGTAAATAAAATTGCATAATCATTTTCTTAAATGTAGAATGAAAAGGACACCAGGCATAAGGACCAGTGTGGTGTCATTTGTATTCTACAATTTAATAAAGATTAAACTGTTTTACAGATACTTCTGTTTAATGAGATCTATTTATTCTCAAAGTTAGTAATGATAGAATTATTATAATAATTTTTTTCGGTTGTATTGCTCTGTGGAGCTCTGTGATGTTATGCTCACACAGTGCACATTACTGTCATTGTTTGAAAGTCTGTACAGTCTCTGACCCAACCACCTCAACAGGCAGAGAATTCCACAGCTTTATTGCTCTTCCTGTAAAAAGAAAAAGCTATGCGTTATGCTGAATTTCCTTTTTGTCCAGTCTATACATTAGGTGTTTATGTATATAGTATGTGTGTAAATATATATAAGACTTATAATATATAAGTCCATGATGTATTTTATTTTTTGGATGTTGGGGGTGGAGAGAAAAATCATGCGGTGGGTGGGCTTTCGGGGGGCCCAAGAAAATGTTTGCCCAGGGTCCAAGCAATATTAAAGACGGGCCTGAGCAGCCATTTGCCAAATTTTGGCGAACTGCCAGCAATACGGTGCCTGTTCGACGGCAGTTAAGTCCCCCATAGAGAAGCAATGGTTAATCTATTCACATTGAACAGCAGAGAAATGTCAGTGAAATGCCCTGATGTTCAGTGGTTTCATTCAGCAGGTTTATTCAGGCGAATCCCATAGGCTTCAATGTTAAAAATATTCCCGTTTTAATCCAATATCTAATAAACCGTTTATTATTTTAATCTGCAGCAAAAAGTCTCTTTATTTATAGATTTTTTTAGGATCTTTTAGGCATTTTTTGAGTTTTTTTCGTAAAAAATTTTTTAAAGTGCTTTTTTATTTTTTCTGTAACAGCCCTTTTTATTATCATTCATTGGATCTTATATGTAAATTCCAGACATTTTCGTTCAGTAGTGTTTTTGCAAACAGCGTTTTAATTGTGGCACTTTCAATCGTATTGTTTTTTGTTTTTTTTTAACCCATACGTCAGCTTGTTGGCTTTTTCTGGCAGCTGTTCTACGCTGTGATCGGCGACTCGTTGGCTTTTTCCACCGTGTTCAGCGTGTTTTTTGCAGTGGTTCCGGTGGGTTTCCGATGGGATTTTGGCAGGTGTTCGGCGGGTGCTCGCTGAATAAAACACTTAATAGGGATGTGCGTTTCGGGTTTCGGAATTTCGGAATTTTCACGAAATTTCCCGATTCGTGTTTTCGGATGCGGCCGATTTTCTGAAAATTTTTAGATCCGAAAATGGCAGATCCGAAAAGTTTTGCGAGCCGAAAACGAAATATTTTCGGAATTTTCGAATGGACTTGAAATGTGTCAAATCGAAATTTATTGCTTTGAAACGAGGAGAACAGACGTTCCGAAAAAACGAAAATTTCCGAAATTACAAAAAGTCGATACAAAAAACGAGCTAAAATACGAAAAATGGTCGATATTCCGAAAAAAAAAATGTACACGAAAAATGAGTCGAGCCGAACCGAATCGAAACAGAAATCGGTCGAAACGAGCCGAATCAAAGTTTAAAAATCCGAAAAATCGAACCGAATCGAACTGAAAAAAAAATCGGTGCACAAGCCTATCCCTTAATGTGTCTGGTGAAATGACACAATGACCAAGACTTCCTCAACCAAAGAGTGAGATGATCCAAACACCAGGGTCACTTCAGCAGAACTAAATATATAATGTTATCCGTGGGTTTAATGTTGTAATCTGCAAAATCATTAGCAGTGTATGGGGCTGCTGTGTTAGCGGTGATTAAACACGGCTTCCGATCATTATATTTTCTCCCCTAGAGTCATTGCTGCATCTCCTACACATTGACATCATTGTCTTTGCAAAATCTATCGAGTCTGTGACACAAAGTGTGCTGTTAGGTCAACCCTCTGGAGATGACACAGGATACGATTTGCAGCTGTATAAAGCAGAGCATTCTGTATACTGTGATACAATAAACGACACAATATTGTGACGCACGCACTAGATAATGGTCAATTGCATAAAAATATGCCACATCCAAACCTGTTACTTTTGGGGGTTATTTAGCGAGAGCCAATATGGCCCCGAAATGTCACCAAACAGTAAATTTCCCCGTACGGTGCAATTTCGTGGCCATTCGGCTGTTCTTTTAGGCATTTTTTGGGATATTTTCGGAAAAATTTTCTTTCCGTTTTTTCTTAAATCATTTTTATTTTAATCTATTTAAAACTGTTTATTATTTAATCTATTTAAATATAAATTTAAATATAAATTTTAATTTATAAAAGTCTCTTTATTTATTTTTTAGGATCTTTTAGGCATTTTTCAGAATTTTGTGGGCAAATTTTCTTATCTTTCTTTTTAAAGCCTTTTTTCATTTTTCTGTAACAGCCCTTTTTATTATCATTCATTGGATTTTATATGTAAATCACTCTCACCTTACAGTCCTTTCCTCCTGTTTCCAACCCCAACCCTCCTAGATTGTGAGTTCCTACGGGAATAGGGCCTCATCTCCTCCTGTACTGTTTGTCAAATGTTGTTCAATGTATTGTAACCCTGTCTATACTGTGTTTATTGTACAGCGCTGCGGAATATGCTGGCGCTTTATAAATAAAGAATAATAATAATAATAAATTCCAGACATTTTCATTAAGTAGTTTTTTTGCAAACAGCGTTTCAAATTTGACACTTTCAATTCTATTGTTGTTGTATTTTTTTACCCTGTTCGTCAGCTTGTCAGATTTTTCTGGCTGCTCGTCTGTGCTGTGATTGGCGGCTCGGCGGCTTTTTCCAACATGTTTTTTTGCGGCGGTTCCAGTGGGTTTTCAGCAGGTTTTCGGTGAGTTTTCAGTATGTTCAGTGAGTTTTCGGCAGGTGTTCAACAGGTTTTCCCTGCACTTCAGGGACCCTGCAGTGAATGCTAAATTCACCGCAGGGTGGGAAACTTTGATTCCCTGAAGTGCGGGGAAGCGCAGGGAATGAGACCTTTCGGCGACATTTCTCCCCTTTAGTGAATAAACCTGATAGAGAGTAAAATATTTTTGTTACTAAACAAACAAGAGAAAAACAAAACATATGTGAGATATCAGCAACATAAATAAACACAATAAGGACATATCAGTTTTTGTAAATAGTGTCCCTTTAATTGATACTTTTTAGAATGTTCGTGACACTTTTGTTGTTTTGTTTTTCAGAGCTGAATCAATTAGCCTCGTCTATCCACGTCCCAGAACCTTCCATCGACGGCAATATTTACAGCATTTGCTAAATGATTTATTGTTGCAGGTTTTTTTTTTCCTTCTAAAGTTCAAAATCGACAAAGAAAAAAATCCATTTGGCACAAATTGTGGAAGACTAGATAAAAGTCTTAATACTAAATTCAATGCCATGATTTGGGTACATTTCCCCCCGTCGTCTGGGAGGAAAGCATATTACATTAGCGCCTCAGACAGGAAATATCGACAATCCTTCACCGCTTTTTTCCCTCGGATCAATAACTTTGACACTAAGCAATGAGTTACTTAAAAGTGACTGTTCCTGCCAGGTATGGTGAAGAAATAAACTCTGAGCGTTTTTTTGGAATGTTGTGACGACGTGCGGCGACACCATGCAGGTGTCGACAACCAAGACCAAACCGTTTTGTCCTACGATTACCCAGTAACTGCAACGAAAGACAACAAGGGCTTCTGGTCACGTCGACCCGATGCACGAGCGGATAGATACACTGTATCGTCGTCATCTGCATCGCAATGCGTTATTGTTAAGAAAGTGAATTAATGCAAAAACGAACAGGCTGAGAATAAAACATCCATAGGAGTCAGTGTCTGAGAAGGGACAGCTGGGGAAGAGTCACAGAAACAATCTATTCTGTTCAAACACGGCTGAAAAACTGTCCCCAGGAGAAGACTTAAACTCTCCCATGGAAGCTCTCGGCAATTTTCAACAGCTGTGGTTTATAAGACACTTCATTTAATGCAGATTCTAAGTTCATTGAGACGACTTAATGGCTTCCTTACATTTAACATCTGTCCTTCCCAAACTCTACGTGTAGTGTCAGTGCTAATGTTACAGACCATATTGTAACGACATCAAATGGAAAGGGGGCTTTGACTTCTTTTGTTTCTTTTTTTTTTAAGAGGATTTTTATTTTATTTTATTTAATCTCCCCGCTGGTAAAAGTCACTTTGTGACGACGCGACACATGGTTACTTTTCTGATCATGATCAGGCACCATAAAATAATAAAATATGCTTTATGTTACCACGTTATCCTGATAGAGGAACAGGAAGAAAGCATTAAATATTACTAATAGTGCATGTAGCGCGGGTCAGTTTGATAAGACATTGTTCATCTAGAGAACTGAAGAAAAGCACAAAACCCTTTCTGAACCCTAAAAATGGAAATGGCGCCTTCTCCAAGGTTTTCCACCAGTTATGGGGACACTACCACTGACATAAGCTGTAACTAGATTACTTGTGCATTACAAACAAAACCACCTTATAAAACATTTGATAAAACACATTATAAAACATTTTGTAAAACATTTTATTAAAAATAGGGATGCACCGATAGCAATACTAGTATCGGTGCCGATACTTCCATTTGCATGAGTACTTAGTACTCGTGCAAATGGCCTGATACACCCCCCGATACGGAAGCCAGCGCTGGGGAATCTGCGTATCTGCGGGGCTGGGGAAGCTGGCCGCATACATGAAAAGCACTCGGCCAGAGTTCCCCTCTGGCGGGCAGCAATACTCACCCCTTCCGAAGGTACGGTCGCACGGCTGTGACGCATCCACGCGGCCGCCGGGCGCATCTGTGACGCTGCCTCTCTGCTGGAGGCAGCATCACAGAGGCACCCGGTGGCTACGTGATCGCGCCACAGCCATGCGACCGGACCTTCGGAAGGGGTGAGTATTGCAGCCCGTCAGAGGGGAACTCTGGCCGAGTGCTTTACATGCATGCGGCCAGCTTCCCCAGCATTCGATATAGGTTCTAGACCTGGGGGCAAATCCATGAGTGCTGGGGGCATATCCATGTGAACTCAGGGCATATCCATGAGAGCTGGGGGTAAATCCATGAGAGCTGGGGGCAAATACATCAGATCAAATCCATGAGACCTAGGGGCATATCCATGAGAGCTGGGGGATTCCATGTGAGCTTGGGGCAACCCATGAGAGCTGGGGGCAAATCCATGAGAGCTGGGGGCATATTCATGAGAGCTGGGGGCAAATCCATGTGAGCTGGGGGAATATCCATGAAAGCTGGGGCAATCTCCATGTGAGCTGGGGGCAATCTCCATGTGAGCTGGGGGCATTCCGTATATATATATATCTCGGGGGGATATATACATGTGAGCTGGAGGCATTTTTATATGAGGTCTGTTCTTATTGGAAAGCGTTCACATGACATAAAATAAAAGTATCGGTACTCGTATCGGTGAGTACTTTTTAAAAAGTATCGGTACTCATACTCTCTCTTAAAAAAGTGGTATTGGTGCATCCTTAATTAAAACCATTATAAAACACATTATAAAATATTTTATAAAACATTTTATGAAACACATTATAAAACATATTATAAAATATTTTATGAAACACATTATGAAACGCATGCTGCTACTGTTCCATTTCTTTGTTTGGAGTAATCACATGTAAAAAAGTTATATATAATGTTAGGTTTTATCCCCTGTTTCTATTTTCAGATTTTTTTCCATGATGCAACATTTACCAAAATTTTATCACAAGTCTTATGTTACAGCTGTGTTATAGGATAAAGCAGTAGTGAATGGGAGGGAATGGAAATTTTTAGGCAAGGTTGCCTGGGGATCTATTGTATTGTCTAGGCTACCCTAAATAAGAGATGACAGCTGAATGAGATCTGATAGTGGACTAAACCACTGAATGACACCCCCTGGTGATATAATTTACATACATCCCACACATTGCAACTCATTTCTGAACTTTTGACTCATTCATTCCATTCTATGCTTAAAGACACAAAGTGAGGAGCAAATGATGGAAAGTTACTGTGGAAGGAGGGTAGGGCAGTTTGCAACACAAAATATCACACAATAGGTGCACCAAGTGACACATAAAGAGTAAAATATATTTTTAACTTAAACAAAAGCAAAACACATGTAAGATATCAGCAACATAAATAAACTCAATAAGGACATCCCAGGACATACTTGAAAAAGAGAGAAATCTCAATGTATCCTTCTAATGTATTTTATAAATAAATAAATAAATGCGTTTCATATTTGGTGGTACCGGCCCTTTAACGTGAGCACTAGGTAAAAATAAATAGCAAAAATCAGCATTTCCTGGGGTTACTTTGCAATGGAATCCTAGTATTGCTCATCCCATATGTTGGTTACATTGTTGCACTTTTATTCTGAATGCTTTTCAATTCCTTTACGAGTCTCCTTGTCTTGTTCAAAGTTTTCATGGTTTGCTGGTCCAATGTTTCGCTTTCCTTGAACTTATTATTACACTTTTTGTCCAATTTTTTGTTTTCGAGACCGACGTCCTGGCTCTGAGGTTGAGATCAGCCGTTATCCAAGCAATCAAAACCAGGAGTCTTTGGTTCAGAGGGCCTTGATCCGAGAACATCCCCTCTCAATCCGTATGATCTGTCAACAAACAAGTCGCGCCCTTGCTTGGAAGGACCCGAGATCTGAGTCGCCACTTTATTTATTCGAGATTTACCACTGTGTGTTTTTCCGAAAAACCAATGAAGCTGCGGATAGTAAAAATGTCTGTTACTTTGTCACACTCGCTGTACAAGGGCACAGGAAGAGATACGATCACAGCAATCATCGTGCCGTATGTGAATATATATTTTTGATGCGCTAAGGCATAATGTATCCCCTGCAGTGCGTAATAAGAATATTGATGGTCACTGAGCAATACTATAACCTACGACCTGAGGGATGCTCTTTATTTTAAGAGGCCTTTGGAGATGTCTGGTATTTCCGCACAGCAGGGTTTCAGAGATAATATTCTTTCTATGCTGTATATATAAAAAATGACATTGAAAAATACTTTATTTCTTCAAAAAAGCAACAGAAGTCAATTTTTATTGGTTTCTTTATCAGATATTATCTCTTGTAACCCTGGAAGGTGTTCTCAGACGTTGTGCTTCTCTCTGACATCATAACCATGCAGGACAGACTGGAAATTGTATACAATGATTTAACTGATTATTATTTTAGTGTTTGACCCTTTCACTTCCAACATCAAGTTAACTTGATTAATAATACATTGAAAAATAATCATTAGCATATCAAAAAAACAACTTGCGCATCTTCTTAAAGCAAGATTAGTGTGCCGCCTGTGAAGAAACAAAATCCACTGTCTTATCTCTCTCATTTTCATACCATCTTACTGTAAAGTAGCTGCAAGGAGCATCTCTCAAACTGTAACAAAAAGCTTAACAAACGTTACCGCAGCATTCCAGCAGGCAGGGATTTGGCAGGAAACAAGGAGAGCTGTGGGGTCAGTCACTGCTGTACAGATTCAGGGGGTTATAACGAGTGTAATCCCTGTAAAGTACAGATACAAGGTGTTGCTGTAATTGCCATACACAGGCATTATGCAGCACATACAGATACAAGGTGTTGCTGTAATTGCCATACACAGGCATTATGCAGCACATACAGATACTAGGTGTTGCTGTAATTGCTATATACAGGCATTATGCAGCACATACAGATACAAGGTGTTGCTGTAATTGCCATACACAGGCATTATGCAGCACATACAGATATTGCATTGCTAATAATCTCATTCTGATCACTACAAACCCCCATAAGCAGGAGATCTCACCATGTTATTATCTGTTTGCAGCACATTTACTGCATCTGTCTGTATGCTGATAATGCAGACCCCGTGTAAGCAGGAGATCTCACCATTTTGTTATCTGTTTGCAGCACATTTACTGCATCTGTCTGTATGCTGATAATGCAGACCCCGTGTAAGCAGGAGATCTCACCATTTTGTTATCTGTTTGCAGCACATTTACTGCATCTGTCTGTATGCTGATAATGCAGACCCCGTGTAAGCAGGAGATCTCACCATTTTGTTATCTGTTTGCAGCACATTTACTGCATCTGTCTGTATGCTGATAATGCAGACCCCGTGTAAGCAGGAGATCTCACCATTTTGTTATCTGTTTGCAGCACATTTACTGCATCTGTCTGTATGCTGATAATGCAGACCCCGTGTAAGCAGGAGATCTTGCCATTTTATTATCAGATCTGCACTGTCTGCAGCACATTTACTGACACAAAGGCCATTTATGCCTGTATGCTGATAATGCAGACCCTATGTGACACTGTGCAGGATAAAGGACACCATTTAGCATTTACAACCTTTCATCCCAGTGATATTTCTGCCTGTATGCTTATAATGCAGACACCATGCGACATTGTGACCAATAAGGGACGCCATGCACCTTAGAACCTTTCATCCCAGTGATATTTCTGTAAAGGAAAAAACCAATGCATTAAAACATTTTTTTTTAAAAGATAATGAATTGACATTTAATTTTTCTTAACCATTTCAGAACAAGAGTTTCTGTGCAAAATTTATATTTTACCCTGTATTTAAACTTTACATTTACATCCCGTGTTTCAAGTAAATGTTGTAGTAATTTTTTTGTCAAGAAAAAGTTTGGAAGTGAAGGGGTTAAAGGATTTCTATCTAATGCCAATTGCATCATGGTTCTATTTTAAATTCTACAAACGGTTGACAAATACAGGGTTATTCAAAAAGAATCAAAAAGTCATCGCACGATCTGTGAATTTTCGTTCCCTGCACTTCAGGGCGATTCGGCGATCCTATTTCGCCGATCCAGCGGTGTATTCAGCAAGAATCGCAGGGCCCCCGTAGTGCAGGGAAAAGCCACCACAAACACGCTGAACACTCACCGAAACCCGCAGAAAACAGCTGGATTAATCCCGCCGAACACGCCGGAGAAACCTGACTAGCCGCTGATCACAGCGCAAAGCAGCCGCCGGAAATACCCGACTCGCAGACGAATGAGGTGAAAATAAAAATAGTATGCTTGAAAGTTTGAAAATTAAAACGCTGTTTGCAAAGAAACTACTGAACGAAAATGTCTGGAATTTACATATGATCCAATGAATGATAATAAAGAGGGCTGTTACAGAAAAAAGAAAAACAATTTAAAAAAAAAGAGAAAAAAGTTTGCGAAAAAATGCCTAAAAGATCCTAAGAAATCAATAAATAAAGTGACTTTTTGCTGCAGAATAAAATAATAAACGGTTTATTAGATATTGAATAAAACGGAAATATTTTTAACATTGAAGACTATGGGATTCGCCTGAATAAACCTGCCGAATGAAAACACCGAATGGCAGGGCAATTCGTTAACTTTTCACTGCTGGTTTGTGTTCTCTGAATAGATGAAGCATTGCTTCTCTATGGGGATTCACTGCCGTCGAACAGGCACCGAACAGGCACCGTATGTGCAGGCAATTTGCCAGGATTTGTCGAACTGCCTGCTCTCTGAATAGCCGAATGGCCTGGAAAGGTAACCGAACACTGAATTTCACTGTTCAGTTAACTTTTGCCAGCAATTTGGATCTCTTTGAATATCCCTGATAGCATATTTTTTAACTTTGCAAGATATTGGCCATAAAAGGTGTATGGGGGTCCGGGTAGTGCCCTGGGGGACAGGAAAGAATGAAAAAAAAAAAAAAAAAACAACGTGTTTAAAAAAATAAAATAAATGTGCACCGATTTGGATATCGACTAACTATCGAATTCGAATGGATATCCATTTGATAGTTCATTTCAAATGTTAAAAAAGGTGTGGGAAATGTTGAATACCATAGGATTCAATGTTAAAAAAGATGTGGGAAATGTTGAATCCCATAAGATTCAATGTTAAAAAAAGGTGTGGGAAATGTTGAATTACTTAGACTTCAATGTTAAAGGTGTGGGAAATGTTTAACCCCATAGGCTTCAATGGTAAAGGTGTGGGAAATGTTTTACCCCATAGGCTTCAATGTTAAAGGTGTGGGAAATGTTTTACCCCATAGACTTCAATGTTAAAAATATTCCCGTTTTAATCCAATATCTACCAAACCGTTTCTTATAATATTCTGCAGGTAAGAGTGTCTTTATAAGGAAGGAGAGTGTCATCTGCGCTCATTCCTATGTGTTCCATGTACAACAAAAATGAGGTTTTGTTTGTTTCAATGGCCATTGCAACGTAAGCTCACTCGCCACTTCAAGGCACCTCTTTAGAGTGGGTACCTAACAATTTTGGTTACAATTGTTAGGTACCCACTCTAAAGAGGTGCCTTGAAGTGGCGAGTGGGCTTACGTTGCAATGGCCATTGAAACAAACAAAACCTAATTTTTGTTGTACATGGAACACATAGGAATGAGCGCAGATGACACTCTCCTTCCTTGTTATGTTTTATACATTTACTGGGCTGTTACTCCTGGCAGTTGCCGCCGCTCCAAAAATAAGTGAGTATGGGCGCGACGCCATTTTTTCTGTATTTAAGAGTGTCTTTATATTTAGATTTTTTAAGCATTTTTTAAGCATTTTTTTTGGTTGAACTTTTTTCGAACGGCCCAAAAAGTTCAAAGTTCACGACCTTTCGAACTGCCGATGTTCGAATCAAACATCAAACTGATTCGAACCGGCATCACTAGCAGTGATTCCTGTACCTCTCTATGAACCAGAAAGAAAAGGATCACAGAGCTGACAGAAAAGGCTGCTGAGGAAAGAGGGTTGACGTTTTGCATTCAAAAAAATAAACAATTTGTTTCAATTGCTAAAACGCTTCTTTTACCTGGCTGGAATTATCATAATTTACTAGAATAAAAATCAATATCTAAATGTATGTGTTTTTTTATGCATCTGTCAAGTGAATGCTTAGGTGTATGGATCTGTTCCCTGTGATGCGTGACAGTGTCTCTTTAATCATGCCGCTGCTTTTATTTCCTTTGAGGGATGGCTGTGTAAATCCTGCCGTCAGTGTTTATTCCTCAAGCTACGATTTTATTGGCATTTTGAACACTGTTAAATGTATCTGAGCCGAAAGCTTTCATCGCCCATGCCATGGCTATACCCCGAAACGGTCTCTAGTGCCGCGTGATGAATCTGTTATCTCTGCACCATTGGCCAACAGTGATTAACTTCTAAAGATAAAAACATATGTCTCGTGTCCTTTGCCGCATGACATGGATTTTCTGAATTATTGAAAACATGTTTATCATAGCGTTTCCGTCTGTGATTTCTAGTCTCAGTACATGTAGTTCATTTATTTCCCATTAATTTCAAAATGTTATTATTTTCTCCCTGTGCACAGAAGAGCAGACTGGTGGTTCCCAACCCTTGTCCTCCGGTAACAAGCCCAGGTCAGTGGTGGCTCGTTCATAGGGACGGATGGGGCAGTGTCCTACCATATTTTTTTGAATGAAATTCAAAATGAAATGAAAAAAAAAAAAATGAAACTGCATAATTTTTTTACTGTTGGTTTTTGTGTCATTTAACATGTGCCTGATTGAGAAAATGTGTTATGTTGCTTTAAGCAGTGTCATTGTCTCCTCAACTGTTGCTAGGCAGAACAAAAGGATTAAAGGAGTTTTTCTACATTTCAGTGCTCTCTCGTTCCCTGCACTTTGGTGAATCAAATTTCCAAACCCTGCGATGAATTCAGCATTCACCACAGGGTTTTTGGGAGTGCAAGGAACGGACCAGAAAATCCGCTGCAAAACCGCCAAAACTTGGCTGATAAAATCTCGAAAATCTGCCGAAAAAATGCATCAATATGATCCAAAGTATCGGATCACTCGAGTCAATGCAAAAAACATGCCAGCCATCGGGAAAAAGCCGAGAAGCCGACAAAAAAAAAACAATTGGAAGTGTCGAAATTGAAACACTGTTCCGTAGCGATGTACAATGGGAGAGGCAGAATAACAAATGTCCATACAAGTTAAACACACAGAAGAGTAGGAGAGAAGACCCTGCCCAAGAGCTTACAATCTAAGAGGAGAGGTGAGGTTAAGAGCTGAGTATGGGAAATAGTGGGGTGCACGGGGGCTGTGGGCAAGAAATGTAGTTCATGTGAAGTTTTGATTGGTGCAATAGTGGGTGGAGTAGTGGGCGTGGAGGAGGCAGGGGATATTAAGGAATTATGAGCTGAAGAAACACCCCTAGCTGGGGGCGTCGCCAGAGAATATGAAATGACAGTTTAAAGCATGAAAATAAACATTTTTTACATATTTTTAAAACTTTAATTGATTTATTCTAGTTTGTCTATAGCTATAAAAGTGTTAAAATGTCAATTTTAAAAAACTTTTCTAGACATGCATATCCCTTTAAGGATTCCCTTGTGGACATGCAGACTGAATCCTGCAGTCCCTGAGCAGCAAATCCTACCTCTGTGCTGTGCTTCACATATCCTGCAAACCTGGCCTGTTAGTGCTCCCTTAGGACAGGGCAGCCTTCCTCTTCCTTCTCAATTCCTCCACAATTCACTATGCAACGTTCTTTGTTCTTTGACTGATCTAACAGTGGATTCTCTTTGGAGAATTTTGGCAAATGGTGGTGCCTAAACTAGTGTCAAACTATGAAGAATTCACTGTTTAGAAAAGTCCCACCATAGTTGGCCGTAGTTTTCACTGTTTTTTCATCCAATGAGGTCTAGCTTAGTTCACTGCATAGTTTTCAGTGGAGTCTCACTTTCCACCAATGTTTCCACCAAAGTGTCCACTATGGGTTGACCATTGTTTTAGGACTTTCGAACCCAGAAGTCCCTGAAGCCTTTCTGTGCCGTTTGTGTAGGATCCGCAAATTGCGCATCGCTACAGGACTTGCACACTTTCCGTATACAAGTTCCGTAGCGCCTGAGCGATGGATCGGAGCTGCACGCACAGGCACAGATGTCATCGCTCGCTGCATTTCTGAGAATGCTCGCTACAGCGATTGGTCTCAGACGGTGATATCAGTGATAAATAATAATTTCCCTGTTCTATACATATAAAAGTTTATCGAAATATAATAAGCCGTTTTCTTAAATCTGTAAAAAGTCTCAGGAACGTGGGATGATATGAATTAGAAAGTTCCCCCCTTCCCCCTCCCCTTTCTATGACCATACTATTACACGTGACTCTGGGCATAAGAATGTCTTTGTCTAAACCTAAAAGTTAAATGTTAACCATATATCGTAACAGTGCTGACCGTGCTAATTATCTGTGGCGTTGAGAATATTCTAATGGCTCGTAAACCTGAGATTTTTCTGTATGTCCTAACATCCTAACAAAGAAATACCAGATATTTGAAGGACAAACTCTGCGTCTGTTGTCTTCATTTATCTCCCCAAGCTAGCGTTATGCTGTGCCGCGCCTTATATGATGGACAAAAGAGAATACAGAAAACCTCTAAGTTGTATCCCTTTGTAAACATGTACAGTATATGAATCTAATTTATAACAGTCAGCCTCTCTCAGTGCGTGACATCACTAGTGACCGATCTGGTGATCGCCAGCCGGGAAATTCTAAATCCCGGCTGCTGTTGATAACGGATGGGATGGAGGAAATTCCTTTACTTCCCCCTGTGATAAAACCAGATCTGGGGAGGTGGGAGGAAAGGGGGTGATGGGCATGGAGAGACGTCTTTGCTAGGTACATAACTTAGACAATATAGACTAACCCCATTCAAGCCTCCCTCAATGATTCATAAAATCTTCAGAAATACTGGTAAAACCCTGAATATTTCACAAAATCTGATAAAATCATAAGGGATTGACATTAAATCCTTGTAAATTGTTTTCTATATCTCAAGACGCATGACTTTCCCTCATCCAAGCCGTTGCTCTTAAACGTTAACGTAATGAATTTACATTTTTATGCAATCAGATTGATTAACGTTGACTTTCTGTCGGTCGGGTTTGCTTTCCTTGAAGTGCTGACACCATTTAAATATTTTAATGCATTCACATATATTTCCGTTCAGACGCGTGAGCTCTTGTCACTTTTCGGCGCTGTCACCAGGCTCCCGTCATCCAGTAATCTACATCCAGTTCTTAAGATACGTCGCTGGTGTTATGTAAGTGATGAGTTAATTAGTGTAATCGGTAACGGTCCGGAATGTTCCTTCTTGTTACATGTCCCTTCTTTGATTATATGAAGAAGAGCGATGCTGTTTCTGATTTTTTAGCGGCTTCATCAAAGCTGCAGCATATTGACGTGTGAGATGTTGGAGTCACTTGTGAAGGTGACCTCTGCCCACCACGAGCAGAGAAAACATTTCTGCCTGGATAATGTGCAAGTCAGATTGTATATACATCCAGGACATACTTGAAAACGAGAGAAATCTCAATGTATCCTTCCTGGTAAAATACTTTATAAATAAATAAATACATATACAGTATACACTGGCTGGCCAAATGAAAGTCCCCCCTGGATGTAACTCAGCCAATAGGTGCTCGCCTTCCATTGGATAATTACTGCAGTGATTAATATGTTTCAGCATAAAATGAGGTCACATGACTCCCTGAATATACTGAATGAGCAGGTTTTTCCATCAATGGGTTTTTTCTCCCCTGATGGCACAGCGGGCATATTCCAAGATGGCAATGCCAGGATTCATCTGGCTCAAATTGTGCAAGAGTGGTTGAGGGAGCATGAGACGTCATTTTCACACATGGATTGGCCACCGCACAGTCCAGACCTTAACCCCATTGAGGTTAATCTTTGGGATAATGTGCTGGAGAAGACTTTACGCAGCGCTGCAACTCTCCCAACATCAACACCTCTAGGTATGTGGTTAGACCCAAATCTATCCTTGGGCCCCACATCGAAAAACTCTCATCTAAAATTTACCCCAAACTAGGTGCCCTGTACAGAAACAAATCCTGCCTGAGCCCCGCGGTAAGAAAGCAAATTGTACAACAAATGCTTATGCCGGCTATTGATTACGGAGATGTAGTGTATGCAGCCGCCCCGCAAACACACCTTCAGAAACTTACTACATTGTATAACTCATTCTGTCGCTTTGTGCTACAATGTAACTACATGACCCACCATTGTGACATGTTAAAAGAACTAAACTGGCCGTCGCTGGAGTCTAGACGCACCCTTCACCTTTCCAACCTGGTGTTTAAGAGCGTTTCTGGGAAGCTACCACCCTACCTGAATAGACTGCTTCCCCCAGCAGTTCCCTCCTCCTATAACCTCCGATCCAGGACCAGCACCTTACTTGCAATACCACAATACAAAAAGAAAGTGGCTTGGTCCTCATTTTCCGAGAGAGCACCGCAGTTATGGAGTAACCTCCCAGACGCCATCAAATCTTCCCCAGTCTTAGGTCACTCAAGAGCTTCCTATTAACATACCTCAATACAGAATGCACCTGTAAACATGTAACACAGTGACTATATACAGAATGCACCTCTAAACATGTAACATAGTGACTATATACAGAATGCACCTGTAAACATGTAACACAGTGACTATATACAGAATGCACCTGTAAACATGTAACACAGTGACTATATACAGAATGCACCTCTAAACATGTAACATAGTGACTATATAAAGAATGCACCTGTAAACATGCAACATAGTGACTATATACAGAATGCAACTGTAAACATGTAACATAGTGACTATATACAGAATGCGCCTGTAAACATGTAACATAGTGACTATATAAAGAATGCACCTGTAAACATGTAACATAGTGACTATATACAGAATGCACCTGTAAACATGTAACACAGTGACTATATACAGAATGCACCTCTAAACATGTAACATAGTGACTATATAAAGAATGCACCTGTAAACATGTAACATAGTGACTATATACAGAATGCACCTGTAAACATGTAACATAGTGACTATATACAGAATGCACCTGTAAACATGTAACATAATGACTATTTCCTACACATTTATTTTCTGTTAATTTGTATATTTGTGTTTTGATTCTAATATCTTGCATTTATTACTTTGTGTTTCTGCAACAACTGTAACATTTCAATGTTCTTGAACCCAGGACGTACTTGAAAACGAGAGAAATCTCAATGTATCCTTCCTGGTAAAATAGTTTATAAATAAATAAACATAAGATCTTGCCACAAATGAATGTTACTCTGGACAAGAATAAATGCTGTGACATTGCATGAGCTTATGGACACATTAATGCAAATAATGCTATGGTGCACGGAAAGCCCCTTTAATTGACATCAGTAACATGTGGTGAGTTTATTGTAAGGATTATGGGGTGTTCAGAGGAATATATTTTACTCTAATCCAATATTATGGTCTTCTGTGGACCTAATGACCTGGTTGGGGCAACGATCACGGGTTTCCTTTCCGTTCTTCAACTTGATGATCCTTGTGTTACAAAATAAAGATGACATTTCAATGTATTCCTCTACCTATACGAACATTTTTAGTCACTTTTAAGAGAAAGGGGATTTCAGAATTGTGTAGGCAGTGTCATACCGACTGGATGGACTGAATGGAGTAGAGGTAACATCAATGCTCTATAACCGTGGAGACCCAGGTTAGAATCCCGGCCAGAGCATCTCTCCAGTAAGTGTCCTTGGGCGAGACACCTAACGCTACGTACTTGCCTAACATACAATATCGGCTCTGGAGTCCAGTGGTAACGTCTCTCTACCCTTCGACCGTGGAGATGCAAGTCAAATCCCGCTCAGCACATAGTTACATAGTTACATAGTTATATAGGCTGAAAAAAGACATGCGTCCATCGGGTTCAGCCTCTCCCACATAACCTACTGCTGTTGATCCAAAAGAAGGCAAAAAACCCAGTCTGAAATGCTCGCCAATATGCAACACACTGGGAAAAAATTCCTTCTTGACCCCAGAATGGCGTCAGATTTCTCCTTGGATCAAGAAGCTTTTACCCACATATTAAATATTATAACCCTTAATATTCTGTGTCTGCAGGAAGTCATCCAGTCGTTTATTAAAAGTCTGTACAGACTCTGACACAACCACCTCAACAGGCAGAGAATGCCACAGCTTTATTGTTCTCACCGTAAAATAACCCTTCCTATGCTTTAAGCTAAATTTTCTTTCTTCCAGTCTAAATGGATGACCCCTTGTCCTATGTATAGACCTGTTAATGAATAGGTTATCAGACAATGGTTGATAATGGCCCCGTATATATTTATATAAGGTTATCAGATCCCCTCTAAGGCCCCGTATATATTTATATAAGGTTATCAGATCCCCTCTAAGGCGCCTTTTCTCTAAACTAAACAGGTTTAAGCTTGTTAGTCTTTCCTCATAACTTAACCCTTCCATTCCCCTTATTAATTTAGTTGCCCGTCTCTGCACTTTTTCTAGCGCTATAATATCTTTTTTTAAGACAGGTGCCCAAAATTGCACGGCATATTCAAGGTGCGGCCTGACCATTGATTTATACAGAGGCAAAATTATGTTTTCATCCCGTGAGTGAACTCCCCTTTTAATGCCAATACTTTGCTGGCCTTGGCGGCTGCTGTTTGACATTGCACATTGTTACTTAGTTTGAAGTCTATGATTATTCCCAAATCCTTCTCCTGCTTGGATTTCCCTAACTCCGTACCATTTAGGGTATAAATTACTTGTGTGTTCTTCACTCCAAAGTGCATAACTTTGCATTTATCTACATTAAATTTCATCTGCCATTTAAGTGCCCAGTCCCCCAATCTATCTAAATCCCTCTGCAGCGAAGTAACATCCTGCTCACATTGTATCACTTTTCCTAGTTTTGTGTCATCTGCAAACACTGATACATGACTTTCAATGCCTATCTCAAGGTCATTTATAAATAAATTTAATAGTATTGGTCCTATAACAGACCCCTAAGGGACACCGCTTACCACTGGTGTCCATCTTGAAAATGTACCATTTATGACCACTCTCTGTACCCTATCTTTTAGCCAGTTTTCTATCCAAGAACAAGTATTTTCATCTGGACCAATTTTTCTCAATTTAAATAGTAACCTTTTGTGTGGAAACTGTGTCAAAAGCTTTGGCAAAATCTAAGTAAATCACATCCACTGCGACCCCCTGATCTATACTGACACTATCACACTGTGACCCCCTGATCTATACTGACACTATCACACTGTGACCCCCTGATCTATACTGACACTATCACACTGTGACCCCCTGATCTATACTGACACTATCACACTGCGACCCCCTGATCTATACTGACACTATCACACTGTGACCCCCTGATCTATACTGACACTATCACACTGTGACCCCCTGATCTATACTGACACTATCACACTGCGACCCCCTGATCTATACTGACACTATCACACTGTGACCCCCTGATCTATACTGACACTATCACACTGTGACCCCCTGATCTATACTTCTACTTACTTCCTCATAGAACGTAATTAGGTTAGTCTGACATGATCTGTGTTTCATGAAACCATGCTGATTTTTGCCTATTACATTATACCTCCAATCCCTCCAATACAACTGTCGAGAAGCAAGTCTCGACTTTTACGAGAAGCGGGTTCAACCAAAGCCACCAGGTCGCTGCTCTACAATCATGGAAAGACGACTTGATCCCACTCAGAAGACGCCACCAGCGAGTGTCCTTGGGCAAAACACCTAACGATATGGATGCGCCAACATCACAAAATACTTGGACATCTCATAGATTGTAAGTTTCCTTGGAACAGGGACCCCCTGAATCAGGTCATCATCCATGTCTGGTATTCTAATGTATTAACCCCTTGTACACTGATCTTGTAAAGCGCTGCCGAATATGTGAAGCTATAGAAATAAAGGATAATAGTAAGCAATCTGCTGTCCGGCAAGGCACCTGGGATAAAATATGTGGACCTCACTTGTATGGTAACCATAATGATTTATCTGGGAACTTCTACCTCCCCTATTACATATCCGATTTGGTTACGTATATGTCAAAACGTATATAAAAAGGATTTTTTTTAAAAAAGACACATGGACCTCTTTTCGGGCAGTGTAAGTCTAGGTGTAAAATTATGGGGGCGTTAAACATTTCCACAAGTCTCATTCAATGGCAATGACCAATGAAGGATGATACAAATGCAGGTAAACAATACAATTAAACAGCTTGGTCAAAATAGCTTCATGTTTGTTTTGGTGACAGGTTGGATCACTTCATCAGAAATGAATATTTGCAATACTAGCTTGAATGGTCAAATCTACGAATGGATAAACTCATTCACTCATTGCTATAAATGCTACATTAATATCCTCCCTAATTGATACGTGATTCCTGGAGTAAATCTGCCCCATCTGGCAACATATTGGCAAAGTATTAGTAAACACTGATTGGAAGCAGCCAGGACAAAGGACTCCGTGAGATCATCAAACCTGCACGTCCCTTATTCAGCTTTGCTTCCAAAATACAGATCTATATAAAAGACTCCTGTTCCCGGTGTCGCAGAATAGCAGCTAAAAACTCATTTCAATTCATCAAACAGCTGGGACCCGCAGAACATTTTATTCATGGAACACTATGGTACGAAACAAGCTACGAGGCTCAAAGTGAAATTGTGATAAATATTGTTGTTGTTTTTTTTTTACCAGACCATATTTAGAAAGAAACAGAGACGTGATAGAAATTTCCAGTGAAACATAAATGTGCTCGACCATCGAGACGCGAGTCTTTTCAAAAAACACATTCTTTATACACTATCAGGGTTATTCAAAGAGAGACAAAACGGCCCCAAAATTGCACCGAACAGTGAATTTCCCCGTACGGTGACATTTCGTGGTCATTCGGCTATTCAGAGAGCAGGCAGTTTGACAAATATTGGAGAATTGCCAGCAAAATACGGTGCCTGTTCGGCGGCAGTGAAATCCCCCATTGAGAAGCAATGGTTAATCTATTCACATTGAACAGCAGAGAAATGTCAGTGAAATGCCCTGATGTTCAGTGGTTTCATTCGACAGGTTTATTCAGGCGAATCCCATAGGCTTCAATGTTAAAAATATTCCCGCTTTAATCCAATATCTAATAAACCGTTTATTATTTTAATCTGCAGCAAAAAGTCTCTTTTTTCTTGATTTCTTAGGATTTTTTAGTCATTTTTTGGGATTTGTTCGGCGGAATTTTTATTTAAATAGCTTTTTTTTTTTAATCCGTAACAGACCTTTTTATTATTATTCACGGACTTTATATATTAATCCCAGGATTTTTCATGCAGTACTTTATTTGAAATTGCGTTTTAAAATTTGCGTTTTTTTTTTTTTTTTACTCGTTCTTCAGCTTGTCGGCTTTGTCGGCGATCTGTTCAGCGGGTCATCAGCTTGTCGGCTTTTGTCGGCGATCTGTTCAGCGGGTCATCAGCTTGTCGGCATTTTTCGGCAGTCTGTTCAGCGGGTCGTCTGCTTTATCAGATTAATGTAGAGGTTTTGCGACGGATCTTTGAATGCATTTGGTGGTTTTTCGGCAACTTTTTGGATCGAGTCAGTGTTCTTTCGCTGTTTTTTTGGGTTCGTTCAGCTGTTTTGCATTGGTTTTTCGGATTGATTTGGCGGTTTCGACTGGATGGACTGGATGGAGTAGAGGTAACATCACTGCTCTATAACTGTGGAGACCCAGGTTAGAATCCCAGCTAGAGCACCGCTCCAGTAAGTGTCCTTGGGCAAAACACCTAATGCTACCACACAATATCGGCTGTGGGGTCCAGTGGTAACGTCTCTAACCTTCGACCGTGGAGAATCAAGTCAAAATCCTGTTCAGCACATCCCTCCAATACAACTGTGGAGAAGCAAGTCTCGACTTTTGCTGGGTTTTTTTGGGTTCGTTTTGCTGTTTTGCATCGATTTTTCAGATTGATTCGGCGGTTTTGCGGCGGATCGTTGGATGCATTCGGTGTTTTTTCTGTGGTTTTTCAGATCAATTCGGTGTTTTTTCGCCAGTTTTTCCAGTTGTTTCAGCAGTTTTGCGGCGGTTTTTTGGATTGTTTTAGCGGTTTTGCAGTGTTTTTTTTTAATTCATTCAGCGGCTTGATTCTCTGCACTTTCGGGATCCTGTGGTGAATGCTGAATTCACCTCAGGGTCAGCGAGTCGTACTCACAGAAGTGCAGCGAACGGGTGAGCACCAAAATGGTGGTGACATTCAGATCTGCCATCAGGGCTACTAGCCATTTAGCCATTATATAACTATATTAGGCTATTCTATGGCCAACCCCCTTTGACCAGGCACAATCAACTGATCTGAACAGGGTCCCCATTTGGCCCTGGTTTTTACACAGGGCAACAGTGCAGCCATGAAAATAGCACTCTCATGGAACAGCATGGCTTACTCTATGGACAAGCTCGAGGTTACTTTCAGCAAGATGGCGAGACGAGCCACATATCATGGGAGTCAATGGCGACAAGCCAGAGTTTTTTTGAGAACTGTGACATTTCCAAGAATCCGCGGCCACTCCGGTCTGCCGATCTCAGCAGCCCGGACTATTTTTATGATGGAACCAGTGTATTGTAACAAGCCCTGCACGATGGGCGTCCTAGCAGATAACATAATGAGATCCAAAACATTGATGATACAATATTGGGACACCTTAGCAACAACATTCAGTGCTGTATCAACATGTGTCTAGCAGAAAACGGTGGCCACTTTCAACATGCGCTGTGCCCAACATAAGAGGAGGTACATTTCCTGAAACGCTCATTAATTTCCTTTAATTCTTCCTTTAAGATCCATAACAGCAACTTCGGGTTCGGGTCTATGTGAACCACCCTGGATATAATTAAATACATGTATACAATTTTGGTTTTCAAACGGTCGTTTGCTGAGGCAGGGGAAGCTGAATAAAACATAATGGTATAAACATAGTTACACAATTTATTGGTGTCGATAAAGATAACAAGGTTTGTTGCGTCTGTACAAAACAGAGAGCTCGGCAATAATACCTCGTCTAAGTGGTGCCTTGAACTCCACGTTAAGAAATATCTTTCACGTCTTCAGAGGCTTTGAGCTTCTTTTTTTTAGGGTAAATATATATTTACTCAGCACTGGATACTCTGTGTCGCACAATGTAAAGAGAGCTGGTAACCTCAGCACCCGCGGGAACTGGTAACCTCTTCACTAGAACGTACGAATAACATTGTTACTAAGGGGAGATATTAAACCACAGACTAATGGGCATCATTAAACTTATTGCTGAAATGAACTAGTAACCTTAGTACTAATGGGAGCCTTTAGCCTCGTTACTAGGGGAAATTAGTCTTATTGGTGCCAAATAATACTGCGAACCTTGGCTTCTGTTTAAAGGAACACTCTACTCATACTGACCACGTTACAGTTTTAAAGTGCTCCACCTCACCCAGCGTTACCATATATTTTTTTCTTTAAAAGTTGACCAACAGTATTTAATCGAGTCCATTATTACCACAAGCACAAGTTTGTTTATAATGGGAAAAAAAATAAGCCCAGGACATACTTGAAAACGAGAAAAATCTCACTGTATCTTTCCTGCTAAAATACTTTATAAATAAATAAACATAAGGGGTTATTCAGATACGGGAATTCAATTCCCCGACCCTGCGGTGAATCCAGCATTCACCGCAGGGTCCCCAAAGTGTAGGGAAAAGCACCAAATGGATCCAAAAGAATTCCAGCAAACATCTGCCGATAACCCGCCAATACGATCCGAAAATACGAACCCACCCAGAAACCTGCCGAACATATCTGAGATCCGCCAGATTCCCGCAAACACATCAGAAAAAAGCCAGCGATCCGCGGAACACAGCGGCCAACGAACTGGGTTAATTAAAAAATTATTGAAACTCAAAAAATTTCAAACGCTGTTTGCAAAAAAACTTCTGGGAAAAAATGTCTGGAATTAACATAGAAGGTCCTATGAATAATAATAATAAAAAGGTCTGTTACAGAAAAAAAATGCTATTTAGAAAAAAACAAACAAAATTGCCTAAAAAATCTCGAAAAATGCCAAAAGAATCCTAAAAAAATAAATAAAGAGACTTTTCGCTGCAAATGAAAAAAACTAAATGGTTTAATAGATACTGAATATTTTTAACATTGAAACCTATGGGATTCACCTGAATAAACCTGCCGAATGAAACCACTGAACATCAGGGCATTTCACTGACATTTCTATGCTGTTCAATGTGAATAGATTAACCATTGCTTCTCTATGAGGGATTTCACTGCCGTCGAACAGACAAAGTATTTTGCTGGCAATTCGCCAATATTTGGCAAACTGACTGCTTTCTGAATAGCCGAATGGCCACAAAATGTCACCGTACGGGGAATTTCACTGTTCGGTGCAATTTTGGGGCCAGTTCGGGTCTTTCTGAAAAACCCTGATAATGTAACAACAATTAGGGATGAGCTGTTTGGTTTGATCGGTTCGGAGTTCGATTCGAACGTTGGCTGTTCGAAAGTTCGCGAACTTCGAAGTTTTTTGGGACGTTCGCCAAAAGTTCTAAAAAAAATGCTTAAAAATACTAAAAAAAAATCGAGAAATAAAGAGACTCTTTACTGCAGAATATTATAAGCAATGGTTTATTGGATATTGAATTAAAACGGGAATATTTTTAACATTGAAACCTATGGGATAAAACATTATTTTTACTAAAACATCAGGCAGACACAGCCCTCTAATCAGCCACTGTAGAGGGCAGCCTGCCGGGGCCTCCCAAGGATCCCCTTGAGGAGCATGTGGCCGCCGGATGATAGAGCTGCGACTGTGCGGGCTAGCCGCCCCCTTGCATGTGTCAGAGACAGGCTGCGCACAGAGGGAGCTACTGCAACTGCGCCCACGGCAGACCCCCCCACAACCAGGATCCAGGGAGCCCCCACTGACCACCAGGCTAAGGTAAGGCGACACATTTCTAAAAAAAATATAATCCAATGACATTTTTAAATGTCCCCGGGAACATAAAATAAAACTTTTTTTTTCTTTCTCTACCTGGCTGAATGTATTTAATTATATATATTAGATACATTCAGCCACGTAGAGGGGGGTGGCATATGGGCTGCGCGGGTCCTCAGGCAGTGGTTTGTTTTTTTTGTGTGTATATTTTTAGCAAATTTATAGGGGAAGGTAAGGGCAGGTATGATATATATAAAGATAAGATATATATCTATATTCTTATAAATATATATATCCAGACTTGTATTACACACACATTTTGGCAACTAATTGCCCCCCCACCCCCATTTGGCTGATCCCTCCAGAAGAAATGTTGAACCCGATAGAGCAGAGAATAATATATATATTCTCTGCTCTGTCGGGTTCAACATTTCTTCTAGAGGGATCAGTCAAATGGGGGTGGGGCGCATTTAGTTGAGATTGTCCACATGCCACCCCCATGTGCGTATGTGTATATATGGTCTGAGGTCTGTGGATGGGTATATATATATATATCTGCATGTTGATACATACGTATATATAGGTCTGTGTGTTGATATATACATATATGTCTGTGTGTGGTATCAATGTATCCCTACTCTATACTCAGCGCTCCGTGTCCCTATAATATATATGGTCAGGGGTTACCTTTTTTATACTATTCCTATTAAATTAACAGTAATTTTTGATGTATTTTATTCAGTAGAAACTTTTTTTGCCTATATAACATGTGCTTTGTGAAAATAAAACGGTTTTGTGTGTACATTTTAATTTAGTTAGTGGATTCCTGTCCACTGCGGTGAGAAGCAAACGTAATGTAGTGTAGACAGGCTGCGAGGCGGAGTGAAGTCAAGCCTGCAAAATATTTGTTTCTCTCCGCTTCGCTACGCTGTGTGTCGCTACACACTCAGTGTGTCTCAGCATTTATTCCCGCATCGCTAGCTTACCGAATCAGTTTGTATACTTGTTACTGACCCTGCTTGTTCTGAGGACCCTATCTGTTGCCGACTTTGCCTGACATTTGACTATTCTCTCTGTGTATTCCCTGCCTGTTCTGTTTGCTTCCTGTTGCTACTGGTGTGCGCCGATTCTCACCATATACAGTAGCGCAGTACAAGTGCCCAAAACATTGCTGACTCGGTTTTGTTATAGCTGCTGATGTAACCGAATAGATCGGGGATCTCTTCTGCATTACCAAAACCTCCACCACTAAACTCTTCCACAATACCTCAGAGGGGTTACGGTGTGAAGGCACTTGCTGCCACCAAAGGCAAAATATTTGGGAGCACTGACGCCTATACCAGATTCATATCATTTTAATATTGGACCGCAGGGTCCACCACTGCACGCTTCCACAATACCACAGAGGGGTTACGGTGTGAAGGCACTTGCTTCCACCAAAGGCACAATATTTGGGTGCACTGCCACTGACGCCTATACCAGATTCATATCATTTTAATATTGGACCACAGGGTCCACCACTGCACTCTTCCTCAATACCACAGAGGGGTTACGGTGTGAAGGTACTTGCTGCCACCAAAGGCACAATATTTGGGTGCACTGCCACTGATGCCTATACCAGATTCATATCATTTTAATATTGGACCGCAGGGTCCACCACTGCACTCTTCCACAATACCACAGAGGGGTTACGGTGTGAAGGCACTTGCTGCCACCAAAGGCAAAATATTTGGGTGCACTGACACCTGTACCAGATTCATGTCATTTTAATATTGGATTGCAGGGTCCAACCCTGCACTCATCCACAATACCACAGAGGGGTTACGGTGTAATGACACTGTTGCCGACACTAAAGGCCCAATTTTAAAGCACCTATTGTTACTTTCATCCAAAGCCTGCATAAGTTTCACCATAATTTGGCCAAAAAAAATCACTAAACTTGTTCTGCTTGTCCTAAATTGTCTCCTCTTTTCATACATGCTGCCGCCCCAAGCAGTTGTTTATGAATAGATTAAAGGAAAAACATTTACTGTCATTTGAAATGTCATTTTTTTGTTTTTAAATGTTTCTATACATCCTACAAATCCGCCACTTCACGGGCAGGTTATGGGGACCTCCTAGGCACGATATTTGAAGGAATTTTTCGTTTTTATTCTTAACCTTTATTTCATGGAAAATTCACTGGTCCTTTAAAAACATTTGTTTATAAACTTTTTGTCCTTGTTTCCTATCCCCCAGGGCACTACCCGGACCCCCATACACCTTTTATGGCAAATATCTGGCATATATGCCCTCTTGGAGGGCACTCTAACAATCGAACGCTCGAGTCCCATTGACTTACATGGAGTTCGGATCGTGTTCGAGTTCGAACTCGAACTTTTGAAATTGTTCGAGTTCGAAGTCGAACCGAACATGGGGGCGTTCGGCTTATCCCTAACAACAATAGGAACACCTAACCTTATTACTAAAGAGTACTTTTAACCTTGTGGTTGTTAATGCTAGTCACTAATATTAAAAAATAACGTTCTTTCTTTTTGCCCTTAAATAATTGGGCAGATCTTGCGGACAGCCTCTGCCCAATTATTTTTTTATTTTATGTTATTGTAGTTTTTCATTTCTAGGTGATTTTGTTCACCGTTTCTCCCTCACCGCACGTTGTTCCACTGATTCAGCTCATGGACTCCCGAACCTGGAAGTCCCTGAAGCTTTTCTGCACAATTTGTGCTCCTATACAACATAGTGTACAGTCTATAAAGAACTCCTCTGCCAAGCTCATCCACCTCACATTCCGTACCTCTCACACTCACCGCTCTACAGTCTATAAAGAACTCCTCTGCCAAGCTCATCCACCTCAAATTCTGTACCTCTCACACTCACCACTCTACAGTCTATAAAGATCTCCTCTGCCAAGCTCATCCACCTCACATTCCATAATTTTCACACTCACCTCTCTACAGTCTATAAAGAACTCCTCTGCCAAGCTCATCCACCTCACATTCCGTACCTCTCACACTCACCGCTGTACAGTCTATAAAGAACTCCTCTGCCAAGCTCATCCACCTCAAATTCTGTACCTCTCACACTCACCACTCTACAGTCTATAAAGATCTCCTCTGCCAAGCTCATCCACCTCACATTCCATACTTTTCACACTCACCTCTCTACAGTCTATAAAGAACTCCTCTGCCAAGCTAATCCACCTCACATTCCGTACCTCTCACACTCACCGTCACCGCTCTACATTCTATATAGAACTCCTCTGCCAAGCTCATCCACCTCATATTCTCCTCTGCCAAGCTCATCCACCTCAGATTCTGTACCTCTCACACTCACCTCTCTACAGTCTATAAAGAACTCCTCTGCCAAGCTCATCCACCTCACATTCCGTACCTCTCACACTCACCGCTCTACAGTCTATAAAGAACTCCTCTGCCAAGCTCATCCACCTCAAATTCTGTACCTCTCACACTCACCACTCTACAGTCTATAAAGATCTCCTCTGCCAAGCTCATCCACCTCACATTCCATACTTTTCACACTCACCTCTCTACAGTCTATAAAGAACTCCTCTGCCAAGCTCATCCACCTCACATTCCGTACCTCTCACACTCACCGTCACCGCTCTACATTCTATATAGAACTCCTCTGCCAAGCTCATCCACCTCATATTCTCCTCTGCCAAGCTCATCCACCTCAGATTCTGTACCTCTCACACTCACCTCTCTACAGTCTATAAAGAACTCCTCTGCCAAGCTCATCCACCTCACATTCCATACCTCTCACACTCACCGCTCTACAGTCTATAAAGAACTCCTCTGCCAAGCTCATCCACCTCACATTCGTACCTCTCACACTCACCGTCACCGCTCTATATTCTATAAAGAACTCCTCTGCCAAGCTCATCCACCTCACATTCTCCTCGGCCAAGCTCATCCACCTCACATTCCTTACCTCTCACACTCACCTCTCTATAGTCTATAAATAACTCCTCTGCCAAGCTCATCCACCTCACATTCCTTACCTCTCACACTCACCTCTCTACAGTCTATAAAGAACTCCTCTGCCAAGCTCATCCACCTCACATTCCGTACCTCTCACTCTCACCCCTCTACAGACTATAATGAACTCCTCTGTCGGCCTCATTTACCTCACATCCAGCAGGCATCCATTACCTACTCTCAATATTCTCATATTATTTCTCATATACAACCTTTGCAATTCTCACTCAGCTTTTGTGAACTCACCCCATCTGTAAGCTCACCTGCACAGCGTATTCGTTTCCCCTTTTTATTTAGCTCTTTGTGTGTCAAACCTGTTTTGTTAATTCATGTCTTTTCTGTGTCTTAGCCATTGCAAAATATTTTATTGCTATATGAATCATTGTAATTGTGAAACATGACCGACTCTAACCAAAAACCCTTTGTGCGCTTTTTTTCTTTGCACGGCTAAATGTCAAGGAAACACTTTCTGGATATTCTGATTACTACTTTTTTTACACCCTTTTGCTTTTAGTCGCTCAGCTACGTCTTCATTAAAAAGGAACTCTAGGTCACGCCGACACAAGTCATTATATTTATAGCAACTGTTGCAGCCAACAAATGTATCGCATGTTTATGTTCTTGCACATGCCAGCACAAGAATATGAATGTTGTGATATGTTTGATGCCTGTAGGCCTGTAAGCATGTTGACCCGTCTCACCAGGTTGCATGAACAGAAGGTTAGCAGTTGCAAGTGGGTTGTGAGAAAAACAGCGGCAGAAGGATTTGTAGCAAACGCACAGTGAGAACGACAAGTGCGACGATTCATATAAATAACACCATAATAGAATATTGCTTTGGACATCAACGTTTGTCATGGCAACTGTCCAGTAAGACCAATACATTACAATTACTAGAGTTATTCTGGATCAAAGTCTAGATAGAGCTACTGGTGCACTGGCTGATACAGAGAGGGGGCACAATGGGCACACCCGAGCTCTAAATCCATTGTTGGAGGTACAGGGGAGCTTCGGACATCAACGTTTGTCATGGCAACTGTCCAGTAAGACCAATACATTACAATTGCCAGAGTTATATGGCGGCCGAGCCCGCGGCGCCTGTTGATGAAGTCAGCAGCTGCCCAACCAGCAGGGAGGAGCTACCTGGTTAAAGACAGCCAGACTAGTTGCTCCTTGAAGCAATTATTGAAGCAGTTTCCTACTCTTCTTAGTCCTCGCTATTAATATCCTGCTGATTTATTTGTGTACCGACCTGGACTCTGACTCATACCATGTGTACCTCTCCAACGCCAACCACAGCCTGTTTCTGGAACTCCTCTGACATACCAGGCTTGTGCCTTAGCAACAACTCTCCAGCTTCGTCCCCTGGGTTCCTTCCCTCAGCCCTTCCTGGGATGTATGACACTACTACTGGGTTGGTTGTATTACCCCAAAGGTTTGGATGATAACATGTGGGTTGGGTTGGTTGTATTACCTCAAAGGCTTGTGTGGTAACATGTGGGTAGGGTTGGATGTATTACCCCAAATGTTTGGATGATAACATGCGGTTTGGGCTGGTTGTATTACCTCAAAGGTTTGGATGACAACATGTGGGTTGGGTTGGTTGTATTACCCCAAAGTTTTGGATGATAACATGCGGATTGGGCTGGTAGTATTACCCCAAAGGTTTGGATGATAACATGAGGGGTGGGTTGGTTGTATTAACCCAAAGGTTTTGATGATAACATTTGGGTTGGGTTGGTTGTATTACCCCAAATGTTTGGATGATAACATATGGGTTGGGTTGGTTGTATTACCTCAAAGGTTTGGATGATAACATGTGGGTTGGGTTGGTTGTATTACCCCAAAGGTTTAGATGGTAACATGTGGGTTGGGTTGGCTGTATTACCCCCAAAGGTTTTGATGATAACATGTGGGTTGGGTTGGTTGTATTGTCCCAAAGGTTTGGATGATAACATATGGGTTGGGTTGGTTGTATTACCCCAAATGTTTGGATGATAACGTGTGGGTTGGTTGTTTTAATCAACCTTGTGATATCCAATTCGGAGTTCTGGGAAATTATCTTTATGTTGAATATTTTTTTTCTGCATATAAATTATCGGCTGGTTCTACTCATTATTCCAGAGCATTTCGACACTTAAATCCCTCATTATAAACCCAAAAGTACTTCGATCGAGCAAAGACATTGATTCAAAGGTAATCTGTCCAAGCCACCAAAATTAACAGCAGATCACAGTCGCTGTAATTACAAGTTTTGGTTCTCTCCTGCAGCGCAGAGAGTACGGATATCAGGTTTGCGGTAAAAAAAGGCAGGCAAGGCTGTGATAGCAGGCGAGGACTTGGATAAAGGCAGTTAGCTGTCAGCGTGAGAAATAGCCTTCTTGTTATCTCGCTGTCTGTATCATTTCCAAGTCACATCCCTGCAAAAATTCTAGACGGAGATGTGGCGATGACCGACAAAATGATCCTCATTTCGTTCTGTCTTGAAGCAAAATGAGAAACACGTTAACCCTTTTCATACACCGACGTTTCATGGCGAATGCTAATAAATTAGATTAAGTCCTTTCATTGAGATAATGAAGGAAATTGTATTAGTCTGTCTGCGTCGACGTTAACGCTATTAGAATATTACGGGTTCCTAAAGCGCGACTCTGCTTTCCTTCATTATTTCCCAAACTAATATCTCAGCTAATCTCTTTAATTCTGCTGGGAAAATAAATAGTTTCTGGGGGCCCACGGGGCTCGGCGCTTCGCATTTCACAAACATAGGATTCATTACGAGCTGCAGAGAAGGTTGCGGGATTCGGATAAAACTAATAAAAGAGGGGAAAAAAGGATAGTTTTTACTTTTTTTTTAATAAAGTCAAACATTTCTCAGGTGAAGCTGTCTTGTTCTGCCAAAGCACTCTGGGTAATTTAAATTTAAGGATTGAAAAGAATATATCCATCACACTACTGAGTTTATGAAGTTAAATTAGCAAAAAGTGAAAACATTTGGGGCTCTAGCACCTCCTTCAAGCTAACGTTGGCGTCACGTTGGCGTTGGCTTAAAGGACGTGATAGCGCGCCGCACAGATCGCCTCAGATTCGCTAATGGGTTAAAAAACCCGTTAGCGCTCGTATTTGCGATTTGCAGCACACGTTTACTGTACTTTGCGCTCCTTGTACCTAACATGGGGAGCGCAAAGTGAAAGCACAGGGTAACTAGCGTTGGGATCACTTGGTCCTAATGAAAAAGTAACCCCCAGCTCAGAGGTGCAGGTAATGGATTGCGCTTCTGCAGAATCCGTTACCTGCAGCACAAACCCCCCCAAAATCAAATATTCACCTCTCTTCCCATGGCGAGAACTGCGGCTTGATCTGCTGCTTCTGGCCGGCGGGAGCAAAGTGAGACTGGGGATAAAAAGTCCCCAGTCTCCCTCCGTGATCACTCCGCCAACCAACAGGATCTTACGAGAGGGCAAGATCCTGCCTGTCATGTGACCCGGCAGGAGAAGCCTCCATGGAGCCCATGAGACTCCATGGAGCAGATGCTGGACTCAGCGCCTGTCCCATAATCTACTGGTGAAACTGGGATGCAGAGGGGAAATTAGCGATCACTAATTTTTCCCCTTCGCATCCCCGGTTTTAGAGAGCGGCACACGATAGTGCTTTTTACTGTTTTCATACAAAGTGCTATTACACAGAATATAGCTAAATGTTTAAGTGTTTTTTTAAGTGTTGACTAGAGGGCATGAATTAACCCTGTCAGTCACTCCCGAAATCGAGGTAACGCCACTTTGCAAAGTAACACATTGAAAAGCATTCATTAACAAAACAAATCCCAATTTGCAAAATTTTTAAAGCAAGATTAGTACGCCCTCTGTGGAGAAACAAAATGCTATGTTTTATCTCTCCCCATGCACCCTTTGCTACTCAAAATAAGCTGCAAGGAGCTGTCTGCACACCTCATCCAAAAAAAGAAGCTCAACAAACTTTACTGCAGCATTCCAGCAACCAGGGATTTGTCAGAATACAAGGAGAGTTGTGGGCTCAGTCACTGCTGTACAGGGATAAGATTCAGGGAGTTATAATTAGATACGCTCACAGCAATCATCGTGCCGTATGTGAATATATATTTTTGATGCGCTAAGGCATAATGTATCCCCTGCAGTGCGTAATAAGAATATTGATGGTCACCGAGCAATACTATAACCTACGACCTGAGGGATGCTCTTTATTTTAAGAGGCCTTTGGAGATGACTGGTATTTCTGCACAGCAGGGTTTCTGAGCTAATATTCTTTCTATACTGTATATATAAAAAATGACATCGAAAAATACTTTATTTATTCAAAAAAGAAGTCAGTTTTTTATTGGTTTCTTTATCAGATATTATCTCTTGTAACCCTGGAAGGTGTTCTCAGACATTGTGCTTCTCTCTGACGTCAAAACTGTGCAGGACAGACTGGAAATCAGATAAAATGATTTAACTGAATATTATTTTAGTGTTTAACCCTTTCACTTCCAAAATCAAGTTAACTTGATTAATAATACATTGAGAAATAATCATTAGTACATCAGAAAACAAATTGCACATCTTCTTAAAGCAAGATTAGTGTGCCGCCTGTGAAGAAACAAAATCCACTCTCTTATCTCTCTCATTTTCACGCCATCTTACTGTAAAAAAGCTGCAAGGAACATCTCTCAAACTCACTGTAACAAAAAGCTTAACAAACCTTACTGCTTCATTGCAGCAGCCAGGGATTTGTCAGAATACAGGGGGAGATGTGGGGTCAGTCACTGCTGCACAGGGATAAGATTCAGGGGGATATACTGAGTGTAAATCTCTGTACAGTACAGATACAAGGTGTCGCTGTAATTGCCATACACAGGCATTATGCGGCACATACAGATACAAGGTGTTGCTGTAATTGCCATACACAGGCATTATGCAGCACATACAGATACAAGGTGTTGCTGTAATTGCCATACACAGGCATTATGCGGCACATACAGATACAAGGTGTCGCTGTAATTGCCATACACAAGCATTATGCAGCACATACAGATACAAGGTGTTGCTGTAATTGCCATACACAGGCATTATACAGATATTGCATTGCTAATAATCTCATTCTGATCACTACAAATCCCCATAAACAGGAGATCTCACCATTTTATTATCTGTCTGCAGCACATTTACTGCATCTGCCTGTATGCTGATAATGCAGACCCCGTGTAAGCAGGAGATTTCACGTTTTTATTATATGTCTGTAGCACATTTACCAACACAAGGGCCATTTCTGCCTGTATGCTGATAATGCAGACCACATGTGACATAGTGCCAGATAAGAGACTCCATCTAGAGTTTACAACCTTTCATCCCAGCGATATGTCTGTAAAGGTGTTCATGTTTGGGCAGGGTTGTGCTTCTCTGCATGCATAGGGTCTGTGGACAAGCTATGTGCTGAAACATTGTATTTTATTCGTTGTCTGTGCGCCTGTGTGATTAAATAAAGTTATAATGTGGAATATACCTGTGCTGCTCAATGTTTCCTGTTTGGAGTTTTATGGACTCCAGTGGTGGTGCTGCCGGTATCATGGTGCAGCTCCCTATTGTTACAACTTGAGCTATAGGGCCGCTAACACAGAGCCGCTAAGGGTTATCACCTTGGGCCACTTTATACCAAAGGTTCACTGTTACCCACAAGATGGGAATGGGGCCCAAAATTGTAAAATAGAAATTGTGAAAAAAAAGCTTAAAACACAATTATTTTGAATCCATTGTTTATAAAAGGAGATAATAAAGTAACAAAAAAACAAAGCCAGTATTTTAATATCTTACGGGCCACTTTTGTCATGTGACTGCGGCGGTGAGGGATGGAGCCGAGCTATTTCTGGAAACGCCATATGGTATTGATCATAATTATTAACTGTGACAAAGAAAATGCTGTAATCAGCTTTTATAATTTATATGATCTCTTTTATCTAATATGTGTGTGTTCATTTCCACAGCGTGATGGGTCGCACGTCAATCAACGTGACAGCTTCCAAATACCAAGGGCTTTATTCATTACAGAGCAAATTGCTTTGGTTTCAATTATAAATTTTCTAAACACATAAAGTAGAGTAGAATAAATAAATATATATATATATCAGGCAGAGAAATACCCCAAAAATATTCTACGTTAAGGCTTGTGACTTCTGGTTCTTATACAGATACTAAACATTGTGAATTAATCTGAGTTGCTACAAAACCAAGGATATTATATATATATATATTATATATATATATATATATATATATATATATATATATATATGTGCAAATCCCATTACTACAAGGCAGCACTGCAAACTAGCAGACAGCCAAACAGTACAAAATAACAAAATACACAAACACAGGTATTACTCACTCTTGAGTCCCAAAGTATTTTAGGTCTACTTAATGGCCATTGGACTATTTTAGGCAATCTGTGTGATGGGTCCTAATTTAAGGGGTTATTCAGAGAGAGCTGGCCCCAAAGTTGCACCGAATGGGGAACTTCACTGTTCGGTGCAATTTCAAGGCCATTCGGCTATTCGGAAAGCAGGCAGTTCGCCAAATTTTGGCAAAAATTGGGAATCAGAAATTTCTTTAAAAAAATACATAAAGATGTTCAGAAAAATAAATACATAAAAATACTTTTCATTTTAAGCAAAAAGTATTAACGGTTTAATTAAAAAAAAATGAAATGAAAATACTGAACACAGAGATCAGTGATTCACGTTTTTCTTTCTTATGCAACCACGGTACTTGCAGGATACACCATATAACATGAAAAGAAAACAAATGCGAATCAAACGCCTACTCCTTATGAGGATCCTAACTAAACAGTCAGTATTCCTGACTATACTATTGTGTGGCTAAGTCGCTTTCCAATCAGCGAAAATAAAATGTACTTTCCTTTTGGTGTCAGGATTTAGCTTCCTATCCGGCTGCACTCAGTCAGCACCAAGACTGCCCTAGCAGAGGGAACCAGATCTCCTATAAGGGCAGTCCTAATAAGGGATGAGCTGTTTGGTTCGATATGTTCGGAGTTCGATTCGAACATCGCCCGTTCAGCTGTTCGTTGAACTCCGAACATTTCCGCGTGTTCGCCGCATGTTCGCCCACAACGCACCACAATGGACCACAATGCACTTTTCCACTGGCCTGAAGCTTGTAATTGGCTACAGCCTTGCACCTGACCACAGTTTAGGTGCAAGACAGGTGCAAAACTATGCCAATCACGGCTCAGTCCTGATTGGGCAAATTTTGCCCAATCATGGGCTCAAAGAGCTAAGTCCTGCAGCACACTATATAAGGCATCCCTCGCAGCCCAGCATGTGTTTTTTGAGAGGAGATTGTTGTGTTAGTGTGTGTTCTCACTGCCACCAGCTATTGGGGGGTCTCATTTCTACAAAATATCTGGGAATTGTTCTAATCTTTGTCTTCTCACTGCCAGCAGCAATTGTGGGGGTCTCACTTCTAGAAGATATCTGGGAATTGTGGCAATCTGTGTGTTCTCACTGCCACTAACTATTTTGGGGGTCTCATTTCTACAAAATATCTGGGAATTGTTCTAATCTTTGTGTTCTAACTACCAGCAGCTATTGTGGGAGTCTCACTTCTAGATAATGTCTGGGAATTGTTGTAATCTGTGTGTTCTCACTGCCACCCATCAGGGGGTCTCACTGATTTATAGAAGGTTCCTGGGAATTGTAATTTGTGTCTTGTCACTGCCACCCGTCAGGGGGTCTCACTGATTTATATGAGGTTTCTGGGAATTGTAATCTGTGTCTTCTTACTGCCAGCTATCAGAGGGTCCCACATACTTCTAGCAGATTTCTGTGAATTGTAATCTGTGTCTTGTCACTGCCACCCATCGTAGGGTCTCACTGATTTATAGGAGGTTCCTGGGAATTGTAATTTGTGTCTTGTCACTGCCACCCATCAGTGGGTCTCACTGATTTATAGGAGGTTGCTGGGAATTGTAATCTGTGTCTTGTCACTGTTGCAGCTATCAGGGAGTCCAATCAGGGGGTCTCACAGACTTGCAGCAGATTTATGCGAATTTTAATCTGTGTTTTGTCACTGGCTGCCAGCTATCAGGGTGTCTCACTGAGTTATATCAGAGTTCTGGAAATCTTTAATGTAGATAACACAGTTGAATCAAAGTTCTGCATATCTCCAATTTTTATAACAGAGTTGAATTAGAGTTCTGTAGATCTTTAATCTATATATCCCAGATTGTGAGTTCCTACGGGAATTTAGCCCTCATTTCCTCCTGTACTGTTTGTCAAATGTTGTTCAATGTATTGTAACCCTGTCTATACTGTGCTTATTGTACAGAGCTGCGTAATATGCTGGCGCTTTATAAATAAAGAAGAATAATAATAAAATATCACTCACCATGTCAGAAAGACCAAAAAGGACAGGCAGACGCTCCCAGACACAGATAAGAGGGCAAGCAGCCTCTGTGTTGGGAGGCTGTGCCTCTGGTCATGGTGGACGTGGTGCATCCTCTGCAGGGGCACGCTTGTCCTTTCTAACTGGTGATGGCCATCTTAAGCAGCAGCAACAAACAGAGGATTTGGTGGATTGGCTAACCCGGCCATCCGAGTCCTCTGAGTCCTCTGCCAGCCAGGCTTGTAGTGGTTTACAGTCCACCTGAGCTGCCAAAGCATCTAATGCAGCCTCCATGTCCACAGCTACTCCTGCCATACCCTCACTATCACACACGGAGGAGTCAGCTGAATCGTTTGACTACAATGACAGTGACATGCTGCTTGAGGATGCACAGCAACTACAGTGCTCTGATTCAATCTCTGAGGTTGAGGAAGGGAGTATAATCAACAAAGAGGAATGGAGTGCCGGTGACACACAAATAACTGGCACTCATGTTGCCCCAGCAGCTGCAGCATACTGCCAAGTTGGCTCCAGTGATGAGGAGATAGGGGGTGATGACAATGATGATGAGGTCACTGACTCCACCTGGGTGTCTGATCGAACAGAGGAGTCAAGTGAGGAGGAAGCACAACAAACACGAGGCACAACAACCTCTATGACCAACAGTAGCCAGTCCAAGGCATCAGATGTCAGAGCTGCTCAGGTGCAGAGCGCTGTTGTCTCAAAGCACACATCCAGAAACTCTGCTGTCTGGGAGTTCTTTAAGAAATGTGCAGCAGACCGCACCGTTGCTATTTGTAATATATGTCAGATGAGGATCAAGCGTGGGAAAGACATCCCACCCTTGGGTACCATGCATCCCGTTGGCATAACACTTTGCATAGGTCCTTCTCCTCCTCATCTGTCTCTACCCCCACTATATGTACTGCCATGTCATTGCCTGCTACAACCTCCACTGACAGGGATGATGCTACAGTAATGGATGAACCAGGTCCTTCCTCACAATGTGACAGCATCCCATCATCTGAAGATTTACACAGTCAGATTACGTTGCCCCAGCTGCTGCAGCGTAAGAAAAAATATAGTCCCAATCATCCCCAAGAACAGCGTCTAAATGCCAGCTTAACAAAAATACTCGCATTACAGCTGCTGCCTTTCCAGCAGGTGGACTCTGCTTCCTTCAGTGAATTTGCTGAATGTGCTGTACCACAGTGGCAGGTTCCAAAACGTCATTTCTTTTTACGGAAGGCCATTCCAGCAATATACCAGCACGTGAAAGACAATGTTATGGAGTCATTGGGAAAGGCAGTCAGCAGCAAGGTGCACATGACTTTAGACATGTGGTCCAGCAAGCATTGACAGGGCCGTTACATTTCCTTCACGGCACACTGGGTAACTCTGATTGCAGCTGGGAGGGATCCAAGACGGGGCTCTGTGCTGCAGCTTGTTCATCCACCACGCCTCCAGAAAGCTGCTTGTATGAGGTCTGTCTGCTCCACCCCCACCTCTTCCTCCTCCTTCTCTATCTCTGGCGAAGTGGCAGTTAAACCGAGTTTAAGTGGCAGGGGCTACGCAATGGCTCAAGGAAAAAGATGCCATACTGTGCTTGAGCTGGTTTGTTTAGGGGACAGGAGCCACATCGCCAGGCCAGAAAAGTCTACAGCCACTTCAGACGGTCATTCCCAGCAAGTGTTCACCTGGCAGAAATCCAAAGAGAATTCCACCTTCCCACAAACCGCCTGATCTGTGACATGCCCACCAGGTGGAACTTGACATTAGCAATGCTGCAGCATCTGCTCAAGCAGCAGAGGGCCATCAACGAGTACCTGTGTGAGTATGGCACAAGGACAGGTTCAGGTCAACTTGGTTCCCCCCGCAGTGTCTGATGATCAAGGATGCATCCACTGTACTGTCACCATTTGAGGAGGCAACGAGGATGGTGAGCAGGGACAAGGCATGCATCAGTGACACAATTCCTTTAGTGTTCCTGCTGGAGCGCACTCTGCAGGGATTTATAGATGTGGCACTAGAGGCAGAGCAGCAGGAGGAAGCGGAGGCCTTCCCTAGCTCTCAAGGCCCCAGTCTTTACGCAGACAGCATTCCTGCAGGTCCTCAGATCAGACAGGAGGAGGATGAGGAGGAGGAGGAATATTTAAGTAGTGGGGGCATTGAAGGTGGGGATTCCTCAAGGGAGCGTTTTGTGTGCCCGGAAACCCAAGGACTAGTACGTGGCTGGGAGGAGGAAGTGCACGATGGGGTCATCCTCATTGACCAGGAAGACTCAGAAGCTAATGCCACCTCCAACCTACGCTGCATGGGCTCCCTTATCCTGCAAAGCCTGGTAAAGGACCCCAGGATTCGTGCTATCGAGAAGAGGGATCATTAATGGTTGGCAAGCCTTCTTGATCCACGATACAAGGGTAAAGTTGCAGAGCTCATGCTGCCCGCACAGAGGGAGCACAGGATGAAACAACTTGAGGATGCTCTAAAGCGACACTTGTGTAACACCTTTCCAGGCACTGGTAGGTTACCAAGTGATGGCACAGGTGCTTCTGAGGCTGCGGATGATCATAGGAAGAGCGGTGAAGGCCGTGGCCGCTTGACTGATGCCTTTTTTAATTTTTTAAGTCCACGACACCCAGGGACGTCAAATGTAGGCACCCATTGCAAGCACCATATGGTGCAGGACTACCCTAGGGGCAAGGGCTGACCTGGATACCTTTACAGCAGATGATCCACTGGCTTAATGGGTGTTGAGATTGGATCACTGGCCAGAACTTAGTCAATATGCTATAAGCTACTAGGTTGCCCTTCATCCAGCGTGCTTTCTGAAGGGACGTTCAGTGCTGCGTTTTGACACAGAGAAAAGAGTGCGTCTGTCCACCGATTCTGTAGACCAGCTGACATTTATAAAAATGAATAAGTCCTGGATCAGCAGCTATCAATCCCCTGATGCTGACGTAACTGAACAGATCGGGGATCTCTTCTGCATTCACAAAACCTCCACCACTGCACTCTTCCACAATACCACAAAGGGGTTACAGTGTGAAGGCACTTGCTGCCACCAAAGGCACAATATTTGGGTGCACTAATGCCTGTACCAGATTCATATCATTTTAATATTGGACCACAGGGTCCAACCCTGCACTCTTCCACAATACCACAGAGGGGTTACTTACAGTGTGAAGGCACTTGCTGCCAGCAAAGGCACGATATTTGGGTGCACTGCCACTGATGCCTATATTACCACATTTATATCATTTTAATATTGGACCTTAGGGTCCAACCCTGCACTCTTCCACAATACCACAAAGGGGTTATGGTGGGAAGGCACTTGCTGCCACCAAAGGCACAATATTTGGGTGCACTGTCACTGACGCCTATGTTACCACATTCATATCATTTTAATATTGGACCGCAGGGTCCAACCCTGCACTCTTCCACAATACCACAAAGGGGTTACGGTGTGAAGGCACTTGCTGCCACCAAAGGCACAATATTTGGGTGTACTGCCATTGACGCCTATATTACCAGATTCATATCATTTTAATATTGGACTGCAACCCTGCACTCTTCCACAATACCACAGAGGAGTTACGGTGTGACGGCACTGTTCCCGACACTAAAGGCCCAATTTTAAAGCACCTATTGTTACTTTCATCCAAAGCCTGCATAAATTTCACCATAATTTAGCACAAAAATCACTAAACTTGTTCTGCGTATCCTAAAATGTCTCCTCTTTTCATACAGACTGCTGCCCCAAGCAGTTGTTTATGAATAGATTAAAAGAAAACCATTTACCGTCATTTGAAATGTCATTTTTTTGTTTTTAAATGTTTCTATACATCCTACAAATCCGCCACTTCACGGGCAGGTTATGGGGACCTCCTAGGCATGATATTTGAAGGAATTTTTTGTTTTTATTCTTAACCCTTAATTCATGGAAAACTCACTGTCCCTTTAAAAACGTTTTTAAACTTTTTGTCCTTGTTTCCTGTCCCCCAGGGCACTACCCGGACCCCCATACACCTTTTATGGCAAATATCTTGCATATATGCCCTCTTGGAGGGCACACTAAAATTCGAACTTTCGAGTCCCATTGACTTGCATTGAGTTCGGTTTGTGTTCGCGTTCGAACTCAAACTTTTGAAATTGTTCAAGTTCGAATGCGAACTGAACACGGGGGTGTTCGACTCATCCTCTAGTCCTAGTCGGGCATCAGCTTTGAGTTAACTCTATAGGGGTAAAAGGGAGTTCTCCATTTGCCTGCTGATAAACCTGTGGTCTAACACCCTGCCCCTAATCACACTGTCACAATAGATAGATATAGATACAGATAGATGGATACATAGATAGAGATAGATAGATAGATAGATAGATAGATAGATAGATAGATAGATAGATAGATAGATGGAGATAAATAGTTCAAGATAAATAGATACAGATAGATATATATATACAGATGGATGGATCAATAGATAGGTATAGATAGATACATAGATACTGATAGATATAGATAGATAAATAGATAGATATAGATAGTTATATAGATACAGATAGAAATAGACAGATATGGATAGATAGATAGATAGATAGATAGATAGATAGATAGATAGATAGATAGATAGATAGATAGATAGATAGATACCTATAGATAAATAAATAGATACAGATAGAGATAGATATATATGGATAGATATATAGATAGATAGAAATAGATACAGATAGACAGAGATGGAGAGATAGATAGATATAGACACATAGATACTTAGATATAGAGAGATGTAGGAAGAGATAGATAGATACCGTAGATAGATACAGACAGATAGATAGATAGATAGATAGATAGATAGATAGATAGATAGATAGATAGTAGATAGATAGATAGATAGATAGATACAGATAGATAGATAGATAGATAGATAGATAGATAGATAGATAGATAGATAGATAGATAGATAGATAGATAGATAGATACATTATAAACGCTGGTGTTCCTTTACAAAGAATCAGACTGCACAGCATAGCACTGTTACATCATGAAATGTTCTCCTCTACATAGATGCTGCAATCATGTAATTACACGCCTTCTTTATTTGCTGCGAGTCAATTACCGTTAAAGTCGGTTTTGCTATACATGGTAATTATGATTAGTAAAAGATTACATTCGCTTTCTCGTTTCCGCAGGCCTTTGGGGGATCTATTCATTTTTAAACATACATTCCACAAACCCTGAATTTTCTGCCACACATGTTTTAATTCAGTTTTTCAGTCTTTTTTTTCTGATCTTCAGAATATCATGTTGGTTTTTTTTTTCTGCAGTCCTCGCTTCAGAATTTTGATCCCTCCTTTTCCACCGAAGCCATCCTGAAAGAATATTTTCCTGTGCGGACATTGGAGATCTGCAATGTGTCTCAGTGATACAATCTGCACTGCATACAGTACAGTCACAACACCACAGCAAACAGGCTGCACGTTCTTAAAAATCAACAACATGACAACAAATAAAGGGAGTGAAGAGGTCTTTACATAAAATTTTATGTACCAGCCTTTGGAGCGTTAGTGACCAGCACCTGCAGGGGTTAATTCCATAAGGACCAATGCTATTTCACCTTGTGTCAGCATGGCCGGGAGACCCACATCAGTAAATGTGACCCAGAGACCCCATATCAGAGTGAAAGCACCTCCAGGGTGTAAGTTTCAGTTTGACTTTGGATCTTTTACTTGTTTTTTTCAGAATATTTTGAGTAAAATGACTCATCGTGGGGGATGAAAAGCTAAAAGGTGGAAAAGTTAAACGTAAGCAGCAGTTGGCTTTCTTACTCTCCAACGTCGTTACAGTTACACGTTTTTATAAAGTGCTAACAAGTTCCATAGCACTGTACAATGGGGGCGGAATAACAAATATACATGCAGATTCAAAACACAGAACAGTGGGAGAGAGGACCCTGCTCAAGAGCTTACAATCTAAGAGGTGGTCACCATGATGGATGTGTTGGATAGATGAACAAACTCATACACTGACAATGATGTTGAAGCTAAAAGCTTTGTTTCAGGAGCGGGTTCCATCTATCGCCTGGCAGAATTCACCAGCACAATGTGCAGAATATGTTGGTGTGTTACAAAGTTACAAATAAACGATCAATAATAGTAAATAATAATAATGGGTATCTAAAATGTGACAGACCGCCTGGCACACCGACTGTGTACCTATGTCAGGCACTAGCTTTCTCCAAGCTGGACCCCGAAATCCAACATCCGCAGCCCTAAACCTCTAAAATCACCAGGCATGACCAGTGTTGTAGAGTGCAAAACAAAGGTTGACTCTTTATTTGAAACACACAGGTAAAACACTGTTGAGATACAACCCCTCCCTTCCAGAATAGATCAGATAACTTCAGCACAGAACAATAGAAGAGACATTCACCACATGCAAATTTATCTTAAACAGTCTGCTAGATCCTAGCAGGAGGGGAGGGAGCAGGGAAAGCAAAGGAATCATTCTACACTATACAGAGAGCAAAGTGTTCTTCTTATACAGAGGGAATAATTCACAGACATCAGGGAATAGGGCATTAATGAACCAAAGGTAGTTTCTTCTGCGGTAACTGGCCATTATGCCTAGATCCCTGGAGGACTTTCCCAAATATTTTTTTCTGTGACAGCAGCGGAGACAAGATTAATACCAGAGCTGCATAAAAATGCATGGATTCAAAGCTTTGTACCTTTATTTAAAAAAAATTTTTAAAAAAGGATAAGGGCAACAGTGGTTAAAAATGAATCCTTGCATTTTTGTATCCATAGTTTTCCTTTAATTTGATTTAAAGGGACAACCGACTCATCCTTTATGTTTTTCAAGTGGAGAGGATATAAGGAGTGGCCCCCCTCTCCCCCTCCCAGCCCCAGGATCTGGTGAAATCATTGGGTGACCAGCAGGCGTAACTTTTTTAATTTACCGACTTCACTAGATCGGTCACTAGTGATGTCACACACAGAGCGGCTGATGTCACCCTCAGAGACCAATCGCTGTAGCGAGCGTTCTCAGAGAGGTAGCGATGGATCAGATCTCTGCATGCACGGGCAGCTCCGATACATCGCTCTGCGCAAGCGCTACAGGACTCATGTAGGTAAAGTGTGCGAGTCTCGTAGCGCTGTGTAATTTGTATAGAAACACAAACTGTGCAGAAAAGCTTCAAAAATGTCCGAAAAGGAGGAACAACGTGCGGCGAGGGAGAAACGTTGAGTTAAATCACCCAAAATAGCAAAAAATAAATAGCAAGATGGGCCCAATTATTTAAGGGCAAAAAAAGGTAGTGTTTTTTTCAATAGAATATCCTTTTAAATGAATTCCATGTTGATCTTGGAAGGTGCATATTTCATATTAATACCTAACCTGCCCCGTACTAAGTCTCCCCCTCCCTGTTCTCGGCATAAATATTATCTGTATTTTCATTATCAGGGTTATTCAAAGAGAATCGAAAAGTCATCGCATGTTCGGTGACTTTTCATTCTCTTCAATTCGGTTTGATTTGGCGATCCCATTTCGGCGACCCTGCGGTGTATTCAGCAAGCACCACAGGGCTGTCGAAGTGCAGGGAGAAGTCGCCGCAAACCCGCCGAAAACTCACCGCAAAACCCAGGCGAATGCACACAGAAACCCGCAAAAACATCTGGATTAACCTGCCGAAAACGCCGGAAAAACCCGAGCAAGAGTTGATCAGAGTGCAGAGCAGCCGCCGGAAAAACCCGACACCGCAGACGAATGCAGTGAATAAATTAGATAAACAGTTTGCTTGAATGTTTGAAAAGTGAAACGCTGTTTGCAAAGAAACTACTGAGCGAAAATGTCTGAAATTCACATATAAAATCCAATGAATGATAATAAAAAGGGCTGTTACAGAAAAAAGAAAAAACATTTAAAAAAAAAACAGAATTATTTTAAAAATAAAAGAAATTCAGAAAAATGCTTAAAATATCCTAAAAAATCTATAAATAAAGAGACTTTTTACTGCAGAATTTTATAATCAACGGTTTATTAGATATTGTATTAAAACCGGAATATTTTTAACATTGAAGCCTATGGGATTCTCCTGAATAAACCTGTCGAATTAAACCACCGAATGGCAGGGCATTTCGGGAACCTTTCACTGCTGGTTTGTGTTCTCTGAATAGATGAAGCAGTGCTTCTCTATGGGGATTCACTGCCCTCGAACAGGCACCGAACAGGCACCGTATGTGCAGGAAAGACTGTAAGCTCCTATGAGCAGGGCCCTCTACACCTCTTGTTTCCATCCTTTGTCCGTTTATATGTATGTCGTTCCCTTTGGTTATTACTGCGGAAACTGTTGGCGCTATATAAATGATGACAATAATAATAATTCGCCAGGATTTGGCATATTGCCTGCTCTCTGGATAGCCGAATGGTCAAGAAAGGTAACCGAACGCTGATTTTCAGCATTCGGTTCCCTTTCGGCAGCCATTCAGATCTCTTTGAATTACCCTGTATATGTTGTTGATGACATGTCGATTAGTGTGATATTTTGACCAGTTGGCGCAACGGGGGTAACGTTGTGTAGAGTGACCAGTTCTATCTGTTAAAGAGTTAATCCTCAGAACTTGTACAAGTCAAATATAAAGGAGCAAAACAAAATAACCAGTTTTCCCATAAGGAGCAGGTACTGGGGAGTCAGGGACATGACAGATAAGATTTGTTTTTCATGCAAAGAAGCAGCGGAGCGGAAAAGTATTCCAAATATAATTAATGCCACCTCTAGAGAATTGCCGGCCCGCGGGTTAATTCATAATTCCTTTCCATGGTCACGGAAAATGTCTGTATTGAGTGATACTGCAGGTCAAACACTTAACCACGTGGGAGACAGTAATTAATATTCACGGGATCTCATTCACTCTGCATCCAAATGCGTGACCCACGTAAGGATGAAGGAACATCTCAATTATGTCTCACCCTTGGCCACCACAAGAGGAGACTCTGATTATTGTTCATCATTTTTATTCTTAGAGGAACGTACGGGGTTTATTTAGAGAGTGAAAGATTTTTAAGGAGCATTGCAGGGAAATATCCATATGCTATTACCAAGCCAATAGTCAGGTGTTCATTGAGGTGTCTGGCCTTTTCCTGCCGTTACCTGATGGTGGGGACATAACCCGTCCCAGCATAATAAAACCATATCTCTTCTCCATTCAACTGACGCATCTGGTCAAGGGCAAACCATGGGACGCCTTTAAGAAGACCCAGAGGATCCTTGACCACCATGACCAGACAGTGTCCAAATTATAGATCGTTCTACAGAGATGGAAAAAGGAAAATAGACAATGTCACGTCCTCTAGTGTTTCTGCAGGGATTTGCAGGGTCTCGTCTTCCCATCAAGCCCCAATCCATCAGTCTGATGTTGGTGCTCCTGTGCTGCACAGCCCCAGCACCGATGCTACATTCTAGCACTGCATAAGTGTGTTAACTGCCCAATAATTCTGCTAGTGGCAAAGCCCAGATGTTCTGCCCTCCTGGTTTCCTGGCCAATGGTGTGATGTTCCATCCTTCCTCTATTGTGGCCAATGGGCAGGCACCGCGTTGTTTATAAGCCCTTCCTGTTTCTTTCTCGCCTGCCTTCTTGTGGTTTCGAGGTCCTTTCCGTGCTTCACGCTGCTGGTTTGTTCCAAGTCTTTGACCTTGGCTTTGGTTTTTATCTTAACTTGTCTGCTGGTTATTCTGATCTCTCTACATCTGTGGCTGCTCTCTCTCCGCCTTTGACCTCAACCTGTTTACGACTTTTCTTCGGCTAGTTTTTTCCCGACCGTTACAAGGACCAGTAACTTTCTCCTACCTAGTTTGGATGACTGCGTGCGTGGATCATCACACCATGACAGATGGATAGATATAGTCAGAATTCCCCACCTTAAATGAGAAATATCTTTTAAAAGAGCACTCTATAAAAAATAAAGAAATCAGTTTTTTGCCCTTAAATAACTGAGCAGATCCTGCTGACAGCCTCGGAGGATTACCTTTTTTTTTAATAGATTTTTTCATCTTTTGTCCCTTGCCGGACGCTGTTCCACCTCTTTGGCTCTGGGACTCCTGAACCTGAAAATCCCTGAAGCTTTTCTTCACAATTCGTGCTCCTATACATCTGGCGCAGTGTAGGAACCACAAATTGCGCACTTTATGTACACAAGTTCTGTAGCGCCTGCGCAGAGCGATGGATCGGAGCTGCATATACCGGCTTTTTATAACTGTAACGAGGTCAGGATGAGTAGAGTTTCCCTTTAATCTAGCAGAGGTTATTGTGTATACATTGTATTACTTTGATCGTGACTAATACTAGGGATTGGCTGCCGGTTCGAATCGGTTCAAAGTTCGATTGCAACATCAGCTGTTCGAAGATTCGCGAACTTTTAACTTTTCGGAAAGTTGAAGAAAAAAAAAAAAACATTACAAAAATGCTTAAAAGAGCCAAAAAAATCTAAACGTAAAGAGACTCTTTACTGCAGGATCTAATAATAAACGGTTTATTACATACTGGATTAAAACGGGAATATTTTTAACATTGAAGCCTATGGGATTCATAAACATTTCCCACTCCTTGTTGGTCAAACATTTCCCACTCCTTGTTGGTCAAACATTTCCCACTTCTTGTTGGTCAAACATTTCCCACTCCTTGTTGGTAAAACATTTCCCACTCCTTGTTGGTCAAACATTTCCCATGGCTTCAAATTGCGTTTAAACATGAGCAAAAGCATTAAACATGAGCTCAGTGCACAGTGGTGAAATGGCTCAGCACTCAGCAGTGAAAGGGTAAAAAAAATAATAATAATTGTTTTCCATTGTTTCCTGTCCCCCAGGGCAGTACCCGGACCCCCATACACCTTTTATGGCCAATATCTTGCATATATGCCCTCTTGGAGGGCACTTTCATTTCCGAACATTCGAGCCCCATTGACTTGCATTGTGTTTGAATTGTGTTCGAGTTCGCGGTCAAACTTTTTCGGGTGTTCGAGTTCGAATGTGAACCGAACACGGAGGTTTTCGGCCCATCAGTAACTAATACAGAAACCTCTCATTGGGGTCAGTGACAGATGCAGATCTTCATGATAAAATGTTAACGTTTTCATGCCGTCGAGAGGAAAATGATCCATTTAGTAGGCTGAGTCTATGATTTTATACAAGCCGTATTATGGAGGGAATGTCTGCATCGTCCCGTCTTCCAGAAGCAGCCAATTTCCTGCATGTTCCAGGCACCTGAACATCACATATTGCGGCACGCAGTGAGGCGGCATGGGGCACTCCATACAATCATATAAATGAGATTGTAAAGTTCTCTTAGGGACCACCCAAGGCTTACGCCTGCTGTACAACCCATCTGGTAGAGATAAAAGCATCGTACCTGCATATGAATGAAGCTTTTAGCCCAGGGCATGGATTTTATTTGGCCATTTCTGATTTTTATTTTCATTTTTTTTTACCAGCAGATTTTTATACCTTGAGCTTCACTTTCTAAGAGAAACAAGTAACAGAACCATTTGATCCTCTGACTTTCTTTCATCTGTTCACTTTACCTACAGATGTGTTCAGATGATAATTTATGTCGCTCAGAGACTTTAGGGGGGGTCAGTCGGAACTCCTCTCCTGTCTGTCTTTTGTGCAACGTCCTCACCTTCTACTCACTGTGAATGTGTAAGAGGATGTGATACATTCAGGATCCCCTTACAGTGGGCGCTGGGAAATGTTTCCAGTATAGTTACCTGTGACCATACGGACAGGAAGCTTCCCTGGAAATTATATTATATTGTAAATAAAAAAAATTAAACCTACTGGTTAGTGCCGTATATAGCACGAGTGGAATTGTATCTTATCCAGCTACATGGCAAGATCCTTTTATGGATACGTACTGTGTATACTGAAGTGATGCATATTGTGAAGTATAAGAAGTCTGCCAGAGGTGTTGATTAAAAACTGTAGAGGGGTGAGGTGTGAGAGGTACAGGATGTGAGGTAGATGAGTCTAGCAGAGGCGTTCATTACAGACTGTAGAGGGGTGAGTTGTGAGAGGTACAGGATGTGAGGTAGATGAGTCTGGCAGAAGTGTTCATTATAGACTGTAGAGGCGTGAAGTGTGAGAGGTACAGGATGTGAGGTGGAGGAGTCTGGCAGAGCTGTTCATTACAGACTGTAGAGGGATGAGGTATGAGAGGTACTGGGTGTGAGGTAAATGAGGCTAACAGAGGCATTCATTTTAGTCTGTAGAGGGTTGAGGTGTGAGTGTCACATTTCCACCGGTTATAGCCATGCCCCCTGGTGGTGAGAGGGATCCAGGCCAGCTTTTCCCTGCTCTGGATAGCTATTCCACCCTGTGCTGCTCCTGGGTTTGTTGTAGCTGTTCAGGTCAGGGATCACATGTCCAAATTGCCCAGACCTGTTTCCTATTTAAACACCATCAGCACAGAGGCCCAGTGGTCTGGCATGAGTTCTGGTCCATGTGAGTTCTGGTTCCTGTGTTGTTGCTTTCCTCCATATGTATCTTGGATTCTTGGTGTATTGAATTTGGCTTTCCTGACTACTCTACCTGTCTGCTCCCTGTAATCTGTTTATTTGATCTGTGTACCGTACCCTGCTAGTCTGACGTTCCTTCCTGGTTCTTATTCCTTTGCTCCAGTCCTGACTATTCTTGTCTATTCCTGGTTTCATGTGTTTTGTGTTCTTAGTTATAGAGACCAGTATAAGGACCTCTCTTCAGTTTAGGGCTTCCTGTATATCTGTCTTGTTTAAGCCTTGGCCTTCCTGTTCTCCTATCTCTGTTATTCTTTGTGAGGTTTCCATAGATAGAAGACCATTTAAGGATCTTTCCCCGGTGTTTAGGGATTCCGCTAGATTTCTTCTGTACCCTCCAGCTCCTCTTGTTACAGTCCTGATTTATCCAGTCTGGTATCCGTGTATCTTTGTGTGCTGTATTCTGTTCATGCAGCCAGCAGCTAACCCGCCTCAAGGGCTAATTTCCTTCCTGAATCAAGGCCACATGGCCCAAGCCAAGGGTCAGCGTGACAGTGAGATGTACAGAATTTGAGATAGATGAGTTTGGCAGAGGCGTTAATTATACACTGTAGAGAGATGAGGTGTGAGAGGTATAGGATCTAAGGTAGATGAGTCTTGCAGAGATGTTTATTACAGACTGTAGAGGGATGAGGTATGAGAGGTACCGGATGTGAAGTAAATGAGGATAACAACGGCATTTATTACAAACTGTAGAGGCATGAGGTATGAGATTTACCGGACGCGAGGTAAATGAGGCTAACAGAGGCATTCATTTTTTGACTGTAGAGGGGTGAGGTGTGAGAGGTATGGCATGTGAGGTAGATGAGCCTGGCAGAGGTGTTCATTACAGACTGTAGAGGTATGAGGTATGAGAGGTGCTGGGTGTGAAGTAAATGAGGCTAAGAGAGGCATTCATTACATACTGTAGAGGCGTGAGGTATGATAGGTAATGAATGTGAGGTAGATGAGTCTGACAGAGGTGTTCATTACAGACTGTAGAGGTATGAGGTATGAGAGGTGTTGGGTGTGAGGTAAATTAGGCTAAGAGAGGCATTCATTACATACTGTAGAGGCGTGAGGTATGGTAGGTAATGGATGTGAGGTAGATGAGTCTGGTAGAGGCATTCATTATAGACTGTATAGGGGTGAGGTGTGGGAGGTACCAGATGTGAGGTAAATGAGTCTGGCCGAGGCGTTCATTACATACTGTAGAGGCGTGAGGTATGGTAGGTAATGGATGTGAGGTACATGAGTCTGGTAGAGGCATTCATTACATACTGTAGAGGGGTGATATATGATAGGTAATGGATGTGAGGTAGATGTGTCTGGTAAAGGCATTCATTATAGACTGTATAGGGGTGAGGTGTGGGAGGTACCAGATGTGAGGTAGATGAGTCTGGCAGAGGCATTCATTACATACTGTAGAGGCGTGAATTGTGATAGGTAATGGATGTGAGGTAGAGGAGTCTGGTAGAGGCATTCATTATAGAATGTAGAGGGGTGAGGTGTGGGAGGTACCAGATGTGAGGTAAATGAGACTAACAGAGGCATTCATTTTAAGACTGTAAACAGGTGAGGTGTGAGAGGTACGGGATGTGAGGTAGATGAGTATGGCAGAGGCATTCATTATACACTGTATAAGGATAATCTGAGATTTTTAAGGTTGGTGAGAAGAGAGTTACAGTAGTCAAAGTGGGAAATAATAAGAGCATGGATGAGTGTTTTAGCAGAGTCCTGTTAGAGGGGGAGGATGTGTGAAATGTTTTTTAATTGAAAGTAATACGATGTGGGTTAGTGTGAATGGGGCGGAACGTGTAGATCTGAGTGTGTGAGTGTGTGTAGCTGGCAGTATGTGTGTATCTATGGGCCTATATGCCGGATAATATAATACAGTGATACTGATACCTTCACAGATATTCACTCGCACTGCCTAGGCACGCGCCAGCGAGAAATAAATCCATTTACTGCTCTTTGTCCGACTAATTCCTTTTCATAAAGTGCCCACAGGTACTCGTTCCATTCATTTTTAATGATGCGGTGTAGCACATGGTGTATGGACGCGGCTTCGATTCGGTAGGGTAGAACGTGCAGGACTGGCCTCCTTTAATCTTCCATTATTTAGATTCTAATGGCATAATAATGCCGCCTGCAATGTTGCATATTTAATACCTCAATTGCCTGGAACCAAATTGCAGCAGCGTAGCCGCACATACTGAGCGCGCCGCTTCTCATAAAGCCGAGAGGAAACTATGGGCCTATGGTGAAAAGCCGAGGATCTGCAGCTGTTGTCAAATGTCACCGCGCGTTCCGGGAAAGATTGCAATTACTACCGGCAACTGCCAATCGCATGTGAGCGAGAGCACAGCGGTGGGAAATAGGATGTCTGTTGCTTATGAAGTCTCGTTTTGAAAGGTTGTCCAAATCTTTTATTTATTTCCATTTCAATAAACAATCAGGGGCCATAATTCACCAACTGAGAGAACGTTCCGGTGCAGCGAGATGGAAATCGCGGAATACAGAGACGGACGCGGCCTGTACGAGCTCAACATTAAATATGGAAGACGGCACAGAGCGCGCGGACACTATTTAACTGGGCGACAAGGAATTCGGCGTTTAAGGTAATGACCTTGAAGAACAAGAAACGCGACATACAGGTTATCAGTAATAAAATGATAGTTTATTATATTCTTATTCATTTTATTATTAAACATATTATGACACACTTGACATTTCTAACACAGCACAAAACTAAAGCTTTCATGCTTATTGTAAAAGCCAGAGGCAGAAAAGTGCATCACCTTGATGTGAAATTCCTTAACCCTTTCACTACCAAGTTATATTATAAAAAAAAAAAACACTCAGGAACCTTTTTTTTTTCTCAAAAATCATTAACCCTTTCGCTGCTAAGGCTTTTCACACCTCTGTGCTGAGGTCATTTTTATCGCTTTCGCTCATCATGTTTAACCGTGTTTTGTAGCCATATTTTGATATATGACCCAGACATATTATATCGTTCTTTCTGGCAGACTCGGCAGATTTATAATATGTCATTATTATATGTATACGTCATGTCATGTCTGTATATTATAACAAAAAATGCAATAAAATTAGAATTTTCAATAATTTACAATGTGTAAAGTGTTTTTTTTCACATTTTAACATGCGATCCTTTGCGGTTATATTTTGTATGGGGTGCGCTTGTTAAAAAAATTAGAAATGGGGTCTCGTTACATTTTTGTTTGGGGCAAATTTCGCATTTTTTAACAAACGCACCGCATACAAAAATCGTTAGTGCAGCATTATTGTTCACATTATAATTGAAATGGGGGCGAGCGGCTGCACTTCCTGTCAGCGGCCGTTCAAGCAGGAAGCACGCGGCCGCCGGCAATGAGAAGTGAGCTGGGGCAATATCCATGAGACCTGGGGGCACAATCCAGGCAACCTGGGGGCACTATCCATGAGTCCTGGGGGCACTATCCATGAGACCTGGGGGCACAATCCATGAGACCTGGGGGCACAATCCATGAGACCCTGGGGGCACAATCCATGAGACCTGGGGGCACAATCCAGGCAACCTGGGGGCACTATCCATGAGACCTGGGGGCACAATCCATGAGACCCTGGGGGCACTATCCATGAGACCCTGGGGGCACAATCCATGAGACCTGGGGGCACAATCCATGAGACCTGGGGGCACAATCCATGAGACCCTGGGGGCACAATCCATGAGACCCTGGGGGCACAATCCATGAGACCTGGGGGCACTATCCATGAGACCTGGGGGCACAATCCATGAGACCCTGGGGGCACTATCCATGAGATCCTGGGGGCACTATCCATGAGACCCTGGGGGCAATATCCATGAGACCTGGGCGCAATATCCATGTGACCTGGGAGCACAGGACCCTCATATTACAATCCCAACGGTAACAGGTTAAAAATCCATGAGATTGTGCTTTTCAGCGCGAGGTTACTGTACTTTGCGCTCCCTATACTTAACATGGGGAGCGCAAAGAGTAAATAGCGTCAGGATTACAAAGTACTAACGCTAATTACCATCCCTCCAAAGCTACAAAAGTTACCCACAGCTAGACGCTGGCGCTAAGTGACGCCGCTTCTGCAGAATCAGTCAGCACCAGCTGGAACCCCCCAAAAATCACATACTTGCCTCTCATCCCACAGCGCAAAGGGTGGTCCGATCCACTGCTTCAGGTCGCGGGGAGCATCCAGGAGCTTAGCACTGCGCCACTGGTCGGGGACTCTGATTTTTAAAATTATGGGGGGGGGGGCACAATTTTCTGGTTTTGCCTCAGGTGCAAAAGGAGCTCGCTACGGCTCTGGTCATTGAGACACATTCCCAGCTGGTTTTAAATAGTGTTAGCGCCTCGGGCATCATGCCCACACTAATAAATTTTTAGGGACATGTTCCGGAGCCCAAATGGAAATGAAATTTGCGTGCCACAAACCATTTTAACTTGCAAAGATACAGCATAGACCCTGATCATATTAATACGATCTCGAGCTCATTTTACCCCTTTCTTCAGCTTGTCTGCTTTTTTCAGTGGCTGGTTGGCGAATCGTCAGCTTTTTTCGGACGCGCTTGGCGTTTTGGGGTGGCTTATCAAATCAGATCCGACAATATAGGCGCTTTCGCATCGATTTTCTTTTCTTTTCATTTTGGCAGTTTTGCAGGGGGTTTTCCATGGACTTCGGGGACCGTGTGGTGAATGCAGAATTCACTGCCGGGTCGGGAAATTTGATTCCCCGAAGTGCAGGAAACGAGAGAGCGCCGAAATGTTGGTGACATTTCGGTGCTCTCTGAATAACCCCTATAAACCCGCTAACGGGGAGCCGGTAAGGAATATTGGCTAACGGCATTTTTTTCCCCGTAGCGGCTCCTGCTACCAGTAACAGTGGAATAAGTCCTATAATGTCCATGTCCAGAGCACCTCTGGCTGCATCTTCAGGTTCTTCAAATCTCAACAAAGATTCTTTTCCCTGGAAGAATTTGACGTATTCCTTTTGATCTTTAAGTTAGCGTTTTCGTGGCACATTGTACCGTTCCGCCATTTACTAACTTCCTCTATTTTGGGGAAGTTTGGCAGTTTTTTTGATATATGGTCCATGTTTCAGCGGATTAGAACATTCTCGTGTAAGAAATCAGCGTAAGCCGAGAACGAGAGATGAATGAAAGTCAGCGCGTCTCCTGGAAAGCACAGAGAGAATAATCCCATTTGTTTCTGCGTAGAATGAGCAGCGAGGAGGCGATTCTCGCTATGATGGATGGCCCATTTGTCCTGGAATGAGCAGACTTTAAATTTAATTCACCCTGGACAAGCTAAGTTTCAGAGCAGGGACACTAGATAAATCTTCCGCTGCCTCGTCTTTCCAACAGAGACTACATTTTGGTTCCAGAATGAGTGAATGCACGTGCGGATTGTGCCACAGCAGGTCACCATCTCAGTGTGTGTGTGTGTGTGCGTCTGTGTATACAGACCTGGGATTGTAAAAGACTTTCCATTCTAACACCATGGAGGAATTAGTTTGTGTTTTAACCCTTTCACTGCCAAAGTCGAGTTAACTCGATTCTGCATTGTAATAGATTGAAACACACTCATTAGCATATTAAACCTCATTTGCATAACTCTTTGCCGAATTATTGAGCCTCCTGTGGTGAAATAAAATTCACTGTGGGAATTCACTCCTGCCCCTCTGTAGTTATGTAAAACAAGCTGCAAAGAGCAGCCCCGAACCTCACAGTAACAAAAAAGCACAACTAAGGTTACTGCTCCCTTCCAGCAGCCAGGGATTTGTCGGAATACAGGGGGAGCTGTGGGGTCAGTCGCTGCTGTACAAGGATAAGGTTCAGGGGGTTATAATGAGTGTAAATCCCTGTACAGTACAGATACAAGGTGTTGCTGTAATTGCCATACACAGGCATTATGCAGCACATACAGATACAAGGTGTTGCTGTAATTGCCACACACAGGCATTAAGCAGCACATACAGATACAAGGTGTTGCTGTAATTGCCATACACAGGCATTATGCAGCACATACAGATACAAGGTGTTGCTGTAACTGCCATACACAGCATATACAGATACAAGGTGTTGCTGTAATTGCCATACACAGGCATTATGCAGCACATACAGATACAAGGTGTTATTGTAATTGCCATACACAGGCATTATGCAGCACATACAGATACAAGGTGTTGCTGTAATTGCCATACACAGGCATTATGCAGCATATACAGATACAAGGTGTTGCTGTAATTGCCATTCACAGGCATTATGCAGCACATACAGATACAAGGTGTTGCTGTAATTGCCATACACAGGCATTATGCGGCACATACAGATACAAGGTGTTACTGTAATTGCCATACACAGACATTATGCAGCACATACAGATACAAGGTGTTGCTGTAATTGCCATACACAGGAATTATGCAGCACATACAGATACAAGGTGTTGCTGTAATTGCCATTCACAGGCATTATGCAGCACATACAGATACAAGGTGTTGCTGTAATTGCCATACACAGGAATTATGCAGCACATACAGATACAAGGTGTTGCTGTAATTGCCATACACAGGCATTATGCGGCACATACAGATACAAGGTGTTGCTGTAATTGCCATACACAGGAATTATGCAGCACATACAGATACAAGGTGTTGCTGTAATTGCCATACACAGGCATTATGCAGCACATACAGATAAAAGGTGTTGCTGTAATTGCCACACACAGGCATTATGCAGCACATACAGATATTTTTTTTTTTTTAAGAAAGGATTTTACCAGGAAGGATACATTGAGATTTCTCTCGTTTTCAAGTATGTCCTGGGTGGCGAGTGTGTACCATTAGGTGTCTTGCCCAAGGACACTTACTGGAGAGGTGCTCGTCAGGATCGAACACATGACTCCACAGGCTCTCTCCACGCAGAGCAGTAATGTTACCTCTACTCCACCCAGCCGGTATATATATTGCATTGGTAATAATCTCATTCTGATCATTACAAATCCCCATAAGCAGGAGATCTCACCATTTTATTATCTGTCTGCAGCACATTAAGGCTAGGGTCAGAGTGGGGCAGTCGGAACGCGCGTGCAGGCGCACTAAATCACGGCGGCAGTAGCAGCACATAACGGCCAATGACGGCCAATATACGCAGTACGTGCGTACAAAAGTGCGCCGACACCACGCAACCGGCAAATGAACGCATTTTTCTCAGAACGTGAAACCGCTGCTACAGACGTACAGAGTGCGCTGCGGCCGCATGGCAGCGTGTGTGCGTGATTAGGAGACGTCAGACGCTGCTAGTGTGCGGCCTACATAACGTTCAAACAGCCGGATTTCCCTAGAATTGCGTTGGTGAGTACCTGCGACTGTGCGACTGTGGTCGTCTGACCACTTAAGCGTATTCCGTGAAAAAATGCGTGCGCACGCATCGACGTACATTTTGACGGTGGCCGCAGAAAATGCGCTCATCTGTCCCTAGCCTTACTGCATCTGCCTGTATGCTGATACTGCAGACCCAGTGTAATCAGGAGATCTCACCATTTTATTATCTGTCTGCAGTACATTTACTGGCACAGAGGCCATTTCTGCCTGTATGATAATAATGCAGACCCCGTGTCACATTGTGCCAGATAACGGACGCCATCTAGAGTTTACAACTTTTCATCCCAGAGATATTTCTCCAATGGATAAACAAATAGATAAATAATTTGCAACAGTTTATTTGCAAATTTTCTATTTTACCCTGTATTAAAATGTTAACTTCGCATCCCACGTTTTAAATAAATGTTAATATATCATTTTTTTTTCAACAAAAAGTGTTTGGTAAAAAAGGGGTTAAGCTGGGAATATGTGGCAGTTGAATCTGTCCTACAAAACACAGCATAAAACCCACAAGAAGTCAGAAGAAAAGTCATATTACAAAAGTTCTGGTCAAGCTTCTATATCCGAGCAAGGCAGTAACCAGAAAGTGAGAACAGAACAAAAAACCGTCCTTGAATGACCTTGATATTAGTAGCTGAAGTGCAGCGGTGGGATGGATACAATTGCAAAATTACCACCAACTCACTCTACCCACTTGCATCAAGTCAGGAAACTCAATGGTTACTTTTTTTTGTCGTTTCTTACTTTTCTTTCATTTAAATAAAACGCTTTTTAAAGCTTCTCGTCGAGTCAGTCTGTTATTAAGAGGCATGAAGGCGTATGTTCCGTTCATCTCTTTTACTCTACCTCTCCCCGGCAGCCAAAAACCAGAGACTTAAAACATGTATAATTTCTATACATAACCATGGCAACCACCTAGAAATGGATTGTTTGTCTGGTCAATGGTCGTACGTCCCATGTTTTATAAACAAAGCTCAAAAACAGACTTTTCCTCCTTGTTTTTCCTTTGCTGCTTCCTTAGCTAAGAATGTCTTCAACGTCTAATGTGTTTTTGCTTATGTCTGGGAGGATCAATGGGAGGTTATCTTCATATGGCTGAGGTATTTTTGTCGGCGCTTTTGTTGGAGTCTCCTTAATTGCTTTATATTGATTTTACTGAACTTTAATTATTACTTTCTTTCTTATTTGTGTATTGATGTCATTATGTGTTCATTGCTTTAGAGCACAGACATTCACTTTCTCTGACGCTTTATTTCGTTTTCTTGGTATTTCTCTTGCTTCTCTTTCTTGGACTTATTGGGTTTCTTTTTCTTGCCCTTTATAGGGTTATATTGTCCCCCCCCCCTTTTTATTGTTTGGTGTGAGGGACATTGAGTTTCCCCGAGCGAGCCTCTGGAGTGGACACCATGTCTCTGATTGCTTCCTCTGGCCCCAGGTTGCCCGGCCATGTGGCCTCTTTCATGACCTTCAGTTCCCAGTCGGTTCACTGGAGTGAGCGAGGAATACCACTTTCTAAGGGCCCCCGCCTATTTTTCTCACCCCCCTTATTCCCCCTTTTTTTCTCGTTTCTTTCTCGTAGATGCCCATCACGTGCCCGCCTCTTGCTGACTCTCCCGCCTGGTCCAGTTTGTTGTGATGTCATTGTCTTGCACTGTTTTGATTGTTTGCATCTGTACCAGATGTCTATTTTTCTGATTGGGTGTCCCCTGGTACGACATTCTTTTGCAGTTATGCTACTAATCTTAAAATAAAGAACTATAAAAAAATATTTTTAATTTTTTCTCATAATTTCTTTTTGATCAATCCAATATGTTTTTATTAATTCACTGTCCATTTTTTTTTCATACAGGGTAAATCAAAGAGATGCCGAAAGGTAACCGAACGCTGAAATTCAGGGTTCGGTTACCTTTCTTGGCCATTTGGCTATCCAGTGAGCAGGCAATTCGCAAAATCTTGGCGAATTGCCTGCACATACGGTGCCTGTTCGGTGCCTGTTCGAGCGCAGTGAAAACCCCATAGAGAAGCAATGCTTCATCTATTCAGAGAACACAAACCAGCAGTTAAAGGTTCCCGAAATGCCCTGCCATTCGGTGGTTTACTTCGGTAGGTTCATTCAGGCGAATCCCATAGGCTTCAATGTTAAAAATATTCCTGTTTTAATCCAATATCTAATAAACCATTTATTATAATATTCTGCACTAAAGAGCCTTTTTATTTATAGATTTTTAGGATATTTTAAGCATTTTTCGGGATTTTTTTTTTTAAAAAAAATCAAATTTTTTTGTAATTTTTTTTTAACTTTACTTATTTTTTCTGTAACAGTCCTTTTTATTACCATTCATTGGATTTTATATGTAAATTTCAGACATTTTCGCTCAGTTGTTTCTTAGCAAACAGTGTTTCACTTTTCAAACATTCAAGCAAACTGTTTTCTAATTTATTCACTGCATTCGTCTGCGGTGTCGGGTTTTTCTGGTGGCTTCGCTGCGTGTGATCGGCTCCTGCTCGGGTTTTTCTGGTGTTTTCGGTGGGTTAATCCAGATGTTTTTGCGGGTTTCTGTGTGCGTTCGCCCTCGTTTTGCAGTGAGTTTTCGGCGGGTTTGCGGCGGCCTTTCCCTGCAATTCGGGGAACCTGTGGTGCTTGCTGAATACACCGCAGGGTCAACGAAATCGGATCGGCAAATCGAACTGAATTGAGGAGAACGAAAAGTCACCGAACGTGCGGTGGCTTTCCGATTCTCTTTGAATAACCCTGATAGTCACATTTCTCCCCGTTTACCTTGTAAGTCAAAACAAAGATTAAAAAGTTTCCATTCATGGGCACGTGCCATCTCAGTGCCATCACACGGGCATCCAGATTCATTTCTTGTCCAACGTGATTCTTGGCAGCTCACAGGCTTTGGATAAGAGGTTTTTTTCTTAGGATTGATCACGATCTAGTTGATAATAGACACGTTCATTATTTATCGCCCAGATTGTTTTTCAGCCAAGATATAAGAATTTCGTCCATTCAGAAGCATTTAAAATACCGAATCAACCAGATCTATAACATTTTATCAATCTGAAAATTTCCTGATCAATTTGAAATCATTTTACAAAATGAAAAACATTGTACACTTACAGGATTATTCATCTGGTGGAATGTTGTGCTCTCTCGTTCCCCGCACTTTGGGGAGTCAAATTCCCAGACCCTGCGGTGAAGTGCAGGGAAAAGCCGTCGAACAGATCAGAAAAACCACCGATTTTGAACGCAAAAAAGCAGGAAAACCGCCAAAAAAAAGCCAAACACACCCGACGATCTGGAGCATAACCGCTCAAGGCATCCAAAAAAAGACAACATACCGCCAAACAGAGCACCGATCTGCCACCGGAAAAAGCCGACAAGCCAACGTACGGGTAGAAAAAAACAAAAAAAAAAACACTGCAACTTTTAAAAGCTGTTTCCAAAAAAAAACTACTGGACAAAAATGCCTGGAATTAACATATAAAGATCCTATGAATTATAATAAAAAGGTCTGGTACAGGAAAAAAAAACACGCTATTTTAAAAAAATATTGGTAAAAATAATTTGCCCAAAAAAGCCAGAAAAATGCCTAAAAACTCTTTAGAAATAAATAAATAAAGAGACTTTTTACTGAAGATTAAAATAATAAACGGTTTATTAGATATTGGATAAAAACTGGAATATTTTTAACATTGAAGCCTATGGGATTCGTCTGAATAAACCTGCCGAATGAAACCACTGAACATCAGGGCATTTCACTGACATTTCTCTGCTGTTCAGTGTGAATAGATTAACCATTGCTTCTCTATGGGGGATTTCACTGTCGAACAGGCACCATATTTCACTGGCAATTCGCCAATATTTGGCGTACGGCCTGCTTTCTGAATAGCCGAATGTCCACGAAATTGCACCGAATGGGGAAACTCACTGTCCGCAATTTTGGAGGTAATTTAGTTCTCTTAGAATAACCCTGTTACTGTAATAATAACCCTATCCCTAAACCAAATAGAAACATAAACAGTAACTGGAAACATAATACAAACAGAACAAGTAAGCCTAACAGCAACCAAACTAGGTAACCCGAACCCTAACCATAGTCGTAACACAACCAGAGACAGAACCTTAACCCTAGCAGTAACCCTAAAATAGTCAGACAATTAAACCTATCAGTAACACTTACCATAACATTAACCCAACCCTAGTAACCCTAACACTAGTCCTAACCCTGATCCTAACCTAAACCCTAACACAAACATATACAGTAACTGCAAATCTAACATTAACCCAACCCTAGTAACCCTAACACTAGTCCTAACCCTAATCCTAACCTAAACCCTAACACAAACATAAACAGTAACTGTAAATCTAACAGTAACCGTAACCCTAGACGTAACGCTAAACCTAACCATAACACAAACATAAACAGCAGCTTTAACCCTAACAGTGACCCAAACATAATCAGAATAAGTAAGTCTAACAGTAACACAACCTTAACCCTAATCCTAACCCTGGCTCTAATACAAAAATAAACAGTAACAGTAAATTCTGAACATTTTCGGATTTGGCTGAAATTTCGGTTTGATCCGAATCAATAAATTCAGAAAATTCCAGATCCAGAAATTTTGGATTAATAAATTTGCCAACATAGAATTAAATTTTGGGCAGTACACATGTCTAGTTGACAAGATGCCCATCCCAGTAAAAAAAACACACCTCACTGGTTAGCTGAAAAACTCGTGTATACACAGCATGGACAGTATTGGTGGCAGCAACCACAATCCCCACTCTATGTCTGTGCTCACTACCATAGAAACATGGTGACCAAAACTTAAAAAGTTATAAGTGACACAATGCTTCATCAAAGTGGTTAAAGAATAATTTTGCAGAGAGGGAACAATCACAACCCTCCCTTTACCCAACTGCAACAAAATAAAGGGATAAAACCTTCACTCAGTGCTCTCCTGCAGGAGTTATGTCGCGGTCTATTAAATCTTCTACGGCGAGCAGCATGATGTCATAAAATGATGTCATGGCTTCCATTTTCCAATTTTTTTAGTTGTTGTTTATAAACAAGTGTCCCAGCAGCCTCCACGATACTGCAGACTTGACTTCCTGTTCCTTCCTGGTTCACAGCAGGGGGTGGGAGTTTCTGCTGTTCTTAGCTGTGCTGTCCTTCCCCGGTCTCATACTGTTTCTGCTTTACTATTCCTATATTTCTTATATTTGTGAATTATGAATCAGGATTTTAGTCCTAAAGTCAGGTAACTAATTAAACATCAAGCGAAAAACATGAATTCGGCCAAGTAGAAAAAAGGACTCAATCTTTTTTTATAAAATCAATTGCCCATAAATAAATTAAGCTGATTTAATATAAAACAGTACAGGATTATCTTAACACAATTATCATATGAACATATGGTAACACTGATTCACCATATGTCGCCCTTGACATCAATGTATTTATGTAGATTTTAACTATTATGTGAATGTGTCCTGATATCTCACTGTATTTCACTATCAGCGTTATTCAAAAAACACTGAAATAACATGAAGGTTCGGTGCTGTCTCATTCCCCGCACTTTGGGGAGTCAAAATTGCAGACCCTGCGGCAAATTCAGCATTCACCGCAGGGTCCCTGAGGTGCAGGCAAAAGCCGCCGAACGCATCTGAGAAACCACTGCAAAACTGCCGTCTTGAACGGAAAAAACACCGCTGCAAAACTGCCGCAAAAAAATCAGATCGTTCCAATAAACCGCCAGGGGAAAAAAAGCCAAATGCACCGAACAATTCAAAGTAAAACCCCCGAACACATCCGAAAAAAGCCAATGATCCGCTGAACAGAGTGCCGAACAGCCGCAGGAAAAAAACGACATGACGACGAACTGGGTTAAAAAATAAAAACTCAACTTTTAAACCAAATTTGCAACAACACCACTATATGAAACTGTCTGGAAAGAATATATCAGGTCCTATGAATGATAATAAAAGGTCTGTTACAAATTAAAAAAACACCAAAAATCTGAACAATAATTTGCCGAAAAAACTCCGAAAAATTAATAGAGAGACTTTTTGCTGCAAATTAAAACGATAAACGGTTTATTAGATATTGTATAAAAACGGGGAATATTTTTAACATTGAAACCTATGGGGTTCGTCAGATTAAACCTGCCGAATGAAACCACTGAACATCAGGGCATTTCACTGACATTTCTCTGCTGTTCAATGTAAATAGATTAACCATTGCTTCTCTATGGGGGATTTCACTGAAGATCATCGTAATGCGCTGGCAATTCGCCAATATTTGGCGCACTTCCTGCTTTTTGAATGGCCACGAAATTGCACCGTATGGGGAAATTCATCGTTCGGTGCGATTTTAGGGCCAGTTTGGATCTCTCTGAATAACCCCTTCTTGGTGAGGTCCAATTCGTCAGGAAAAATCCTCAGCATGCTTGTTTTTGAAATATCGAACTCTTCCACAAGTTTTCTGAGAATGGTTTGAGGTTCCTGATCCAGAACTTCCTTCTGTCCTTCACCGTGGTCTCATCCAAGGACGTGCGGCCGCGTCCCCTCTTGTGGCTCATCCCAGCCATCAAAATGTCCAGCTTTGAATTTGCTAAACCACCCTATATTGACAAACAATGATTTTCGAGGGTGTTTTGAGAAGTGGGTGCAGAACTTGCATGGAGACTGGTGACGATTATGTTGAGAAATGCTGAATAAACAAGCTTTCTTAGAAAATATACATGTTTTGAGTTAGCATTACTGGTTCATTGATTTTAACCTTACTATTGGACTTCCCCATGTATATAAATATACCATATGTTGGTTTTTCTTCCATTTGGAGTTATCGAGTTTCTCTTTTTTTATGAAACATGGTACTTTTAGAAACTATAACTCGATGAAATTCTGAAGTTATTTGAGGATAAATGAGTTTGAGTTGAGGTTCTTCACCTTTTTCTGTGCATCAAAGCATAATGTGAGGGATACGTTGTATTGCCGGGCTGATCCTATGATGGAATAATGTGCATTTAATGAAAGCAATAAGTTTGTTTTTACCTCCTTGGAGTAAAGCGGATTATAACATAAGTGACATGTTTATGTAGTCCTCCTCTCTGTGGGTCACAATGAATTTTAATGAACATGTCCTATTTAATGGTCACGGAAGCGTCCGGTTAATATGTATTTTAATGAAATGAAGTACTTTACAGCTTTGACGTGATGCGTTCGTGTAACAGCTCATCATTAATAATGAATAGGATTTTAGATGTTTCACTGATAATGGTATTTGTTACATTGTTATTGCCATCCTTTCAATTCCAGAAATCAATGTATTCTATAAAGGCCCTGATGCTCATAATAAAACATGACTAATTTTTATTTATTAATGACGGGTAACATTTAGGCCGGCGTCAGACGACGCAGTGATCACGTCCGTGTTGCCGCACAGTTTACCGTCCGTCGTAGTGTAGAATCATGAGCAATAGAGACCCATATACGAAGTAGGTGTGCACCGAACTGCACACGCACAACACACGTGGCAATCGGACGCAAGTTAGGCAAGAACGTAAAACCGGTAGACGGACAAGCAGAGTGCGCCACGTCCGCGTAGCGTTCTGTGTGAGTGATGACACGAAGTCAGACACAGCGCATTTGCGACTAGTGATGGGCCGAACACCCCCGTGTTCGGTTCGCATTCGAACTCAAACACCCGAAAAGACCGCGAACTCGAACACAATGAGAACACAATGCAAGTCAATGGGCTCGAACGTTCGAAAATTAAGGTCCCCTCCAAGAAGGCATATATGCAAGATATTGGCTATAAAAGGTGTATGGGAGTCCGGGTACTGCCCTGGGGGACAGGAAACACTTTATAATTTTTTTATTATTAAGTTTTTAACCCTTTCACTGCTGAGTGCTGAGCCATTTCACCGCTGTGCGCTGAGCTCATTTTTACCGCTTTTGCTCATGTTTAAATGCGATTTGAAGCCATGGGAAATGTTTGAGCAACAACGAGTGGGAAATGTTTGACCAACAACGAGTGGGAAATGTTTGACCAACACACAGGACAGGATATACCTGAAATAGGCCAGACGGTATACAAGGACACACTAACACAAGCCCAAATCACTCAGTGTTAGAGTGGTCAGGGATAGCCAAAACGGTGCACAAGGGGTATCTATCATAAAAGCCAAAAATCAATCAGAGTTAGATTGGTCAAGGAATAGCCAAGGACTGGTACACGGGGGGGTTCTCATACAAGCCATGTAACAACGGAGACTGAAAAATCAACAAGTAGTGAATCGCCAGGAAACGCTCAGCACTGAGGGAAGCAAACTCCACGACCGGGCGATGAGCCGGATCACACTACGGGTTGAAGAAGTTTACGGGGGGCCCCATCGTGAGGTTCAGTAAGGGGCCCCAGCATTTCTGATGGCTGCCCTGTATGCATCCGGTACACATTTATATCATTTTTCATATTAATTTTATTTCCCATAGTTATCTTTTTTTTTCTACGTCCGTCAAGAAAAACGGACCGTGTGGTGTCTACAGTATCTGCCGTCAGTATATCTGTCCGTTATGCACGCACGCAGAGTGCGCTCAGAATGCGTTCATCTGACATTAGCCTTACAGGTTGTTGAGCAGCAAAAATAAAAAAAATTTTAATCATTATTAAAGATTATTATTATCGCCTCAATGGAATTTAAATGTTTATGTCTTCTCGGAAAAATAAAAAAATAAATGATTAATCAACACGTTTGGGTTTGCGGTGAAGAAGATGTGGTCATTTGGAATGTTCTTTGATCGCCAGTTATACCAGCGCTAAGCAAACTCCCAGGAAAGACTAAGGGGATCATCTCATACATCTATTAAACCAACGTGGTGTCATTTTATGGCCCTAATATAAATTGTTGGAAATACAATGACTGGGGGATAAATTGCTCCAAGGATCTAAGGTACACCTTTAAGTAATGGCTCTGGCCCACCTCCTTACACGAGGACACGGCCACTTCAGATCTGCGTGTTAATCCAAAGCTTTCTTGTTCATTGCATTGATTGCCGGCACCACTGGAGGCTCTGGATTCTCCATCGGAATCTAGCCGGATTATTCAAAGAGCACCAAAAGTCCACTGGAATATCAGTGCTCTTTATATCCCCGCAGTTTGAGTAGTCAAATTCGCTGACCCTGTGGTGAATTCAGCCTTCACCGCAGGGTCCCTGAAGTGCAGAGAAAAAAATCCCAACTGCACCCGACGATCTGCCACAAAACCGCAGAGTCGAACGGAAAAACAGCAAAACCGCCGAAAAAATATCAGATCGATCCGATAATCTGCCCAAAAAAAAGCCAAACGCACCCCGATGATCTGCCACAAAACCGCCAAATCCAAAAAAAGGCAAGGATCTGCCGAACAGAGCGCCGACCAACCACTGGAAAAAGCTGACAAGCCGATGAGCGAGGTAAAAAGACAAATAAAAAAACCCCCCCCACTGCAACTTTAAAAACGTGTTTACAAAAAATCTACTGGATTAAAATGCCTGAAAATAATGTAAGGTCCTCTGAATAATAATAAAAAGGGGAAAGTTCTGCTTACATCATGCTGCCAGACTGAGCATTACTCCCTGCATGCTCCTGAGGACGCCAGTATTTATGGCGAAACGCGTCGAGTGATAGAGTGTTTACTCCCATGCAGATTGTGTTTGTGATTTTAATATTTTTTTAGTATCTGTAGCTTGGTGTTAATCTTGGGGGGGGGGGGGTGGCTCTAAACTGGTAGCGCTCCCAGCATTGATTTCGGGGGTCAACCTTTCCTCTATCTAATGCAGTTTCACTTCCCACTCATCGTATCGGCAACTCTCTCTATAGCAGCTTCTCTGTGTCCAATTATGCCGACCCACAGAGGCCCGTTTCATCACTTCGATAGGAGTTGACAGAATTTAGGCTGTTTGTATCCCCTATGAGAGACTTATCTAGGTGCACCTGGTACCCAATGTGGCATTTATTACGCTGACTCGAGCCACAGACACTTTTTATCCTTTCCTTGGTTCCTCTTTATGTTGTTCTGTTTTTTAGTTTTCAATAAAAGTTAAATTTTACTCACTATCTCAGTCGATCAATACCCTTTATTCCATAATAATAAAGAGGTCTTTTACAGAAACAATAAAAAAGCTGTTTAAAAAAAATCAGAAAACATAAAATAAAAACGGGAATATTTTTAACATTGAGACCTATGGGATTCGCCTGAATAAACCTGCCGAATGAAACCACTGAACATCAGGGCATTTCACTGACATTTCTCTGCTGTTCAATGTGAATAGATTAACCATTGCTTCTTTATGGGGGATTTCACTACCGCCGAACAGCACCGTACATGCAGGCAATTTGCCAAAATAGCCGAATGGCAGCGAAATTGCGCCGTTCGGGGTAATTCACCGTTCGGTGATATTTCAGAGCTAAATCGTCTCTCTCTAAATAACCCTGTATGTGACATTTACGGACCAAAAATATAAAAAAGCGACACTGCCGAGAGCATGTGATGTCAACAGCCAATCAGAATCTAGAAGATGCAGAGCAGTTCCCAGCATTCCACAGTGCAGGAAACAGGAAGTGTCTCTCTGATGATGACGATGCTGTAACACAAAAGGAATGCAAATCTCTTAATACATTTTTATTAAATCGCCAGCTGCTGCTGCTGCGCACATTTATTAATGATCAAAAGTGCGGGCAGTAGTTTTTTAAGAGCGCTTTATGATGATACTTAGGAAATTTGTGATGACAAAGCCGCATTAAAGGATGTAAAATAACACAAAGATTGGTTTCCTCGGCCGGCCATATGTCTAATGACTCGCGCTATTAATGAGACAATGAAACATGGCGCTTAACGAGGATTTTACGCACACCTGAGGAGTTGGATGTGGCTCTGACAAAGAGTATATGTTAGCTGCTCGTTATGCATGCGGTCCGCGCATTACTAATGAACTCCAAGTAACATTAAACGCCAATAAGAGATTTAAGGGGGGAAAAAAATCTCCGAACCCAAAGGTAAAAAGGTATCAAGATTATAGACACTTAGCAATGAATTATTCAGGCAATGAACGCATCCATTTTCACTAAATTACTCCGAGTGAGCTGTTGTAGTTTAGATTCGGAGCCGAGAGGCGGAGGGAAGACATTTAATATATTATTAAGGCATTATCATTAGCAGCTAATTTCTTTCGGTGTCAGAAATCTGATGGAAAGAATGAAAAATAGACAGGACAGGATAAAAAAAAAAAAAAAAAAAGCTAGTTCGCTTCGCTGTTTACTTCGAGCATCAACGAAAAAAAAAACTTTCCCTTATTTTTTTCACAAGTAATTGATTTTATTATTATTAAAATAAAAAAAATCATCTCTAGAATCTGATGGAAACAATGAAAAATAGACAGGACAGATGAAAAAAAAAAGAAGCTAATTCGCTTCCTTGTTTACCTCGAACAACAACAACAAAAAAACCTCCCTCTATTAATTTCACAAGTAATTGATTTTAATTATTATTAAAATAAAAAAATCTCTAGAAATCTGATGGGAACAATCAAAAATAGACAGGACAGTAAAAAAAATAAAAAAGCTAATTTGCTTCGCTGCTTACCTCCAGTAACAACAACAACAAAAAACGTTGCCTTATTATTTTCACAAGTAATTGATTTTAATTATTTTTAAAAAAAATCTCTAGAAATCGGATGAAAGCAATGAAAAATAGAGAGGACAGGGTATAAAAAAAAGAGCTAATTTGCTTCGCTGTTTACCTCGAGCAACAACAACAACAAAAAATTCCCCTTTTTATTTTCACAAGTAATTGATTTTAATTATTATTAAAATAAAAAAATCTCTAGAAATCGGATGGAAACAATGAAAAATAGACAGGACAAGTTAAAAAATAAAATAAAAGCTAATTTGCTTCGCTGTTTACCTCGAGCAACAACTAAAAAAATTCCCCTTTTTATTTTCACAAGTAATTGATTTTAATTATTATTAAAATAAAAACAATCTCTAGAAATCTGATGGAATCAATGAAAATTAGACAGGCCAGGGTAAAAAAAAAAAAAAAGCTAATTTGCTTCGCTGTTTACCTTTCGAGCAACAACAACAACAAAAAATTCCCCTTTTTATTTTCACAAGTAATTGATTTTAATTATTATTAAAATAAAAACAATCTCTAGAAATCTGATGGAATCAATGAAAATTAGACAGGCCAGGGTAAAAAAAAAAAAAAGCTAATTTGCTTCGCTGTTTACCTTTCAAGCAACAACAACAACAAAAAATTCCCCTTTTTATTTTCACAAGTAATTGATTTTAATTATTATTAAAATAAAAACAATCTCTAGAAATCTGATGGAAACAATGAAAAATAGACAGGACAGGGTAAAAAAAAAAGAAGCTAATTTGCTTCGCTGTTTACCTCGAGCAACAAAAAAAATATTTCCCTTATTATTTTCACAAGTAATTGATTTTAATTATTATTAAAATAAAAAATCTCTAGAAATCTGATGGAAACAATGAAAAATAGACAGGACAGGGTAAAAAATAAAATAAAATCTAATTTGCTTCGCTGTTTACCTTGAGCAACAACAACAAAAAAAATTCCCCTTTTTATTTTCACAAGTAATTGATTTTAATTATTATTAAAATAAAAAAATCTCTAGAAATCTGATGGAAACAATGAAAAATAGACAGGACAGGATAAAAAATAAAATAAAAGCTAATTTGCTTCCCTGTTTACCTCGAGCAACAACAACAAAAAAAAAGTCCCTTATTATTTTCACAAGTAATTGATTTTATTACTATTAAAATAAAAAAAAAAAATCTCTGGGAGAGAATTCTAACAAGGTGCGCGAGGCACGGTGCAACATTATCAAGTCAATTGTCGGAAACGATGTGACAAGTACGAAGCAGGATCTCTCTCTGTCTTCTAGAGCAAAGCGAGTTTTCTTTTTTTCTGTGGTCGCAAATATATGCGGTAATGTTTAAATTATCTGCGGGGACAAAAGGTTCAATAGTTATAGAGAGGCTGGGTCACGTCGTTATGCAATCTAATGAATTAAACATTCTGCGCGTTGTCATGCAGAACCATACAGGTATTGCCTGGCAGAAATCTGACTTGGATACAAGGAGATATTCTCATCGTGCAGTCCAAAAAACGTCTATTCTGGGCTCTTCAGATGTCCGTGAAGGCGTTTTACCCACTGGTTGAGCTTTATGGAAAGAGGAAAAATAGCCTGGAACCAATCCTGTACTAGTTACCATGGTGAAGAATGGATATAGTTAAATTTAGTTGCAATTTCAAGTTCTTTGCTTTGTTTCATTGGCTGCTCGGGATATTGGAACAGAGAACCAGATGTGGAGGACGTCTCTCACCTCTTACTTTTCTCCTTATTATAGGGTTTCAAATGCATCAATATGACCCTGACATCCCTCTAGCTGGTGATGACCTGCACAGTGAATGCATATTATAATATTCTGCATCCTGAAGCTTCAAGCCAGTACCTGACTGTACAGACAGGAAGTCTTGGATTTCCCAAAAGGCAGCCTAGGCCATGGCCTTGAGGCAACAGGAGGTAGAAGGTAGGATGAATGCTGATTCATCCTATAAAAAAGTGCGGAAATATGCTGCTCTATAAAAAGATGCTTCAATCCGGTCTTGGCAGAACTTGAATGCTCCGGGCCCGAAATTCAATGTTCAAAAAATGTTCCATAGGATTAGAAATTAGGGTTAAGGTTAGAAATAGAAATTAGAGTTAGGGTTAGAAATTAGGGTTAAGGTTAGGGTTAGATATTAGGGTTAGGGTTAAAACTAGGGTTAAGGTTAGGCATAGACATGTGCATTAGTTTTAGTACTAAAACGATTTAGTCAGAATTTTGAGATAATTTCGTTTTCGTATGACTCAAGAGATACGAAACTGCTCAGTACAAAAAAAATGAAAGAAACTAAAATAAAATGCACTACATTTTAGTTTCAGTCCTTTTTGTGATATTACATTGATGAGTGAAGGAGACCAGCAATGAAGAGCGCAACATCGCAAAGCTACAGAAGAGATTTGTTTACGTAATCCTTCCCAACCCCTATTCGAAAATCTGACAGTGATAGAGCTCCAGCATACTCACTCACAGCACAGCCAGCCAGCATAGGAGAGGAAACCTTTACTTAACCCTTGCATGTCTATGAGGCAGACAAGATGATAAAAGCAGCCGGAGAAGGAAAACATTCAAATAAATGACACTGAAAGCTAATGACAGAGGAGGGCTGGATAGTAAAAATCCCTTTATAACAAGCAGCGCTGGGAGAAGAGAGGGACTTTATAAAACATGTGTTATCTCCCCTCCCGCTCTGCATAATAGGGGCTTAGGTCTGATACATTTTATATTATCCAGGAGCATTATCCCCCTTTCCTCATCTATAATACACGTTTTATATAAAGTCCCTCTCCTCTCCCAGTGCTGCTTCTTATAAAGAGTTTTTACGTCTGATACATTTAGTATCCAGCTCTCACAGTTACTCTGTCATTATGAGCCTTCAGTGTGATTTATTTGAATGTTTTCCCTGGATTTAAAGTGCTTTATTTTATTATAAAAATAAATTTGCACCAGTCATCTCTTCTCTGAACTTTCAGACCGATTTATGTTAATATTTTCCCTCTCCCCAGCTTTTATATTCCTGTGTCTCCCCCACAGAGATACAAAGTTTAAGTAAAAGTTCCCTCTCCTGTGCTGGATAAGCATTGCATTCCGAAGTTCTGCACCCTCCACATGCCAATGCAGGAGGATGTTCTATACAGAGAGGGGCATTAATTAATGCAGGAGGATGTTCTATACATTATACAGAGAGGGGTATTAATGCAGAAGGATGTTATATACATTATACAGAGAAAGGTATAAATTGAGGAGGATGTTCTATACAGAGAGGGACATTAATTAATTCAGGAAGATGTTCTATACATTATACAGAGATGGGTATTATTTAGTGCAGGTGGATGTTGTATACATTATACAGAGAGGGGTATTAATTCAGGAGGATGTTCTATACATTATACAGAGAGGAGCCTTTTTTTAGCCCTTTAAATCCAGTGGTTGTGAGCGCTGAGATCGGCTGCTTGTTACATTATCTCTCAGTACAATGTATCAGGCTCAGTTGTTACAGTAACTGACTGTAACAGCGCTCAGAGTTTCAGTAAATCAAGGAAATAATATTGTTCTAGCCTCTTATATATAAAAATATTATTTACTAGTTTTACTGAAACTCTGAGCGCTGTGATGAGCAGCAGTCAGTTACTGTAACAGCTTTGCCTGACACATTGTGCTGAGAGTGAGAGATACTGTAAAGAGCAGCGATCTCAGCCCTCTGAGGAGCCACTACAATAGTAATTGTATCCACTGGTTTTCGGATGAATGAAATTAGTTTTCATACTAAAGAACTGAAAACGAATTTCTTTAGCAACTAAATAAATTGCATTTTAGGACTAATCCATTAGTTCAAAACAAAATTTTGTGCTGTGCACATGTCTAGTTAGAGACATAAATTAGAGATAAGGTTAGAAATTAGGGTAAAGGGTAGGGTTTGAAATTAAGGTTAGGGTTAACCTAGGGTTACGTTTAGGGATAGAAATTAGTAGGGAATGCACGATACCACTTTTTTAAGACCGAGTACGTGTACCAATACTTTTTTCAAGTACTCACCGATACCGAGTACCGATACTTTTATTTTTTGTCATGTGAAAGCTTTTTAATAAAAACAGACCTTATATAAAAATGCCCAGCTCACATGTATATACCCCCGAGATATATATATATATATATACACAGTATACAGAATGCCTCCAGCTAACATGTATATATCCCCCCCGAGATATATATATATATATATATATATATATATATATATATATATATATATCCAAACATTAGCCGAGCACTCCAGCTGCCTCTATCAATATCACCCGGTGCCTGCCCGTCAGCTCAATTCAATATAAAGTAATAAAAGTGGCGGCACTCCAGGTCTATAACATAAATACTTTGATTTATTCCATGTGAATCAACGTTTCAGCCCCAATACAGGGCTTTCTTCAGGACATAAACATAACAACAAAACATTAAAACTTATAAGCACTGCCGTACTTACCCCTCCCCTCAATCAGCGTTCTCACCCACTCAGTGCGCATGCGCCAACTCCCAACACAGCGGGATGACGTAGGTGGCGTGTAACCCCGGCAACCAGGGACGCGAAAACGTTCCCACACACCAGAGTGACTGAAAGCATGTAAAAACAATTAGGCAAGGATATAATGGATGATAGAAAAGTGATCCCAGGATTTAGCTTGGCCAGTACTACTCATAGATACAAGAACCATCACCAGAATGACTGAATGCATAAATTCAAAAGCAAGTGTCCCCTGCTGGAACTATCAGTTCCTACTGCAAGCAGCTATATGGCTATTAACCCATTCCCAAATAGAATTGCTATAATCAAAAAATTCAGAAAAAATGATATCAAAACATAGAAAATGTTAATTTTTCATTGAGTCCCTCCGGATAGACAGTTCTCAAGCGGTGAATCCAAAAGGCTTCTTTCTGTAATAATAGTCTTCCCCGGTCGCCACCTCTTCTAGGTATGGGTATGTGGTCAAAGGCTACAAACTTCAGAGAGGTTAATGGTAGACTTGTGCACCGATTTTTTTTTTCGGTTCGATTCGGTTCGCCCGTATTTTGTAAATTTTCGTTTCGGACGTTTCCGTTTCGTTTTCGTTTCGTTTCTCGTATCGACCATTTTTTGTATTTTCGTGTCACTTTGCTCTGTTTTTGTATCGACTTTTCGTAATTTCGGGAATTTTCGTGTTTTTCGGAACGTCTGTTCTCCTCGTTTCAAAGTGTCTATTCGTTTTGACATAACTAATGTTTTTTCGGATCCGATATTTCTGTCGATACGATAATTCTGTCAATACGATAATTCTACCATTGAGATTTCTCATGTTTACAAGAAGGATACATTGAGATGGGAATGATACAAAATTACAGAATCAGCGATATATCCAAAAAATATGTTGTCCGTAATTACTGAAATGGAACCGAAATCAGGAATGGAGCCGAAATTACGAATGGAACGAAAATGATTTTCGATTTTACACATCTCTAGTTCATTCGAAATTCCCGATTTTTTTTTCGTTTCGTTTCGTAAAGTTTTCGTTTTCGGAAAATTCGGATCTGAAAATTTTTTGTAAAATCGGCTGAATCCGAATGCACGAATCGGGAAATTTCGTGAAAATTCCGAAATTCCGAAACCCGAAACGCACATCCCTAGTTAATGGAGGATTATGATCCAAAAAGTGCCTTGCCACCGGTTTGTCAGATCGACCGTCTCGATATGCCACACGAATGTTCGAACGGTGGTTCCTGATCCGTTCACACTATATAGGCCGAACCGCAGGGACACGTGATTTTATAATCACGAAATCAGTTCTGCATGTTATATTAAAGCGGATTTTGTAAACCTTGCCCGTGTGTGGATGGCAAATGTTTTAGATGCAACATGTGTCCACAAGTGACGCAACCCAGGCATCTCCTGCACCCTACATTCACAAATTGATCAGGCCCTTGGTGTAACTATGTACCGGATCCGTTTTAACCAGCAAGTCTTTCAGGTTGTTGCCCCTCCTGTAGCAAAACATCGGCTTCTGTTTAAAGATCGCTGGCAGGGACTGATCCCGTTCCAGAATATGCCAGCTCCTTTTGATGGATGCCGTAAGTTTGGTAGAGGCCGTATGGAACTGCATTGGAAATCTAAGACGGGGTTCCTGTTTCGTCTGCGCTTCAACCGTCGAATTTGCCTTAATCCAGGCTGCATCCAATATTTTAGTTGAGTAGCCCCGAGACCTGAATTTGTTATACATATAATGCATTTGTTTCTCACAATTTTCTGGCTCCGAGTTGTTTCTGGCCACTCTCAGAAATTGCGCATAAGGAAGCGATTTTTGAACATGCTTAGGATGGGCACTAGACGCATGCAGCAGTGTATTTCAATCGGTGGGTTTAGAGTATAAAGAATAGTGTAAACCATTATCTTTCAAATAGACTTCAATGTCCAGAAATTGTATCCTCATGGTATCCACCTGTGACGTTACCGCAACCGGAGTCCCAAGATTATTGATGTATGACTCCACCAGTTGTGCCTCCTCCAGGGTGCCCTGCCATATAATGAATAAGTCGTTGATGTACCGAATGTACTCGACGATCTTGGATGCAAATTTAGGCAAAATATACTGTTTCTCCCATGCAAACATGTACGCATTAGCATACATCAGTGCCATGGCCGCACCCATATATATACAGAATGCCCCCAGCTCACATGTAACTTGCCCCCAGCTCACATGGATATGTAGCTTGCCCCCAGTTCACATGGATATTGCCCCCAGCTCTCATGGATATGCCCCAGCTCTCATGGATATGCCCCAGCTCTCATGGATATGCCCCAGCTCTCATGGATATGCACCCCAGGTCTCATGGATATGCCCCCAGGTCTCATGGATATTCCCCCAGCTCTCATGGATATGCCCCAGCTCTCATGGATTTGCCCCAGCTCTCATGGATTTGCCCCATGCTCTCATGGATATGCCCCCAGCTCTCATGGATATGCCCCCAGGTCTCATGGATATTCCCCCAGCTATCATGGATTTGCCCCAGCTCTCATGGATATGCCCCAGCTCTCATGGATATGCCCCCAGCTCTCATGGATATGCCCCCAGGTCTCACAGACCTATATCGAATGCTGGGGAAGCTGGCCGCGTGCATGAAAAGCTTTTCATGCACGCGGCCAGCTTCCCCAGCCCCGCAGATACTGGCAAGCCGGCCCAGTGCTGGCTTCCGGTATCGGGGGGTGTATGGGCCATTTGCACGAGTAATTAGCAAACGGTAGTATTGGCACCGATACCGATACTAGTATCGGTATCGGTGCATCCCTAGAAATTAGAGTTAAGGTTAGGGTTAGAATTAGGGTTGGGGTTAAAACTAGATTTAAGGTTAGGGAGAGAAAATAGCGCTAGGGCTAGAAATTTGGCTTAAGGTTAAGGTTTAGAAATTTGGGTTAAGGCTAAAAATAAGGGTTTGATTACGAAACTAGGGTTAAGTTTAGAAATATAATATAGGGTTAGACATTTAATTTAAGGTTAAGGTTAGACATTTGGGTTAAGATTAGAAATGTGGATTAAGGTTAAAAATAAGGGTTAGGTTTAGAAACTAGTGTTAAGGTTATGATCACAAATTTGGGTTAGACGTTTGGGTTACGGTTAGAAATTAGAGATAGGATTAGGATTTAGGGTTAGGTTACTATCTGTGCTTATTTAAGGTTATGTTTAGAGGTAAATTTAACAATACCAGTAACATTCTGCTCCTTTTTTGCTTCATTTTTTTTTAGGTGTAAAGGGGTGGGGGTGCACCAGATTATTTTTATTTAATAGGTGTAAAGGGGTGGGGTGCACCAGATTATTTGTTTTAATAGGTTTAACCTCCCTGACGGTCTATTTATTTAGAAATTCCCTGTCTAAAAGCGGTCACTCCCTCCCCCCCAGCGGTATTCCAAGTGTGGCTCGGGGTTACATTCCTATGCTGGAAGCATCACTTGGGATGCCGCTGGATACATCACCTCTCCCTGCGCTCCCTCAAAGTCCTCCGGCTACTTCCTCCGGCGACCGCGACCCTCATACTTCCTGGTTTACTCATCGCGAGAAGGAGACCAGGAAGTATGAGGTCACAATCGCCGGAGGAGACTGCAGAGATCAGCGAGGGAGCGCAGGGAGCGGTAATGTATACAGCCCGAGACACACTCGGGAACACTGCCAGGGAGGTTAAGAGGTGGGGGTGCACCAGATTATTTTTAATATGTTTAAAGGGGTGGGGTGCACCAGATTATTTTTATTTAATAGGTTTAAAGGGGTGAGGGTGCACCAGATTAATTATTTTAATAGGTTTAAAGGGGTGGGGGTGGCAGTCAAAGTTTAAGAACCACAGTGTTAGCAAAGCATTTAATGGGGGGAAAAAATCTGTCAGCCCAGTTTCACACTCACTTTTTGATTAGAGTTTATTGTATGTGACCACCTGCTTCCGCTTAATTTTTAGGAAACAAATTCTGCCCCTCCTTTGACACAGAGGGTGACAAAAGGGAAAGAACCTGTTGCCTGAAAATGGAGCAGAAAGTAAGCCTTATCCATAACAACAATAACTCTAAAAGAAACACAAGGAGTAACCTGACCATAATTTCTAACCCTAACCCTATGGGAATAGGAAGGGGGTGCATTGCAGAAAGTAGCCTTGAAGAAGCAGAGTGAGTAAATCTGGTCCTGCTCCACTAACCCACTACTGATTGCAATAGACACATGGAGTTTACTCCCCCCCCCCGCAGTGTGAGAGCTTGGCTGCAGATTAGCAGCACATCGCTTGTGATTGCAGTGATACATTGTGAATGGCAGGGATTTACCAATATCTGTACTTATGCAAGATGTTACTAGTGGTTTTTTGCACCACCTTGATTTAAGCATTACATTTATTCTCATTTCCAGATCTGTAGAGGAAATCCACAAGGGGTCACCCTTCACCCCCCCTGCTCCCCCCCCCGCTGCCCGAAATAACAAAAGTATTTCATGTTTTCCCCCAACATAACTGATATTTGTAAACACGACGCCCTCCTTTTTTACGATCTGTTATATTGCCTTCATTGTACTTTTAATATTTTTTCACCCATCAGCTCAGTGCTAAAACCTGGATTTACCGGCACCACCGGAGCGTTTAGCCGTTTTGAAACCTCCAGACTTTGATATCCGTTTCCATTTTATTGAGCGGCATGATTTAAATATAACAGACACGCGGATTAAATTATGCTGTTAGGGGATATTCAGCCTTAAAGCAACTTATATTGTTATAGATGAATATGTTTTCTGGCTTGGAGTGTGTTTGCTTAATTTTAAGTCTCATATCTTCTCCTCTTTTCTCAGCACTGAAGGCAATTGCATTTTAAATTTATCGGAGCATTTATTTGCTGTCTGTGCAATACTTGAGAGGTGTTTTGGTAAATTATTAGGAGCGAGCAGCTCCCCGTTTGCTATAAAGAGAGTTATGAACGGAGAAGATAAATGGAAAACACAGACTGAAGTGAAAATTTGAGTCGGAGGGATCGTCAAGACTAAAGGGAACATGAGTAACCCATGGAAACGCATTTTAATGACTTTAAATTAATAAAAGGGCGATTGATTGACATGCAGACCCTTAATGTCGATTAAAGGTAATAGATACTGATCAGCCACAGCATTAAAACCACCTGCGTAATATTGTGTAGGTCAGGGTCAGCCTGTCCATGCGTGATGGCCCCAGGTGGCACGATCACAGGGACAGCATCTTGCACCAAATGCATTAATGTATGTATTCACCGCAGGGCCCGGAAGTGCAGAGAAAAGCCGCCGAATCAAATAAAATAAATTTGCCAAAAATCCGTTTAAAATTCCGCCGATACGATTCAAAATATTGGATTGATCCAAAACGCTGCGGAAAACCCACCAGACGTACCCGACGATCGGCCGCAAACCCATTGAACACTTCCATAAAAGCCTTTCGATCCGTCGAACACAGCACCGACCAGCCGTCGGAAAAAGCCGACAAGCAGACGAACGGGGTAAAACAAAAACAAACAAAAGACTGAAACTCAAAAAATTTAAATGCCGTTTGCTATAAAAACTACTGGGTGAAAATGCCTGGAATTTACATCTAAAATCCTATGAATGATAATAAAAAGGACTGTTACAGAAAAAAAATCCGTATTTAAAAAAATCTAAATAAAAAATGTTGACGAAAAAATCCCGAACAATGCCTAAAGAATCCTAAAAAATCTATAAATAAAGCGACTTTTTGCTGCAGATTAAAATAATAAACGGTTTATTAGATATTGAATTAAAATGGGAATATTTTTAACATTGAAGCCTATGGGATTCGCCTGAATAAAGCTGCCGAATGAAACCACTGAACATCAGGGCATTTCACTGACATTTCTCTGCTGTTCAATGTGAATAGATTAACCATTGCTTCTCTATGGGGGATTTCACTGCCGCCGAACAGGCACTGTACATGCTGGCAATTCGCCAAAATTTAGCAAACGGCCTGCTCTCAGAATAGCCGAATGGCCACGAAAATGCAGCGTATGGGGAAACTCACTGTGACATTTCGGGGAGTCAGTTCGGCTCCCTCTGAATAACTCTGAAATTAACATTTTTATCTTCCTTACAAATCCATGACAAAATTACACATTAACCCCTTCGCTATCAAGTGTTTTTTGAAAAAAAATTATCATAACATTTATTCGAAACACGGGATGCAAAGCTAACAATTAAATACATTATAAAATAGAAACTTGGGCCAGAAATTGTAGTTGTAAAATAGTTTAAAAGGTAAAATAATGTAAATTTACTGAAATTTAAATTTTTCATGTATTTGTTTATTCATTCAGGGTTATCCAAAGAGATCCGAATTGCTTGAGAAAGGTAACTGAACGCTGAAAATCAGCGTTCGGTTACCTTTCTTGGCCATTCGTCTATCAAGAGAGCAGGCAATTCGCCAAATCCTGGCGAATTGCCTGAACATACGGTGCCTGTTCGGTGCCTGTTCGAGGGCAGTGAAATCCCCATAGAGAAGCAATGCTTCAGCTATTCAGAGAACAAAAACCAGCAGGGAAAGGTTCCCCTAATGCCCTGCCATTCGGTGGTTTAATTCGGCAGGTTTATTCAGACGAATCCCATAGGCTTCAATGTTAAAAATATTCCTGTTTTAATTCAATATCTAATAAACCGTTTACTTATTTTTTCTGTAACAGCCCTCTTTATTACCATTCATTGGATTTTATATGTAAATTTCAGACATTTTCGCTCAGTAGTTTCTTTGCAAACAGTGTTTCACTTTTCAAACATTCTTGTAAACTGTTTTACTAATTTATTCACTGCATTCTGTCTGCGGTCTCAGCTTTCTCGGCTTTTTGCGGCGGCTTCGTTGCGGGTGATCGGCTCCTGCTCGGGTTTTTCCGTTGTTTTCGGCAGGTTAATCCAGATGTTTTTGAGGGGTTTCGGTGTGCATTCGCCGGGTTTTGCAGTTCGTTTTCGTCGGGTTTGCAGTAGCTTTTCCCTGCAATTCGGGGACCTTGTGGTGCTTGCTGAATACACCGCAGGGTCACCGAAATGGGATCGGCAAAAGGAACCGAATTGAAGAGAACAAAAAGTCACCGAACGTGCGGTGATTTTTCGAATCTCTTTGAATAACCCTGTTTATCACTGGGATGAAAGATTGTAAACTCTAGATGGCGTCCCCTATCTGGCACAATTCACCCGGGGTCTGCATTATTATCATACAGGCAGAAATGGCCTCTGTGCCAGTAAATGTACTGCAGACAGATAATAAAATGGTGAGATCTCCTGATTACACTGGGTCTGCAGTATCAGCATACAGGCAGATGCAGTAAATGTGCTGCAGACAGATAATAAAGTGGGGAGATCTCCTGCTTATGGGTATTTGCAGTGATCAGAATGAGATTATCAGCAATGCAATATCTGTATGTGCTGCATAATGCCTGTGTGTGGCAATTACAGCAACACCTTGTATCTGTATGTGCCGCATAATGCCTGTGTATGGCAATTACAGCAACACCTTGTATCTGTATATGCTGCATAATGCCTGTGTATGGCAATTACAGCAACACCTTGTATCTGTATGTGCTGCATAATGCCTGCGTATGGCAATTACAGCAACACCTTGTATCTGTATGTGCTGCATAACGCCTGTGTATGGCAATAACAGGAACACCTTGTATCTGTATGTGCTGCATAATGCCTGTGTATGGCAATTACAGCAACACCTTGTATCTGTATGTGCCGCATAATGCCTGTGTATGGCAATTACAGCAACACCTTGTATCTGTATGTGTTGCATAATGCCTGTGTATGGCAATTACAGCAACACCTTGTATCTGTATGTGCTGCATAATGCCTGTGTATGGCAATTACAGCAACACCTTGTATCTGTATGTGCTGCATAATGCCTGCGTATGGCAATTACAGCAACACCCTGTATCTGTATGTGCTGCATAATGCCTGTGTATGGCAATTACAGCAACTCCTTGAATCTGTATGTGCTGCATAATGCCTGTGTATGGCAATTACAGCAACTCCTTGAATCTGTATGTGCTGCATAATGCCTGTGTATGGCAATTACAGCAACTCCTTGAATCTGTATGTGCTGCATAAAGCCTGTGTATGGCAATTACAGCAACTCCTTGAATCTGTATGTGCTGCATAATGCCTGTGTATTGCAATTACAGCAACACCTTGTATCTGTATGTGCAGCAGCGACTGACCCCACAGCTCTGCCTGTGTTCGGACACAATCCCTGGCTGCTGCAATACTGCAGTAAAGTTGGCTAGAGTTAGATTTAGGACTGCTTTTTGCAGCTTGGTTACAGTAAAACCTGGTGACTGGAGAGAGATAAAACAAAGAATTTCATTTCTCCACAGGGGGCGCACTAATGTCCCTTTTAAAAATGAAGTTTTGATAAACTAATGAGTGTGTTTCAATGTATTACAATGCAATCTCGGTCGTGAAAGGGTTATACATTGGACTGAATAAAGGAGCTGCAAGGCACATTTTCTTTTGGTTCTCTTTTTACTTAAAAAAAGGAATTTAAGCATAAAAAAATAACAAAACAAGTAATAACCTTTCACTCGGTGAATATCAGGTTGAACGAGAGAAGTTTCGGATACATTTTCAGACTTTTCATTATGCAACAAATTCCCTCCAATAATTCAGCGATCAGGTTTCTTTATGCAGATTGCGTAACATTAAGGAGAGCAGCGGCGCGTCGGGCGGTAATGAGATGTCTTCTTTTCAGATGTTGCGCGATACCTTTGGATACAAAGCCAAGCTCTCAGGACTTCGGGAATGGCTCTTCTGCCGCTCTGAGACCTTCTCATAATGAACTCGAAAATGAGCAAGACCAGAGGAAGGAATCACCTGGGACGCCTCTCGTAGGGTTGTGTGTGTGTGTGTGGGGGGGGGTGAGTTCTGGGGCGTTGGGTTCTAATTGGTTCAGCAATCTGCCTCCCCTCCACCATTTATTATCACCATAAGGAAAATGAGCGTTAGATATTAAAACTGCGCAAATTAAAGAAAGCCTCGGGAGGTTCACACAGAAAGACAAGGACCCGCTGCAAACTTTCTGCTTTCTTTTATTCTCTCTTCAAAGAATAACAAAAAATAAAGGCAAAATAATTAAAAAATGCTTGACCATTCACCTTGCGCATTATAGTAAATCGGGGGTCAGCGACCCACTAGATGTTTTGGAACTACATTTACCATGAGGCTATGCCAACCTTATTATTTATTTTATTGTCATTTATATAGCGCCAACAGTTTCCGCAGCGCTTTACAATTACCAAAGGGAACAGGAGACAGATAAATGGACATATGATGGAACCACTAGGTGTAGAGGGCCCTGCTCATAGGAGATTACAGTCTAGAAGGATTGGGGTTGAGGTGGAAGACAAGGGGAATTTTACTGGACGGCAGGATCATTAGTGCCAGTGGTTCGGGAATGTTGGGGCCATAGAAGCAGCTTCAATCCTGTGTGAGTAGGTGAGCAGAGGGATGAGTTGCGTCAGTGATGTGGTACATAATCTGAAGAGATGAGTTTTGAGGGATTTCTTGAAGGCCTGAAGATTAGGGTAGAGTTTGATAGGACGAGGCAAGTCATTCCACAGGACCGGAGCTGCTGAGAGAAGTCTTGGAGGCGAGAGTTGGCTGTGCGTGTGTAGACAGATGACAGGAGGAGATCGCCTGCTGACCGGAGTTGTCTAGACAGGACGCAGGACGTGCTTGCGGAGTAATGAAGACATGTAAGGGTGATCGAGTTATTGAGTGATTTGAACGTGAGCATCAGAATTTTAAACTATATCCTGAAACGTACAGGAAGCCAATGGAGGGACCGGCAGAGGGGGGAGGTACAGGAAGCCAATGGAGGGACCGGCAGAGGGGGGAGGTACAGGAAGTCAATGGAGGGACCGGCAGAGGTGCGCGAGGTGCATCTCATGAGAAAAATAAGCCTGATGAGCAGGCAAGCATAATGGGAGGTTATTCATCTGGAGGCCCAAGGTTACTGACCCCTGTAGTAAATGATTCATTTGGTCATCAGTGAGATTCAGTGAGGTGAAAAATGCAAAATTCAGTAGAAGGTTGCAAAAAAAAAAAAAAATACCAATAAAATAAAAAAAATAAAAAAAATCTGACTCACCAGTGTAAGTAGTTTTCTCCAAACCTGTTTTTTTTTTGCATAGGTTTAGCTCATAAATTCCTGAGACATCCCCAACTCCGCATACAGCGACAGACACCGCAGTATAAGGCTAGGGTCAGACGAAAGCATTTTTCCCCGCGAACGTGAAAAAGTGCGTCCGAACGCATTGACGTATTTTTTCACGGAATGCGCAAAAACGGTCAGACGACGCGCATTTTCGGGCGTGATTTTGTACGGATCGTCAATAAAACTCTTTTTGCGTCTGGACGTTATGTAGGCTGGACATTAGCAGCGTCTGACATCTCCTAATCACGCACACACGCCGCTATGCCGCAGCTGCGCACTCAGTACGTCAGTACTAGCGGTTCAGCGTTCTCAGAAAAATGCGTTCAAATTCCACTTGCGTTGCACGGCCGGACTTTTGTGCGGCCGTACATCGTATATTGGCAGTCATTGCCCGTCATCTGCTGCTAGTGCGGCCGTAATTATGTGCGCCAGAACGCACGTTAAAAGTGCGCTGGTCTGACCCCAGCCTAAAACATTCCCAAGATATACATGGTTATTCAGAGAGAGCTGAACTGGCCCCGAAATTACACCAAACAGTGAATTTCCCCGTACGGCGCAATATCGTGGCCACTCGGCTATTCAAAAGCAGGCAATTCGCCAAATATTGGCACATTGCCAGCGAAATACGGTGCCTGTTCGGCGGCAGTGAAATCCCCCATAGAGAAGCAATGGTTAATCTATTCACACTGAACAGCAGAGAAATGTCAATGAAATGCCCTGATGTTCAGTGGTTTCATTCGGCAGGTTTATTCAGGCGAATCCCATAGGTTTCAATGTTAAAAATATTCCCGTTTTAATACAATATCTAATAAACCGTTTATTATTTTAATCTGCAGCAAAAAGTCTCTTTATTTATAAAATTTTAGGATTTTTTTTAGGCATTTTCCGTGATTTTTTTGGCTAACTTATTTTTCCGATTTTTATTAACCTCCCTGGCGGTCTATTTATTTCAAATTTTCATGTCCCAAAGTGCTCTATTTTTTTATTGTTCTGCCCTGCCCTAGCGGTATCCTGAGTGTGTCTCGAGGTTAAACTCCTATGCTGGAAGCGGTAACCCCGAGCAACACTCAGGATGCCGCTGGATACATCACCTGTCCCTGCACTCCCTTGATGTCCCCCGCAGTGTCCTCCGACGATCGCGACCCTCATACTTCCTCCATCCACGCGAGAAGGAGTCCAGGAAGTAAAACGTTGCGAACGCCAGAGGAGACTGCAGAGATCAGCCAGGGAGCGCACGGAGAGGTGATGTATACAGCCAGAGTGTGGCTCGGGGTTATCGTTTTCAGCAGTGAAAGTTAACCCCGAGACATACTCGGGATAACCGTCAGGGGGGTTAAATAGCGTTTTTTTTTTTTCAAACAGCTTTTACAAGTTGCAGTGTTTTGGCTTTTTTTATCACGTTCGTCAGCTTTTTCAGGCAGCTGGTCGGTGCTCTGTTCAGTGGATCGTCGGCCTTTATTGGATGCGTTTGGCTTTTTTCGGCGGTTTTGAGGCACATCGTTGGGTGGGTTCAGCTTGTTTCCAGCGGTTCTTTGGTGGTTTTTCCATTCGATGTGGTGGTTTTTCGGAGTTTGGGGGTTTTCGCTGCACTTTGGGGACCCTGCGGTGACTGCTGAATTCGCTGCAGGGTCAGGGAAGTTGATTCCCCAAAGCACAGTGAATGAAAGCGCCGTTCATTAAATACTCCTTTATTCTATCAGGGTTATTCAAAGAGATTTGAAAAGTCACCGCACATTCGGTGACTTTTCGGTCTCTTCAATTCGGTTCCTTTTGCCGATCCCATTTCGGCGACCCTGCGGTGTATTCAGCAAGCACCACAGGGTCCCCGAATTTCAGGGAAAAGCTGCCGCAAACCCGACGAAAACTAACCGCAAAACCCACCGAATGCACGCCGAAAACCCTCAAAAAAATCTGGATTAACCCGCCGAAAACCACGGAAAAACCCGAACAGGAGCGGATCGCAGTCTTCGACACAGCAGAAGAGGCAGTGAATAAATTAGGAAAACAGTTTGTATGAATGTGTGAAAGTGAAACACTGTTTGCAAAGAAACTACTGAGCGAAAATGTCTGAAATTTACATATAAAATCCTATGAATGATAATAAAAAGGGCTGTTACAGAAAAAAATAAGTAAACTTAACCCTTTCGCTGCTGAGGCTTTTCCCGCCTCTTTGCTGAGCTCAGTTTTACCGGTTTTGCTCATCATGTTTAAACGTGTTTTGAAGGCTTATTTTAGTATATGACCCAGACATATTACATATCGTTCTTTCCGTCAGACTCAGCAGATTCATAATATATCATTATTATATGTATACGTCATGACCTGTCTGTATATTATAAAAAAAATCCATTAAAATATGAATTTTCAATAATTTACAACGTGTAAAGTGTTTTTTTTTTCACATTTTAACATGCGAGCAATTGCGGTTATATTTTGTATGGGGTGCGCTTGTTAAAAAAATTAGAGATGGGGTCTCGTTACATTTTTTTTTGGGGAAAATTACGCGATTTTTAACAAACGCACCGCATACAAAAATCGTTAGTGCAGCATTATTGTTCACATTATAATTGAAATGGGAACAATATTGCTGCATTAACGAACCAAAAAAAGAAAAAAAAACTTGTTTATTTTTTTTTAAAAAAACTTTTTTCATACTCATGTTTGGTATTGTTGGAACGGCCATGCTCTGGCCGATCCAACAATACCAAACATTAACCCTTAACTGCCACGGATCGGGAACCCCCTATCGGGAACCCCCATTGGAACCCCCTATCTCCACCATTGGTGGCAGTTAGGGGTTAACTCCAGGACTGGCGTCATCGTGCTATGCACGATGACGCCAGTCCTCAGGGGGCATTCCCGGAAGCTTGGCCGACATCCAAAAAATTTTCAAAAAATGACGAAAAGCGCCGGTTCGTGATCCGGCCCCCATGGGGTTAATGCCAGGTACCACCAAACGGTGCCTGGGTTAACCCCCTGCACGCCGCCGATAGGGAGGGAGAGAGTTCCGAAGGACCTCCCCCCCTCCCTTTCAGGCGCCTCCTCTGCACATGCGGGGGGGCACCTGAATTAGGTGTCATCATGCCGCCGCGATGACACCTAATTACTCCGGCGGCGGTTCCGAGTGCTGGGCTGACATCGAGGATGTCAGCCCGCACCGGGGGGGCCAGCGATCGGCCGGAACCCGAAAGGGAGGACGCGCTGAGCGCGTCTTCCGCAAGGAACGATACAGCGGGTGGACGCGCTGAGCGCGTCCTCCGCAGTGAAGTGGTTAAAAAAAAAATCTAAAAAAGTCAGACTTTTAAAAAAAAAAGACTCTTTACTGCAGAATTTTATAATGAACGGTTTATTAGATATTGAATTAAAACGGGAATATTTTTAACATTGAAGCCTATGGGATTCTCCTGAATAAACCTGCCGAATTAAAATACCGAATGGCAGAGCATTAGGGGAAGCTTTCACTGCTGGTTTGTGTTCTCTGAATAGCCGAAGCAGTGCTTTTTCATGGGGATTTCACTGCCCTCGAACAGGCACCGTATGTTCAGGCAATTTGCTAGGATTTGGCGAATTGCCTACTCTCTGGATAGCCGAATGGCCGAGAAAGGTGACCGAACGCTGATTTTCAGCGTTCGGTTACCTTTCTCAAGCAATTCGGATCTCTTTGGATTACCCTGTATGTAAAATAATAATCTTGCAGTTATGTTTACGTATGATGCGACGACTGCTCTTATGTGGACTATCAATAATCCTGTGAGTAGCAGATGGCTCGTTCGTGCATACTTAGTGACGATGAGTAATGTTTACGCTTACAGGGGCTCAATTATACAAGTAATATTTAAATTGTTTGTATATATATATATATATATATATTGTGACGTTTGGGGGCCAACAGAGCACGTGCACAATGTCTTTCACAAACAAGACAGCTTTATTCACCCTTTCAGGGCAGTCAAAAAGGCAACATAATAAGTACACGCTTGGGTTCAGCGAAATTGAGGCTAGGGTCAGACGAACGCATTTTCGCGTTGTCTGTGAAAAAGTGCGTTCGAACGAATGGACGCATTTTTTCATGGAGTACGCGATAGCGGTCATACGATGCGCATTTGCATCCGTGATTTTGTACGGATCATCAATAAAACACTTTGTGCATCTGGACGTTATGTTGGCCGGACATTAGCAGTGTCTGACATCTCCAATTCACGCACACACGCCGCTAGCGGGCGCAGCGCACTCTGTACGTCAGTACTAGCAGTTTAACGTTCTCGAAAAAATGCGTTCGTTTTCCACTTGCGTTGCGCAGCCGGACTTTTGTGCGACCGTACTTCGTATATTGGCCGTCATTGCCTGGCACTTGCTGCTAGTGCGGCCGTGATTAAGTGCGCCTGCACGCGCGTTCGCACTGCGCTCGTCTGACCCTAGCCTAAAGCGAAGTCCTGATCTTCAGCACAAATAAACAGAAAAAATAATGATGGCTCACCAACGCTTTAAACCGTCCCAAACCTGGGGAATCCTTTCCCCAGTATGTAGAAGCCTCTCCAGCAAGGCACAGCACGTCTCCTGCTTTTGGAACACAAACACACAGCTTCCACTGATTACTTTCCTTTTTCCTAAAAACTCCCACAATCCTATCTGGGAGTTGCTGGCTTTAAAACTCTTCCTGGACAGGAACATTAACCCTGTGGTTGCCCTTAAAGGGTCCACAACCCAAATAGGGGTGAAACATATTGTCCATCCAGGACAGTAGATCCTTTGGTAGAGACCTCAGGTAGTGGTCCATCACAACACTTTCGACCATTTGCTCTCTAGTCAGGGTCTCTGGCTGCAACCACTTTTTAACCAGCTGTCCTAAGTCATGCATCTGGGACCGGGGTGGCTGGTCAGGGCAGTACTTCCAGCAGTGAACACATTGAGCCTGGACAGCAACAGTTACCCCAAGGCGGGCCAGAACCTCAGCTTTCAGCAGGTCATAATTCTTTGCATCTTCTAGGGGCAGGTCAAAATATGCCTTTTGAGGGTCTCCTGTCAGAAACGGGGCAATGAGACCGGCCCATTGGTCTTGGGGCCACCCCTCTCTCTCAGCAGTACTTTCAAACGTGGTGAGAAATGCTTCCACATCATCACTGGGAGACAGTTTTTGGAGGAAATGACTGGCCCTTATGGAGACATGGTTACCAGCAGTGACCACTGCTTGATCACGTCCAGGTGCAAGTTGCTGCATGGCCTCCCACAGGGCATTGATCTGCGTCTATGTGGCTACCTGCTGTGCTGCAAGTTGTGCAGCCAGCAAATGGGTGCTTTCTTGTTGGGCAGCAACAGCCTGTGCCAGGGCTTGATGCTGCTGAGCCATCGCCTCTTCATGGCGAGTCTGGGCCTGCACATTGACAAAGACCATCTGCTTAACCAGCTCCTCCATAGCTGTGGACTTCAGTGCAGCCTTAGCCCAGGACATGCAATCAGAACACTGTCCTTTAAAAATGTCAGTTTTTTTTTTTTTTCCTTTTCACAAAAATTCCTCTTGCTTGGCGTGTGAGGGGTAGCAGATTGCCCGCATTCTCCACCAGTTGTGACGTTTGGGGGCCCACAGAGCACGTGCACAATGTCTTTCACAAACAAAATAGCTTTATTCACTCTTTCAGGGCAGTCAAAAAGGCAACATAATAAGTACACGCATGGGTTCAGCGAAATTAAAGCGAAGTCCTGATCTTCAGCACAAATAAACAGAAAAAATAATGATGGCTCACCAACGCTTTAAACCGTCCCAAACCTGGGGAATCCTTTCCCCAGTATGTAGAAGCCTCACCAGCAAGGCACAGCACGTCTCCTGCTTTTGGAACACCAACACACACAGCTTCCACTGATTACTTTCCATTTTCCTAAAAACTCCCACAATCCTATCTGGGAGTTGCTGGCTTTAAAACTCTTCCTGGACAGGAACATTAACCCTGTGGTTGCCCTTAAAGGGTCCACAACCCAAATAGGGGTGAAACATATTGTCCATCCAGGACCCAGCCCTGCCGACCTCTACAATATATATATATGTATGTACTTAAAAAAGCATCCCCATTTAAAAGAAGCAAATCACGCTTGGTTTCTTTTTCTTGTTTTACCCTATTTAATCCCTTTAAAGCCAAAAGAGAAGATTTTGCATTTTTTACTCTTTCACTATCAACTTGTATTCATGCATTTGCATTGAAATAAAAGAAAATGAAATTTGGTATATAAAACATCATTTCCTTTTTTTAAAAGCAAAATAATTTTCCTCTTGGAGAGAAAATAAATTCCTAATGCGCAGCTAATCCTGTACCTGTATTACTGTAAAAAAGCTAAAAGAAACAGTCTGCTCACTTACTGTAACAAAAAAAGCTCAGCAAACTTTACTGCAGCATTCCAGCAGCCAGGGATTGAGCAGGATACAGGAGAAGCTGTGGGGTCAGTCACTGCTGTAAAGGGATAAGATTCAGGGGGTTATAATTAGGGATGAGCCGAACACTCCCCGAGTTCGGTTCGAGCCCAAACCCGAACTTCAAATTGGTTCGGGTCCGAACCCGAACTCGAACCCAATGCAAAGCTGAAAAATCGGTTTTTAGAGTGCCCTCCAAGAGGGCATATATGCTACATATTTGCCATAAAAGGTATATGGGGGTTCGGGTAGTGCCCTGGGGGACAGGAAACAAGAACAAAAAGTAAAAAAAAAAACCTTTTTAAAGGGACAGTGAGTTTTCCATGAAATAAGGGTTAAAAATAAAAACCAAAAATTCCTTCAAATATCGTGCCTAGGAGGTCCCCATAACCTGCCCGTGAAGTGGCGGATTTCTAGGATGTATAGAAACACTTAAAAACAAAAAAATGACGTTTCATATGACGGTAAATGCTTTTCCATTAATCTATTCATAAACAACTGCTTGGGGCGGCAGTCTGTATGAAAAGAGGAGACATTTTCGTACACGCAGAAAAAGTTTACAGGTTTTTTTGGCTAAATTATTGTGAAATATATGCAGGCTTTGGATGAAAGTAACAATAGGTGCTTTAAAATTGGTCTTTTAGCGTCCCCAACAGTGCCGTCACACCGTAACCCCTCTGAGGATATGAATCTGATACAGGCGTCAGTGGCAGTGCACCCAAATATTGTGCTTTTGGTGCCAGGCCTGCAAGTACTATCATACAGTAACCTCTCTGTGGTATTGTGGAAGAATGCAGGAGTGGACCATGTGGTCCTGTATTGAAAAGATATGATTCTGGTCAAGGCGTCAGTGCACCCAGATATTGTGCCTTTAATGCCAGGCCAGCAATTATCATCATACAGTAACCCCTCTGTGGTATTGTGGAAGAATGCAGGGGGTGGACCTTGCGGTCCTATATTGAAAAGTTTTTGATCTGGTAATGGGTGTCAGTGCACCCAGATATTGTGCCTTTAATGCCAGGCCAGCAAGTATCATCATACAGTAACCCCTCTGTGGTATTGTGGAAGAATGCAGGGGGTGGACCTTGCGGTCCTATATTGAAAAGTTTTTGATCTGGTAATGGGTGTCAGTGCACCCAGATATTGTGCCTTTAATGCCAGGCCAGCAAGTATCATCATACAGTAACCCCTCTGTGGTATTGTGGAAGAATGCAGGGGTGGACCATGTGGTCCTATATTGAAAAGATATGATTCTGGTCAAGGCGTCAGTGCACCCAGATATTCTGCCTTTGGTGCAAGACTGCCAGGCCAGCAAGTATCATCATACAGTAACCCCTCTGTGGTATTGTGGAAGAATGCAGGGGTGGACCTTGCGGTCCTATATTAACAAGTTTTTGATCTGGTAATGGGCGTCAGTGCACCCAGATATTGTGCCTTTAATGCCAGGCCAGCAAGTATCATCATACAGTAAACCCTCTGTGGTATTGTGGAAGAATGCAGGGGTGGACCTTGCGGTCCTATATTGAAAAGTTTTTGATCTGGTAATGGGCGTCAGTGCACCCAGATATTGTGCCTTTAATGCCAGGCCAGCAAGTATCATCATACAGTAACCCCTCTGTGGTATTGTGAAGAATGCAGGGGTGGACCATGTGGTCCTATATTGAAAAGATATGATTCTGGTCAAGGCGTCAGTGCACCCAGATATTCTGCCTTTGGTGCAAGACTGCCAGGCCAGCAAGTATCATCATACAGTAACCCCTCTGTGGTATTGTGGAAGAATGCAGGGGTGGACCATGTGGTCCTATATTGAAAAGTTTTTGATCTGGTAATGGGCATCAGTGCACCCAGATATTGTGCCTTTAATGCCAGGCCAGCAAGTATCATCATACAGTAACCCCTCTGTGGTATTGTGGAAGAGTGCAGGGTTGGACCCTGCTGTTCAAAAAATTTAAATGATATAAATCTGGCCCAGGCGTCAGTGCAGCCAAATATTGTGCCTTTCATGGCAGCAAGTGCATTCACACCGTAACCCTTTTGTGGTATTGTGGAAGAGTTCAGTGCTGGAGGTTTTGTGCATGCAGAAGACATACCCGATCTATTCCGTTAGTTCAGCATCAGGGGATTGATAGCTGCTGATCCAGTACTGATTCATTTTTATAAATGTCAGTCAGTCTACAGAGTCGGTGGACAGACGCACTCTTTTGTCTGTGACAAAACCTCCAGCGGCACTGAACGTCCTTTCGGAAAGCACGCAAGATGAAGGGTAACCTAGTAGCTGTATAGCATATTGGCTAAGTTCTGGCCAGTGATCCAATCTCAACAACCAGTAAGTCAGTGGATCATCTGCTGGAAAGGTATCCAGGTCTGCCCTTGCCCCTAGGTAGTCCTGCACCATATGGTGAAGACGCTGGCAATGGGTGCCTTCATTTGACGTCCCTGGGCGTCGAGGACTAAAAAATTTTAAAAAAGCATCAGTCAAGCGGCCCTGGCCTTCACCACTATTCCTCTGATCACCTGCAGCCTCAGAAGCATGTGTGTCAGCACTTGGTAATCTACCAGTGCCTGGAAAGGTGTTACACAAGTGTCGCTTTAGAGCGTCCTCAAGTTTTTTCATCCTGTGCTCCCTCTGTGCGGGCAGGATGAGCTCTGCAACTTTCCCCTTGTATCGTGGATCAAGAAGGGTTGCCAACCAGTAATGATCCCTCTCCTTGATAGCACGAATCCTGGGGTCCTTTAGCAGGCTTTGCATCATTAGGAAGCCCATGCAGCGTAGGTTGGAGGTGGCATTAGTTTCCGAGTCTTCCTGGTCAATGAGGATGACCGTATCGTGCACTTCCTCCTCCCAGCCACGCACTAGCCCTTCTGTTTCTGGGCACACAAAACCCTCCCTTGAGGAATCCCCACCTTCAATGCCCCCACTACTTAAATATTCCTCCTCCTCCTCATCTCCTCCTGTCTGATCTGAGTAGGACCCCCTGGAATGCTGTCTGCGGAAAGACTGGGGCCTTGAGAGCTAGGGAAGGCCTCCTCTTCCTCCCGCTGCTCTGCCTCTAGAGCCACATCTATAATTCCCCGCAGAGTGTGCTCCAGCAGGAACACTAAAGGAATTGTGTCACTGATGCATGCACTGTCCCTGCTTACCATCCTCGTTGCCTCCTCAAATGGTGACAGTACAGTGCATGCATCCTTGATCATCAGCCACTGCGGGGAAAAAAAAACTAAGTTGACCTGAACCTGTCTGTCACGGTTCCCAGATCCCACCACGCAGTACTTAACACCCCACACTCCACAGAGCCCAGAAGCTACCAACAAAGTAGCCATGAAAGATCTCTAACTGTCTGGTCATTAGAATTGGCCAGGTAAACTAGCTAGACAGAAAAGGTTAACAACACGGGGAGTAGTCAGCTGAGCCAGAATCAGGAATACAGAGTTCAGAATGGTCAAATGGAATAGCTGGGTCGATAACAGAGCAGTGGCGTAGTACAAGAAAATGGTCTAGGGCAACAGAAGGCAGAATAGTCAGAAACAAGCAGAGGTCAATAATGGGTTAATTCAATATAGCAGTCAGGTACAAGGAGCTCAGGTATGGATAACCACGATCTGGCAACTGCTGAGAATACACTGAGGGTTTTTAAAGACCTTCACCAGACCACGCCCCCCACTCAAGCCGCGCCTCATACAACCACCTCCCTGCCTGTCTCCATTTAAACCGGGCATTGGTCAGCGAGCAGCATCAGACATGCTGCCCTCAAGCACACAGGTAGGGCTGGAAGCTCCCAACGTAACACTGTCATTGTGCCATACTCACACAGGTACTCGTTGATGCCCCTCTGCTGCTTGTGCAGACACTGCAGAATTGCTAATGTCGAGTTCCACCTGGTGGGCATGTCACAGATCAGATGGTTTGTGGGAAGGTGGAATTCTCTTTGAATTTCTGCCAGGCGAACGCTTGCTGGGAATGACCGTCTGAAGTGGCTGCAGACTTTTCTGGCCTGGATGAGATGCTCTGGCAGCCCTGGGTACTTGGTTAGGAAACGCTGTACCACCAGATTTAGGACGTGTGCTAGGCTTGGTACATGCGTCAATTTACCCTTGCGTAGGGCGGAGAGAAGGTTGCTGCCATTATCACAGACGATCATTCTCAGCTCAAGCTGGCGTGGTGTTAACCATCTCTGCACCTGCCCCTGCAGAGCTGACAAAATTTCTGACCCGGTGTGGCTCCTGTCCCCTAAACAAACCAGCTCAAGCACAGTATGACATCTTTTTACTTGAGCCATTGCGTAGACCCTGTCAGGCGTCGGTTTAACTGCCACTTCGCCAGAGACAGAGAAGGAGGAGGAGGAGGAGGAAGAAGTGGTGGTGGTGGAGCAGACAGACCTCATACAAGCAGCTTTCTGGAGGCGTGGTGGATGAACAAGCTCCAGCACAGAGCCCCGTCTTGGATCCCTCCCAGCTGCAATCAGAGTTACCCAGTGTGCCGTGAAGGAAATGTAATGACCCTATCCATGCTTGCTGGACCACGTGTCTGAAGTCACATGCACCTTGCTGCTGACTGCCTTTCCCAATGACTGGATAACATTGTCTTCCACGTGCTGGTACAGTGCTGGAATGGCCTTGCGTGAAAAGTAATGGCGTTTTGGAACCTACCACTGTGGTACAGCACATTCAGCAAATTCACGGAAGGGAGCAGAGTCCACCAGCTGGAAAGGCAGCAGCTGCAATGCGAGTAATTTAGCTAAGCTGGCATTTAGACGCTGTGCTTGGGGATGGTTGGGACTATATTTTTTCTTTCGCTGCAGCAGCTGGGGCAACGTAATCTGACTGTGTAAATCTTCAGCTACTGGGATGATGTCATATTGTGAGGAAGGACCTGGTACATCCATTACTGTAGCATAATCCCTGTCAGTGGAGATTGTAGGCAATGACATGGCAGGACATACAGTGGGGGTAGAGACAGATGAGGAGGAGGAGGACCTACGCAAAGTTTTGCACCAACGGGATGTGTGGCACTTGTTCATATGTCGCCTCAAGCACATGGTACCCAAGTGTCCAGTATCTTTCCCACGCTTAAGCCTCATCTGACATAGATTACAAATAGCAATGCTGCGCTCTACTGCACATTTCTTAACGAACTCCCAGACAACAGAGTTCCTGCATGTGTTCTTTGAGACAACAGTGCTCTGAACCGGAGCAGCTCTGACATGTGATGCCTTGGACTGGCTAGTGCTACGGTTGGTCACAGAGGATGTTGTGCCTCGTGTTTGCTGTGAATCCTCCTCCCCCTCTTCCTCACTTAATTCCTCTGTTTGATCTGGCACCCAGGTGGAGTCAGTGACCTCATCATCATTGTCACCTTCACCCCCTATCTCCTCGTCACTGGAGCCAACTTGGCAGTATGCTGCAGCTGCTGGGGCAACATGAGTGCCAGTTATTTGTGTGTCATCACTGGCACCCCCTTCCTCTAGGTTGACTATACTCCCTTCTTCAACCTCAGAGATTGAATCAGAGCACTGTACTTGCTGCCCATCCTCAAGCAGCATGTCACTCTCATTGTAGTCAAACAATTCAGCTGACTCCTCTGTGTGTGATAGCGAGGCTACGGCAGGAGTAGCTGTGGACATGGAGGCTGCATTAGATGCTTTGGCAGCTGAGGTGGACTGTAAAGCACTAGAAGCCTGGCTGGCAGAGGACTCGGAGGATGAGGATGGCCTGGTTAGCCAATCCACCAAGTCCTCTGTATGTTGCTGCTGCTTAAGACGGCCAGCACCAGTTAGAAAGGACAAGCGTGCCCCTGCAGAGGATGCACCACGTCCACCACGACCAGAGGCACAGCCTCCCGACACAGGGGCTGCTTGCCCTCTTATCTGTGTCTGGGAGCGTCTGCCTGTCCTTTTTGTTCTTTCAGACATGGTGAGTGATATATAGATTAATATATACCGGAACTCTGATTCAACTCTGGTATAAAGATTTAAAGAACTCTGGTATAACTCAGTGAGACACACTGATAGCTGGCAGCCAGTGACGAGACACAGATCACCTCAATTCACAAATGTTTTAAAGAAATTAGTGAGCCCCAAAATACTGCGTGGTACTGGATGTGTGACAAGACACAGATCACCTCAATTCACAAATGTTTTAAAGAAATTAGTGAGCCCCAAAAAAACTTGCTGGCTGTGTGACAAGACACAGAAGATCACCTCAATTCACAAATGTTTTAAAGAAATTAGTGAGCCCCAAAATAATGTGTGGTACTGGTTGTGTGACAAGACACAGATCACCTCAATTCACAAATGTTTTAAAGAAATTAGTGAGCCCCAAAATAATGCGTGGTACTAGTTGTGTGACAAGACACCGATCACCTCAATTCACAAATGTTTTAAAGAAATTAGTGAGCCCCAAAATAATGCATGGTACTGGTTGTGTGACGAGACACAGATCACCTCAATTCACAAATGTTTTAAAGAAATTAGTGAGCCCCAAAAAGATTTGCAGGCACAGTGACAAGACCCAGAAGATCACCTCAATTCGCAAATGTTTTAAAGAAATTTGTAAACCCCAAAAAAACTTGCTGGCACAGTGACAAGACACACATCACCTAAATTCCCTGATATTTGGTAGAAATGAGTCCCCCCAGACCCCCCCAGTAGCGTGGCAGACCGGCAGTAACAACACACAACTATCTCCTTTGAAATCTCCTCTGAAATGCGTACAGAATCGGCGCGTGGAAACGTTATATAGTGTGCTGCGGGACTTAGCTCTGTGAGCCCATGATTGGGCAAAATTTGCCCAATCAGGACTCTGAGCGGTGATTGGCATAGTGTTGAACCAGTCTTGCACCAGACCTGTGGTCAGGTGCAAGGCTGTAGCCAATTACGAGCTTCAGGCCAGTGGGAAAATGTATTGTGGTCCATTGTGGTCGAACATGCGGCGAACACCCGGAAATGTTCAGTGTTCGCGATCTAATTGAACAGGCTAAGTTCGGGTCGAACTCCGAACCGTCTGAACCGAACAGCTCATCCCTACTGATCATTACAAACCCCATAAGCAGGAGATCTCACCATTTTATTATCTGTCTGCAGCACATTTACTGCATCTGCCTGTATGCTGATAATGCAGACCCCGTGTACGCATGAGATCTCACCATTTTATTATCTGTCTGCAGCACATTTACTGACACAAATACCATTTCTGCCTGTATGCTGATAATGCAGACCCCGTGTGACATTGTGCCAGATAAGGGACGCCATCTAGAGTTTACAACCTTTCACCCCAGTGATATTTCTGTAAAGTATGAAGGAATACATGGAAAATGAGCAAATTATTTTAAGCTTTTAACAATCACAGAACAACAACCTTTATGGAAAATTACCCTATAATATACAGTATGTATTTTAAAAATAATTTCAAAAAGCATTGAGTAATGACAGAGTTAATTGACAGGGTCCAGATTGATGTTACTAGTGAGGTGAGGTCATACCTAGGTTAAAAAAAAAACTGGTCAAAATATATGGAAGTTTGTGTTTGTGTCTGTTTATTTACAGAAAAACAAACAAACATACAAACCAACGGGAGTGAATCATACAAACACAATGTTTCCATCATAAAAATAAACTTTGCCAGTGCCAGGAGGAGAAGATTCTTTCATTTAAATCATTTGTCCATTTAGTTTGTAGGGTCATCCTTGATGTCACTCCTGTGATGTCATTCCTGTAAATTACTGGGGGAAAGAAAGGAAGAAAACATGCTTATGATAACACAAACAATGTAGCGCTGGACACTTGCAGGCTTTGATATTCTGCGCATTGTCATCATGCGTCTCTCTCCAGCTTTTAACCTGCAGACGTGTTCCATCGTGAAGATCACAAAGTGACAGGTTATCGCCAGATTGTCGGTGATAATAGGCAAAAAGCCCAGGGAATGTCATCCTGCCATGTGTGAAGCGGGGGTTTTGTTGTTGTTTTGAGGAAGAATGACAGATGTGATTTGGAGAGAATGCAATTTGTGGAGCCCATGGTCACTATCTCTATGAATTATAAGACGTTTTATGGGACGCAGTAAAAGGCTGGGAATGATTTTGATGTCATGCAGCTGTTTAATCGTAATTAAGCACATGACATTCTCCTGCATCAAATCGTTTGAGGTCAGAATACTTGACCGCTGAGAAGGATGAAAGGGAAATACGTGAATACTCAATCTGCTTCAGACAAAGCAAAAGGAAATACATGTTTTTGTCACATTATGAATGGATTTGGCCGAATTACACGATAAAAACTCACTTTCTATGCACGGAGAGAGTTCGCCCTGTTAGGCCAAATAACCGATCTTAATGGAAATCCATCAGTGTTGCAAAAGTATATGCGGAATATGCGATCGCTTTATAAATAAAGAATAATAATAATAAGATGTTTTGTAGATTTTCATTTTAACTATTAAAAGATTAAAGTCCCTTTTTTGTTCATAATATTTGGGCGGATCCTGCTGACAGTCTCTGAACAATTATTTATTTCTTTTTGGGTGATTTTACTCACCTTTTCTCCGTCGCCGCGCGCTGCTCCTCCTCAACGGCTCATGGACTCGCAAACCCGTAAATCCCTGAAGCCTTTACTAGGGATGTGCGTTTCGGGTTTCGGAATTTCGGAATTTTCACGAAATTTCCCGATTCGTGTCTTCGGATGCGGCCGAATTTCCGAAATTTTTTAGATCCGAAAAAGTCGAATCCGAAAAGTTTTCCGAGCCGAATCGAAAATTTTTCGGAATTTTCGAATGGACTTGAAATGTATCAAATCGAAATTTATTTTCCCTCTATTCATGATTTCGGTTCCATTTCGGTAATTCTGAACATCGTATATTTAACTATTATTGGTTATATTGCTGATTCTGTAAATTTTGTATTTGTAAATGTGCTGGGGCAAATCAATGTGCTGGAGCAAATCAATGTGCTGGGGCAAATCCATGTGCTGTGGCAATATCCTATGAGCTGGGGCAAATCAATGTGCTGGACTGCTGGGGCAATAGAGTTAGACAGCTTTGAAACGAGGAGAACAGATGTTCCGAAAAAAACGAAAATTTCCGAAATAACGAAAAGCCGATACAAAAAACGAGCAAAGTGACACGAAAATACGAAAAATGGTCGATATTCCGAAAAATAAATGTACCCGAAAAACGAATCGAGCCGAACCAAATCGAAACAGAAAGCGGTCGAAACGAGCCGAATCGAAAAGTTTAAAAATTCGAAAAATCGAACCGAATCGAACCGAAAAAAAAATCGGTGCACATCCCTAGCCTTTACCCATAATCTGTGCTTCTACACAACATAATAATTACAACTAGGTTAATCGGTTGGAAAATGCAAGAGACGTCTGAATTTTAGGAAAATATACAGGGTTATTCAAAGAGATCCGAATGGCTGCCAAAAGGTAACCGAACGCCAAAAATCTGTGTTCGGTTACCTTTCCTGGCCATTCGGCTATCCAGAGAGCAGGCAGTTCGCCAAATCTTGGCGAATTGCCTGCACATACGGTGCCTGTTCGGTGCCTGTTCGAGGGCAGTGAATCCCCATAGAGAAGCAATGCTTCGTCTATTCAGAGAACAAAAACCAGCATTGAAAAGCTGCCGAATTGCCCTGCCATACTCTGGCTTCATGCGGCAGATTTATTGAGGCGAATCTCATAGGCTTCAATGTTAAAAATATTCCCGTTTAAATTCAATATCTAATAAACCGTTGATTATAATATTCTGCAGTAAAAAGTCTCTTTATTTATAGATTTTTTGGGATATTTTAAGCATTTTTCAGTATTTTTTTGCCAAAAACAAAAACGTTTGTTCTTTTTTCTGTAACAGCCCTTTTTATTATCATTTATTGGATTTTATATGTAAATTTAGAAAATTGTCATTTTCGCTCAGTATTTTCTTTGCAAACAGCGTTTCACTTTTCAAACATTCAAGCGTACTGTTTTTTTTTTTTCAATCCATTCGTCTGCGGTGTTGGGTTTTTCCGGCAGCTGCGCTGCGTGTGATCGGCTCCTGCTTGGATTTTCCCGGCGTTTTCGGCGGGGTTAAGTCAGATGTTTTTGCTTGTTTTGGTGTGCGTTCGTCGGGTTTTGAGGTGAGTGTTCGGCAGGTTTGCGGCGACTTTTCCCTGCATTACGACGGCCCTGTGGTGCTTGCTGAATACACTGCAGGGTCGCCGAAATGGGATCGCCAAATCGTGCCGAATTAAAGAGAACGAAAAGTCACCGAAAGTGCAGTGACTTTACGGTTTTCTTTGAATTACCCTCTAATGCTTTTAATTCCTGCAAATCCTTTGCTCCAAACACTTTCAGGGTTATTCACAGAGCACTGACATGTCTCCCCTTCGACACACTTCAGCAAGTTCGATTTGCCCATCCTGCTGCAAATTCAGCATTCACCACAGGGTCTGCGAAAGACCGATGAATCGACACGCTGAACAAATCGAAAACCTGGCGCAAAGCCACCAAATTGATCAGAAGAAGACGCAGAAAAAAAATGTTGAATCGATTCGAAAAACTGCCGAATGCATCCGAAAAATTGCCAAACTGCCCCCATCGATCCCAAAAAAGCAAACAAACAGCCGACCAGCTGCAGGAAAAAGTTAACGAGAGAAAGAAAGGGAAAAAAAATAAAAATACTGCAACTTTTAAAAGGCTTTTTAACAAAAACTGCTGAATGAAAATGCCTGGAAATTATGTCTGAGTTCCTATGAATGACAATAAAAAGGACTGTTAGACAAAAAAAAGCCATTTAAAAAAAAAAAAATCGGGTAAAAAAAATTTGGATGTAAAAATCCCCAAAAATTCCTAAAGATTCCTAAAAAAAAAGAAGAGATGGTTTGCTGCAAGTGAAAAGAATATAATTGAAAAAAAAATTGAAGAAAATATATAATAAAATTGGAATATTTTTAACATTGAAGTCTATGGGATTCGCCTGAATAAACCTGTCGAATGAAACCACTGAACATTAGGGCATTTCACTGACATTTCTCTGCTGTTCAATGTGAATAGATTAACCATTGCTTCTCTATGGGGGATTTCACTGCCGTCGAACAGGCACTGTATTTGCAGGCAGTTTGCCAAAATTTGGAAAACTGCCTGCTCTCTGAATAGCCAAATGGGCCCGAAATGTCACCATACGGGGAAATTCACTGTTTGGTGCAATTTTGTGGCCTATTTGGTGCTCTTTAATAAACCCCTTTCATGTGTCATTTTTCTCATTCAAGTCATTTTCGATTAAACTGATACAGAGAAGTAATTTCCTTCTCCTAATAATGCATTGTTGTTTCTTCTGATTATTTTATTGTCGTGAAATGTTCTGTTTATAAATTGTCCTTTGTGAAATCGCTTTAGGCTAGGGTCAGACTAACGCATTTTTCACGTTGTCCGTGAAAATGTGCGTTCGAAGAATGGACGTATTTTTTCACGGAATACGCAATAGCGGTCATACGATGCGCAGTTTCATCCGTGATTTTGTACGGATCATCAATAAAACACTTCTTGCATCTGGACGTTATGTTGGCCGGACATTAGCAGCGTCTGATGTCTCCAATTCACGCACACACGCCGCTAGCGGACGCAGCGCACTCTGTACGTCAGTACTAGTGGTTTAACGTTCTCGAAAAAATGCGTTCATTTTCCACTTGCGTTGCGCAGCCGGACTTTTGTGCGACCGTACTTCGTATATTGGCCATCATTGCCTGGCATCTGCTGCTAGCACGGCCGTGATTAAGTGCGCCAGAACGCGCGTTCGCACTGCCTCAGTCTGACCCTAGCCTTATAGATGATCACAGCAGGTGCGTGGATTTTTAAAATCTGCACGTTTACACGATGTGCCATTGTCTCGATATTATTATTAATAATGCATTGCGGCAGATGGTTTAATAAAGGCCAATGAACGCTTTGCAGCGCTTTCAGCATCCGTTCAGAAATGTAGCAAGCTTTGCTGCTTTGGGTCTTCCAGCAAATTTTCCCGAGTATCTATGAACTTGTGAGTGTTTTGGGAGGAGAGTTGTATTGTTGTATTCGAGCTTTTGTGTATTCTCATGTAAAATGCGCAGGAGTAAAGAAAGGACCTATTATACTCTGCTGATTGTTTAACCTTTACTTGACGCCCAACAAGTGACTAGCACCGGGTGCCAGGAATAAAATACAGTCAGGTCCAGTAATATTGGGACATCGACACAATTGTAACATCTTTGGCTCTATACACCACCACAATGGAGATAGAATGAAACAAACACAATGTGCTTTAACTGCAGACTGTCAGCTTTAATTTGAGGGTATGTACATCCAACTCAGGTGAACGGTGTAGGACTTACAGCAGTTTGCAGATGTGCCTCCACTTGTTAAGGGACCAAAGGTAATGGGACAATTGGCTTCTCAGCTGTTCCATGGCCAGGTGTGTGATATTCCCTCATTACCCCAATTACAATGTGCAGATAAAAGGCCCAGAGTTCATTTCAAGTGTGCTATTTGCATTTGGAATCTGTTGCTGTCAACTCTCAAGATGAGATCCAAAGAGCTGTCACTATCAGTGAAGCAAGCCATCATTAGGCTGAAGAAACAAAACAAACCCATCAGAGAGATAGCAAGAACATTAGGCGTGGCCAAAACAACTGTTTGGAACATTCTCAAAAAGAAGGAACGCACCGGTGAGCTCAGCAACACCAAAAGACCCGGGAGACCACGGAAAACAACTGGTGGATGACCGAAGAATTCTTTCCCTGGTGAAGAAAACACCCTTCACAACAGTTGGCCAGATCAAGAACACTCTCCAGGAGGTAGGTGTATGTGTGTCAAAGTCAACAATCAAGAGAAGACTGCACCAGAGTGAATACAGAGGGTTCACCACAAGATGTAAACCATTTGTGAGCCTCAAAAACAGGAAGGCCAGATTAGAGTTTGCCAAACAACACCTAACAAAGCCTTCACAGTTCTGGAACAAGATCCTATGGACAGATGAGACCAAGATCAACTTGTACCAGAGTGATGGGAAGAGAAGAGTATGGAGAAGGAAAGGAACTGCTCATGATCCTAAGCATACCACCTCATCAGTGATGCATGGTGGTGGTAGTGTCATGGCGTGGGCATGTATGGCTGCCAATGGAACTGGTTCTCTTGTAGTTATTGATGATGTGACGCTGATAAAAGCAGCAGGATGAATTCTGAAGTGTTTGGGGCAATATTATCTGCTCACATTCAGCCAAATGCTGCAGAACTCATTGGACGGCGCTTCACAGTGCAGATGGACAATGACCCAAAGCATACTGCAAAAGCAAGAAAAGAGTTTTTGAAGGGACAGAAGTGGAATGTTATGCAATGGCCAAGTCAATCACCTGACCTGAATCCCATTGAGCATGCATTTCACTTGCTGAAGACAAAACTGAAGGGAAAATGCCCCAAGAACAAGCAGGAACTGAAGACAGGTGCAGTAGAGGCCTGGCAGAGCATCACCAGGGATGAAACCCAGCGTCTGGTGATGTCTATGCGTTCCAGACTTCAGGCTGTGATTGACTGCAAAGGATTTGCAACCAAGTATTAAGAAGGGAAAGTTTGATTTATGATTATTATTCTGTCCCATTACTTTTGGTCCCTTAACAAGTGGGAGGCACATCTGCAAACTGCTGTAAGTCCTACACCGTTCACCTGAGTTGGATGTACATACCCTCAAATTAAAGCTGACAGTCTGCAGTTAAAGCACATTGTGTTTGTTTCATTGTGGTGGTGTATAGAGCCAAAGATGTTAGAATTGTGTCCATGTCCGAATAATTATGGACCTGACTGTAGGTGCATGACCTACATCTCAGAAAGTCTGTGAAAAGTTACTGCAAGGAAACTACCTAAATAAACATGCCACGTCCTCATTCATATTTTGCTTCTTGGTTTTTATTACACCTGCCCCCCCCCCATACATGAGAGATCAATACAATTAGCATTGTAGTGATCAGAATGAGATTATTAGCAATGCAATATCTGTATGTGCTGCATAATGCCTGTGTATGGCAATTACAGCAACACCTTGTATCTGTATGTGCTGCATAATGCCTGTGTATGGCAATTACAGCAACACCTTGTATCTGTATGTGCTGCATAATGCCTGTGTATGGCAATTACATCAACACCTTGTATCTGTATGTGCTGCATAATGCCTGTGTATGGCAATTACAGCAACACCTTGTATCTGTACTGTACAAGAATTTACACTCATTATAACCCCCTGAATCTTATCCCTGTACAGCTACGATTGACCCCACAGCTCTCCCTGTAGTCTGTCAAACCCTTGGCTGCTGGAATGCTGCAGTAAAGTTTGTTGGGCTTTTGTTTTTGGAGTGAGGTGTGCAGTAGCTTGTTTAGAGTAATAAAAGGTGCACGGAGAGAGATAAAACAAAGCATTTAGTTGCTCCACAGGGGACACACTAAACTTGCTTTAAAAAGGTGTGCAAATTGTTTTTTTATGCTAATGATTGCTTTTCAATGTATTACAATGCAAAGTGGAGTTACATCGATTACAGAAACACCTTGTATCTGTACTGTATAGGGATTTACACTCATTATAACCCCTTGAATCGTATCCCTGTACAGCAGCGACTGACCCCACAGCTCTCCCTGTATTCTGATAAACCCCTGGCTGCTGGAATGCTGCAATAAAGTTTGTTATTTTTATTAACAGTGAAGGCGGGGGCTGCTCCATCTGGCTCCTTGCAATAATACAGACTGAATGTAAGTTGTGATTTTTCCCGCGGAGAAAATCAATCTTTCACTAAAAAAATGGGTAAGTTGGGAGTCACAGATTAACCTTATATTTTTTTAATGTTTATCACCTGAAAACGTATTCATATTTTGTGTGTGTGTGTGTGTGTGGGGGGGGGGGGGCTTATCTTAGTAGCAGAACTGATTCCTGTGATGTTTAAGAAGTGTTTCATGTGATGTTTAAGAGACTATTTATGAATTATTCCTACAGGGGAAACAAATATCACTGACTAAGATCTGATTAATTACCCGACTGTACAATTACTCATGGACTTCTCTGGCTTTGACACAAAATTCATCGACCACCCAGGTGTTGAAATCAGAATCGCAGACGTAGATACAAAAAAGCTTTCTTTATTAAATATACATTATATACAGTTTCATATGTCTGTACAACAATAACAGTAAAAAACAAAGGAGAAGGTATTTTCTGCCAAGACATGATACAAGGTCTAGAAACTGTTTTTAAATTGAGGCAAAGTATCTTTTTTCTAAGGGAGCCCCTTCTGTAAAAGCGGTGGATTTCACCCCATGAACATCGGTTTACAAGCATGGTTTAACATCGGCGAGTTACTATGTACTCTTCAATGCTTAATTCCTGGGCACCAGAGGGTTAATGCTACTTTTTTATTTTTTATTTAATTCATGATAAATGCAAGGGCGGGGATTATTAATACTGGGGTAACAAGAGTCGAGCCAACAGCCGCTTTACTGAAGATACATTGTGAAACTTGTTATGGACCATTAAATATCTCTCGACATCCTGTCGGCGAATATATATATTCTCATAAGCTTTGTCTTAAACATAAAATAGATTTTTGCATTTGGAATAGATAATAGTAATGTCTTACATCATGTTCCTTAAAAAAATAAGGTAGAAGTTGACTCATTAATGGTGGATTTCCGAGTCATCTCTTGGCTCCGTCTGCTCGGATGTTCATCACATTGTTTACTGTTGCCTCCAACGGAATGGATACTGTTACAGAGGATACTTCCACCCACAAAAAGTGTTATTAGGTTTATCCACAGAATACGATTAAAATAAAATAAATAAATAAAGCACTGAATGTCAAAATATATCATTTAAGGCTAGTTTAACCCTTTCTTAAACAATAGAGAAATGCGATGGTTTCGATCCTGGAATGAAAATCAATAATGGTTTAAATTCTGACAAAATACAGCCAGATTGAGCAGCGGAATCGAAAAAGCTGCGTTTGCGCATTATTAACACAAAGCAGAAGTAAGTATCGCTGCTCAGCGGACTCGAAGGGCCTGTAAAGCTTGTTTATCCCCTTCACAATCAAGTTATTTTCTAGAAATCCACTACCAGGAACCAGAGGATACGTGAAAAATCACTTTTTATTAACTATAAAGTGTGAATAGTCCAACTATATAATTAATGCATGTTTTACTGAATTGGTCCCATTAGGCAGGCAGATGTCACCATCTGCTGGCCAAAAGGTGCTATTGCGGCTGGGGCTCCGTGCTGCTGCAAGTGAATATCTCTGTGTCACACAGATATTCAGTTGTAAAAACAGTTGTAGCACCTTGGGTGTCATGCCTGAAATGCTAAACCTTTGGGGGCACATTCCGGATTCCAACTGCAGTTGAAATTTGTTTGCAGCAACAAATTCTATTTGCAATGATACAGTATAACTCCAGAATGGATTAACATGATCTAGGGCTGCGGTGTCTGCTACTTCTAAATGTGTATAGAGGATTGCTGTAACGAAGGGGTTAAATATCAGATACTGAAGGGGTTAATTTGTTTCTGTGTAGCCCTTCTTGTTAATGGTGATTTAAATTGTGATCATATTATTAAATTGCATGTAATATAATACTCATGATATTATACTTATTATTATAATAATAATAATAATAATAATAACATTAATAATAATAATAACAATAATAATAATAGTGGTTTCCATTGTACGTTTTGTGTATTTTGGATTTTTGGTCTACAGAAAAGTCATTGTTATATCCATTACCCAATATCAAGAATTTGTCCATATATTTCTTTTTTTTTACTCCCTAGAAAATCCCATAATAACCATAAGTAAAATGACTTATTTCTAATATATTTTTACACTATGTATATATTTTTTCTTTTCCTTTTTTTTCTTACATGGCCTAGAAATTCGTTGCATTCTACAGATTCAGAAAAGGTAAGAGGAAGGTCTGAGATATTATACATTTCAAAGGAATTCTCGAGTGTGTAACTTATCAGAGCTCACAGTTATTACAGCAAAGCGCGAATACTAAAAATAATAAACGTTTTCCATTCTTGGCTCATTCCTCTCACTTATATATTTATATAGTCACCTGTTTAGCCTTTTTCACTTATAAAAAAAGCAGAATTATGATATTAATCGCTAAATATATGGTTTTTATTTATGTATTTATTTTTATAACGATCATTCTCGGCAGCTGAAATTATTCCCCCTGTGTGAAAACCCTGAATAATCTCCGTGTGGGGGCTCCGCTTTTTTTCAAAGTAAATCCAGTGATTTCGCTTTGGTGTTTGTTGTTGTGCCTTAAACCACGTGAATAACAGGTGTGCTGACAGATGTCTCTCTCGCGTACGTAATAACACAAGCTCGAAAGCTGTAATTTCTGCAGCCATTGCTCTAAGGAAAAGATATCTCTGGAATACTTTGTAGCAGAGGCGGCTCTATAATTAGGCCAAACAGGCAGCCGCCTAAAGCCTCATCAAACAGGGGCCTCGTACAATGGTATTTGCGTGGCATTCCAATATGCGTACTTCAATGTACTGGTAGACCACACAAATACACTCCTTCGTTAACATACACCAATCTGCCAGGCCAGTTCTCTGAGACTTCATTAATTTTGGGGCTAATTTCTACATTATTGCACAATAATAGGGTCTCGCTGACTCTAGATCCACCTCTGTTTTGTAAAATCGGGTTCGAATCGACATTTAGCTTTTAAACATTTTACTACTCTTCATCACATGTGAATATATTTAAGAAATCTGTAGCGGTGGAATTTACTTTGATATTATTTTTTTTATGAAAAAAAATATTTTATACACAAAAAAATATTCAGAAATTCCATAATAAAAAAATAATAAAAGTAAAAATTATATAATTTTAAGAAGGAGAGGAATTACCTTCTATAAGGCTGCTTTTAATATTGTAAAAGGAAAAAAATGTATGGGTAAAATAATAAAAAGAATTATAATTTCAATAGCCACTCGCCACTCAATAGCCACTCGCCTAAAATGTCACTCGTCACAGCTGGACCCCTGGAGTCCTCATTTACCAACTCATTTACACAGCCACATAGAGGGATTTTCTACCAGCGCCTTTACTATTTCGAAGCGAGTTGATAGGGAAGGAGCCAACTGGGGTTTTACACAAAGTTATTTGTAATAATATCATAAAAAAGGACTGAAAGATATTTTGTAATTTTTTTTGTATGGCTGTGCAGCCTCTACTAAAGTTAAGAGAAGCAGGAGCGCAATGGTAGGGCACATAGAGAAGGGGTCAACTTTTCCTAATGAGAGTGAAGAGTGGTATATTGAGCCCTGAATTATAATATTAATTAAAATAATTAGAACCATAGAAACATAGAAAAATGTCGGCAGATAAGAACCTTTCGGCCCATCTAGTCTGCCCAATTACATGGATACTTTACCTGGATTTATCTTTTGTTTAGGATAGCCTTATGCCTATCCCATGCCTGCTTAAATTCAATTAGTATTGCAATATAATATAAATCCCCTAATATTCAGACCAACAGAAAATTACACTAACCATAGTGTCAATATTGTGGCTATTTCCGGTAGGTTCAACCTAGACCTACCAACAAAGGCAACATGGCAATAGGGTATAGATGGGCAAAAACAAGTGTTTTAGATATTTTTTACTATGTCATTTTTATATTGTGGTATAGCAACTGGACACACTAGTCAATGCTTCAGTATCTTTATTTGGACAGCCACAGCATATGCAGAGTAGCTGTTTCAACAAAAACATAACAAATGTAAAGTAAAGCCTACTCCTCATGAGGAGTCTAACTAAACATTCGGTATACCTAACTATAGTATTGGGCGGCTAAGCTGCTTACCAATAATGCAAAACAAAACAGAATATACTTAACTTCAGGTCTTTCCTCCTCTACTGCATCCAGCACCGAAACTGCCCTCTGAACCAAAGCTCTTATAAGGGCAGGGGAGACCTAATCAGGCGTCAGCTGACAATTAACCCTATAGGGGAAAAAGGGTCTTTTTCCATACTCCTGCTAATAAACCTATGAGCTATTACATTGAAACTAAATCATACTGTCACAATATATATATAGTCCAAGTAAACCCGCACTCAGTATAATCCAATTACAATGATGTACTTGCTTCGGTGCAAATCCGGCTGCGTGAAATACTATACAAAAAATATCCAGAAGCACACGAAGACTCTCAAAGAAGTTTCTTTATTAGGATCAATGTTTCAGTAATGTGACAGTGTGATTAGGGGCAGAGGGGTAGATCATAGGCTTATCAGCCACCGGATGGAGGACTCCCTTTTCCCCTATAGGGTTAACCAACAGCTGAGGCCTAATTAGGACTGCCCTGCCCTTTAAAGGAGATGTGTGGTTCCCTCAGAGGGCAGTCTTGTGTGCAGGGTACAGAGGGGATGGAAGCCTAATCCCGAGCCCAGAAGGAAGGTACACAACATTTTTTGCTTTTGCACATTGGTAAACGGTTTAGCCGTCCACCGTGTCAGACAGATATGCTACATTGTGAAGTTAGCCTCCTCACCCAGGAGTAGGTTTTTATTTTGTATTTGTTTATTTTGTATTTGATATTATACCCTGCAATGGCTGCATAATAAAGCAGAAACCAAAGCACCGATATCTGTCTCCAGTGGCTATATATATACTAGAAATAAACAAACTACAATTATTTTTTTAATATGGACATTTATTATTAATTTATGCCCATCTCTTCCCTTCTAGCACACCTCTCTATGTTGGAGTGTGTAGGTGGGAGACAATATGTTTAGTCGCTGCCGGTCTTTGTGTTAGGGGACGGTAATCTCAAAATCAGCCATAACAAGCATAAGGACATGAATAATAATTGTTGACGATAGTGTAAATCATTTTTAAACATTTTAGGATTCTTTCTGTTAACAGGTTTTTATTGCGCTCTAGTTTATCAGCCTCCTTTTAATTTTTCACATTATGTTTATTTATTTTTTTAAAATAGCTTTTGTTTACCGTAACCACAAAACCTGTAATAACGTTATCAGTGTCAGTATTTTTGTTTTGGGGCTGGATTTTATTTTAGTCAAACCACTGATAAAGTATCCTTAACCCAATTCATTCAGTCTCCGCTATCATAGGAAATATTATCGCCTTTGTTGAGTATTCCATTATAATTCCATCTCTTTCAAGCCTACGTTTTCATGGAATATTCTACAACATTCTCTGAGGCTCGCCATTTCACTCGTAATTAGTCAGAAGTAACAGAGGGCATAGTTATCGCTAATTTATTCGCCCCCTTTTTCCAATATTGTCTTCAATATGTGCACTCGGATCACAAGGACGCGCGGTCATGCCGTGGGGAGGATGATTAAAGACGTTCGGTGAATACATTAGCATGTTAAGCTGTCTGCACTAAGGAAGACGATACGACCGAGTTAAATATACCTCATGGATAACTCTGTGAACCAAACTGAATATTTTGTGATGTACAGGAAAAGTTATAATTTGCGCGCATCAAAGGAACGCTGTAAAATGCAGTCAGGGCAGCTTTAAAAATGGAATTTGGTTTTGATATTTCATTTCTAGATAAGTATTCATTGGAGGATACGATCCTCCACTCAGCCACAGGGCATTTTTTAAAAATAGAAAACTTTGGCTCCGGTGAATCAATGGGATGCTGTCTGCTTCTATCAATATTTCAAAGTCTCGGCTTTGCGTGGATGTTCCGTGCACCTCTTAAACGCTTCAACGTTTTATAAGAAATAACTCTTTGAATAAGATCAGGGGAAGTCGCGGCACACGTGGACTCCGGCCATTTACCGAACGCTTTGTAGGACTTGATTTTCCCAACTCTACAAAACCCCAGACACTATATTAGGATTCCTGCTCACTCTCTCCATCAGCAACAAATGTATCGCTATAAATAAATAACACCTCACCCAACCTAATCTGACAAATTCATCTTTTAAATGTAGGTCGATAGAAGATACAGAATTTGTTTTAAAGGAGAATCGACCTGTGATCGAACAACTTAAGGGGATATTTGATGTAAAAACCGAAGAGCTATTTTTTAACCCATTAAGGACCACTGATGTACATAGTACGTCCTGGGAAAAATGTCCCTTAAGGACCAAGAACATACTATGTACATCATGGTCCTTTAACCCCCCTCCATCCTTATACTCACCTCTCAGGCCAGGATCCAACATTGGTCTGGCATCCTTGAAGCTGGCCAGATGATTTTATGGGCCCCAGCCGTCGCGGTGATGTCATCGCCATGCGCGAAGATGTCACTTTCACGAATCCCCCCTGCACCCAATCTAAGGCCTGATCATGACCTTTCCAATGATACCAAACATGACTAGGGTTGGTGTAAAAGTAAGTAAAAACAAAGAAATTTTATTAAGAATAATGAAAACAATCCACACAAAGAAAGGAAAGAGTAAACTCCTGACTTGATGCAACCAGATGGTGTTTGATTCTCTGTCTGATCTATCAGAAACCGACAACTAAGTGGTGTTGATATTAGTACCTATACACTGAGTCGTAAACCCTGTCAGTAATATACTATTATCTTGCCTCGATAATTATCCACACAGATGTACCATATTTTATGCCTTTAATAGGTCGTCTATTTGTATGCCTATCACCCCATTCAAGGTACTTTGTTAACGCAATAGCGCATTATTCTGTAGGTGGTATACCTCCAGTATTACCCCTTTATCATACGAAGATGTTCCTATAAAGGCAACCACATCCTTGCCCATATATTATTGTATATCAGAAACATACTACCTTCATTCTTCATTTTTGTGTATTTTATATATTTCCCTTTTTTTCTTTCCTTTCTTTGTGTGGATTGTTTGCATTATTCTTAATAAAATTTATTTGTTTTTACATACTTGAATTATTGGGTTACCCCCTTCCTTGGAATTTACTTCCGTTTTTCCTTGTCGTTGTATACTTGGTGTAAAAGTAAAATAATAATAATAATAATAATAATAATAAAACAAATTAATTATAAAAGTGGGGTTTTTTAAAATAATTTTTTGAGAAAGGATTTTACCAGGAAGGATACTTTAAGATTTCTCTTGTTTTCAAGTATGTCCTGGGTGGCGAGTATGTACCGTTAGGTGTCTTGCCAAGGACACTTACTGGAGAGGTTGCTCGCTGGGATCGAACCCATGACTCCACAGGCTCTCTCCATGCAGAGCAGTGACATTACCTCTACTCCACCCAGCCGGTATTGTCCTGGGTATGATAAAATAGGACTTCAATTAATGTTTAAACATGACGAGCAGAAAACGGTCAAAATGAGCTCAGCGTACAGAGGTGAAATGGCTCAGCAGTGAAGGAGTTAAAAAGTGAAATCATGTAAAAATTGGGTATTTCTAATCTCAGAACAAATTTTCATAGCTATTTAGCTGGGGTTTCGGGGATTAAAGTTTGAAAAAGTGTGATTTTTTTTCCAATTTGTTTCATCATATTTCATAATTTTTTTATAGTAAATTATACGATATGATGGAAATAAAGGTATCTTTAGAAAGTCCATTTAATGGCGAGAAAAACGGTATATAATATGTGCAGTTTCCATAAACGAGTAAGAGGAAAATTAGACCTAAACACAAACCGTGCAGAAACGTAAAAACAGCAGCAGGCCCTTTCAGACTGACAATCGTAAAACTGCCCGGTCACTAAGGGGTTAAATATGTGTGAAGTCCCTGATAATGGATTTATGATCTTAAAAATAATAAATCTCCTCAACGAAAGCTTAATAAAACAAGCTCAATAAATTACTAAATCACTAAGAGAAACCTGCTACTTTTCCATCCATTTTGGCGATGTGGTCATGAAGTATTTCTCAAAATATTCCTTTTTTCATTCAATCAAAAATTCTATTTGAGAGTTTGTTTATTTACTTTATTATCTTTTCTTTTAAAATAGATAAATATCTTTATCCCCAAAACACTCCACATATTCTAACTTTACCCCTTAGGTATGGGTTTGTTATTTTATGAGCTACGGGAAAAGGCTCATTTTAGTTTTAAGAATTAATAAAGTCGTTATTAGGTATTCTCTATTTATTGATTATTTAGCACAGATGAGAAGTATTTTCTGCTCCCCTCTGGCCTACATTCACCAGTCCTCCAAATTAGTTCACATGACTAAACCATGTAAAAACTCAAAATTCACTATGAGCTACAGTCAACCAGTGGATCCACAATCGACTTGATATCAAAAGGATTCAAACTTCTGGTGCGTGTGAGTTGACGTTTATACCACGCAACCTGGGTTGTGGTTAAAATCCAGAACATTAAATTAAGCTAGTGTGGCAAAAAACAAAAGCAAATAAAGCAAGGAAATAAACACATTTGCAAACACACAAATATGTCAAAACGGGAACCTATAGCAGGAGAAGACAGGATCCTATAAGCACACAAGTTAGGTTTCGGAATTTTAATGGCGAGTCCCAACCTTTCGGCTATAGACCACTGCTTGGATCCCTTCTTCTGTGCTGCACTTCAAGGTTGACACATCATAGTGACATCATTGTGTTTGTGACTGAGTGCAGAGTCTCTTACGTACGAAACAGAAAAGCATGGCCACTAAAAACTGGACACATCAAAGTGCCAAACCTCGACCGAGAGGTCAGTCAATTAGCAAGGCAAAGCTAGGACACCTTTGAGAATACCAGGACTGGTGTGACTTCCAATGTGACAAAAGCAAGGAAAGCCCAGAGAATGCTTAGTTCCTCCCATTGGCGGAGAAACCATGACAGTGATCCTCCATCCACGGTCCACAAAAATAATACAAACGTCACTTGTTGACACACAAGTCACCACAATCAAATAGCAAAACGTCTGTACCAACCTGCAAGTGAATTTACCATACAATAAAATAAGTTCTTGTGGTTTCCCAGCCCTACATTATGCACACGGTCATCCTAACCCAGGTGTGTGCCAGTCTATATTGTCTACTGTGGCCACCATGGCCAACTTTTTTTCCCAGGTTGTTACGCCCAATGGTGACTGGCTCACATGTTAAGGATGTGGGACTATCTCCTCAAAACATGGACATTGCTCTCTTCTATCCTTTCAGTTGGGTCCAACTCTAGGTTATTCTATGAGTCAGCTGTCATCTCGCTTTTCGGTCCTGTGCTCTTTCTGTCAGTTGGTTAATGTTCTGGCTAGTATTGGCTTTGATGGTGTCCAACCATCAAGTTCTTTTTCGGCCAGGTTTACGCATACCGCTGAGCATTCCGAACGCAATATCCTTCTCCAGGGAGATTGATCACATGACATGGCCACAATATGCAGACCTTAATTTTGTCATTTTTCCTTCCACTGATGTATCCATTGTCCCACTTATGACACGTCGCAAATCTGCACAGTATGGATCTGAACTCTACAGTCTGCCTTTTCCTCACTAAGGGGCCAAGCTCGTGGCCAAGGCTCGGCACCTTGGAGTTGATGTGGAATTTTTTGGAAGCTAAATGCCTTCCTGCACTTTTTATGTTTGGGGTTTTAACCACAACTCTAGTTTTGGCGGTGTGTCGGTCAACAAGTAGATGCTCATGGATGTGGGTTTCTGTGCTTATAATGGCAAGGCTACCACGTCTCCGCTGGTCGATCTCAAGACTTCAAATGGGTTTTCCCAGAAGGAGCTCTCGGCTCTCACATTAGGTAAAATTCTGAGGACTAGTGATTGTCGGCCAGTGACTGAAGCCTTGGGTGAACCTAAGGCTATGTATCGGAGCTCGTGGAGTCAGTTTCAGTGTCAGGTAATCTGTAAAAATTGTGTTTATTATCTTTATTAGCTCCATCTGTTTTTATATCTAATAAAATAAACCCCAGGCTAGACGTTGGCATCAGATCTGTTTCCTGCCACAAAATATTTCAATATTTACAACACTAACCAGCCAGTAAATATATTTAACATCCCGGGAAGATAAACAAGCTTCCACTTCATGGATAAAGAAGAAATGCTCCGGGGAAATAAAAAAAAGAAAACAAGTTTATAAAATATCTAATTCTGCTTGAGCTTTGAAGCTTGTGGGTTATTTCATCATATTATTTGTATGTTTTCATAATTACCTTCTGCAGCCGATCGTCATCACATAACATCCCCCATCCTTTCCATCCTTAACCAGTCTCCACTACTGATATAAAAAAAGAAAAAAAAGCACAAATGGCGCAATAAAAAAATTTAAATACAAAAAAAAAGAAAACGTGCGGCGACGTTTTACGTTTTGCTAAAGGAAGAAAGGCGCAAAATTCTGAAAGAAAAACAAACGCCATGGCAACCAAAGGATGTATCTACTGGTTTCTTTCATTGCCATGGCAACTGCATGTTTCTTAGGACACCCTCAATTTTTTTTTTTTTCTTTTGGATATTTTTTATGTTTTTTTCATTTTCACCTGTATGTTTCTGGCACTCAATGCTCATGGAATGGAATATGGAATGCTAAATGGTGCCACAGTGTATGAATCTAGAGCAGAATCATCCCTGTAATTGCTTCAGGATATTGGATATAACAATAGCAGGTCCTTTATCTCCTGGAATAGTGACCAGTGGCTTGGTGGTCGAGAGGCACATATTAACAAAGGTGTAGAAATCAGACCATTGGATGTGAAACCGTGGGTGTGGGTGGCCCCTGTCCTGCGTAAACCAGAAGCGTGAGGTCACGTCTGTAGCAAGAATCATTTGCGGACGTGTTTCCCAAGAAGGAGGCTCCGTAAAAAAAGGGAATAAAAGTCTGCAACTGACTGTTGTGCTGTGCAATTTGTATCCAGAGCAAAACGCTATAAAGAATCAGCTAAAAAGAGAAAGAAAATAATAACAATAGGATATCTGTAGAGTAAAAATAAAGTCTATCAGATAAAATATTCCTTTTTACACTCGCTGACCGCGTTCTGCAAGTCCATCTCATTCCTGAAGGAGTGCTCCAGGCTGCCCGGGTACTCTTTTTCCTTGGCGTGGGTTTTGCGGTGGGTCTCTTTGTGTTGATAAATGATCTTGATCATTATCGCCACGATGCAAAATATGATAAAAATCGTCACCGCGATGACACCTGCCGAGGAATGAAACAAAAAAACATCAATGGAGGGCTCAGAATAAAGATCACTGCTTTAAAAAGACATTGTTTGCTACAAATAATATTTTACATAAATTTGTGAGTAAATAATCATCCACAAAACAGGTGAAGTGCAACAAAACAACCAATTTTTATTTTCCAGGAGCACAGGAATTCCGATACCTTTTACATCTCTCCTTGAACTTATTCTGTACTACATCTCATAAAAATAATTCTCCGATTATTGGTTTATATAAAAAAAAATTTTTATCTATCAATATATTTTGTGACAGTGTGGTTAGGGCAGGGTAATAGACCACAGTTTTATTAGCAGGCGGATGGAGAAAGCCCTTTTCCTCCCTATAGGGTTAATTCTCAGCAGACGCCTGATTAAGACTCCCCTACATTTTAGAGGTACGGAGTTCCCTCTAAGAGGGCAGTCTTTATGCTGGGAGCAGCAGGGAAGGAAACAAAACCCTGAAGATACTAAGGGAAGTGCATTTTATTTTGTTTTGCTTATTGGTAAGCGACTTAGCCTCCCAATGTTGTAGTGAGGGGAGACAAATGTTTAGTTAGGCTCCGCATAAGGAGTAGGCTTTTGATTTATATTTGTTTTATTTTCTTCTTCATGGAGTACTCTGCATGCACCGTGGCTGCCCAATAAAGAGAAGCTTAAGCACTGATACATGTGTCCAGAGGCTATATATATATATATATATATATTCCAACCTTGGTGTAAACTTAACCAGAGCTGTTGTAAACTTATCAGAGCAATACTAATCTATGGAGTTGTTACGTTCACATCAAGGTTGGAATAGGGCGCAATGTGTATTAATTAATCCATTAAAATGTCCAAAAACAGGTTAGTTACACCATAAAAGCCCATTGTTTCAGTTGTATATTGACGACTGAGCTGCATGAAGCAATCTATCAGTGCTAAATAGGCAGGTGTAATCGACACCCATTTTATTGATTGCAACTGAATTGTTTTCTGTGTTCCAATACTAACCAAAGCAACCTCTTAGGTGTTACGCCCTGTCTTGCTGTTCATAAGTGTGTTATTACTTGGTTATTCAATACTGTTTATAGTTATGTAAGAATGTCTATTCCCTGGTCTGTCATTCGGTTTTGGTTACACCCTCAGAGTAAACTAGTGGGAAAGGATGATGCAGTGTTGAGAAGCACACTTGAGGCAGCAAGTGTGTAGAGGAGACAGGGTGGCATCAAGGGATGTTTCCTTAGTGTAGCTTATCTTCCACCAAAAATTGTGTATGAAACAGATCACCATATCCGTGTTTACCCTCACACGGAGTCCTGTCTCTGGTTTTGGACACAGCTATAATCACTCTCTTTGTTTCTTGCGGGCAGCTACAGTACCTTAGGGAAGCAGCTTCGGTTAGGTCCTTGTTAGGACGCCCTGGGCAAGACACTATAATCACTGCTCTGCACCAGAAGAGCTGCTCGTGAGGAAAAGTACGCACTTTGGGATTAAGTTAATCAAACATTGACTGCCAGGCCCAGGGGCCAAAAGAGAAACCTGACTGGTGGAGCTCATCTCTGAGATCGGACCTCGTTAGAGAGAGTTCCATGTGGAGTTGGCTACATCTTGGTGTTAGGAAATAGAATTGGACATGAAGAGGTTAAGCTCAGAATTTTCAACCTGGATGTAATTAGAATCAAAGTCCTGGTCATCCCTGGATTTTTTTCCGCTATTCCATAAGAAGTAGAAAAGATCTAAGTGGAGAACAATTAGTATGAAAGGGCTGCCAGCTCCTGTGTGAACCCTGGAGAAATACATTGTGTCAACCCAACAGGATGTATCCATTCCCAGGGGATCCGCTTTGATGTCAGTGATGATGATGACAGCAATGGGTATTTAACAAGTAACAAGTTCAATGTTACTTAATAAAACATACACTGAATTGTATCAATAGAGAAGGCATTCATACGTCTTAGCTTAAAACTCCAACATTTTATTGAAGTATCACAAAAAATGCTTTAACAAATTGATAAATATATCTATTTATATATATATATATTAAATATGTATATTTGGCAAATCAAAGCAAGTCGTGGGAAAAGTTTGTTTGGACTGAAAAAAGTACGTCAAATCTGTTCACCTTCTCCTGGACTGTTTGTACTTTTCTCCTCTTTAAGATGTATTTATTTATAAATACTGTAGTCAGTAGGTATTTGTATCACGACATATATATATATAAGTACTGATTTACCCTACGGGTCCAAGCATCCACTGCAACTTGTCATCATGCCTAGCTCCTGCTGATGAGGGTCCAATAAACCTGAAACAGCGCTGTCCTAGGAGTGGCTTTGACGAGTTGCATAAACCTTATCTCTGTTAGAAAGCCACAGTGTGGCATAGCATTGATTTTAGGGTTCTGTGTAATAACAGATCCAGGATGCATAAAAGTGAGACAGATGTCATTTGCATATCCTACCCAGAATTCCTTGCTGCATATGGGGAATGTGGCACAGGAGCTCTGGGATGCAATTCATCGAATTGCTGTGATGTGCAAGTGGCTTCTGCTATAATAAACACACACACATATATATATATATATATATATAGAATGTTCATGCTTCACATTTACATTTCCTATAAAACTCAATAAATAACTGATGCTCAACCAGACTTTCCTAGCCCCACAATGTCTGCTTAGAAATGTGATAAAATGATAGAATATCTCTCCCTCCCCAGTGATTTCTGGAGCAACCAAAGCAAGGTGAAGGACCTGACACCCTCCATCAGGGTTGTGGCCAGTGACAGGGATCAGGCCTGATATACTGTGGTTAGTTAGAGCTTCCTCAGTACAAGCAGGAGAAGATCAAAAGGTTACAACTCAACTAGACCACGATGATAGATTGCTTGTCAGGGCCAGGGAGAAGGAAAGATAAGAATGTCTGGGCCAGAACAAAGGCAATTAAAGAGATCTATAACCATGTTTAGGGTCTTAAATGAAAGGGGACAGTGCGGGCTGAGCAGAAGAGACATCCTGGTGCAACTGTGTATTATCCTCAAAAAGCATAAAAAAGAATTCTGGACTGATGCCACTGTATTATGCTCAAATAATGTATAAAGAATCAGCACGCGAGGGGTTAAAGGATTAGTAACTTCTCCGGGTCAATATGATATAAAGCACACTCAAGGGGTTATACAGTGATCTCAAATTGGCCCTGAAATTGCACCAAATAGGGAATGACATCACATGTGCAATTTTGGGGTAATTCGTCTATTCACAAAGTATTCAATTCACCAAAGACAGTCGAACGGACAATGAAATATGGTGCAATTCGCCACAATTTGACAGCATCACAATTGTCCCATAGAACACTTTCATTGTAACGAAAGCCCCCTCCCTCTTTGTGCCCTCACCCTCCTTGCCACCTTTGCCCACACTATACACGGCCTCTGTGCCTGTTGGAGAAGTGCAGGCGCTGGCCTCCTGCAAGGGACTGCAGACCAATGCGGCAAAGCGAACTCTAAAAGAAAATGGTAATACAAGGGTTAATGTCACTATATGTATTTCTGTCTTAAAACTGATTGTATTTTAGAAGTTTAGTTTAAGTAATCTAATGTAGGCCTATTGTTCTTACTGTCTGTGTGATTGTTTGTCCTTAGATTGATTTATGTTGTTTATTTGCTAATCTTGTCTAGTGTAACTGATCAAGTTTCTGTGTCTCCAGAAGGAATTCACTCCCCCCCCCCTCATGTACACAATGTATTGTGCTGATTGTAGACATGTGCATTCGTTTTAGTACTAAAATGATTTAGTCAGATTTTTGAGATAATTTCGTTTTCGTATGACTCAAGAGATACGAAACTGCTCAGTACAAAAAACGAAAGAAACTAAAATAAAATGCACTACATTTTAGTTTCAGTCCTTTTTGTGATATTACATTGATGAGTGAAGGAGACCAGCAATGAAGAGCGCAACATCGCAAAGCTACAGAAAAGGTTTGTATGCGTAATCCTTCCCGACCCCTAACCGAAACTCAGACAGTGATAGAGCTCCAGCATACTCACTCGCAGCACAGACAGCCAGCACAGGAGAGGAAACCTTTACTTAACCCTTGCATGTCTATGAGGCAGACAAGATGATAAAAGCAGCTGGAGAAGGAAAACATTAAAATAAATCACACTGAAAGGTAATGACAGAGGAGGGCTGGATAGTAAAAACCCCTTTATAACAAGCAGCGCTGGGAGAAGAGAGGGACTTTATAAAACGTGTGTTATCTCCCCTCCCGCTCTGCATAATAGGGGCTTAGGTCTGATACATTTTATATTATCCAGGAGCATTATCCCCCTTTCCTCATCTATAATACACGTTTTATATAAAGTCCCTCTCCTCTCCCAGTGCTGCTTGTTATAAAGTTTTTTTTACGTCTGATACATTTAGTATCCAGCTCTCACAGTTACTCTGTCATTAAAAGCCTTCAGTGTGATTTATTTGAATGTTTTCCCTTGATTTAAAGTGCTTTATTTTATTATAAAAATAAATTTGCACCAGTCATCTCTTCTCAGTCTTTCAGACTGATTTACGTTAATATTTCCCTCTCCCCTGCTTTTATATTCCTGTGTCTCCCCCACAGAAATACAAAGTTTAAGTAAAAGGTATCACTCCTGTGCTGGATAAGCATTGCATTCCAAAGTTCTGCACCCTCCACATGCCAATGCAGTAGGATGTTCTATACAGAGAGGGGCATTAATTAATGCAGGTGGATGTTCTATACATTATACAGAGAGGGGTATTAATGCAGGAGGATGTTATATACATTATACAGAGAAAGGTATAAATTGAGGAGGATGTTCTATACAGAGAGGGACATTAATTAATTCAGGAGGATATTATCTACATCATACAGAGAGGGGCATTAATTAATGCAGAAGGATGTTCTATACATTATACAGAGAGGACCCTTTTTTTCCCCTTTAAATCCAGTGGCTGTGAGCGCTGAGATCAGCAGCTTGTTATATTATCTCTCAGTACAATGTATCAGGCTCAGCTGTTACAGTAACTGACTGTAACAGCGCTCAGAGTTTCAGTAAAACAAGGAAATAATATTGTTCTAACCTCTTATATATAACAATATTATTTACTAGTTTTACAGAAACTCTGAGCGCTGTGATAAGCTGCAGTCAGTTACTGTAACAGCTTTGCCTGGCACATTGTGCTGAGAGTGAGAGATACTGTAACAAGCAGCAATCTCAGCCCTCTGAGTAGCTACTACAATAGTAGTTGTATCCACTGGTTTTCGGATGAATGAAATTAGTTTTCATACTAAAGAACTGAAAACGAATTTCTTTAGCAACTAAATAAATTGCATTTTAGGACTAATACATTAGTTCAAAACGAAATTTTGTGCTGTGCACATGTCTAGCTGATTGTGTCATTTTACCACCACCCCCTGTTTCCCATATAAACTCCATCTCAAATTAAAGATCATTCTTCTTCCGAGATACATAGAATTATACAGTACTTCCTCAATTACCATCTGAGGGTTGTGTGAGAAGGAAAGCTGCTGCGGATCTGCTTGACTGGAGAGAAGGGACAGATGCTGTAACAGTTTTGAGTCTGGTCCTCAAACCGGAGACCAGTAAGCCCAGATACCGTTACAATCGTGTCTTCTATTCACAGAAATCCGAATTGCACCAAAATTCAGGCAAAATATAGGTTTGGTGTTTAAATTTGACAGGTTTAAACAGGTGACTCCCATAGGTTTCAATGCAATAAATGGAATATCTTTTTTTGTTCTCAGACCATTTATTATTTTTATTTTTTGCAAAACCCTTACCATTATTTTATTTTTTAAAATACCTTTTTCTATTTTTTGTATATTTTATAAGATTTTTTTTTTAAAAAAAACATTTTTTATTAATTTTTAACAGACCTTTATGTTATTTTTTATTATTTTGACCCATTTTTACTTCATTTTTCATAATTTATTCTCCTTTTAGGAGAATAGGGGATTTACAGGGTTATTCAGAGAAAGGGCAAAACCAGGACAACTGGCAGGAGAAGAGAAAAAAATAGACCAAATAGCTGATATGGAAAGTGAGATAAATGGGAGAATTTTTCTGGTTTGACTATTTTGACCTAGAATTTTCAATTCTCCAGTCATTCTACTGAGTTTCACCTTTCTTAAAATAGACATGTATACATTTTTTTTATTCCCCAGTTGGGTGGAATTCACTGAGGCCAATTAAGCGGTTATATGCACAATTCTGCGGTTTTCGCCGACGTCCAGTAACTCTTTTGGTGAATCCAATTTCGGCAACATAAGGTGAATATTTCCTAAATAGTGATTTCACCGTATGTGGCGCCAAAGTGCACCAAAACGCGATGAAAAGCAAATCACCAAAATTGCATGCATTATCACTGTTTTCCGAGTTGACCCTTAGGTATTTCAATTAAGGTGTTTCCCATAAAATATTGCAGTAATAAAACACATTTTAGGAAAAGTTAGCAGACTTTTTGCTATTATTATCGAAAGCTTGCCGGAACTTAACCTTATAAAAGGGGTTGTCATGAAAGAGGACCCTGTGCATCGCACTCTTTGTCCCGCTATATAAGACTAGCTTTTGCCCGCGGCTTCGCTCGTGTGGATTTTAGAATTTGTTAAAATAGTTTTTTAAAAGAAACTTGAGGTTTTTTTGGTAGAACCCCCCTTTCCCCCCCACTAGGGATTTTTGGAAAATTGTAAAACACGTGTTTTTTTATTTTTCAAGAAGAATGCAAGTGCCAAATTTCACACCTGTAACATCTTGGGTTTTTGAAATATAGGTATACTGATAAAAATATTCACAACCCTTCCCCCCTTAACGGGATTTTCAGAAAATGGTAAAACATGTTTTTTTTTGCACGAAGATTGTAAATATCAAATTTCACACCTGTAACATCATTGGTTTTTGAAATATAGGTATAGTGATAAAGGTATTCATCCCCTTTTCCCCCGCTCCACTGGATTTTTGGAAAATGGTAAAATCTGTGTTGTTTTATTTTCAAGACGAATCTAAATACCAATTTTCACATCTGTAACATCTTCTGTTTTTGAGATGTAGGTATCCTGCTTAAAAGTATTCACCCCCTTTTTTTTTACCCCCACTTGGATTTTTGGAAAATGGTAAAACACGTGTTTCTTTATTTTTCAAAAGATTGTAATTACCAAACTTCACACCTGTAACATCTTGGTTTTTGAACTATAGATAAACTGATAAAAGTATTCAGACCCCTTTCCCTCGATTCCCCCCCCCATATTTGGATTTGTGGAAAATGGCAAAACACGTTTGGGTTTTTTCACGAAGATTGTAAATACCAAATTTCACACCTGTATCATCTTTGGTTTTTGAAATATAGGTATACTGATAAAAGTATTCAACCCCCCTTTTTGCCCCCTCGCACTGAATTCTTGGAAAATGGTAAAATAGGTGTTTTTTTTTGTTTCTCAAGACGAATCTAAATACCAATTTTCACGTATGTAACATCTTCTGTTTTTGAGATATAGGTATCCTGTTTAAAAGTATTCAGCCCTCCCTTTTTTTCACCCCCCCACTTGGGATTTTTGGAAAATGGTAAAACACCTGGTTTTATTTTTCAAGAAGATTGTAAATACCAAATTTCACGTCTGTAACACATTTGGTTTTTGAAATATAGGTATAATGATAAAAATATTCAGACCCCTTTCCCCCGACCCCCCAATTGGATTTGTGGAAAAAGGCAAAAAACATGTATTCAACCCCCCTTTTTGCCCCCCCAAGGAATTTTCAGAAAAGGGTAAAATACGTGTTGTTTTATTTTTCAAGAAGAATTTAAATACCAATTTTCAGGACTGTAACATTGTCTGTTTTGGAAATACAGGTATCCTGTTTAAAATATTTAAAATATTCAACCCCCTATTTTCGCCCCCCCAGTTGGATTTTTGAAAAACTGTAAAATACGTGTTTTTTTATTTTTCAAGACGAATCTAAATACCGATTTTCACGTCTGTAACATCTTCTGTTTTTGAGCTATAGGTAACGTGTTTAAAATATTCAACCCCTTTTTCACCCTCTTATGGGTGTATTTTCCAAAAATCCTTCCTTTGTGGGTGCCTACATCATAAAAACAGTGCACCTTCAAAATTTCACATTCCTAGGTTAAACGGTTTCAGCTGGGCGTTGATGAGTGAGTGAGTCAGTCAGTCAGGACTTTCGCGTTTATATATAGATGTATTTAACCCCCCATTTTTCCCCCCCATGGAATTTTCAGAAAATGGTAAAATACGTGTTTTTTTATTTTTCAAGACGAATCTAAATACCGATTTTCACATCTGTAACATCTTCTGATTTTGAGCTATAGGTATCCTGTTTAAAATATTCAACCGCTTTTTCACCCCCTTAGGGGCGGAGTTTCCAAAAATCCTTCCTTAGTGGGTGTCTACTTCATAAAAACAGTGCACCTTCAAAATTTCACGTTCCTAGGTTAAACAGTTTCAGCTGGGCGTTGATGAGTCAGTCAGTCAGTCAGTCAGGACTTTCGCGTTTATGATAAAAGTATTCAACCCCCCTTTCCCCCCCAAGGAATTTTGAGAAAATGGTAAAATACATGGTTTTTTATTTGTCAAGAAGAAACTAAATACCGATTTTCACGTCTCTAACATCTTCTGCTTTTAAGATATAGGTATCCTGTTTAAAATATTTAAAATATTCAACCACCTTTTTTCGCCCCCCCAGTTGAATTTTTTAAAAACGGTAAATTATGTGTTTTTTATTTTTCAAGACGAATCTAAATACCGATTTTCACATCTGTAACATCTTCTGTTTTTGACATATAGATATCGTGTTTAAAATATTCAACCCCCTTTTTCACCCCCTTAGGGGTAGAGTTTCAAAAAATCCTTCCTTAGTGGGTGCCTACATCATAAAAACAGTGCACCTTCAAAATTTCACGTTCCTAGGTTAAACGGTTTCAGCTGGGCGTTGATGAGTCAGTCAGTTAGTCAGTCAGTCAGTCAGGACTTTCGCGTTAATGATAAAAGTATTCAACCCCCTTTATGCCCCCCCCAAGGAATTTTCAGAAAATGGTAAAATATGTGGTTTTTTATTCTTCAAGATGAATCTAAATACCGATTTTCATGTCTGTAACATCTTCTGTTTTTGAGCTATAGGTATCGTGTTTAAAATATTCAACCCCCTTTTTCACCCCCTTAGGGGTAGAGTTTCCAAAAATCCTTCCTTAGTGGGTGCCTACATCATAAAAACAGTGCACCTTCAAAATTTCACGTTCCTAGGTAAAACGGTTTCAGCTGGGCGTTGATGAGTCAGTCAGTCAGTCAATCAGTCACTGTTAGTCAGTCAGGACTTTCGCGTTTATATATATAGATGACCCTGTGCATCGCACTCTCTGCCTCGTTAGGTTTATTATGTTTAGATTTTACGTAGATGCCATTACCTCCAATAACAGCTGAATCGCTCTTTACCGCGTTCGTCAGAGGCTCGTGGTCATCGACTTTCCCAAACGGATCTGTACGAAAATGGAGAGAATAATAAAAATGTATGTTATTCTTACCAGGTTATCATAACATAATCATAACATTTGCATCTAAAAGAAAACACGTTAATGTTGTGTATTGTATATATACACACACTGCCTGACCACAAGAATCCCCCACGGATGGAACTCAGCCAATAGGAGCTCGCCTTCCATTGGATAATTACTGCAGTGACTAATATGTTTCAGCATAAAATTAGTTCATGTGACTCCCTGAATACACTGAATGAGCAGGTTTCTCCATCAAGGGGCTTTTTCTACCCTGATGGCACAGCGGGCATATTCCAAGATGGCAATGCCGGGATTCATCGGGATCAAATTGTGCAGTAGATACATAGATAGATAGTTAGATGCAGATATATATATATATATATACAGATAGATACAGATACAGATAGATGACATGTTCAGTAGCGCAGTCAGACTGGTTATATTATTTTCTAGATGATTCTACTGGATTTCTCTTATTGGATGAGCTAATTCATCACGTTATCGTTCCTCCTCTCTTCGCTCCGTCTCCTCGTGTTTTTGCCGCTCAGCCCCGCGTCCTATTGTACAAGATTTGATAAATTCCTGTAATAATTACTGATGTACGTCCCATTCGTGTATAATTATGTGTTGATGCCTTTCACAAGGTAATCTCTCTGCAATTTGCTTTTCAGCTGTATTCCCGGCAAAATATTCCTCCCTCCTGCCGGATAATCTCTTTCCATGTTCATAAAACGCTTTCCTCGCAGCGTCGGAGTCTTTTATTAAATGGACTCACTCCCCATGACCGACATCAGCCCTGGCATGGCATGGACAATGGCCGCGCGCTGGCACATTTACTGCGCTCGGGGTTTAGGAATACGCCTAGAAAGGCTGATGAGTATTTTGCAGATGATATCCATTACTAAATACATTAACGCTTACTGGCCGACAATTAAATAACGCGCTCAGGATAACGCGCTCAGGGATAACGCGTTTACATCAATCTCTGGACAATACGCCGGCAGAATAAAAGTAAAATGAAAGAAAATCATGTAATCCTGTTTGTTTGGCAGCGCTTTCTCCTCATCAGAAATCTAGAAAGTGATTAATAAGATAAAAATAATCTAATTTACAACATGTAAATATTACAGGGACGAGCTACACATTTACCATTTAAAAGGAACACTGCATTTAACATAGGAATTCCTTTTTTGCCCTTACATTTATTTATTTATAAAGCATTTTACCAGGAAGGATACATTGAGATTTCTCTCGTTTTCAGTATGTCCTGGGTTCGAGAACATTGAATTGTTACAGTCGTTACAGAAACACAAAGTAATAAAATGCAAAATATTAAAACACAAACATACTGATTAACCCAGAAATAAATATGTAGGAAATATAGTCACTGTGTTACATGTTTACAGGTGCATTCTGTATATAGTCACTGTGTTACATGTTTACAGGTGCATTCTGTATATAGTCACTATGTTACATGTTTACAGGTGCATTCTGTATATAGTCACTATGTTACATGTTTACAGGTGCATTCTGTATATAGTCACTATGTTACATGTTTACAGGTGCATTCTGTATATAGCCACTGTGTTACATGTTTACAGGTGTATTCTGTATATAGTCACTGTGTTACATGTTTACAGGCGCATTCTGTATATAGTCACTGTTACATGTTTACAGGTGCATTCTGTATATAGTCACTGTGTTACATGTTTACAGGCGCATTCTGTATATAGTCACTGTGTTACATGTTTACAGGTGCATTCTGTATATAGTCACTGTGTTACATGTTTACAGGTGCATTCTGTATATAAGAACTGTGTTACGTGTTTACAGGTGCATTCTGTATATAGTCACTATGTTACATGTTTACAGGCGCATTCTGTATATAGTCACTATGTTACATGTTTACAGGTGCATTCTGTATATAGTCACTATGTTACATGTTTACAGGCGCATTCTGTATATAGTCACTGTGTTACATGTTTACAGGTGCATTCTGTATATAGTCACTGTGTTACATGTTTACAGGTGCATTCTGTATATAGTCACTATGTTACATGTTTACAGGTGCATTCTGTATATAGTCACTGTGTTACATGTTTACAGGCGCATTCTGTATATAGTCACTGTTACATGTTTACAGGTGCATTCTGTATAGAGTCACTGTGTTACATGTTTACAGGTGCATTCTGTATATAGTCACTGTGTTACATGTTTACAGGTGCATTCTGTATATAGTCACTGTGTTACATGTTTACAGGTGCATTCTGTATATAGTCACTGTGTGTCAGGACCGTACCTGTCCGTTCCTGTGTCATTCCATGAAAGTGGCAGCTGCATGAAAGGAGCTGCCCTTCTGCTGTGAACCAGCTAATAAACAGTTAAATCACCATACACACATACCTCAGGTCACGTGACACACCCATGTGGCTAACCAATAAAAGTTCCCTCCTACCTTCAAACAGGGCTTCATTGTTGTTACTTATTCCCAGGAATAAGACCTGCAAATACCAAGCTCCAGAAACCTGCTTTCCCTATCTACTCATCGTGTTTCCCCTGCTCCAAGACCCCCCAATACCCACCGTGCTCTCCAAGGAGCAACTACCCTTCCCACCGTGCTCTCCCAGGAGCAACTACCCTCGTATCTGGACTCAAGGATTGCTTTCCTCATTACCCTCAGCCAACCTGTGAGTTCCAGTGTGCCCTGTCCCACAGCCCTCCTGTGTTGTTCTCCTTTCCCACAAGTGTGTGCATCCCGAGACCTGCATAACGGCCTCATCACCTGTAAGGTCAGTACCTATAAAGGTACCTACCCTGACACTGTGTTACATGTTTACCAGGTGCATTCTGTATATAGTCACTGTGTTACATGTTTACAGGTGCATTCTGTATATAGTCACTTTGTTACATGTTTACAGGTGCATTCTGTATATAGTCACTATGTTACATGTTTACAGGTGCATTCTGTATATAGTCACTGTGTTACATGTTTACAGGTGCATTCTGTATATAGTCACTAGGTTACATGTTTACAGGTGCATTCTGTATATAGTCACTATGAAACATGTTTACAGGTGGATTCTGTATATAGTCACTATGTCACATGTTTACATGTGCATTCTGTATATAGTTATTATGTTACATGTTTACAGGTGCATTCTGTATATAGTCACTATGAAACATGTTTACAGGTGGATTCTGTATATAGTCACTATGTCACATGTTTACATGTGCATTCTGTATATAGTCACTATGTTACATGTTTACAGGTGCATTCTGTATATAGTCACTATGAAACATGTTTACAGGTGGATTCTGTATATAGTCACTGTGTTACAAGTTTACAGGTGCATTTTGTATATATTCGCTATGTTACATGTTTACAGGTGCATTCTGTATATAGTCACTATGTTACATGTTTACAGGTGCATTCTGTATATAGTCACTATGTTACATGTTTACAGGTGCATTCTGTATATAGTCACTGTGTTACATGTTTACAGGTGCATTCTGTATATAGTCACTATGTACATGTTTACAGGTGCATTCTGTATATAGCCACTGTGTTACATGTTTACAGGTGTATTCTGTATATAGTCACTGTGTTACATGTTTACAGGCGCATTCTGTATATATGTCACTGTTACATGTTTACAGGTGCATTCTGTATATAGTCACTGTGTTACATGTTTACAGGCGCATTCTGTATATAGTCACTGTGTTACATGTTTACAGGTGCATTCTGTATATAGTCACTGTGTTACATGTTTACAGGTGCATTCTGTATATAAGAACTGTGTTACGTGTTTACAGGTGCATTCTGTATATAGTCACTATGTTACATGTTTACAGGCGCATTCTGTATATAGTCACTATGTTACATGTTTACAGGTGCATTCTGTATATAGTCACTATGTTACATGTTTACAGGCGCATTCTGTATATAGTCACTGTGTTACATGTTTACAGGTGCATTCTGTATATAGTCACTGTGTTACATGTTTACAGGTGCATTCTGTATATAGTCACTATGTTACATGTTTACAGGTGCATTCTGTATATAGTCACTGTGTTACATGTTTACAGGCGCATTCTGTATATAGTCACTGTTACATGTTTACAGGTGCATTCTGTATAGAGTCACTGTGTTACATGTTTACAGGTGCATTCTGTATATAGTCACTGTGTTACATGTTTACAGGTGCATTCTGTATATAGTCACTGTGTTACATGTTTACAGGTGCATTCTGTATATAGTCACTGTGTTACAAGTTTACAGGTGCATTTTGTATATATTCGCTATGTTACATGTTTACAGGTGCATTCTGTATATAGTCACTATGTTACATGTTTACAGGTGCATTCTGTATATAGTCACTATGTTACATGTTTACAGGTGCATTCTGTATATAGTCACTGTGTTACATGTTTACAGGTGCATTCTGTATATAGTCACTATGTTACATGTTTACAGGTGCATTCTGTATATAGCCACTGTGTTACATGTTTACAGGTGTATTCTGTATATAGTCACTGTGTTACATGTTTACAGGCGCATTCTGTATATAGTCACTGTACATGTTTACAGGTGCATTCTGTATATAGTCACTGTGTTACATGTTTACAGGCGCATTCTGTATATAGTCACTGTGTTACATGTTTACAGGTGCATTCTGTATATAGTCACTGTGTTACATGTTTACAGGTGCATTCTGTATATAAGAACTGTGTTACGTGTTTACAGGTGCATTCTGTATATAGTCACTATGTTACATGTTTACAGGCGCATTCTGTATATAGTCACTATGTTACATGTTTACAGGTGCATTCTGTATATAGTCACTATGTTACATGTTTACAGGCGCATTCTGTATATAGTCACTGTGTTACATGTTTACAGGTGCATTCTGTATATAGTCACTGTGTTACATGTTTACAGGTGCATTCTGTATATAGTCACTATGTTACATGTTTACAGGTGCATTCTGTATATAGTCACTGTGTTACATGTTTACAGGCGCATTCTGTATATAGTCACTGTTACATGTTTACAGGTGCATTCTGTATAGAGTCACTGTGTTACATGTTTACAGGTGCATTCTGTATATAGTCACTGTGTTACATGTTTACAGGTGCATTCTGTATATAGTCACTGTGTTACATGTTTACAGGTGCATTCTGTAATATAGTCACTGTGTGTCAGGACCGTACCTGTCCGTTCCTGTGTCATTCCATGAAAGTGGCAGCTGCATGAAAGGAGCTGCCCTTCTGCTGTGAACCAGCTAATAAACAGTTAAATCACCATACACACATACCTCAGGTCACGTGACACACCCATGTGGCTAACCAATAAAAGTTCCCTCCTACCTTCAAACAGGGCTTCATTGTTGTTACTTATTCCCAGGAATAAGACCTGCAAATACCAAGCTCCAGAAACCTGCTTTCCCTATCTACTCATCGTGTTTCCCCTGCTCCAAGACCCCCCAATACCCACCGTGCTCTCCAAGGAGCAACTACCCTTCCCACCGTGCTCTCCCAGGAGCAACTACCCTCGTATCTGGACTCAAGGATTGCTTTCCTCATTACCCTAAGCCAACCTGTGAGTTACAGTGTGCCCTGTCCCACAGCCCTCCTGTGTTGTTCTCCTCTCCCACAAGTGTGTGCATCCCGAGACCTGCATAACGGCCTCATCACCTGTAAGGTCAGTACCTATAAAGGTACCTACCCTGACACTGTGTTACATGTTTACCAGGTGCATTCTGTATATAGTCACTATGTTACATGTTTACAGGTGCATTCTGTATATAGTCACTGTGTTACATGTTTACAGGTGCATTCTGTATATAGTCACTATGTTACATGTTTACAGGTGCATTCTGTATATAGTCACTGTGTTACATGTTTACAGGTGCATTCTGTATATAGTCACTAGGTTACATGTTTACAGGTGCATTCTGTATATAGTCACTATGTTACATGTTTACAGGCGCATTCTGTATATAGTCACTTTGTTACATATTTACAGGTGCATTCTGTATATAGTCACTATGAAACATGTTTACATGTGCATTCTGTATATAGTTACTATGTTACATGTTTACATGTGCATTCTGTATATAGTCACTATGAAACATGTTTACAGGTGGATTCTGTATATAGTCACTGTGTTACATGTTTACAGGTGCATTCTGTATATAGTCACTGTGTTACACGTTTACAGGTGCATTTTGTATATAGTCACTATGTTACACGTTTACAGGTGCATTCTGTATATAGTCACTGTGTTACAAGTTTACAGGTGCATTTTGTATATATTCGCTATGTTACATGTTTACAGGTGCATTCTGTATTGAGGTATGTTAATAGAGATCTCTTAAGGGACTTTAGACTGGGGGAAGATTTTATGGCGTCTGGGAGGTTTTTCCATAATTGTGGTGGTTTGTAGGAAAATGAGGATCGAGCCACTTTCTTTATGTATTGTGGTATTGTAAGTAAGGTGCAGGTCCTGGATCGAAGGTTATAGGAGGAGGGAACTGCTGGGGGAAGCAGTCTATTCAGGTAGGGTGGTAGCTAGCAGTCTATTCAGGTAGGGTGGTACACAAGTTCCATAGCGCCTGCGCAGAGCGATGGATTGTAGCTGCACGCGCATGCACAGATCTGATCCATCGCTGCCTCTATGAGAACGCTCGATACAGTGATTGGTCTCAGAGGGTGACATCGGCCGCTCTCTGTGTGTGACATCACTAGTGACCGATCTGGTGACCGGCGGCTGGGAAATCCAAAATCCTGGCTGCTAGTGATGCTGTGTGGGGGTGGAGGAAACTCCTTTGTTTCACCTGGATCGGGGGAGCAGGGGGGGCACTACTCACCTCCTGACCACCATATATCTATAAAGTGATCAGGCTGTGTGAAGTGCCCCACCTACCCACGCTCCCTTTCCATTTGATTAAATTCAGGGTGTGAAGCAGAGGAATTTCCTCCGTTCGCTCATGCATCATCAGGCAGCAGGGATTTTTTTAATTTTACATCCGACAATCACCAACACGGTCACCAGTGATGTCAGCACGTGCTGCACACTGACATCATGCTCTCTCAGACCACTTGCAATACAGTAGTGAGTGTCCTGAGTAAAGCAGCCGATGCTTTGCCTCTGTGCGTGCAGCTCTGATCCACTGCTGTGCAGGCATTAATGAACTTGTTACAGAACATACACACGGTGCAATCGATGCGCTGTTTGTGTATACTATGCAATGCAATTTTTGTAGGAGTGCAAATTGCATAAAAACACTGCAGAGACGTCTGGATTTTGGAAGTCCCCAGCTGAAGGGGATGAGCAGCGCGCGGCAAAGGAGAAAAGGGCAATATTATTAGCTAAAATAAAAAACATAGAAAAAAATTATAGCGTAGATGGTGCCAACAGCATCGGCCCAATTATTTAAGGGCAAAAAGGGGTTGGGTGTCCCTTTAAGTGGGTTGGTTTGTTAGTTTGTTATAAAGTAATACAACCTATATGGAAACCAAGGACATTACGTTGCTGCTTTGGAGTTTTACGCTAGAGTCTCCTCGCCACATGGATGACACCCATTAAGACCATGAAGTGCATTAGAGTATCTAGACCAGGAATCTCAAAATATGTCCTCCCAGATATTTCTGAACTACACCTCCCATGATTCCCTGGCCATCTATCGCATGCAAAGAATTCTGGGAATTGTAGGCAATAAACATCTGGGGAAGCCCGAGTTTGAGATCCTCGATCTAGACCATAGCTTGTATCCGTAATGAGAGGCTCCACGTCGCAGTAGTTGTTCCTGAGGTCCCTGGGCGCTGAATGCATTAATCCCATGGATTTACTCATTCTATTGAAAGGTTGACACGCCGCACGCAGGAGGTAATATATCGCAACAGGTAATTTTACGTAAAATGCAGAATTTATTTCTTTAGCGGCCCCGGTAGCGTAACTCTCCCCCGTGACATTTTTCTAGGCACCAGATTAGTGAAAGCAATCTCTATCCCTGAATTCCATCTCTTCCATAATTGAAATCTCTCCCACCGGGGCCGTGCGTCTTCCCCTTAAAGTCATTTTCGCTCGTTGACATTCAGGAGAGAATAATCTACAGCGAGCCTAGAAACCATTTTCACCAAGCTCACCGTCGCACAGCTTCACGGTGGCATAATGTGACGTTATGTAAGGTCAATACCAGACATCCTTCCCAATACTGGATTAAAAACAATATCTTTAAACCCACAGAACCCTATCAGGCCTGGAGGAACTGGTGAACTGCAGCCCGATCATGCCTGGAGGAACTGGAGAACTGCAACCCGATCAGGCCTGGAGGAACTGGAGAACTGCAACCCGATCAGGCCTGGAGGAACTGGAGAACTGCAGCCCGATCATGCCTGGAGGAACTGGAGAACTGCAACCCAATCAGGCCTGGAGGAACTGGAGAACTGCAGCCCGATCAGGCCTGGAGGAACTGGAGAACTGCAGCCCGATCATGCCTGGAGGAACTGGAGAACTGCAACCCAATCAGGCCTGGAGGAACTGGAGAACTGCAGCCCGATGAGGCTTGGAGGAACTGGAGAACCACAGCCCGATCAGGCCTGGAGGAACTGGAGAACTGCAGCCCGATCAGGCCTGGAGGAACTGGAGAACTGCAGCCCGATCAGGCCTGGAGGAACTGGAGAACTGCAGCCCGATCAGGCCTGGAGGAACTGGAGAACTGCAGCCGTGTAATCCTAGGTGATAAATCACTTTGTTGGGTCATTAGTTAATTTACATTATTATTCATTAGCTTGTTATTAAATACCTGATTCTAATATATAATTATGTACAATTTGCGTCTACACCTGACCTTCACCCAGCTTGTTGGACATGCCTTACCAAAATCACGGGCATTATTATGGAGGTGTCTCCACTTTGTTTTTTCAGTTGTGAAGGTATCCACTCTTCTGGGAAGGTTTTCCATGAGATGCTGGAGTTTGCCTGCAGGGGTTTGTGCCCATTCAGTCAACACAGCATTTGTGAGGTTGGGCATTGATGATCGACACAATGATCTGGTTTGCAATCTGTCTACACCAAACTTGCCATACCAAGTCTTCATGGAGCTCGCTTTACACTCAAAGGCAGAATCATGGTAGAACATGGCCAAAACGTGACAACAAAGCTGATAGGCATATAGTTGATAGGTAAGACGAACTTTCATGGAACAAAGAGGCCCAAACCCAGAAAAATAGCACCAACCATTGTCCCTCCTCCACCCAAGGGAAAAGGAATCCTATAACTGTTCTGCTTTACAGTCTCTGATCTCAACGTGTGTCAGTGCAGATTTCCTGAGAATGTACTGGATTTTTTGCTCTAACAATGGATTAAGCTGAAGCACCTGAACCTATTCAACAGCGGGGGAATCCACAAACTTTAGGACATTCATAAAATGATGATTATCCATTCGTTCGTATCCGACTTGAGGTGATTCTATAAGCCGTCTCTCTCTACATACTTTCTGTTTTTGAGCTTTCCACCTGTAGCTGGTCTGTGCATAGACCAATATCCATTTTGATGGTGTCCATCAAGTGCTTTTTGGTGGCCTCTTCTTCTTGCTCCACTGGCTAAACCAAGTATTATTGGTTTCTGCAATGAATCTTATCACATCCCGTGGCCAAAGTAAGGGAGTCGAAGCCCGATTATCTCCCCTCAAGTTTCATCTTTGCCTTTATGTGTTGTAGAACCTCTTTGTTGGTGACCATCGCCTTTAAGGTATCCATAAGAGTCTTCAACAGCTCAACTCTACAACATCAATTCTCCTCTGATCAGCTTTTTTTAGGGTTCCGCTTTCACACCCATACAACAATAATAGGTGTAACACAACTGTATGAACCAGGTTGCATTTAGTTTTGAGGCCGATGTCTTTACCCCTTCAGATTTTGGCATACTCAACATGTGATGTCAGATCGGCCATGTTTTCCTGGACATATCATTTATTCATGCTGATGGGCATTGCATGAAAAATGCTACCCTGCAGCATGTATAATCCATACTATGCAGGTAATACTCGCGAGATCGCACAGGGCTAGAATCCCGGCAGTGCAACCCTCCATGTAGTCTTATGGACTCCAGGAGGTAATACTCACGGTGGCGTGAAGATGCATCGTTCCGGGGCAAGGTGCTGAAGTAGCACCTGCCCCTGAATGTCATGCTAAAATGGGGGCCCATAGTGAGCCAAAGTATGTGAAGGCCCTTAGAAAGCACAACGTTACAAGGTTTGTGAGTGTCTCACAAGGCATTAGCTGGATGGTGCCATTACAGAGGATACGAATTAGTCTTTTATCACCCAAAAAGGACGGCCAGAAAAGAAATATCAATACAGCGTCCTCTGTGCGAGAAGAACCACAGCCCCCGACGATCACTTCCCTTGATGTTGCGCGATATCACGGCCCTCACTTTGCTCAATTAAATACAATGTATCAGAACACAACATTCGTTCCTATCTTACCTGATGATGAATGTGTGGTGGTGACGGTGATCAGGTCGCTTTCGGTGACGGATCCACAGCTGTATTCAGACAGAGTCCCGATCACAGTGACCGGTGCGATGCTCGGGTGACGCAGAGCTACTTTCAAAGGGGCCAAATGGTTGTACTGGACAGAGGACAAACACCCAACGAATCCAAGCGCGTTCGCTTTGGAAACTTCAGAATCCAGACCAGGGCTATCTGTCAGAACAATGAACCATAAGTCAGAGATTTGGAATCGTTTTACCACAATAAAGTTCTTGTGGAAGACGCCGCGGTATTTTTGAAATCTACCATTGCGAATAAATAAATACACACATCATTTGCCTTTGTTGAAGGAGCACCACCACGTACACAAGCTGTGACTCGATTTTGTATGTATTACAAAAACACATTATAAAACACATGACAAAACACATGATAAAACACATGACAAAACATTATAAAATACATGACAAAACACATGATAAAACACATGACAAAACACGTTACAAAATATATTATAAAACACTTTATAAAACACATTATAAAACACATGATGAAACACATGACTAAACTTTATAAAACACATAACACATATGATAAAACACATGGCAAAACACATTATAAAACACTTTATAAAACACATAACACATATGATAAAACACATTATAAAACACTTTATAAAACACATAACACATATGATAAAACACATTATAACACACATGCTGCAGTTTGTTTGAAATCATTGCACATAAAAAGGATAACGGATAGGTTTTTTATCTGCTGTTTCCATTTTCTGGATTTTTCCCATGATGCAACATTCACTAAAATCTTAGTCTGTGGTATAGGATAAAGCGGTAGTGAAGATACAATGGGGTGGGGGAGGGTAGGTTAAGACAAGGCTGCAGGGGATCTATTATGGGTGTCAAGGCTAAACGAGGTAAAAGATGTCTGCTGAATGAGAAATGATAGTGGGCCGTAAACACTTTAATCTACCCCTTGGTTCTGTCCTTTGAACACATCCCTCACAATGCTATTAGCCGGTTTCCTGGACTTTCAGACCCATTCATTCCATTCTATGGCCAAAGCCACACAGCGAGGAGCAAGTGATGGAAAGATACCACACAAAATATCACACAATGGATGAAACATATAGATTAAAATATTTTCTAATATTTTAGAAAACAAAACACATGTATCAGCAACATCAAATAAACACAATAAGGACATTTCTTTTTTTTGGTGGTACCGGCCCTTTAACATTTCTGCAAACTTGCTAAAATCTTCTGAACAGGAGAAATGAATCCAAGTGCCTGAGCAATATGCTCGGATTTGAAAGATATTCATGTAAAGGCCGTATCTTGCTGCAAAACCAGAATATTCTGGATCTAATGGTTAATATGTGATCCCGGAACCAACAGATAATGTGTTATGACAGCTTGTTGATGTGAGGAGAAATCTAATTTTCATTATTTAGTCACAACGGATTTTTTTTCCGTTCCTGCGGCACACCCGAGAATTGCATCAAATTAGGTTTTCCCACCTTGGTTTTGATCAGCAGCAATAAGAGAAAAGGAAAGGATGGACCTGGAGGACACCAGGAATTCATTTTCCAGGCTGTGTTACAATGTAGCTGACACAGATTCTCATCAGAGAGCAAATGTTTATGTAAATATTTGTATGGGTAAAGAAAACAGACTAAAAATAAGGTAACGATTTGTAACGACAACTGAAATGGAAAGTGAAAGAACCATAAATGTAAAACAACAAGAATTTATAATATAAGAAGACTGGAAAGCACTGGGGTGCGCAGCCGGTGCATTAGGGTGTTCACGCATGGAACAATTATTAATTAAAAACGTCTGTTTAGAAGATTTTGCACAAAATTCACATTTTCACTAGAAATTACAAATAGAGGTACAGTCAGTTTTTATGATATTCATCATGAATCAAATAATGGACATATAAAATATCAATGTAAGCAGGAAAGAGGACCTCTTCACCCAACATTAGGGTGTGCCTGGGCACACTACGCACACCAGCTGTGTGAAGTTGGCACCCTATGTTTGTAAAACCTGAATGGTTTGTGCTGATTTGTGCCGCAAAAATGAACGTTTGTGCCGGTTTGGTTTTGAAGCTATTGCACATTTAATTTTAAATTATGTGACTTCAAGCCACGCCCACTTTGCACCCCATGTTATTAAATTTTAAAAACAAATATACCATTTGTTTGTGCTACGTTAGGGCATTTGTCAACAAATAAATGCCCTAAGATATGCTAACATAGCACTTCTTTAACAGCCCTTTTATTAAAGCTTGAATTAATGTGAGGGAGAATTCCCAGTTGAAGATTTCACCTATGGGTTTGCTGGATAAAATATATATAAATGGGAACAGGGGAGAAAGAAGAGTGAAATGTATGCAAAAACATATGGCTTACCAGAGTAATTTGTTTTTAAAAAATACCAATAATGTTACAATAGCAAGAACATTTTGATTTTTCCTTGCTAAACCCTATACTGAGCCAGGGGATGAATCCAAAGGATGTATCAGGAGGGGCACTATGTGTCATTACCAACACAGTAAACTATAATTAATATGGCAATTGGCAGTGAAAGTACTACAGATGGCCATTTGGGTAATGGGCGTCTGACCTACTACGCATGCGCATTACGTCAGGCATATACCAAGATACCGTCGGTAGTAATATGTCCGTTGCTCCCCCCCCCCCCCCGCTGGATCCACCACTGTAATGCACACTATCTCTGAAACCAAACCGGCAGAAACGGTCATTTTTGCAGCACAAACGTAGCACAAACAAATGGTATATTTGTTTTTAAAATTTAACAACATGGGGTGCAAAGTGGGCGGGGTTTCATCAACTTTAATGTACAATATCTCTGAAACCAAACTGGCACAAATGTTCATTTTTGCAGCACAAACCAGCACAAACGTAGCACAAACAAATGGTATATTTGTTTTTAAAATTTAATAACATGGGGTGCAAAGTGGGCGTGGCTTGAAGTCACATAATCTAAAATTAAATGTGCAATAACTTCAAAACCAAACCGGCAAAAACGTTTGTTTTTGCGGCACAAATCAGCACAAACGTAGCACAAATGAATGGTATATTTTTATTCAGGTTTTACAAACATGGGGTGCCACAGCTCGCACACCCCCTGCACACGCCTAAGCTGGAAATTATACAAAATCATACAAAACAAAATCAAAAGACACGATTCCAAAGTGGGCATTAATGTAGCGCCTTGATATTTAATCGTTAGCGCTAGGAGAAGTAGGTTTAACATCTGGCATCGATATTCCAAAGCTGACGTTACACTGGTGTGACAGTAGTTTGAGCCTCGCAGCTTTCACGCTTGCTGTACATTGTGCTCCCCATGTAATATATAGGATAGACGTGTGCACAATGGAAAAATAAGTTTTGTTTCGGATAGATTCATTACATTGTTTAATTTGTTTCATTGCATTCGTTATGTTACTGTGATTTGTATTTTGGATCGATTCGTTCGTTCATTTTTATTGGTAATTTGTATCTCATTTTTATTAGTTATTTCATATTTTGGACTGATTCGTTATTTCATTTTTATTAGTTATTTCATATTTTGGACTGATTCGTTATTTCATTTTTATTAGTTATTTTGGAATGTAAAACCGATTAATTAATTTCTTAGATTAGGGTTAAGAAAAAAGATATGTAACCCCCTGTCTTTGGTGCTGAAACCTATTCAGTACCAAGGACAGCAGCCTCGCGGGGCTCCGGAGCCAGCAGAACTACTATTCTTGGTGATGAAACATATTCAGCACCATAGATAGCAGCTCCGTGGGGCTCTGGGTGCCCCGCTGAGCTGCTGCCATTGGTGCAGAATAGATTTCAGTACCAGACTGAAGGAAAGAAAAAATAAATGTATTCAGCAAAGAAAAAAAGCCTAGTTTTAAAATAAATTTGGAATCCAAAAATTTCACCAAAAACCCCGAGAAGAATGCCTTAAAAAATGAAGAGACTTTTTGCTGCAAGTGAAAAGAAAAAAAGGGTTGAATACGATGTAAACATGGAGATGGTAAGGAACGATATGCAAGCGCACATTACCCTGCTTACCGTCTCCATGTTAGCGAGGGATGAGTGTCCATTTAAGTAAATTATTTATTTAGTTATTTATAAAGTGTTTTACCAGGAAGGATACATTGAGATTTCTCTTGTTTTCAGTTTGTCCTGGGTTCAAGAATATTGAATTGTTACAGAAACACAAACTATTAAAATGTAAGATATTAAAAACACAAATATACAGATTAACCCAGAAAATAAATATATAAAATAATAAACAAAAAAGGTTTTATTTTATCTGATTAATTGAGTTTATAATGTGCCAACTAATAGATATTAATAAACATTCGTTAGCTGCAGCCCTGGTCTTCCTGACGTTAGTGTAGCAGCGTATGATCTAAAGTTGATTTCTGGCAGCAACTGGAGAAACAGATAAAAAAAAAAAAAAAACCGAGCAATGTCTGCAGCGATAAAACACTGTGATGTGCTCCGGCTCCTGACGGGCATGATGAGAGTGTCATGCCAGGCTGCTGCAGTCTGTTTTAGCCGCGGGCAGCCCGTGGCTCGCTCTCCTTGTAGACCCTCTCGTTCTCTGAAAATGAATTGTTGATCTCATTCGAAGCCCGGGAGCGTCTGCTCTTCTAGTAGCGCGCACTTTCTGCGATTGTCAGAAGTCATTACTCAGCTGGTCCAACAGCACCGAGTGATGCCGCGTGGTGAAATATACCCACTGCATAGAGATAAGGGGGAGAGCTACGAGTCCAAGGTGAGGCCTGCTCGCCGCATCGCTCACTCACTGTCTTCCTGTGCAGGCGAACGGGTAAAGTATCTCCCCGATTCCAGGATCTGCAGAGAACTGCTCGGTGCTCATCAAAACAAAGGATATAAAACAAACACAGGCCCTCCGTGCGCCGCCTGGCTGGATAAAGCGCGCTTACATCATCTAAACTGAGTGAAGAAGCTGAAGAAAATGTATTTTGAGTCAAACATATTGTAGCAAAAACATTTCGAGTTGGCTCTTGTAACACCCACAGAACCTGAAACCACAAGGGTCTCCCAGAAAACCACTCCAAGCTTAAACCCAAAACATACAATAAAATTCAGCATTCACCGCAGGGTCCCCGAAGTGCAGGGAAAAGCCGCCGAATGGATATGAAAAATCACCAAAATATTGCTGAAAATCAATCAATGAAATGTGAAAAAACCGTATCGATCCGAAACGCCGCAGAAAACCCGTTGAACGTACCCGACAATTCGCCAAACACATCCAAAAAAACCCGATGATACGCCGAACACAGACCGGCCAATGGAAAAAGCTGGCAAGCCGTCGAACGACTCCACCGTGAAGGGGTAAAAATTTTAAAAAAAGGATTTTTTTTTGCAAAAAAGTCTAAAAAAAATCCCAAAAACAAAATAAATAAAGATACTTTTTGCTTCAGATTAAAATAATAAACCGTTTATTAGATATTGGATTAAAACGGGAATATTTTTAACATTGAAACCTATTGGATTCTCCTGATTAAACCTGCCGAATGAAACCACTGAACATCAGTGCATTTCACTGACATTTCTCTGCTGTTCAATGTGAATAGATTAACCATTGCTTCTCTATGGGGGATTTCACTGCTGCCGAATCGCACCAAACGGCACCCCTGGCGCTGTCCATGGCCTGTGGTGCTGTATACAACAGATTCTCGCAAATCGCAAGAGGGCGAGTGGAAATTTTCAGGCCTTAATGAAACAGCAATAAATAACTGCAACCAAAAAAAAAGAAGATGCTACCTCTGATGCACTTACTGATCACTTATAATGATCTCTATTACTTCCACTATGGTAAGAATATCAAGACTAGTATTTATTTATTTATTGATAAAGTATTTTCCCAGGAAGGATACATTGAGATTTCTCTTGTTTTCACTATGTCGTGGGAGAACATTGAATTGTTACAGTCGTTACAGAAACACAAATATATCATTACGGAAAACAAACAAATATAATCAAACAGAGCAACAAAACTTCTGATTGAGCAAAACATTCTTCACTGTCCTGAGAATGTTGGAAAAAAAATCCAGCAGTCCGCGGAATGAAGTTTATTATATGGAGATCTTTGCGCTTAGCGTCTGTTTTACGGTAAGATTGTATTACATCGGCAGTGATAGCTCAGTTGGTCAATTCACCAACCGCAAGACCTGTTTGTAATCCCACCTGTTGAATCAACTCACAGTGGTTTGTGCTTCTGTCAAGGGTGAACAAATTAGAAACATTGAGGTAGAAAAAAAAGAAGAAGATAAAAATGGAACAATTTTCTCCATGACATTTTAAAATCAGGTTAACAATGTGGCCTCGTACGTTCATTGAACGATGAATTATTCAGCGAAGCTCACAAAGCAATTACTCCTGTTAACGTGTATCACTATACTGAAAGTGATGTTACATAACCTCACATCGGAGTAACCATGTCACCTCCACCAGGGAATCGCAGAGCCCGGCTCGCGTGCTCTGTCCGCAGACACATGGTGAAGCCACTGTGTGCAAGATGTTTTATTCACTGCTTTAAATCAGGTGTAATTTGCAACAGCATTGCATTTATTATATTTTAATTCCCGAAGCCATGAAAGCATTGGGGCCATATTACATTCATCATCTTAAAACAGGGGCACTAAGGTGGATAATGTGCGCCTGCAGGTTTCTCCTTAGCGCCCTGTTTTTAGCGTGATATTACGGTGCAGGTGCTAATCCAGCAGCCTGCCCTGCAACTCGGCGCTAAGCCTCGGCATGCTCGAGGTAGCGCTAAGTGCCGTGGTGAGCATCCCCTCCATGTAGTCCATAGGACTCCATTGAGGCTTCCACTGCCGGACACATGACCTACAGGATCTCCAGCAAGTCGGCGGAGTGATCGCAAAGGGAGACTGGGGGACTATTTTCCCCCAGTCTCTCTCTGGTCCCGGCGGCAAGAAGAGGCGTATGGAGCTGCCGTTCTCGCCGCAGGATGGAAGGTGAGTATGTGATTTTTGGGCTTTTTTTCAGCTAGTGCTGACGGATTCCTCAGAAGCCGTATCACTTTGCACCAGCTCCAAGCTGTGAATAACTTTTCAGTAACCGCAGCCGGACGGTAATTAGTGTTAGGACTTTGTAATCCTAACGCTAATTAACACTTTGCGCTCTCTGTGCTTAACATGGGGAGCGCAAAGTATAGTAACCTCGCGCTGAAAAGTGCAAGACTCGAATCGCTAACGGTTTGTTAGCCTAGATGCAAAAAAAGTGAGAAGCTGTGGACATTATATAATCACTACCTAAGTAGTAAGAAGTAACTTAATTCCCGGAAAACGAAAGATGTAAGTAACGAGGTCACAGGAGACTTCAGGGTTTGCACCTCCTCAGAGGTTAGAATACAGCTATACCACTGGAAGCAGCCAGAGGGATACAAGTGTCAACCTGGGATAATGGATAAAACTTAACTTTTAATATAAATAAAGAAGAAGAAAATACAACCAAACAGACCAACAATTGTGTCACATATACCTTTCACTAGGCTTGTGCACCGATTTTTTTTTCGATTCGGTTTGATTTTTCGGATTTTTAAACTTTTCGATTCGGCTCGTTTCGACCGATTTCTGTTTCGATTCGGTTCGGCTCGACTCGTTTTTCGTGTACATATTTTTTCGGAATATCGACCATTTTTCGTATTTTCGTGTCACTTTGCTCGTTTTTTTGTATCGACTTTTCGTAATTTCGGAAATTTTCGTTTTTCGGAATTATACATGTTTTCGGAATATCGACCGTTTTTCGTATTTTCGTGTCACTTTGCTCGTTTTTTGTATTGACTTTTTGTAACTTCGGAAATTTTCGTTTTTTTCGGAACGTCTGTTCTCCTCGTTTCAAAGCAATAAATTTCGATTTGGCACATTTCAAGTCCATTCGAAAATTCCGAAAATATTTCGTTTCGGCTCGGAAAACTTCATTTTCGGATCTAAAAATTTTCGGAAATTCGGCCGCATCCGAAAACACGAATCGGGAAATTTCGTGAAAATTCCAAAATTCCGAAACCCGAAACGCACATCCCTACCTTTCACATTTAAAAACAAAGACTAGATATTAGTGGCAAGTAATTGCTGTGTGGGATATGATACATTTTGTTTAACTTATGCTCCCAGATTTGTATAGATTTGTAATCATAAGGGTGGACCAACATATCTCCAACACTCACACCATTACAAGACAAGGGTACCCGTCAGGCAGAAATGCAAAGCAGACCCATGTAATATCTGGATCTCATAACAATTCTTTAAGGGGGTCTCTGAGTATATAGAGATGCCTTTTGATCAACAATTCACAAGATATTCAATTCCGTTACAAAAACTCCATCTGCATCTAAACTAGATAACCCAATCAATGATTTCTAAAAGAACGGTCCCTGTCTAGAGACGCACCCGACGCGTGTTTCGCCAAGACTGGCTCGTCAGGAGTGCTTGAAAATGTGAAAAGATAAGCTGCTATTTAAATCCTTTTCATTTGGCTTTAATTTACTCATTAACCAATAGGGAGATAGGGTCTAAATCCTCCCTAATTTGTGACGTGTCACGTAGTGATTGACATCCTTTCTCCCCAATCCTAGGGCTCTATTACATTCTTCGTGCACTTTTTTGCACGCGCGCAAAAGTGCATTAGCGTGAGGGGCAAAACCCTTTGCGCTGAACGTCGTATTGCGACGTTCGCGCATATGATGCGCGTTAATGTCTAACGTGAGTTACCCTGCGCGAGCGAAAGTTCGTCCGCGCATCCCATACTTAACATTGTGAGCGCAAATGCGTTTGTGCGCTGGTACGCAGCTGGTATTACAATCGATGCGCAACTTTTTACGAACGACGTTTGCGCTCATAATTTTAACATTTTTTAAAAGCTGGTGGTAACGACAAATGTGAACGTTCTGGCCGAAACGAAAAACACCAGCAGCAAAAAAAAATACAGCAAAGTATAGTTACACATTCTACACATACCCAAACAATGTGAATTTGTGCGTGTTTTTATTATTGCTGCAGCATATATACTCAGATTTACTTTGACAGGTGCAAAAACTGAACGGGAGACAAATTGGTTTCATAATTCTGATTGGCTGAATCGCGTGAAAAAACAGTCTGCCCACCGATTTCAGTGCGCAGCGTTAATTTGCGCTCTTTTTTACACGCGACATTTTCGGACGGATGAAAAAAAATGCGCTCGGATCGTAATACCTGCGTTAATTTATGCACGTTAACTTTTAACGCTGCACGCAAAAACAATTGTGCTGAGCGTACGAATTTGCGCGGAGAATGTAATAGAGCCCCTAAAGTTTTGTATAGTTCAGTTGCTATGGTAACCCGTTGTTGTATTTTTGATATAATTGACTAGATCTACTTGATAAGGAATTATCAATGGATGCCAAAGGATATTGTTAACAATCCTCTAATAAAGTCCAACAAGTGTGCATCAATGTTGGAAATAAACAACTAACCACCACGATCATCTCCTAGGCTCCTGACTTGTATCCCTCTGGCTGCTTCCAGCGGGATGGCTGTATTCTAAGCTGTGGACATTTGCATATCCTACCCAGAGTTCTATGCTGCATATGGGGAATGTAGCACATGAGCTCTGTGAAGCAGTTCTCTGAATTGTTGTGATGTGTAAATGTGTTCTGCAAATATAAACTTTACTATATATATATATATATATCACAATTTCTTGGGCACAGTTCTTTGATAAGTAAGCTAGACAACCATAGAACACAGATCTTGTGGAAGCCCTGTAGAGTGAAAGAAAAGGTAGTTGGTGAGACCCGGTATAACTCTTATCTCTAAAGTACAGACCTGGAAATATGGGGGAGGTTATATAGTTGCTCGGTGTGGGTTCACACCAAACCGCGTACAGCAGAAATAGACTAGTGGCTCAAAGACAAGGCAACACTAGCAAATACAAGCAATTTCACAATGTAGAGCAGCACCCCCACCATGCAAAGCCAGGCACAGGCAGGTGCAACCACGATCCATGGTGTGACCACCTTCAAGATACTTGCAGAACAAAAGAAGAATTGGACATGCCACTTAACCTACTTTTTTCGACAGGATTATTAGACAGCAGGACTACAGAACAGTAACGTTTCGGCAAGAACTAGCCTTTGTCAAGCTGGACAGACCACATTGCTGTGCTGTAGTAGTGTGGTCCAATACATCTGCCTGATTAAGGAGATTAAGTGAATGGACCAGTTCTTCTTTGTTCTGCAGATATCTTGGAGGAGGTCACTCCTTGGATTGGGATGGCATCTGCCCGATCCAGTACTTCGTTATGTGGATATCTTGGAGGAGGTCACTCCTTGGATTGGGATGGCATCTGCCCGATCCAGTTCTTCGTTATGTGGATATCTTGGAGGAGGTCACTCCTTGGATTGGGATGGCATCTGCCCGATCCAGTTCTTCGTTCGGTGGATATCTTGGAGGAGGTCACTCCTTGGATTGGGATGGCATCTGCCCGATGCAGTTCTTCGCTCCTTGGATATCTTGGAGGAGGTCACTCCTTGGACTGGGATGGCATCTACCCGATCCAGTTCTTCGTTCTGTGGATATCTTGGAGGAGGTCACTCCTTGGATTGGGATGGCACCTGCCCGATCCAGTTCTTCATTCTGTGGATATCTTGGAGGAGGTCACTCCTTGGATTGGGATGGCACCTGCCCGATCCAGTTCTTCATTCTGTGGATATCTTGGAGGAGGTTACTCCTTGGATTGGGATGGCATCTGCCCGATCCAGTTCTTCGCTCCTTGGATATCTTGGAGGAGGTTACTTCTTGGATTGGGATGGCATCTGCCCGATCCAGTTCTTCGTTCTGTGGATATCTTGGAGGAGGTCACTCCTTGGATTGGGAAGGCACCTGCCAGATCCAGTTCTTCCTTCAATCCGTGAATAACATTGACAAGTACAACTCAAAGATTTCACAGGAGTTAAAAATGTCGGTGCTCAGAGAATACACTCAAATAATTATCCAAATGAACCCCATGCTCTATAAGCGTGGAATAGCATTATTTGTCAATCAATAACTTTACATCATGTTAGTGCTGAGCGAGGCTACAGCTTCTTAAGTAAATAGCTTAGAAATAATAGTATGAGCCGACTGGATGATCTGTAAATTGCCCGTTGGTTTCCCGTGTTATGAGGGGAATAACCTCCCATCTTTCTGGACACTGCATAGGAGACAGGATCAGCATATAGTTACTTTTCTGGCTACCCAGTCCAGGAGCGACTGACCATTCTGTTCCAAGTCCCCAACTACATTATTTGACATCTACAGGTGACCCTGGAGTAAATGTCAAATCCACGCGACTTCATAGTATTGTATTTAATACAGTTATAATTCCAGATTGTTTGTAGGATTCCATAAGGAAAATAAACTTGTCCTTGAGCTCTTGGGCTCTGCTAGGTCTGCTCTGGGGACGGCGTATCCACTTCTAGCTGCTTCCACTGTGTGCGTCTTAAAAATGTGTTAATCATTTAAAGAACGTGTTGCTCTGCTCCGTTGGCTACAGATCCATTTCATGCCGGAGGATTTCCACAGCTGTAAACTGAATTCCTCTTCCAGTTCACTTGCGCTTTAATCAATAAGTAAACGGAGGCAGTTCTGTCTCGGAGTGTCTCACTTTTCAAGCGCATAAATCATTTATTAAAAAATTCATGAGTCACAACGTAAAAGCATAACGGTACCTCACGACCCATTCCGGCAAGGGAAGCGTCAGACGAAAAATTCTCTACTACGGCCAATTGGGTTTAACAACCCTGGAGAAAACAAGACTTAACAGCCAACGTTTTACTACCTCAAAACAGGATCAGTGGTTGAAGATGTGACTCCAGATGACCAATGGTATATTATAGTGCCAAATGGTAAAGTATGACATCCCAAGCTTTTGAGAAGAATGTGACCCTACTGGTGGCACATGGCAGCCAGTGCTCTATAGTAAACTAAAATGTCCCAAGTTTGGGAAGCGTGTGATCCTATTGGTGGCACACGAAGAGTCAGTACTCAATGGTAAAGGATAATGTCCTGGGCTTTGAGAAGAGCATGATCCAATGTACAGTCTGGAAGTTGGCTCCATCAATGGTTTAAGAATTTGCCTTCCCAAAAGAATTTGCAGCCCTACTTTTGTAGGGTCCCCTGTATGAGATATTGACCAGCCAGATGATTGAGAAGATCGAGAAGATGAACTTTAAAATCGACAAAGTATGGTGGAACGCCGCTTAATGAGGAATCACCACGGTTTACTCATTTTGAAAAGTAAGGTGGCAATGCTGCATGTCGAAACGTCAACTCTCTTGTGGAATTTTCTTTCTGTGGATCGTCGATGTTCACCGAACTTGCAACAAAGTTGATTTGTAACATTAAGGCTTATTGAATTACTCCTTTTTAGCTGATCTTGTCTTTTTGTCACTGACGCCACTAGTTTATGCTTAGAAAGAAACTAAAGTAAACTGTAATCGAGAAAACGGGGAGAGACCGGGACGGCCAAACATTAAGGAAAGGAGAATTCACTAGAATCACCCAACAGCTCAACCTTATCTACTCTTGTGATAAAACCACCTGCCTGTACAGGGTCCATACAGCTATGCACTGCCTGCTTTCTGACTTAAAGGAACACTATTGAAAGATAGAGTGTCCCTTTTTGGTCCTTAAATAATTGGGCAGATCGTGCTGACAGCCTCTGCCCAATAATTTTTTCTTTTTTTTAAGTTTGGTTTTGGGGTGATTTTACTCCCCTTTACTCCCTCGCCACGCAAAGCTCCTCCTCTTCGGCTAAAGCTCCTCCTCCCAAACCCGGAGGTCCTTAAAGCTTTTCCACGCAATTTGTGCTCCTATGCAACGTGAGTATTTTCAGAGCCGCAGATTACACAGCTCTACGAAATGTGCACACTTTAAATACACAAGTTCGGTAGCGCCTGCGCAGAGCGATGGATCGGAGCTGCACGCGCATCCACAGAACTCTTCCATCGCTGCCTCTTTGAGAACGCTCGCTGCAGCGATTGGTCTCAGAGAGTGATGTCAGCAGCTCTCTGTGTGTGACATCACTAGTGACCAGCAGCCAGGAAATGAAAAATCCTGGCTGCTGATGACGCTGGTTGGGGTGGAGAAAACTGGGGGAAGCTGGGAGAGGGGAGAATATTTACAGCCTGACCACTTTATAAATGGTCAGGAAGAGTAGAGCGTTCCTTTAAGGATTTAATGGGTTATATATTATAATGACAATACGTTCATGTTTTGAGATGAATGGTAGGTATGGGGTAGAAGATCTTTATGTACACATACCCCACTGGACCTTATCTAGGGAATTATTGTATAATAAAGGAGTGGCTGTCCCTGCAGAATGGGGAATGCTGTTGGTCTTGGTGGTGATGCCAGAGAATTTGGTATATTTGGAAACACCCTCCTGCATGCGTGATATAGAATCTGGTCTCTCCTCATTCAGAGTCTGGTTGACACGTTGGGCGTTTGTGCCTCATCCAGTTCTAGTCGAGCCGCTACTCATGCACTGCTGATGTAAACGGACTGCAGCACTTTACTCCATGAATGCATTTTAAAGGCATTAGATCAGGTTAATTCAATTATTCTAAGAGCTGCCTCTTGTCCCGTCCAATCAGCCGTCTCCCTTTGATTTGCATCTTGATCCTAACTGACGTTCAGTAATTGTACAAAACTGTGATTTACTGAGTAAACAATTAGGTCAGCGCGGCACACCTTCACGTAGCGACTTAGCGGAACCTGGAATTAGATTTATTGCCACTAATACAATTGCTTAAAACAAAACAATTACTTAAGCGCCGGGGCCGCTACATCAAACGTTATCACAACAAAGAGATACATTGCATTGTCTTCAGACATGGCTTTCTCTTATTTTTGTGAGACACATACGTAAAGGATGATCAATAATACGAGAAAAATCGATCCCGTTTGTGAATATTCCAATAATTGCAACAAAATAAACCAAAGTCCTGTCTAGCGGGGGCTTCAACGGGGGACAAACACAACAAACTAAATGTTCCTGTCTAGCGGGGGCTTCAACGGGGGACAAACACAACAAACTAAATGTTCCTGTCTAGCGGGGGCTTCAACGGGGGACAAACACAACAAACTAAATGTTCCTGTCTAGCGGGGGCTTCAACAGGGGACAAACACAACAAACTAAATGTTCCTGTCTAGCGGGGGCTTCAACGGGGGACAAACACAACAAACTAAATGTTCCTGTCTAGCGGGGGCTTCAACGGGGGACAAACACAACAAACTAAATGCTAAATGCTTAATGTCCGGAGCACTGTCCCAAGAGAAGGGACGCGGGAGCTTCCCTGTCCCAGTATTTACCCAGTGACGGCTTTCCTTATCAAGGTCAATTAGTGACTGATACGTGTGATTCTTATAAAATAAACAATCTCATGGAGTGAGACAATCTGTAACAGCCAGCACGGCCAACATCCAGGACAGCAAGTGTGATATGTGTCACTGCCAGAAAATAAATTAGGAGCATAGTCACATTTTAACAAATTGGTTTTTTTTTATGTATTTATTTAGCCATTTCAAGACAACCGCACCAAGAGCCCTATTACATAGTTAATGCTAACATGGAGATGGTTCGCAGGATAATGTGCGCTTGCAGACTTTCCCTTACCGTCTCCATGTTAGCATCTTATTCCAGGGAACTTGTTATCTCAGTACCTCACCCCAGAACGCAGCACTTAACTTACTCCCCTGACACTGCAGTAAGGCGTCCGTGCCACCGTGAGTATCAAGTCCTGGAGTCCATAGGACTCCAAGCAAGCCTTCACTTCCACACCGCGAGCTCTGCTCGACCCTGCTCTCGCGAGATCGTGCAGCGCTGCAGAGTGAACGTGGATGGAGACTAGGAACTATTTGCTCCCAGTCTCACTCTGCTCCTGGTGAGAATCAGTGTTGGATCGTGCCACCCTTTTTACCGTAGGATGAAAGTTGAGTATGGGATTTAATGGGGGGGGGGGTTAGGGAGTGTTAAATGATTTTGCATTTGAAGAATCATTTAGGACCAGATTTTAGGAGGTGCTAAAAGTTTTGCTTCCACGTCCCGACGGTAAATCGCGCTGGCGCTTTCTATTACCTCACTTGTTGAGATGGTAAAAATAGATTGCACTCACTAGGTTAGGATCGGAATATCGATGCCAGACGTTAAACTTACATCTCCTAGCGCTAACGATTACATATCGAGAAGCAACATTAGCACCAACTATGGAACAGAGTCCAAAGCTTGTCCCTCTTACTGAAGAGGTTCCTACAGAAAAAAAACACTCAGATTCTAATTATATTTAGCCATGAAATTAATTCCCTTACTAATTTTTTGCATGGATTCCTGTCATTGTCATGCCAACCTTCCCTATGATCAATGTTACAAAAATATGTTAAAAAAAATAATAATAATAATTATTATTAATAAAAATAAACACATTACTATTATATTATTATATATTATTAATAATAACACTTCAATGTTGTTATCATTATTGTTAATAATAAATTATTACTATATTCAAATAAACATATTATTAATTTATTATACTATTTTATAATTAATATTATACTGATAATATTATTATTGGTTCAATGTTATTAATAATAATATATGAATACCATATTGATAAAAAAATAAACACTGTATAATTAATATTTTTATAAGAGTAATGGTTCATTATTATTATTATTATTTAATGTGGTTTTATTTTTATGAATATTTATTTATTATGATTAATACAATGGAATTATTATGAATAATAGTACTAACTAATAATGTTGTTATACATACAATATCTGTGCCATACAGTTAGCATAGATACAATTTTCTTTTCTTTATAAAAATAATGCATTTGCCTTCCCCCCCCCCCCCATTCTTTCTTGGCATTCACCTGAATCAACAAATGTAAGTATTACTGAATAATTATTTATTAGAAATACGTTTTACTAATAAAACGCCAAGAATCTCACACGGGGGATTTAAAACCAGAAACACTGGAGGTTTGCATTAAACCATTGTAAATGCTGTAAATGATAATTAAATTATTCTAGTTCTGTTCCAGCATAATCATTATATTCTACTTAATAATGTTGCAGAAAATAACACACTAGATTGTTTTCCTGATAAACGTCTTCAAATTATTTAACGTAAAAGCCACGTTTTCAAAGACTAATGTGCGCTCTGGTTTGGCGACATTGAAGGATACAATTACATTGGTCTCCGACGTTTACTGCATCATTAATTAACAAAGCGTGGGATGTTATGATGGAAAACAACAGTTAATACATAATAAGATACTGAATAAAACTGAACCTGTGAACAAGAGCAAGGGCAAGGGCATGCTGGGAAGTGAACATCTGTATCGATTAATACTAGACTAAAATAAAAGAAGATAAAAAATTATAAATGGCATAAAAAATGGTAAATACAAAAGCAAGTCTTACTATTTGCATTTTAAGAGTCAAAACAGTATTAGAAAACGAGCTGCAATGAGAATAAAAAGGACATGAAGACATTTAATGAAATTAAAGAAATATTAAACCAGATAAATAGATACAGATAGTTAGATAGATACAGATAGATACACATAGATAGTACTAGAAAGCTAGATAGAGATTTGTTATATAGATTCATGTAGATACATATAGAGATAGATATAGACAGATAGATAGATAGATCCAGATCCAGATCCAGATACATAAATAGATCTAGATAGATCCAGATAGATAGATCCAGATAGATACAGATACATAAATATATATAGATAGATACAGATACATAAATATATATAGATAGATACAGATAGAGAGATACAGTTAGATAGCGAGATAGATAGTCGTGTCCACTACCTATCGTGAGTTCCTATTGTCCATGTCTTGCCCATATGCCCCGTGCTTGCCTTTGCTGACAGTCCTGGATCCTGCGTTTGTAAATAAAACCTCCCGTTTTCACACTGCGTATCGCCTGCCTGTCCCCCGCATCCTGGGCTCTCACCTGCCGCCTGACACTATGACCGTGACATTTCCTTTCCTTTACCTATGATTGTTTGCTATATGCTGTAGGTTTTTTCAGGCGATCCGGCAGCTGTCAGGCTCTGGGCAGAGACATCGTTTTAGCAGGACCAATGAAAAAAACTATATAAAAAATAAAGCCAGGACGGTGACTTACCTACAACTTTCCCCAATGTGAGAGACTTGATGGCCTTGAAATAGATATCCGATGAAAAGTTATGTCTTTGCTTTATGATCTTGTCCACCTGTGGAAAAAGCAGCAGAAACATTGTTCCAATTATAATTTAGAACTTGCCCCTTGACAAAGGTCATCACGTCGAAACGTTGGGTCTATCCTGACCGCTACCCCTGAGCATTGCTCAACTTGATACAAGGTAACAACAATCTATGTAGCTATTATAAAGCCTATTAGGTACCCCATGGATCTGGTCATTAAAGGGACACTATTAAAAAATAGAGTGCCTGGAGGCACATCCTGGGGAGCCCTGAGAGCAGCAAGAGATCCTGGGGAGCCCTGACAGCAGCCAGATCCTGGGGAGCCCTGAAAACAGCCAGATCCTGGGGAGCACTGACAGCATCCAGTTCCTGGGGAGCACTGACAGCAGCCAGTTCCTGAGGTGCACTGACAGCAGCCAGATCTTGGGGAGCACTGCCAGCAGCCAGTTCCTGGGGAGCACTGAGAGCAGCCAGTTCCTGGGGAGCACTGACAGCAGCCAGTTCCTGGGGAGCACTGACAGCAGCCAGTTCCTGGGGAGCACTGAACAGCCAGATCCTGGGGAGCACTGACAGCAGCCAGTTCTTGGGGAACACTGAACAGCCAGATCATGGGGAGCCCTGAACCTGAACCTACATAACATGTGTATATCTAGCTCTGATACTAGCCAGTGCCTCACCAGCCACTGACCTCACCGCACGTCACTGGTGTGTGACACCACTCGTGACCGATCTGGTGACCAGCAGTCAGGAAATTCAAAATCATGGCTGCTGGTGACACTGGTTGGGGTGGAGGAAACTCCACCACTTCACCCAGTGATTTAAAAAGATTGGGGGACCTGGGAGAAAGTGGAGGAGGGCCACTCCTCACATCCTGACCACTTTAAAAGTGTGATTATGGATGATCCCATCATGGAAGATTAAGTGATCAGGATGAGTAGAGCGTCCCTTTAATGTATAATTTTATTGGATTTATTGCCTTTATGATCATGTATTCCCTTCATAAAGTGATTGTTGTTTATGTGATCATGTATTTCTAAATAAAGTGATTTTGTAGCTTTCCTTCCAGCTTTGTGTCAGGGTTTCTATTGATTATTTACTTGATACTACCGGTGTGGTAGGAGGAAACACGTTTAACCCTCGACCTTCCATAGGGGAAGTGAAACTGTACGTATAGATAGACCTGTGTCCTCTTATTCTAATTAATGTAAGATTTTAGAATTTGCCCGAATAAAGAATAACTAATAGTCAGTGTGTGATGGCAGGAAAAGCTTTGACCGTGTAAGTTGGAGATAAAACAGGAGCTATAAACCCTGGTCTGCTTTGAAAACAGAAAATAATCAGCATTGAAGGTTTTGTGTTGGTCTGGCATTGACAGACAGAATAACTCTCACAGATATGCAAGAGGCTGCGAAGTGTTAGATCTTACAATGTAGCAACATGTTTTTAGCATGCAAAATAAATATAAATACCCCATTCAGCCAGATCCCTTGTAAAGAAACACGTAGCGGCTGGATGAACGTTCAGAAACCATGAAAACATCCAGAGGGATGAAATAATTGAACATTTTAGCTTCGTCAACACATACATTGCACAGAATATGGAAATGCTAATGTTCACTTATTTGTTTAGACCCCTGTTCCCCCCTTTGTATGGGAAGCAGATGTCTGGCTGGAATTTACAAACAGAACACTATGCTGGAGTTTTCATTATAGGTTCGGAAATTGTTCTCATTAAGTTTATTTTGTATTGACATAAAAAGGACAAACGCGTCTCCTCATATTCATCTACAAAGCCTACAATACGTGACCCACATAATGCAGCTCCATGATGGAGACACTGAACTCGCAAAATCTCACTCAAAATAACATTTAATGCAAGAAATTAACTATTTACTAGAGGTGTGCGCGGCCAAAATGTTTGATTCTGTTGGAATCCGGATGTTTCAGAATTCAAGTATTTTGTGTTTGGAAATTTCCTATTTAGACTGATTCAAAAATATCAGATTGTTTTAGAAAATACCGAGGCACAGCTATTTTCCACCTATACTCCTATACTCCCCTGCATACAGCTATCCCCCTCTATACTGCCCTCTATACGTCCAATAGCAGACATTATTTAGGGTTACATTTAGGGTTACTTTATGGTTAGTGTTTTCTTTACGGTTTGGGTTAATTTATGGTTAGGGGTTACTTTTAGGGTTAATTTATGGTAGGATTTAGTGTTACTATTACTGCTTGTTTCGTGATTATTGTTACTTCTAGGGTTAGGTTTACTATTTATGTTTATTTATCTTTAGGGTTAGGGTTCCTTTTAGTGTTCATGTTTTTGCTTGTTTCAGAGTTAGGATAAAGCTTGTTCTATGGTTAGAGTCACTATTACTGTTTGGTTTATTATTAGGGCTACAGTCAGAGTTAGGGTAACTATGTTCTGTCATTAGAGTTAGGGTTCCTTTTAGAGCTACTATTTTTGCTTGGATCAGAGTTACTTTATTTTTAGGGTTACTAATACTGATTATTTTAGGTTAAGATTTAAGGTTACTCTTAGGGTTATTACTTTGCTTATTTTAGGGTTAGGATTAGGGTTACTTCATGGACAAGGTTTAGCATCAAAGTTACTTTTTCTGCTTGTTTTATCATTAGGGTTACTTTTAGGGTTAGGGTTAGCATTAGGGTTACTTTTTCTGCTTGTTTTATTATTAGGGTTAGGGTTACTTTTATGGTTAGGGCTAGGATTAGGGTTACTTTATGGCCAGGGTTTAGGGTTAAGGTCACTTCTTCTGCTTGTTTTATGATTAGGGTGAGGGTTACTTTAAGGGTTAGGATTAGAGTTACTTTTTCTGCTTGTTTAATTATTAGGGTTACTTTTATGGTTAGGGCTAAAATTAGGGTTTCTTTATGGCCAGGATTTAGGGTTAGGGTTAATTGTTCTGCTTGTTTTATGATTGGGGCTAATTTTAGGGTTAGGGTTAAGATTAGGGTTACTTTTTCTACTTGTTTTATGATTAGGGTTACATTTAAGGTTAGATTTTCTGATGTTGCTGATTTGCCGAAATTGACGATGTTCCGGTGAAGTTGTATTCGGTCAAACCTGTATCACACAAGTCTACTATTTAGAGTAATGGCTCATCTCACTGTAACAGGTGTTTGATAAACTCTTGCTTTTCTGTCCATTTATCAATCTATAGGCTATTGATTTACTTAAGTGTTTATCAACAGACATGACTATTTTTAGGACTCCTGTAATGTCCTGTTAAGGATATCATCATAAGAGAATAACGAGCCAAGAAAATGCTTGTGGATAAAAACACACCTATCTGGGCATTATATACGAAGCACCAATTAACTGTGAAACTTCATTGGATTTGCAGGAATAGAGTTAGGAATGGTGAGCGCCGCGGTAACAATGCGCCATCTGTTATCCAGATAATTGGTGAAAGCACTCGTATCACCTGGAAGAAACGTCTTTGCATCCACAGAGCGCAGAGATTGTCTGTGAATTGTATTAACAACATTTCATCTGTTCAACACAGTTTGTTCCCCGCTGCGAAACGCAAGGAACAGGCAAGTGCGCCAGCTGCAATCCTGCTGGTGATTCTTCACACGTCGTGGTGGCAGGTTTGATTCCCGGCATGACGAGCTCAGCCATTTATCCTTGTGAGGTCAGTACAATGTGTGGTAAAATCTATGAGTGTAATTTCAATCCCACTACTGAAACAATATTATTCCCACCGCGCTTTACTGGACAAATACAAACGAGAGAGATGCTCATATACAGGGTGTTTTATACAAAGCATCATGCTGCTAGTTTCATGAGCTTACACTTTAAAGTTATATAAGGGATAAGAGTAACCGGAAACAGCGATGGCTTTACATTGGATGTCCTCAAGTAGGGTCTAACTTGGTTTGAAGACCACATCTATGTTCCCCATCCAAAAAGTATCTATGTACACTGTATGTACTTCTCTCCATGTCCATAATAGACGCGTACGTTTCGTTTAGTTACGAATTGCAATTCCTCTGAAATTCTATTGATTCGTATTTCTAAAATAACGAATCGAATTAATCGGAACTGAATTGCATCCGAAACGAAACAGTATATGCCGAATCGATTCAATTATTTATAACGAATACGCTTTGTTATGATGTTTTACACAGTTGGAAAGATTTACAGTAGCCTGAACCAATCACTGCGTTCCTAAATTCCTAACCCTAATTGCTAACTCTAGCTCCTAATACTAATCTCTAAAACTAATCCTACCGCTATCTTCTAATCCGAATATAACCCTGATTTCTAAACAGAATTTTACACTAATTTCTAACCCTAATCTAACCTGATCCCCTAACCCTAATTCCTAAAGCTATTTTCTAATCTGAATATAACCCTAGCCTCTAACCCTAATTTCTAAACCTAAATTCTAACCCTATCTTTTAACCCTAGTTTATAATCCCCATCTAACCCTATCTTCTCACCCTTATTCCTAACCCTAATTCCTAATCCTAAAAGATAACCCTTAGCATTCAAATAGATCCGAAATTACAAAACAAATTGATAGTTAAACAAATTTAGTTTCTGACAAAAAATGTTTTCGTCTGAAGCTAATTTTTAAGCCGTGTACACATCTAGTCCATACAGAAAGGTTTGTGAGAGGAATCTGAGTTCCCTGGGAGACATATGAGGTGCTACCTCCTCCTTTACTACGTGAATGAACGCAATGAGCAAGTCTACAAAGCTCTTTTCAGATACTATGTGACCCTAACACCTTTATGCCGTATGAAACGAATGCCCTGTGACCTGTATTAGAAACTTTAGGAGTTAGACTTACAGGCAGTTGGAGGTAAGAGGTTTATAATTAGGGGGATGAGATCTCGGATGGGCAAGGAGAGGGTTTGGAGACGTTTTTGGCCATGTGTATTGAGGAGATGAGGAAGAGAGAGACAGGATGAAGGTATCACGAGGCTTTAAAGTTATTATACGTTGGGGCAGAGCTTTGAATTAGGGGTGTGGGGCGGTAAGGGCAAGTCATTTTTTGGTTCAATTTGTATTATGATGATGATTATAATCTGTGGTGGCATCGAGACAGGGATTTTAGACTCATAGTGAGCATTATGTACCAGATTCAAGAGCTAGATATTATAAAAAGGGAAGTTATTGTGGTTGGGAATATTGGTAAGAAAGTCGGTTGACTATGTACCTGGAACCAACGCAAAGGTTCTCCTGTAAAAGGCGGGCATACCTGTGATGGTAAGTAATAGGCTGTAAATAAAGGGAGATCGGGTGAGGGCGCTCGTAGCTGTCGATGGTGATGAGCACTGCAGGCATTGAGGTAAGTATTTAAGTGGACAACTAACACCCCAACATATAATAACTTTAATGTAACCCATACATACACAACTCCTGGCCTACAGTCTTTGAATGAACGTAATCCGAACAAAAAATGCAACAACCTGTGTAACCAGATGTTCTGCTTCGTATGATGAGCATTTCCAATAAACCGAAGCAGGTTGGGATCAACATATAACTGAGAGTCCCAATATTGGAATACCTGAATGGTTAATGCCTTCCCTTCCCGAGTGATCTTCACGTGATGCATCCTTCTGTTATCCAGCCTTTCAGAGTCTACGGTAAAGGCGTGGACCCCCTCCTTGCTGAGCTTGTATCTGACCTGCAAACTTCCTGGAAAGTTACAAAGAAAAAACAGAAATAGTAAATAAGATTGAGTTGATTTGACCCTAAATGTAAAACCTTATAGATTTATGCATTGCACAGGCTAAATTAGTGAACGGACTCTCAACAAAGTGGAAACAACTGTAAACGGCACCTTCCCTCCGTCCACCAAAGCACAAGGAGATGCCATAAAGCTATGTGTAAGCCCAATGACTTTCTCTCACCAAGAGTGGCCTGGAAGTCCAAAGACATGTACCAGATGTGGACAAGGAACATCTGCACAGTGGCAAGAAGGAAGGATGAGTGTGGTCCAGCGGTGGACAATGGTTCAGGGTTCCACAGTTTCAAAGTTTAGATCAATGTACTAGAAAGCAAAAGCAAAAGCCAAAGGGACAACTATAGCACAACGAAAGCCTGCTGGGAAATAAAGGCTAGCAATACCAAGAAAAGCTAGAAAAGATAGGGGCGCACACAGGAGTACAAATAAATTATACAGCCATGACGCTGGACGACAAATGCCACCAAGTATAGATTGCTCCGGAAAACATATGTTTAAATTTTATGAGCGTAAGAATTATTTAATAATATTCCTACTGATACACTTTTGTTATTTATATCTTTACAATGTCTCCTTGCTTCTTCACTCCCTTTTTTTTTACAGTCAAAACCTACATTGGATCAATTAGAAATGTTGTGTCCATCTCACAGCCAAGCACAGAGGGACAATCGCACAACTCTCACATGATTCCTCTCTGTAGGGCAATGTACACAGAGCGCCAAGATGGCGTCACCCGGGACCAAACTTGGTATTCACAAGTTATCACACTGATCTTTGATCGGATCTTTAACCAGCTGTGACTTGCGTCATTTGGACTTGGGGTGCATGTGCATAGAGGCATATTTATAGGGTGCAGGACTCATAATCAATATTAGCCCATTGCCCTCTTGTGCAGAATGTTGGTATAATTTGTGATTATGCAAGAATACTATTATCTATCTGTCTATTGTCTGGTCCTTTTGTATCTTAACTGTTTACCCCGTCTCAAGAATCTGCTGACTGTAATCTGTTATTCAGATTCCATTGTCCTGCCTCATTATAAATGTTAAGTAATGTTTGATTTAGTGGTCTGTCCATAATCTAATTATGTTTGACCTTCCAAAAAGTAAATGGTTGTCCAATTATCTGTTTCACTGTAATTAGGTGCCCCAACAGTTTCTATGTTTTTTTTAAATATGTAAATGACCCATTTTTGACCATATAAATGTGTGTGTGTTTGTCCCTGAATAAACCAGTTCCATTCTAACCCTGAAATACCTCAGATCTACAGCCTCGTCTTATTTCTGGGGGATGCTAGCAGGCTCTATGTGTCCCAGTCCTTAAGCTTTGTCTGAGGACTGGAGGAAGGCACCAGAGTCTGCCTGGGTAGAACAAGGGGGTCCTGCAAGGAAGCGGCATTGGCAGATGCAACCCTGTCGGGGACAGAGATCTGTCACACCTGCCTTTAATATTTCCATTTTATACAAAACTACAAAGCAAGACCAGCGCACGACCCTTGAGAAAGAAAAACAGGTGCACCAAGTCCCAGAGAGGCCAACTCCCATAAAATATAGTCCAGAAGCAAAGACGAAACGGGCACTCAGTCTTCCAACATCGGCAGATTTTTTTTGGAAAAATTGGCAACGTTTCAGCCCTACCTGGGCCTTTCTCAAGCCGTATGCTTGAGAACGGCCCATGTAGGACTGCAACATTGCCAATTTTTCCAATAAATCTGCCAATGATGGAAGACTGAGCGCCCGTTCCATCTTTGCTTGCGGTTTCAATCTCCACTCAACATCCAATCATCCCAATCAAGGGCCATGCCGTTTACAAAGACCACTGGTAAGGAGACGAGGGTCCCATGTGGGTGCAGGAGTGCATCAGTGACTGCAAAGAAACACCACGAGAGGTTGCGTAACCAATATCTGCAAACTATAAGACGGTACCTGGCTTCTTTCATTATTTACTTTTAACGTATGAGTAATGCTCTGTTAGAAGTTTAAAAACCTATGGGGAACAAAAACCTAAATTAAAATACATGTAGATACCGTATATTTTTTGATATAATGCAAATTGAATTTTCTTATTAGGGCAACGTACGTTTACAGGGACAAGTCTTATTTTCAATTATTCTGCACAATAATTACATGTCTACAGACTGATTTATACTTTCCTCTGAGTTCCATGTGTAGAGATTAATAATTTAGGAATGAATTATAACATGATAATAGAGCTGCTACACCGGAATTGATTTTTTTCCCTTTTTTTTTTGCAATAATATGTATGAGCCGTTAAACCTGTTTATATAGATACGGGTCTATTAAACACAAGTTACGCTCGTCTGACAATAAAATAAAAGATACAGGTACACTATATATGACAATGAGAGCTGGGGTCTCTTCTTAAGGGCAGAATATATATGATTTGTTACTCTTTAAGGTTTTTTTTAAAAACCTCCAATAGACTTTACACTTTCTGAATAGGCTTAGATTTACTAAATAATGGAAATTGAGATGAACCAGAAATTAATATAATGCGGCTAAAACATCAGCAAATAAAGCATGAGGAGAAATTATGCACTGCCTAGCAAAAAAAGTCAACACCTGGATGTAACTAAGCCAATAGGTGTGAGCCTTCCATTGATACTATGGGGCACTGGCTAGGGATGGGAATTTGTCTCGGAAAAATTCAGAATTTGGAACGAAATTTGATAATTTGTATTCAGAAGTACTTCCGAATAACGAATCGATACGAATACGAAACGAAAACGAAACGGTATATAACAAATTTATTTTGTTTTACACTGTGTCATCATCATAAAAGAAAAATTTGAATAATTGATATCAACTATCGAATTTGAAATTAACTATCAAATGGATATCAACTATCGAATTTGATTCAATACGATACGAATCTGATACGATAGAAATTGAAATGAACTATCAAATGGATATCAACTATTGGATATCAACTATCGAATATGAAATTAACTATCAAATGGATATCAACTATTGATACAAATCCGATACAATAGAAATTGAAATGAACTATCAAATGGATATCAACTATCGAATTCGTTTCGAAACGAATCCGATACGATACAAATCAATCCGAAATGAAACGAAATACAAAACGAAATTAGTTACGAAATTCTGAAAATAAAATTATTTAAAAACGTAACGAAACTAAACTAAACAAAACAAATTTTTCAGCCATGCACATCCCTAGCACTGGCTGGATGGAGTAGAGGTAGCATCACTGCTCTATAACCATGGAGTCCAGTGGTGACATCTCTACCCTTTGACCGTGGAGATGCAAGTCAAATCCCTTTCAGCACATCCCTCCAATACAACTGTAGAGAAGCAAGTCTCGACTTTACTAGAAGCGGGTTCAACCTAACCACCAGGTCGCTGCTCTACAATCAAGGAAAGAGGACTCAATCCCACTCAGAAGACGCCACCAGCGAGAATCCTTTGGCAAGACACCCAATGATATGAACACAGCATTCACCGCAGGGTCCCCGAAGTGCGATGAATTGACCCACCAAAAGCATTTTCAAACCACTGCAAAAGAGCTGAACGAATCAAAAAAACGCTGAATCAATCTAAAAAAAAGCAAAAAAAGCCAAATAGATCTTCAAATCACCAAACGAATCTGAAAAACCACCAAATCAATCACATAATCCGTCGAAAGAAGAGAAAAAAAAGAATGCATCTGACGATCAGTCAAACAGACCGCTGAATTGGTCCGGAAAAAGCCAACCAGCCATTGAGCAGGGGCGTAAAAAAAAAAACGCAGTGTAAAAAAAAAATGCTGCATGAAAATTTATGGAAATAATATATAAGGTCCTATGAATAACAACATATTGTATGTTAAAGACTGAAAAAAAAATCGTGTAAAAAAAAAAATTGGAATTTAAAATTTTTTCTGAAAAAGTCCTGAAAAATGGCAAAAAAAAAATCGAAAAATTAAATAAAGAGACTTTTTGCTGCAATGAAAATAATAAATGGTTTAATAAATAATTAATAAAACCTGGGAAATATTTTTAACATTGAAACCTATGGGATTCGCCTGAGTAAACCTGTCAAATGAAACCACTGAACATCAGGGCATTTCACTGACATTTCTCTGCTGTTCAATGTGAATAGATTAACCATTGCTTCTCTATGGGGATTTCACTGCCGTCGAACAGCACCTCATTTCACTGGCAATTCACCAAAATTTGGCAAATTGACAGCTTTTTGACTAGTCGAATGGCCACAATATGGCACCGTATGGGGAAATTCACTGTTCAGTGCAATTTTGTTGCCAATTCGGTGTTCTTTGAATAACCCCTTAGATGCTGCAGGAGGTAACAATAGACTCAAGGGAGGATACAAGAGTAACTCCTTGATTTGATAATAGATTCCCTCCTCAATCTATCCATCATTGTAGCAGGGAGCACTTTTCTTGTGCTGCTCATTAGTTTCTTGGTTACCCTTCCAGCAGGGCAGAAACGCAACATGACATTTAGACATGTGCATTAGTTTTAGAACTAGAAACATAGAAACATAGAAAAATGTCAGCAGATAAGAACCTTTCGACCCATCTAGTCGCCCAATTACATGGATACTTTACCTGGATTTATCTTTTGTTTAGGATAGCCTTATGCCTATCCCATGCCTGCTTAAATTCAATTACTGTTTTGGCCTCTACCACTTCTACTGAAAACTGTTCCATGTCTCCACCACCCTCTCAGTAAAATAATGCTTCCTGATACTACTTTTAAACCTTTGCCCCTCTAATCTAAGACTATGTCTCTTGTTTTGCTACTTTGTTTCCGTTTAAATATACTCCCTTCCTCTACCTTGTGGATTCCCTTTACGTATTTAAATGTTTCTATCATATCTCCTCTGTCTCGTCTTTTTTCCAAGCTGTACATGTTAAGATCATTAAGCCTTTCTTGGTAACTTTTCTCCTTCAAGCCGTACACCATTTTAGTAGCCCTTCTCTGAACTCTCTATAAGATGTCTATATCCTTCTGGAGATACGGTCTCCAGTGCTGCACACAGTACTCCAAGTGAGGTCTCACCAGTGCTCTGTGCAGTGGCATGAGCACTTCCCTTTTCCTACTGCTAATACCTCTCCCTACACAACCAAGCATTCTGCCAGCATTTCCTCCTGCTCTATTACATTGACTACTTACCCTTAGATCCTCTGAAATAAAACCCTAAATCCCAACCCTCAGATGTTGAGGTTAGGACTGTATCAAATATTCTATATTCAGCCCTTGGGTTTTTACATCCCAGGTGCATTATCTTGCACTTATCCACATTAAAACTCAATTGCCACAGCTCCCACCATTTTTTTAGTTTACCTAAATCATTTGTCATTTGGCTGATCCCTCCAGGAACGTCAACCCTGTTGCAAATCTTTGAGTCATCAGCAAAAAGACATACTTTTCCATTAATACCTTCTGCAATATCACTAATAAAAATATTAAAGAGAATGGGTCCAAGTACTGACCCCTGAGGTACCCCACTGGTAACAAGACCTTGCGCCGAATAAACTCCATTTACCACAACCCTCTGTTGCCTGTCACTCAGCCACTGCCTAATCCATTCAACAATATTGGAATCCAAGCTCAAAGATTGCAATTTATTGATAAGCCTTCTATGCGGAACAGTATCAAAAGCCTTACTGAAATCTAAATAAGCAATGTCTACTGCACCACCTGTGTCTATTATTTTTGTTACCCAATCAAAAAAATCAATAAAATTAGTTTGGCATGATCTCCCTGAGGTAAACCCATGTTGTTTCTGATCCTGTAATCTATGTGTTTTTAGATGTACTAAAACGATTTCATCCGAATTTTGGGATAATTTAGTTTTCGTACGTCTCAAGAGATACGAAACTGCTCAGTACAAAAAACAAAAGAAACTAAAGGAAAATGCATTACATTTTAGTTTCAGTTCTTTTTGTATTATTAAATTGATGAGTGAAGGAGACCAGCAATGAGGATGCTCTATACAGAGAGGGACATTAATTAATTCAGGAGGATGTTCTATAAATTATACAGAGAGGGTTATTAATTAATGCAGGTGGATGTTATATACATTATACAGAGAGGGGTATTAATGCAAGAGGATGTTATATACATTATACAGAGAGGGGTATTAATTCAAGAGGATGTTATATACATTATACAGAGAGGGGTATTAATGCAAGAGGATGTTATATACATTCTACAGAGAGGGGTATTAATGCAGGTGGATGTTCTATACATTATACAGAGAGGGGTATTAATGCAGGTGGATGTTCTATACATTATACAGAGAGGGGTATTAATGCAGGTGGATGTTCTATACATTATACAGAGAGGGGTATTAATGCAAGAGGATGTTATATACATTATACAGAGAGGGGTATTAATGCAAGAGGATGTTATATACATTATACAGAGAGGGGTATTAATGCAAGAGGATGTTATATACATTATACAGAGAGGGTATTAATGCAGGTGGATGTTCTTTACATTATACAGAGAGGGGTATTAATGCAGGTGGATGTTCTATACATTATACAGAGAGGGGTATTAATGCAGGTGGATGTTCTTTACATTATACAGAGAAGGGTATTAATGCAAGAGGATGTTCTATACATTATACAGAGAGAGGTATTAATGCAAGAGGATGTTATATACATTATACAGAGAGGGGTATTAATGCAGGTGGATGTTCTATACATTATACAGAGAGGAACATTTTTTTGAGCCCTTTAAATCCAGTGGCTGTGAGCGCTGAGATCAGTTGCTTGTTACATAATCTCTCAGTACAATGTATCAGGCTCCGCTGTTACAGTAACTGACTGCTGTCATCACAGCGCTCAGAGTTTCATTAAAACTAGTAACAGCTTTGCCTGACATATTGTGCTGAGAGTGAGAGATACTGTAACATCCTAATCGCATGCATGTGTCTCTAAAAATTCTTCCGGCGTGCGTTACAACCCTCCATTCTATTGTGCGCCACATCTATTTCGATTGCGCTGATCAAGATACGTATATGTTTCTTTGATTCACCTTGTGTAGGAAAACCAATGTGTTTGATCTAGAAATTGGGATATTGGTGGTGGATGTGATTTGTGGCGCTGACCTGTTTTTTAAAAAGCAACGATAACCTACAAATTGAGCCGAAACTGCCTCAGCAAATTCAACCGTAAAAAGAAAAAATAACTATTCTCCTAATAGGAAATTAAATCAATAAAAATGTAGTAAAAATGTGTCTAAATAATAAAAAAAGTCCTATAAATTATAATAAAAATATTGAAAACATGTTTTAAAAAAAAAATTAAATTGAAAATATTAAAGTTTTTTGTAACAAATTAAATTAATCAACGATTTTTAAAAACACATTTTTAAAGATATTACATTTATTGCATTGAAACCTATTGGGTTCGCCTGTTTAAACCAAACACCTAAATCAGGTAATTTTGCGGAAATTTCAGTTTCATTCAGTAGATGAATTGATAGTTCTCTATGGGACAATTTTGTGCCACCAAATGCTGCCGAATTGCTCTGAATTGAGGCAAAATGCACCGTATTTGGTTAATTGACAGCTTTGTGAATAGACAAATTGCCCCAAAAATGCAGATACAGCTACAAGTTTTTATAAGGCGCTAACAAGTTCCGTAACGCTGTACAATGGGAGGCAAAACAACAAATAAACACACGGAACAGTAACAGGGTTGTTCAGAGAAAGGTGAAACTCTGGAGAACCTTTGGAGAAGAGAACAATCTAGACCAAATAGCCAATTTGGAAAGTGAGATAAATGGGAGAATTTTTCTGGTTTGGCTATTTTGATCTAGAATTTTCACTTCTCCAAAACGTCTCCAGAGTTTCACCTTTCTCTGAATAACCCTGTAGGAGAGAGGACCTGCTCAAGAGCTTACAATCTAAAAGTGAAATTCCCCGTTCGGTGCAGTCCGATAGCAAATTCAGACGTTATTGAATAACCGTCTCTTCCACTGCTGTTTTTGGCTTTTGCACGTTTTGCTCTGATCTCTGGAAACACAATGAAAAATTGCCTGTGTGAGAATTTGCGTCTATGTCAGATCCCTGAAACACAAGCCTCCGGTCTCCGAGGAGCCAATCAACACTTGGATAAAATGATGGGATTTTTTTTCTGTTTTAAAAATTATCTGTTTGTCGTAACCCGGCATCGCGGCTCAAAGCTAAACATTTCTGCTAACAATTCCGGGAAGAAGACAATTATTCCCAACGTGCTATAGCACCTCATTTCATCTGATTATTGTCTTAGAACCAGATGTAAAAATAACACTTGGGTTACAAATACCTACTTGTACGTGAATCACAGACACTTTACCAGCTCTGCGTTAAACTTACAGCTTCAGATCTTCGCAACGTTATGAAAGGCTTTTGACTTTTTACCAATTTTTAGTCTTTATTGAAAAAGGTAAGATAATAAAGATACTGAAAATAAAGACGACGCGGGATACACAGTATTATTATACTAACATGATTAAATAAACAAATGTACAGCTTTATTACCTGAAGACAAAACAACAAGTACCGTAATGATATTGTGTCAACAGAATGCAAACGCAAATAAAACATCAAAACAAAGGAGCAGAATGATGAGGATCAGCCCGATCAATAAAAAACAAAAGAAGTAAGCAAACATAACGCGTGCCGGCATGATTTATATCTGATACAAGACTAATTAATGAATAAAGCTTTAATGTATCATCCAACACAGTTACAGGACACACTTTCTCGGTTTACCAGAGGGTATACTCACTGTTTTAACAGCAATTCATAGGAACCATGGCCAGCCTCTCACTAACTCTTTCACTCCCAAAATCCCGTTAACTCAATTTTACATTGTAATACAATGAAAACGAATCAATAGCTTATCAAAAACTCATTTGCATATCATTTTAAAGCAAGATTATTGCGCCCCCTGTGTAGAAAGGAAATCCACTGTCTTACCTCTCTCCTTTTCACTCTGCATTACTGTAAAGAAACTACAAGAAGCAGCTCTCACACGCATCGTGACAAAAAGCTCTGGTCAAACTTTACTGCAGCATTCCAGCAGCCAGGGATATGGCAGAATACAGGGAGAGCTGTGGAGTCTGTCGCTGCTGTACACGGATAAGATTCAGGGGGTTATAAGGAGTGTAAAATTCCTGTACAGTACAGATACAAGATGTTGCTGTAATTGCCATACACAGGCATTATGCAGCACATACAGATACAAGGTGTTGCTGTAATTGCCAAACACAGGCATTATGCAGCACATACAGATACAAGGTGTTGCTGTAATTGCCATACACAGGCAGTATGCAGCACATACAGATACAACGTGTTGCTGTAATTGCCATACACAGGGAGTATGCAGCACATACAGATACAAGGTGTTGCTGTAATTGCCATACACAGACATTATGCAGCACATTTAGATACAACGTGTTGCTGTAATTGCCATACACAGGCATTATGCAGCACATGTAGATACAAGGTGTTGCTGTAATTGCCACATACAGGCATTATGCAGAACATACAGATACAAGGTGTTGCTGTAATTGCCATACACAGGCATTATGCAGCACATACAGATACAAGGTGTTGCTGTAATTGCCATACACAGGCATTATGCAGCACATACAGATACAAGGTGTTGCTGTAATTGCCATACACAGGCATTATGCAGCACATACAGATATTGCATTGATAATAATCTCATTCTGATCACTACAAACCCCCATAAGCAGGAGATCTTACCATTTTATTATCTGTCTGCAGCACATTTACTGCATCTGCCTGTATGCTGATAATGCAGACCCCATTTAAGGAGGAGATCTCACCATTTTATTATCTGTCTGCAGCACATTTACTGCATCTGCCTGTATGCTGATAATGCAGACCCCGGTTAAGCAGGAGATCTCACCAATTATCTGTCTGCAGCACATTTTCTGACACAAATGCCATGTCTGCCTGTATGCTGGTAATGCAGACCCCATGTGACATTTTGCTGCATTAGAGACGCCATCTAGAGTTTACAATCTTTCATCCCACATTGACATAGGAGTTGGTTCAGCTGAATTGACTCATATCAGATGCAAATATGATGTGTGAGTGCTATTCCTCCAGATGTTCATTTAACATGCAATCATAGACCTCTCTCAGCTCGGCATTTTCCTAGTTATACCTCAGACCCTCCTGGGAAGCGCTGAGCACCTACTGCATGTCTGTAACTACCATTTATTTATTTTTTATCAACACACAGAATGACTTCTGAACTGATCTTGGGCAGCTGTTTTACGGCGATGATATATTACCGAGACGGACACAAAGGGGGACATTTATCAAAAGTGATTTATGACCGGCTGTAATAATCTGTCACTTCTCTCTCTTACTCCCCGTACTGAGTCGGAGACTGAAGGGAAGGTGTACGTTCCATGTGTAATTTTATTTTGTCACAGCCACATGTGATTCTGTTACTTGCGGTGAGGTCAACGGCTGGTGAGGCACTAATCTCCAGTTCAGCAGAAAATGGAGGCTCCAGGGGCGCCTGTACCACTTGATGGTGGGTGACAGGTTAAATTTGCCACCTGCCTGTAATGACTTCATGTCCATGGTGCAGTTGATTAAGTCATTGAATTTTCGGTGTGTCAATTACTTTTAGTCCATATTGCTTGGTCACGCAAGGTCCACCAATTAAACCATGGATGATTCAAAGCCGGAACACCACCAATCAGGGGAAGAAGTAACTCAATGGATGAGATCTAACCAGTTATCTGCCGGGACCAGAGAATGGGTGACCAGTAAATTCACATTTCCTGTTAGAAACTGACTGTTATGGTCCATGAACTGGGTTGATCAGACAGAACCCAGACTGTGGCAGACAGCAAGACAAGCAGGTAGGTCAAGGTGAAAACTGGAGGTTTATCCACACAAGGGTTTCCAGAGACATGGGAGGAAGGCAAGTCAGAGACCCGAAACATAGGTCGGACACAGCAAACAGGATACTCGACTTACGAGGATACACCAAATCATGTGCAACAATGAAGCAGGGCTGCAGGGTGTGACTCCATTATATCGGAAGATCCTGGATGATTAGGGAGAACCTGAGGCTTCCTTCAGATGGAGCCGGAAGTAAAGCATAGCAGGAAAGGTGCTGCCAGACCTCAAGTCACAGACAAACTGAAGTGGGTACAAGTCTTTCTGTGTTAACACTGCACCCCAGGGATAGGGTTGAGACAATGGCGAAAAACAAATAAACAATGGGAAGGACGGATGATAACAAGGCAAGACGGCATCAACATAGACGCTTTGATAAATCTCCACCAATTCTAAGAGGGTTTTTCAGTAAGGTCCGAATTCGCAATCGAATTGCACCGAACGGTGAATTTCACCTTATCTACAATTTTGGGTAATTTGTCTATTCACTAAACTGTCAATTCACCAAAAATAGGTGAATTGACATCGAAATACAGTGCATTTTGCTGTAATTCCTGTGCGATTCGGCAGCACCGTAATTGTCCCTAGTTACAGAACACCGACTTGCACCGAAACTGCAGCAAAATTATCTGATTTATGTGATTTTAATTTGATACGGTTAAACAGGTGAATCTAATAGGGGTTTTTTTGTAATAAATGTAACATATACAGTATATATATTTTTATATACCTTTTTTATCAAAATTTTTTACAAAAAAATTTTATTAATATTTTTAATGCCATTTTTGTTTTTATTTTTTAAAAGATTTTTGTTTTTATTTTTAACAAGCATTTTAGTTACATTTTAAAGCGCCTTTTTAAATATTTAGACACATTTTCACTACATTTTTATTATGAATTACCCTCCGATTAGGAGACCAGGAGACTTCCTCTTTATATTTTATCCATTCGGTAGAATTTGCCGAGGCCAGTTCAGCGCTTTTCGCCTACATCCGATAACTGCTTTGGCGACTCCCTATTCGGCACAATACGGTGAACATTCGATGAATACTGAATGCACTGAGTTTTCGGTGAAATGGAATCGCCTAAGTGATCCAAAATTAAAAGTTCAGTTCTGGTGCTTTGTGAATAATCCTCTAAGTTTATTCTGGGAAAACCATGGGTAAGGGTTAGAAATGAAGACCTGGAGGCAAAACTGTCCATTTCTGAAACCTGTCTATGTATAAATAGTATTTCAGCCGCTAGTAACCTCACTATCAGGGTTAATCAAGGAGCACCGAAATTCCACCGACTCTGATTCTCCAAAGTGCGGGGAACGAAAAAGTCCCCGACCTTGAAGTGAATTCAGCATTCACCGCAGGGTCTCTGAAGTGTAGGGAAAAATACGCCGATCGTATCCAAAAAAAAATCGGCGCAAAAAATGCTGATTCGAACGGAAAAACCACCAGTAAAATGCAGAACGCACCCGATGATCTGCCGAAAAACCCCTAAACGCATCCGAAAAAAGCAGACGATCCGACGATCACAGTGCCGAGCAGCCGCCGGAAAAAGCCGACAAGCCGACGAAAGGGGTAAAAAAACACTGCAACGTTTAAAAGCTCTTTGCAAAAAAACTATTGCACGAAAATGCCTGGAATTAACATATCAGATCCTATGAATTATAATAAAAAGGGCTGTTACAGGAAAAAAAAAAGCTATTAAAAAACATCAGAAAAAATCCTAAAAAACAAAGAGACTTTTCGCTGCAGATTAAAATAATAAACGGTTTATTAGATATTGAATAAAAAACGGGAATATTTTGTAACATTGAAACCTATGGGATTCGCCTGATTAAACCTGCCGAATGAAACCACTGAACATCAGGGCATTTCACTGACATTTTTATGCTGTTCGGTGTGAATAGATTAACCATTGCTTCTCTATGGGGGATTTCACTGCCGCCGAACAGGCACCGTGTTTCACTGGCAATTCGCCAAAATTTGACGATCTGCCTGCTTTTTGAATAGCCGAATGGCCCCGAAATTGCATTGTACGGGGAGATTTGCTGTCATCCGGTGCAATTTTCGAGGCCAATTCGTTGCTCTCGTTGAATAAACGCTTATATTCACTGTATGGGACGCGTTTCATCAAGCAGGTATTTATTATAAAAGTCTGTGTTATTATTATTATTGTATCACTAATAGTGTCCTGAAACACACTGATAGTGCGTTACCCGTCCATAAAGAACACATGTGTTTACACTTTGACTCTAATCCAGCCGTGGACTCTCACACTGAAAATACACCGAAACCGGAAATAAGCGTAATAAGAACTGCATATATTGAATAATGATATAAGGAACCAACAAACAAGCACAATTGGGCACTTGGGAGCAAACAGATTTCCCATTACCCACACATCCGACTGCTGCGGCGGCTCCTCGGAGAATAGGAAGTTTAAAGTCACTAATGTCTAATTAATGTTTATTTTCTGTGCTGTAAATAGGTTCCTCGCATTGAATCCTCTTCTCGGTGTTTTAACTGGTCTGAAATCTTGTGCCAATATTACTCTTATATTTCGATGCTGACGTTGAACACTCCACAGGTGACCAGGATGAAGGTTTAAGGCTCATAAAACCACATCGGTGAGAAGAGTAAATAAAGAGAGATAAATGTGTGTAATGGGGCAACAGAAATATCTACAGGAAAATAAAGTGTAGCCACAAAGAGTGGGTGAAAATCCAGCGTACAAAGCTATAAAAATACACAAAAGTAATACTGTGAAAGCGAATCGGGGGGAGACCACAGGGTGCACCCACATATATATAGAACATAGAGTATCGTGGACCACATATATATACACTATATTGCCAAAAGTATTCGCTCACCAATCCATATGCGAGTCAAGGAGGTGAGCGAATACTTTTGGCAATATAGTGTATTTCTACACACAATAGGGGTTATTAACAGAGCACCGAAATGTTACCGACATTGTGGTGCTCTGTCGTTCCCCGTACTTCGGGGAATCTAATTTCCCCACCCTGCGGTGAATTCAGCGTTCACCGCAGGGTCCCTGAAGTGCAGCATATCAGCCGCCAACCTGCCGCAAACCTGCCGGCCACTGCCAACACGCCGGACAGCCGCTAAACGCAGCTAATGAGGCGCCGAGCACAGCACCGACCAGCCGTAGGATAACGCAGACAAGCCATTCCCTGAAGATAAACCATTACATTTCTATGGGACAATTTCACTGCTGCGGAAGATCGCCTAATTGCGGTGATCTGCGGCAAACTGCACTGTATTTCGCTGGCAATACACCAGCATTTGGCAAATTGACAACTTTCATAATAGCTGGACCTCCACAAAATTGCTCCGCACGGTCAAAGTCACTGTTTGGTGCAATTCGATGGCAAGTTTGGAGCTTATTGAATAGCCTCTTTAGTGAATGGTTACAATACTTGTACTGTAGCACATACTGGGACACTATGAACTGAATACTTTGTTGGGAAGTAACAATATAACACTAATACACTGAAGAACAGATACTTATGTTTGACTGTAAAAGCACTGGAGCAAATGAAATGGATACATTAGATGTGTCGTGCATTGCTATATCAAGAAATAGACACATTGTTTGGGTTGTGGCACTCTGGAAAACTAAGGGATGGATACATTAGATGTGTCATGTATTGCTATACCAAGAAATAGACACATTGTTTGGGTTGTGGCACTCTGGAACACTAAGGGATGGATACATTAGATGTGTCATGTATTGCTATACCAAGAAATAGACACATTGTTTAGGTTGTGGCACTCTGGAACACTAAGGGATGGATACATTAGATGTGTCATGTATTGCTATACCATGAAATAGACACACTGTTTGGGTTGTGGCACTCTGCAACACTAAGGGATGGATACATTAGATGTGTCATGTATTGCTATACCAAGAAATAGACACATTGTTTAGGTTGTGGCACTCTGGAACACTAAGGGATGGATACATTAGATGTGTCATGCATTGCTATACCATGAAATAGACACATTGTTTAGGTTGTGGCACTATGGAACACTAAGGGATGGATACATTAGATGTGTCGTGCATTGCTATACCAAGAAAAAGACACATTGTTTTGGTGTGGCACTATGGAACACTAAGGGATGGATACATTAGGTGTGTCATGCATTGCTATACCAAGAAATAGACACATTGTTTGGGTTGTGGCACTCTGGAACACTAAGGGATGGATACATTAGGTGTGTCATGCATTGCTATACCAAGAAAAAGACACATTGTTTTGGTGTGGCACTATGGAACACTAAGGGATGGATACATTAGGTGTGTCATGCATTGCTATACCAAGAAATAGACACATTGTTTGGGTTGTGGCACTCTGGAACACTAAGGGATGGATACATTAGATGTGTCATGTATTGCTATACCAAGAAATAGACACATTGTTTAGGTTGTGGCACTCTGGAACACTAAGGGATGGATACATTAGATGTGTCATGTATTGCTATACCAAGAAATAGACACATTGTTTAGGTTGTGGCACTCTGGAACACTAAGGGATGGATACATTAGATGTGTCATGCATTGCTATACCATGAAATAGACACATTGTTTAGGTTGTGGCACTATGGAACACTAAGGGATGGATACATTAGATGTGTCGTGCATTGCTATACCAAGAAAAAGACACATTGTTTTGGTGTGGCACTCTGGAACACTAAGGGATGGATACATTAGATGTGTCGTGCATTGCTATACCAAGAAATAGACACATTGTTTAGGTTGTGGCACTCTGGAACACTAAGGGATGGATACATTAGATGTGTCATGTATTGCTATACCAAGAAATAGACACATTGTTTAGGTTGTGGCACTCTGGAACACTAAGGGATGGATACATTAGATGTGTCATGCATTGCTATACCATGAAATAGACACATTGTTTAGGTTGTGGCACTATGGAACACTAAGGGATGGATACATTAGATGTGTCGTGCATTGCTATACCAAGAAAAAGACACATTGTTTTGGTGTGGCACTCTGGAACACTAAGGGATGGATACATTCGGTGTGTCATGCATTGCTATACCAAGAAATAGACACATTGTTTGGGTTGTGGCACTCTGGAACACTAAGTGATGGATACATTAGATGTGTCATGTATTGCTATACCAAGAAATAGACACATTGTTTAGGTTGTGGCACTCTGGAACACTAAGGGATGGATACATTAGATGTGTCATGCATTGCTATACCATGAAATAGACACATTGTTTAGGTTGTGGCACTATGGAACACTAAGGGATGGATACATTAGATGTGTCGTGCATTGCTATACCAAGAAAAAGACACATTGTTTTGGTGTGGCACTCTGGAACACTAAGGGATGGATACATTAGGTGTGTCATGCATTGCTATACCAAGAAATAGACACATTGTTTGGGTTGTGGCACTCTGGAACACTAAGGGATGGATACATTAGATGTGTCATGTATTGCTATACCAAGAAATAGACACATTGTTTAGGTTGTGGCACTCTGGAACACTAAGGGATGGATACATTAGGTGTGTCATGCATTGCTATACCAAGAAATAGACACATTGTTTAGGTTGTGGCACTCTGGAACACTAAGGGATGGATACATTAGATGTGTCATGCATTGCTATACCATGAAATAGACACATTGTTTAGGTTGTGGCACTATGGAACACTAAGGGATGGATACATTAGATGTGTCGTGCATTGCTATACCAAGAAAAAGACACATTGTTTTGGTGTGGCACTCTGGAACACTAAGTGATGGATACATTAGATGTGTCATGTATTGCTATACCAAGAAATAGACACATTGTAGGTAGGTGGGCACTCTGGAACACTAAGGGATGGATACATTAGATGTGTCATGCATTGCTATACCATGAAATAGACACATTGTTTAGGTTGTGGCACTATGGAACACTAAGGGATGGATACATTAGATGTGTCGTGCATTGCTATACCAAGAAAAAGACACATTGTTTTGGTGTGGCACTCTGGAACACTAAGGGATGGATACATTAGGTGTGTCATGCATTGCTATACCAAGAAATAGACACATTGTTTGGGTTGCGGCACTCTGGAACACTAAGGGATGGATACTATGTTTGTTTTACTCTAATGTATCACAGGGAGTTTCATTAGGAAACTGACCATCATTAATATGTTTTTTCCCACAAATCCTGGTGATAATATCTTGGCCAATTTGACATTTGCACCGGTAAATCCCCTGAAGGAAGCAAACTGTGAGCTTGTGAAGCCTTGTAAGTGCAAGCCTTCCAAGTGAGGCACTTTGAGATATTCTGGAGATACTCTGGAGGTAGTCTGAGGTTAGACAGGAGGTAGAAAACCTACAAAAAGGTAAGATTTTCTGATTTTAATCGATTCTTTCATTTTGTAATGGCAGGCTTGGTCCAGTGTAAAAGCTGTCATGCATTTGTTTTTAGATCCAATTTTTGGAGGTTTGGAGTGTGCCTGATATGTAGGCAGTTCTCTTTATTGCAGCAGGAAATTGCCTGTTTGAAGTCTGAGATTTGTAAATTATCTGTTAGACGAACTCAGGCTATGACTGTTACAAAGCCACTGCCACAGAGGCCTCCTAGGAGCGGCAGATGGACTACTGTAGGATCTGGAAGACTTAGAGTTGTGGATAGAAGGCATGTCCCACAGTCATAGTTACATAGTTACATAGTTACATAGTTATATAGGCTGAAAAAAGACATGCGTCCATCGGGTTCAGCCTCTCCCACATAACCTACTGCTGTTGATCCAAAAGAAGGCAAAAAACCCAGTCTGAAATATGCAACATACTGGGAAAAAATTCCTTCTTGACCCCAGAATGGCAGTCATATTTCTCCTTGGATCAAGAAGCTTTTACCCACATGTTAAATATTATAACCCTTAATATTCTGTGTCTGCAGGAAGTAATCCAGTCGTTTTTTAAGAGTCTGTACAGACTCTGACCCAACCACCTCAACAGGCAGAGAATTCCACAGCTTTATTGTTCTCACCGTAAAATAACCCTTCCTATGCTTTAAGCTAAATTTTCTTTCTTCCAGTCTAAATGGATGACCCCTTGTCCTATGTATAGTCCTGTTAATGAATAGGTTATCAGACAATGGTTGATAATGGCCCCGTATATATTTATATAAGGTTATCAGATCCCCTCTAAGGCGCCTTTTCTCTAAACTAAACAGGTTTAAGCTTGTTAGTCTTTCCTCATAACTTAACCCTTCCATCCCCCTTATTAATTTAGTTGCCCGTCTCTGCACTTTTTCTAGCGATATAATATCTTTTTTTAAGACAGGTGCCCAAAATTGCACGGCATATTCAAGAGTCTGTGGCTCTTCTTAATTCTTTTGAGGCACTTTCAGAGTGTAGTGATAAGACAGAAGTAGGCTCAGACACCATAGTTGAGGAACCACCATCCCCTATGCCTAAGGTATGCAAGACTGCAACCAAGGACAAAAAGGAAAAGGTGGGACTTGATAGAAGGCAATTGTTGCTGGGTGATTCTATCATAAGAGGTGTTGAGCTGGAGAGTAGTGGTTTGGTGAGATGTCTTCCTGGGGCTACTGCTCGTAGAGACAGGAGATGTTTTCTCAATATTGTCAAACAAGCAAAGTAGGAAGGGGAAGTGGACGTTCTAGTCCATCTAGGGACAAATGACTTGGCTAGCAATGAGGTTTTTGAGATTAAGAAAGTTTTTTGTGTTCTTGGAGGTGAAATACAGCAGATTGCGTCCACTGTGTTATTCTCTGAAGTTTTGCCTGTGCATAACATTCAGGATAGGTAGATGCGCACTAGGGAATTTAATTTGTGGCTTTGGGAATGGTGTCGGGAGCAAGGATTTGGCTTTGTGTCCCATGATAGCTCTAATTGGAGCAGAAAGAAACTGTATAAAAAGGATGGTTTGCATCTTACTCATAGGGGAACATATGTTCTCAGTGAGAAGTTCAAAGGTTTCACAAAGGAATATTTAAACTAGGATGGGGGGACAAAAGGGTAAAAAACAATCTGCCCGATTGTCCCCCAAAACTAAATCGGAGGGTGCAAGCAACATGCGGGGTAAAAAATGACAAGCTCAGAGTCGTGTCTATAAATGCTCTCAGTTTAGTCAATAAAATCAATGAACTGGAGGCAATGATGGCAGCTGAAAAAGTAGATTTAGTGGCGGTTACTGAGACATGGTTCAGTGAGAAAAATAACTGGGACATAACAATACCGGGGTACTCTTTATATAGAAAAGACAGAGAAGGTAGGAAAGGAGGAGGAGTGGCCCTGTATGTGAAAAACAACATAAAAACGAACCAAATGAAAGTGAGCGAGGTGAACATAGAGTCAGTTTGGGTTACGCTAACATTTGGCAATCATACAGTAGCTCATGTAGGTGTGATCTATAGACCCCCTGGACAAGTAGAAGAGCTAGATAATCTGCTGTTTGAGGAAATAGCCAAAATGGCAATGAAGATACATAAACGAGAAATAGATACATAAACGAGAAAAGAAAAGTAAAACAAGGATTAGTTAGATTAAAAACAAAGGAAGGAAGGTATGTAGAAGAGGATAAAAGTCTCGCTGACTGCCTCAATGAATATTTTTGTTCAGTCTTTGCAGAAGAAAAGGAAGGAAAGGGACCTCAGTTAGGAGGAAACACTAGCGAGACAATTACATATAAGTTTACAGAGGAGGAGGTTCTACAGCAGCTGTCTAAAGTAAAGACAAATAAGTCAATGGGGCCTGATGGGATCCACCCTAAATTATTAAAAGAGCTCAGTGATGTAATAGCAAAACCGTTAACAGATTTATTTAACCAATCCTTGCTAACGGGAGTCGTCCCAGAAGACTGGAAATTAGCAAATGTTGTGCCCATTCACAAGAAGGGTAGTAGGGAGGAATCTGGGAACTATAGGCCAGTTAGTCTTACGTCAGTAGTGGGGAAATTAATGGAAACCATGTTAAAGGAAAGGATTGTTGAACATCTAAAAACACATAGATTACAGGATCAGAAACAACATGGGTTTACCTCAGGGAGATCATGCCAAACTAATCTTATTGATTTTTTTGATTGGGTAACAAAAATAATAGACACAGGTGGTGCAGTAGACATTGCTTATTTCGATTTCAGTAAGGCTTTTGATACTGTTCCGCATAGAAGGCTTATCAATAAATTGCAATCTTTGAGCTTGGATTCCAATATTGTTGAATGGATTAGGCAGTGGCTGAGTTACAGGCAACAGAGGGTTGTGGTAAATGGAGTTTATTCGGCGCAAGGTCTTGTTACCAGTGGGGTACCTCAGGGGTCAGTACTTGGACCCATTCTATTTATTATTTTTATTAGTGATATTGCAGAAGGTATTAATGGAAAAGTATGTCTTTTTGCTGATGACACAAAGATTTGCAACAGGGTTGACGTTCCTGGAGGGATCAGCCAAATGGCAAATGATTTAGGTAAACTAAAAAAATGGTGGGAGCTGTGGCAATTGAGATTTAATGTGGATAAGTGCAAGATAATGCACCTGGGACGTAAAAACCCAAGGGCTGAATATAGAATATTTGATACAGTCCTAACCTCAACATCTGAGGAAAGGGATTTAGGGGTTATTATTTCAGAGGATCTAAAGGTAAGTAGTCAATGTAATAGAGCAGCAGGAAATGCTAGCAGAATGCTTGGTTGTGTAGGGAGAGATATTAGCAGTAGGAAAAGGGAAGTGCTCATGCCACTGTACAGAGCACTGGTGAGACTTCACTTGGAGTACTGTGTGCAGTACTGGAGACCGTATCTCCAGAAGGATATAGACATCTTAGAGAGAGTTCAGAGAAGGGCTACAAAAATGGTGTACGGCTTGAAGGAGAAAAGTTACCAGGAAAGGCTTAATGATCTTAACATGTACAGCTTGGAAAAAAGACGAGACAGAGGAGATATGATAGAAATATTTAAATACGTAAAGGGAATCCACAAGGTAGAGGAAGGGAGTATATTTAAAAGGAAACAAAGTAGCAAAACAAGAGGACATAGTCTTAGATTAGAGGGGCAAAGGTTTAAAAGTAACATCAGAAAGCATTATTTTACTGAGAGGGTGGTGGATACATGGAACAGTCTTCCAGTTGAAGTGGTAGAGGCTAAAACAGTAATTGAATTTAAGCAGGCATGGGATAGGCATAAGGCTATCCTAAACAAAAGATAAATCCAGGTAAAGTATCCATGTGATTGGGCAGACTAGATGGGCCGAAAGGTTCTTATCTGCCGACATTTTTCTATGTTTCTATGTTTCTATGTAAGGGGGAAGTTATTATCATGGGGGACTTTAATCTTCCTGATGTGAACTGGAAAACCAAAATAGCTGGGTGCACCAGGAGTACAAATATTCTAAACCTAACCCTACTAACCCTAAACCTAACCCTAACCCTACTGGGATTATCTCTAACACAAGTAGTTGAGGAGCCGACCCGTAAAGAGGCCATATTGGATTTAATACTCACAAATGGAGGTTTGGTATCAGACGTTGTTGTAGGTGAAAATTTGGGATCTAGTGATCACCACCAGTCAGTGTGGTTTAATATAAGAACAGGGATGGAGCCGCACCACACAAAAACAAAAGTTTTAGACTTTAAAAAAACAGATTTTTCTAAAATAAGATTTTGTGTGACTGAGTCATTTTCAGACTGGAGGAGTTTAAAGGGAGTCCAGGAGAAATGGGATTATTTAAAGGAGGCATTATTGAAGGCCACAGGCAATTGCATTCGGCTTGTTAGCAAAAACAAAAAAGGGAAGAAACCACTGTGATACTCTGCAGAAGTGGCCAAAATAGTGAAGAGCAAAAAGATAGCATTCAATAATTATAAAAAAACTCAGAGTGAAGAAGATAGGCAAACCTATAAGATTAGGCAGAAAGAGGCAAAGCAATTTATAAGAGCTTCAAAGCACACGCAGAAGAGAAAATAGCTCAGTCAGTAAAAAAGGGGGACAAAACATTTTTTAGATACATAAACGAGAAGAGAAAAGTAAAACAAGGATTAGTTAGATTAAAAACAAAGGAAGGAAGGTATGTAGAAGAGGATAAAAGTCTCGCTGACTGCCTCAATGAATATTTTTGTTCAGTCTTTGCAGAAGAAAAGGAAGGAAAGGAACCTCAGTTAGGAGGAAACACTAAAGAGACATTTACATATGAGTTTACAGAGGAGGAGGTTCTACAGCAGCTGTCTAAAGTAAAGACAAATAAGTCAATGGGGCCTGATGGGATCCACCCTAAATTATTAAAAGAGCTCAGTGGTGTAATAGCAAAACCGTTAACAGATTTATTTAACCAATCCTTGTTAACGGGAGTCGTCCCAGAAGACTGGAAATTAGCAAATGTTGTGCCCATTTACAAGAAGGGTACTAGGGAGGAATCGGGGAACTATAGGCCAGTTAGTCTTACGTCAGTAGTGGGGAAATTAATGGAAACCATGTTAAAGGAAAGGATTGTTGAACATCTAAAAACACATAGATTACAGGATCAGAAACAACATGGGTTTACCTCAGGGAGATCATGCCAAACTAATCTTATTAATTTTTTTGATTGGGTAACAAAAATAATAGACACAGGTGGTGCAGTAGACATTGCTTATTTAGATTTCAGTAAGGCTTTTGATACTGTTCCGCATAGAAGGCGTATCAATAAATTGCAATCTTTGAGCTCGGATTCCAATATTGTTGAATGGATTAGGCAGTGGCTGAGTGACATTCAACAGAGGGTTGTGGTAAATGGAGTTTATTCGGCGCAATGGAGTTACCAGTGGGGTACCTCAGGGGTCAATACCCATTCTCTTTAATATTTTTATTAGTGATATTGCAGAAGGTATTAATGGAAAAGTATGTCTTTTTGCTGATGACACAAAGATTTGCAACCGGGTTGACGTTCCTGGAGGGATCAGCCAAATGACAAATGATTTAGGTAAACTCAAAAAATGGTGGGAGCTGTGGCAATTGAGTTTTAACGTGGATAAGTGCAAGATAATGCACCTGGGACGTAAAAACCCAAGGGCTGAATATAGAATATTTGATACAGTCCTAACCTCAACATCTGAGGGTTGGGATTTAGGGGTTATTATTTCAGAGGATCTAAGGGTAAGTAGTCAATGTAATAGAGCAGCAGGAAATGCTGGCAGAATGCTTGGTTGTGTAGGGAGAGGTATTAGCAGTAGGAAAAGGGAAGTGCTCATGCCACTGTACAGAGCACTGGTGAGACCTCACTTGGAGTACTGTGTGCAGTACTGGAGACCGTATCTCCAGAAGGATATAGACATCTTAGACAGAGTTCACAGAAGGGTTACAAAATGGTGAACGGCTTGAAGGAGAAAAGTTAAAAGGAAAGGCTTAATGATCTTAACATGTACAGCTTGGAAAAAAGACGAGAAAGAGGAGATATGATAGAAATATTTAAATACGTAAAGGGAATCCACAAGGTAGAGGAAGGGAGTATATTTAAAAGGAAACAAAATAGCAAACCAAGAGGACATAGTGTTAGATTAGAGGGGCAAAGGTTTTAAAAGTAACATCAGGAAGCATTATTTTACTGAGAGGGTGGTGGATACATGGAACAGCCTTCCAGTTGACGTGGTAGAGGCCAAAACAGTGATTGAATTCAAGCAAGCATGGGATAGGCATAAGGCTATCCTAAACAAAAGATAAACCCAGGTAAAGTATCCATGTAATTGGGCAGACTAGATGGGCCGAAAGGTTCTTATCTGCCGATATTTTCTATGTTTCTATGTTTCTATGTTACACATGAGCGTGATACGTAGCAAACCTCCCACTGGCACAGACACAGCTGCAGAACTATGTTTGTTTTAATTTGTATCTCAGTATAATGTATGAAAAGGTAGAGTTTTGGACCAAGCACAGTGTTTACTTCAAAGCTGTAATATAAATATTACTAACTATACCGGATGTGCCATAAAATGAAGCCGTGAACCTGGGAGACCCGCTCCATTAGGAATATTATCTAGATAGGCAGCATTTCTGGGCGTCAGAAACAAAAATGTCAATAGATAATCTGTTCCCTTCTGTCTGAGACATGAACCATGAAGACGCAGCAGCGACTTGTGCCAGCTTTATTTTTTTTTTCAATAAACTGGGGATTAAACGGTGGTCAATTAATGATAACACGGTTAATTCTGTGTCTTCCAGCATGAAAATCACTATGAGAAGCTAATGATTTCAGAAACCTGCCAGCTGTGGCTCCTGTGTTCCTGCAGCCGGCTAAACAAATGGAAATATCAAAGGAGAATGAGCAGCGCTAAGCAATGGGACCTGATCCTGAATATGCCCGGGCAAATCGGACAGAGCACTCCTGTCACGGATCCCCTTGGGTCTACAATGCTGGTCCATGTACACAGTATCAATAAAGACTTCCGTGGGATGACAAGGTGTTGGCGCCCATCAGGGCCGGCCCGTCCATGGAGCGGGGTGGAGCAGCCGCTCCAGGCAGCACTTTGTCAGGGGCAGCATTTTGCTGCTCTTTCAAAGGCCACCAGTCCGGACACGGCTGCAGGACAGTGTTCCGTTGAAAACCAAGCCGTGACCGCCCCTTTCAGCAGGCCGGCGCCGACCCCTTTCAGCAGGCATGGAGGCCATCAGCTTAAGTTTTACCAGCCATGTAGCCTGGCTGTGGTCTCTCCTACAGCGTGGTGCGCCTGTGAGATGGAACGCGGTGTTTAGAGCCTGTCACGTGACATGCGCGGCAGGACTGATGGCGTCGGCAAGCACGTGCCTTTAAATGAATAATCCCGGGGAACCATGAGGCTGCAGAGGAGGTAGGCTGGGCACTTGATTTCATATAGGAGACTCTGTGCACCCCCCTCCTGTGTGTGTTGTGGAGGCTCCCCTCTTGCCCTTGCCTCATCACAGGGACCTGTTGCTGCAAGCTCCTCTGTCCTGGTTGTGGGAAGGCCTGGACAGACACCCTATCCCATATTCCTAATGGAGCTGTAGTTTGAGGGTTGCACAGGGCCCAGATTGAAGACAATCTGCAGCTCCCTTACAGCCTGCACAGCATGATGGGAGCTGTAGTTAGTTGTTAATAGCTGGGGATCTGCTTTTCGCTGCTAAAATAAATAAATCACATTTTTACCTTTCTAAACTGGGGGGGGGGTAGTACGGAGCTGCCAGGGTTTGATGGGGGAATAACAGAAATGACTGGGACGCTGTAGGTTTTAATGCCGGTTTATGGTCTTTACCACCCCCCCCCCAGTATTCCCTGAATTATTAAATCATGGTGAAAAAATTAGCATTTTCCTAATTTCTTTCATACCTTAGGTGAGGCGCTTCCTATTTAAAGGAACCCCCGTGAAATATAATCAACAGTAACTCTGTGCCCTCCGGAGTCATTACTCCTCTGAGTCTCCCCGTTACCGACTGTGTCGTGTGTGTGACGGTATGTGGATGTGTGATATTATTATTTTTATTATTCTTTATTTATAAAGCGCCAGCATATTCCGCAGCGCTGTACAATAAGCACAGTATAGACAGGGTTACAATACATTGAACAACATTTGACAAACAGTACAGGAGGAGATGAGGCCCTATTCCCATAGGAACTCACAATCTGGGAGGGTTGGGGTTGGAAACAGGAGGAGAGGACTGTAAGGTGAGAGTGATTGATGGTTGCGTCAGTGAGTTGGGGGGGGGGGGTCAGTTTCCCTAAATAGGAATGTTTTAAGGGAGCGTTTGAAGGAAGAGAAGTTAGGGGAAAGTCTGACAGTACGAGGGAGAGCGTTACCAGTTGAAGTGGTAGAGGCTAAAACAGTAATTGAATGTACAGTTGTGTTCAAAATTATTCAACCCCCACTGAAATTGAGTGTTTTGGCCAGTTTGACATTGATTTTGATCATTCAGTCATCTTGCTTACAATTAAATCAAAGAGGCGCGTGTAGGTCAGACAAATATAACTTAACATTTATAATGAAATAACCACAAATGTCTTTTCTGTGCTCACATCATTATCAGTTTTATTCAACCCCCAAGTGACATTCAATCTTAGTACTTAGTACAACATCCTTTTACAGTTATAACAGCTTTTAAATGTGATGCATATCTTGACACAAGTGTCTTGCAGCGATCTACGGGTATCTTCGCCCATTCGTCATGGGCAAAAGCCTCCAGTTCAGTCACATTCTTAGGCTTGCGCACTGCAACTGCTTTCTTTAAGTCCCACCAGTGGTTCTCAATCGGATTTAAGTCAGGTGACTGCGATGGTCTCTCCAAAATGTTCCAGCCTTTAATCAGCAACCCTGCTCTAGTGGATTTGGAGGTATGCTTGGGATCATTGTCCTGTTGAAAGGTCCAACGTCTCCCAAGCCTCAGGTTTGTGACGGACTGCATCACATTGTCATCCAATATCTCCTGGTACTGAAGAGAATTCATGGTACCTTGCACACGCTGAAGCTTCCCTGTACCTGCAGAAGCAAAACAGCCCCAAAGCATGGATGACCCCCCGCCATGCTTCACAGTAGGCAAGGTGTTCTTTTCTTCATAGGCCTTGTTCTTCCTCCTCCAAACATAGCGTTGATCCATGGGCCCAAACAGTTCTAATTTTGTTTCATCAGTCCACAGAACACTATCCCAAAACTTCTGTGGTTTGTCCACATGACTTTTGGCATACTGCAGTCGACTCTTCTTATTCTTTGGAGACAGCAAGGGGGTGCGCCTGGGAGTTCTGGCATGGAGGCCTTCATTACGCAGTGTGCGCCGTATTGTCTGAGCTGAAACTTCAGTACCCACATCTGACAAATCTTTTCTCAGTTCCTCAACAGTCACATGGGGACTTTTCTCCACTCTACGCTTCAGGTAGCGCACAGCAGTCGAAGTCAGCATCTTCTTTCTGCCACGACCAGGTAGCGTTTCAACAGTGCCCTTTGCCTTGAATTTGCGAATGATGCTTCCTATGGTCTCTCTTGGTATGTTTAACATCTTTGCAATCTTCTTATAGCCATTGCCCTTCCTGTGAAGAGTAATCACCTCTTCTCTTGTCTTCCTGGACCATTCTCTTGACTTCACCATGTTTGTAACCACACCAGTAAATGTCTAGAAGGAGCTGAGTATCACAGTCATTTTAAAGCTGCCTAATTGGTGCTTATTATGCTTTATTGCTGCTCCGTGACATCCACAGGTGTTTTCAATACCTGATTGAAAACACTTGAATGAACCTCTGTTCTTCAGAGTGGTAGTCTTTAAGGGGTTGAATAATTGTGTCAATGAAGAATTCACAAAAGAAACATTTACTACTGCATTACAAAACCAATTGATGTCATTTTAGTTGCATATGGTTCTTTAAAAAGTCCTTGTAGGATTTCATTCTGAATACAATTACAAATGTACACTAAATTCCCTAAAACCCTTTACAGCATTGGGGGTTGAATAATTTTTAACACAACTGTAAGTAGGCATGGGATAGGCATAAGGCTATCCTAAACAAAAGATAAATCCAGGTTAAGTATCCATGTAATTGGGCGACTAGATGGGCCGAAAGGTTCTTATCTGCCGATATTTTCTATGTTTCTATGTTTCTATGTTCCAGAGAGTGGGGGCTGCGCGTGAGAAGTCCTGCAGTCTATCATGGGAAGAGGTGATGCGGGGAGAAGCTAGGCGCAGGTCACTGTTTGACCTTAGGGAGCGGGCTGGGGTGTATTTGGTGATTAGTGAGGACAGGTAGTGGGGAGCTGAGTTAGTGAGGGTTTTGTAGGTAAGGATAAGGATTTTGAACTTAATTCTGCAGTGGATGGGGAGCCAGTGAAGGGACTCGCAGAGGGGAGCGGCAGAGACAGAGCGGTGGGTGAGGTGAATTAGCCTGCCGGAGGCGTTCAGGATGGATTGTAGGGGGGAGAGGCGGGACAGAGGAAGGCCAGATAAGAGATTATTGCAATAGTCGAGTCGGGAGATTACCAGGGCGTGTATGAGTTGTTTTGTGGTGACAGCGGTAAGAAATGGCCGAATTCTGGAAATATTACACAGTTGGTATCGGCAGGAGGAGGAAAGAGACTTGATGTGGGGGATGAAGGAAAGAGCAGAGTCAAGTGTAACTCCAAGACAGCGAACTTGGTTTGATGGGGAGATGGTGATACCCTCCACCGTGATAGAGAAGTCAGGAGGTGGGGAGGCATTGGAGGGAGGAATAAGTAGGAGCTCAGTCTTTGACATGTTGATCTTTAGGTGGTGGGAGGCCATCCAGGAGGAGATGCCAGATAAACAGTCTGATATGTGGCGCTCTGTGATATGCTCATACACAAAATGTTTTTTTGGGAGTGGGGGGCAGCAATTCATCCTTCGCTCCAGGCAGCACAGTGGCTTTGGCCGGCCCTGGCGCCCATAGGCGTGTGCAGAAGGAAGTGCCTACTTTGGAAGAATTGCTGTAACGGGTGCTGTAGCGCTCACACAAAAGTAGCGAGGTTGAGAGCTTTTTGGACAGAAATAGCTGCATTATGATTGCAAAATACTCGGTAATTACAGAATTATTGTTCACAACCAAGGAATACAAAAGCAGAACTGATTTGCATCTAAGCTCAAATGGTTTTGAGACCAAAAGCCAACTTAGTGCACCTTCAGAAACACCAATCAATACAGAAGTCTATAATACTTGAGTAGGAGTATCAAGACGGTTAGCTGACAACAATGTTTGACAGTTGATGAATTGTGCAGGCTGCAGGGCAGTCAACAAACTAACAGACTTAGTGTTTTCTGTAGCGTACAAACGGGCAAGAAGTACCTTGCAATTCTCATGGGTGGCTGACACACATATGGGTATTCGGCTGGTACAGACCTGAGTATACTTGGCGGTTTGTGCGCAATGATCATATGCCGCAAATAAACAGTATTTCTCTACCGCGGTTTGCAAATATATACGTAGCAATGATTCATGAACCTTGGGCCTTAAACAGTTCCCCAATGAGGCCACGAATGATACCCCAGAGCGAAATGGGAATGATCCCAGGTAGCGATTGAAACCCCCAGCGGCATACATAGGGTTAATCCACCAACGCACAATACTGGCAACCGCTAATGGTAGAAGCAACAGAATGGTCAGAAACAAGCCGGGTCAAAATCAGTAGCAGGAATCATAGACAGAAATGGGTCGGCAACTTAAACAGCAATAAGAATACAGTAGCAATGTGGGAACTGAACTCCATGTCAGGGTGACGAGGCAACTCCTCACGCCCTGCTTTAAACCCGACGGCTCCTCGTGACCATGCCAGGCCCCGCCCCCTCAGACACCGCTCGGCCATTACAAGGTGCTGGCACTCGACCCACCAGCCAGTGGCACCGAACCATACCCAGACCCGCCAGGAAGCACAGCAGGGGCTGAGGATGTAACAATTGGTCCTTCTTTAGCCTTGTAGGTTCGAATCTACACTTTTTGGGGTTTGTCTTTTTTGGTCCATGATAAAGAAGACAAAGATAATTTGTAAGTAATAAATATAACATGTGAGCGCACCCAAAAATATATCACACACGAACCTATGCTTGTGCACAGATCATATGCCTCAAGGTGGAGATGACAGTCAAACTACCTCCAATGTTTATAAGTCTTTATTCTAGGCATTTACCATCTTATCCACAGGGAAGCTTAATATCGGCACCGGCTAGACATGTGCATGGCTGTTTGTTTTTTTTTCGTTTTGGATTTTTTTTGTCCTGCTTTTTTTCCCGTTTCGGATCATTTCAGGTCATTTCGTCTCTCTTTTTTTTCCCCTTTAGGGCCTTTGCGTTATGTTACCGCGATTTGTATTTTTAGCCCGATCTGAAATTTTGGATGGACGGTTATCGTTTTTCTGGTCACTTCGGTTTTTGTTTTTTTAATTTTTGTATTTTGTCAACTGTTTATTTTTTTTACTTTTAGCAAAAAGTCTCTTTATTTATTGTTTCAATGTTAAAAAAAATCCCAGTTTTGAAGTCTTTTTTTTCCTTTTTTTTGGTTTTGGATTATTTTGAAAGTTTTTTTTTCATTCCGGATCATTTTGATCTGTTTTTTTTTTTTCGTTTTGGGTCATTTTCGTTCCATTTTGCATCGTTTCAATTTTTTTTCCGATCATTTTGCCTCACCATATTTCATTTATTTTTTTTTCGTTTTGCTACCGCGATCCGTATTTTTGGCTGATTTGTATTTTCGGCTGATTTGTATTTTCGGACAGCCATTTTTCGGGAACGTAAAACAAAATGAAAACTGTGATTTTTGGCCGAATTTAAATTCGGACCGAAACTAAATACACATGTCTAGCAGTGGCACTGAGTGCTGCCGCAGGTATCAGCTCCTGGACTCCATAAGACTCGCACTGCACCACAAGTTACATTTTGTTTAAAAACAATTAAAGAAAACACAAGTGTAATGGTAGGAGCAGGTTTATAAAAATGTTGCCGGCATAAAACGCACGAATGTGATCATTTGCAAACAGAAGAATCAGCATAGAAATATTTGGGATCAAGTGACAAAACTATCAGAACGTTGCCCCCACCTATGAGTTTGCAGCATTTTAGTAAACCCCCCCATGTGACCCAAAAGCGAATCTATCTCTAAATAGTGTCATTTCCTTCAAATTCATTTTCTTAATGAGGTTAAATCTTCATGAAAATGACATAAGTGTTATCTAACACCGATACATAATGTGTCGCTTAATTAAGGTTCTGATCACCGGGATCATGCTTTGGATTAGTTTAATTACAGATTGCATGCAGATAAAAGTCTCCATGTGTGTGCATAGACTGCAGAGGTCTCCAGCAAGTAGAATAAATTAAAAATATATGTTTATAAAGGTTTAATCAGATTTTAATAGATTTAAAAAATTGCCTTTTCCCTTTTTGTCGGTCAGAGCTGAATAAACCCACACAGTGCAATATAGCTGCAGATTAACAGGGGGGGGGGTTAATCAGTCACGCTGCATTATATATAGACGCAGAGATTATAAAGACATAACATTCCTAGGTATAATAATAATAATAATAGAGTCATTTAGCCTGCAGGAGTTTAAATCTTTTCAGGAACGTGTTTCAAAGTCCACATCATACTATACCATAATGTATCTACTAACATACTATGCTACGCCAAACATTTACCAAGGCAATATATAATCAATATATATTATACGTAAGGGTGCTACAGCGCACATATATATCTGTAACCAACCTATGGAAATTAATTATATAATTTTTCATATTAAAAAATAAATAGGAAAGGCCCATTTTTTGGAGAATGATGCATTTTAAAACTCGAAAAACGTTGAATTTGCCTCAGCCAGCACAGTTGTACGAACCACAGGCAGAAATAATATAGCTGTGTCAAAGCCAGAGAGTATATGAAAGGCATGATTAAGGTTTGGAGTCAAAGTGGAGATTCAAGCATACTTTAATTTCCTTATTTTTTTTATTACTTTATTATTTTATGCTTATGGTTCTATTTACTTCGGTAATTTATCAAAAAAGGCAAAAATAAAAAGTAATAAAATTAAATACATAAATTAAAAAATAAAAATAACAAACAAAAAAATAAAGTAATTATATATATAAAATAAATACATAAATAAAAGTTTCAGATTGAAGCATCTTGGTCTGCAGAACTCCAGTGAATGCTGAAGCATCTTATATAAAGTCCCAGTCAGGGATGCACAGGTGTCTTCAAACTGAACACAAAATGTAAAACGCGTTGGCGTCATAGGATTATTACACGGAAACCTGCTTCACGGATTAAACTTTAGAATGTCAATATTTAAATGTGAATGAATGAACGTCTCCAGAGTGTAAAGAGTTGAACTTTCCAAACCCAAAAAGATAACATTTCTCCTCTACAACCACTGAAGAAAAGGATTCTCTCTCCATAATCAATGGGACAAGGAATGGCGCTATCAGGTCACAGACGCCCGTCAGTTGATGCCACCGGTGCCGACATGTTCCTGCATCATTTCACTTCCTGGATCAGGACATTCCTATGGGCCAAACTTATATATGATCTCAAGTCAGTATCTTTTGAATGATGCATGAATGGACACCTCAGCTATCCAATCAGACCCTCCAATCGACCTACAGCTTGACTCAGCAGAATGGCACAGCTACCGCTTCCTAGATCATCTCATATATGCCTCAGAAAGGAAGGAGATACTGAAAGGACCACCTAATAATATGCAGTATAAATTATATTTGTCAGGAAAGGGACATGACCCTAGGGGGAGACCCTGTATGTAGAATGGAAAGGAAAAAGCCTAACTAGGCTAAATACTGACAACAATACATTTTATTAAAGTATAACACTGGTACAAAAATATTGAAAATTAAGTGACAGATATAGGACGACTGGCTGTAGTTATTAGTGTGCATTGTACTCGGATTCAATTTCCCAATTTGGAGAGAGGAGGGAAAAAAACAAGGCAGTAAACTCCTTATGATGATTTTTGCTTAGCCAACGGGGTATAAGTCAGCTTAGATTCCCGTATTAGGTAGCAAGTTCGAAAAAGGATTTTTCTGCGGATAATAAATACAATGTATCCTTTATTGAGTATACAAATAGATAAAGTAACGTTTGTATCCTGCAGTGAACCTGATATCGTTTCCTATAGGTCGACATGACATGACTAAACTCTCATTATACGGTGATTGTCAGAATTAACTAACATCTTATCGCCATTGTGCAAAATAATACCTGCGAGCTTTCTGCCGATATACGACAGTATTTATTTAAAAACTCGTATGCGCTTTGTATATCTAACTCATATACGCTGACATGTATCATTCTGAGTTTAATCATCATTGGCAAACTTGAAACATGATTGAAAGAATTCTTTATGAACATCATTTTTATCCGATATAAAAGACTGTATTTTTTGGTTGATAGGAGTAACATCCAATAGGTATTCAATTCAGCCTTATGTATATAGTCGACCTATAGGAAACTTTATCAAGTTCACTGCAGGATACAAACGTTACTTTAGAGCCATATGACACTAGGGATGTGCGTTTCGGGTTTCGGAATTTTCACGAAATTTCCCGATTCGTGTCTTCGGATTCGGCCGAATTTCCGAATCGGGTCGGATCCGAAAACCGATAGATCCGAAAAGTTTTCCGAACCGAAACGAAAAATTTTCGGATTTTTCGAATGGTCTTGAAATGTGTCAAATCGAAATTTATTTTTGCTCTATTCATGATTTCGGTTCCATTCGTGATTTCGGTTCCATTTCGGTAATTCTGGACATCGTATATTTAACTATTATCGGTTATATCGCTGATTCTGTAAATTTTGTATTTGTAAATGCGTATCACTTGTTTCTTGTGGCATTCGGGTCAGTTTAGCGTTTTTTAAATCGTTTTGTTCATTTTTTTTGTTCCTTGGCTTTCATACCATTTTAATATGATTAAATAAAGTTGTGAAATGTATATTCAATTATTCATAAGAAAAAAAGGATCTTTATTTAATAAAAAAAACACGATAGAATCGCCAGAATTATCGTAGACACTTTGAAACCAGGAGAACAGACGTTCCGAAAAAACGAAAATTTCTGAGAAGTCGATACAAAAAACGAGCAAAGTGACCCGAAAATACGAAAAATGGTCGATATTCCGAAAAAAAATGTACACGAAAAACGAGCCGAACCGAACCGAATCGAAAAGTTTAAACATCCGAACAAATCGAACCGAATCGAACCGAAAAACAAAATCGGTGCACAAGCCTATATGACACCCATTGATACACGATTATAGTCTCACAGACTCTGAGAATCCAACCTGCAAACACACAGCTGGGAATTTATGGACCAATCTCAGGCGTTGATAATTTGGGCAAGGAGCTACTTAAAATGATTGACTGTGTTATCCTAATGATTCAAAAAGCTCTCAGAGAAAACGGAATATTAATAGGTTTAAAGATGAATAATTAGGATAGACCTTAATTAAACAAGGAAGGTCGAATCTTGGCAGGCGCCATCATCCTTGCCACGAAGTGCAAATTGCCGCTTAGGTGTCTGTTTATGTATATTTTTGCTTTCAGGATGCGTTGTCGTAATTTAGGTGGAAGAAGGCAAGGATTCCATATTTTATCGCTCACAATCAAACCATTTTCACTGCCGTTCACTCTGAAATATTTGTTGCCAGCTTGTAGGAATGGCCAGATTTATAACTAGGCAGAGTAGGCATGTGCCTACAGGTGCCTAAAACAAGGGGGTGCCTCGCTCTGTAAAATAAAAAGTGTTTTTTTTTTGTTTTGCAATTTACAATTATTTAAATCACTGTATCTATGGAGCCCTAAGGGCTGGAGGGACATAAGTAGCATCATTGGAAAGGTCAGATTATGGCCTTTCCAGTGATTCCAAATATAACCACCAGGTTACATTTATGTAAAAATAAAATAAGGAATAAAATAATATTCTTCTATTTTTTTCTAACGCAGCGCTATCATTCAGTTTACAATTATAAAGTGATCAGTGATGCTGTGCTAACTCACCTTCTCATTTCCCACACTGCCAGCAAGTGAGGAGCTGATGATGCAATGCATTATTTCATCAACAACCTAGACTCTGGCGCTGCAGTGAGTAGACAAGGGGACTTTGGAACCTGCATCTCTGAATTGTACACAGCACAAGGTTAAGCGAGGTGTCATTGGAAAGGACAGTCTGGTCTTTACAATGATACCAAACATGACCATGTAATGTGTAAAAATAAAAAAAGCAAAATTTAAATGCAATTTCTTTTCTCTGTTTTAAGGCAGATTCAACATATGCCTTTAAATATAAAAACACACAATGCCGCTGCACTAACTCAACTAACGCAACAGATTCTGCTCCTTCTTATGATTTGACGCAGAGAGAAACTGGTTTTCAGTGGATTTTTTAGGTATTTCAGCACATTTCTATTTTTTCTGTTTGGGGGGTAAGGGGCTCCACATTTCTGTGCCTACATGCTCTGGTCCTGCTTGTAGATCCTAAGACCACAGCCCTCCATGCTACAGCTCTGGTGTTTAAAAATGAACTACCTCGCTACATTCCCAGACAGCTGGGGAGGAAACCTGCTTCTTAATTAGCCCTTTCCCCCCAAGGGACTATCATTTGGAAATTTGTTTGTTAGAGCAGCAGCTGCGGATATAAAATAGCAGATCGTTTCTCCATCCATTGCCTTTTAAATTATAACCCAAAAAAAAAAAGGATTATTGGAACAGATTTAGGGACATTCCGTGTGGTCTCCACTGTCCCTCTGATTGGACGACCAACTCTACAGCCTTAATCGATCATGTCATTTAACCGTTATCCACTTGGTGCTCTGTGTGAGCGTCCGCCCTGCCATACAATATCTGAAAGCAAGCTTGCTGTGCCAGTGTAAAAATGTAACAATGACAAATATCTCCTTACATCTTCCACTCACAACCAGAGAAACCTTGCAATCTGGCACAAAAAAAAGACGTTCAGTAGGTTATTTGAAAACGCTGGAGTTTCTGTTGAAGCCTCTCCTGTTGCTCTTTGGATTTTATAATATTCTGGCATTCATCATCTTGGCAACACTGGCAAACACCAACGGTTTGTGAATAATCCCCTACATTGCATTACAGAGTGATGGAACAGATTGTGAGCCGCTTCCTGAGCCATGGAGCCCATCATCAACACGTGTGTACACAGATAGAAAGACAGACAGACAGGCAAAAGGTACATAATTAGAGTTAGCGCTTTCATATGAACCTCGTGCAGTGCCCAGCGCATTCATTCCACCTCAACTGCCAGGTAGTAAGTTTAGTAACCAATGTATGTTGAGCCACATATGCTTTGGTTCAACAAAGTGTTTTGGGTTGTCTTGCCATTCCCAGTCTATAAAAGGAAGAGCAGACCAGATCTATAATAACTGTATCCAATACAGCCAGGGCACACGATCTCTTAAAGTTACCTTCCACATGGAGCCATATAGACCAGGGTGGCCAAAGCTCTACTCATCACAAAACAAGTCCCAAAAATGGACCAGGCACTCAGCTGGAGAACAATATGGTGGACTTAATTTCATAAATAGCATCTTCTATCTTATAGGCTCCTCTCTGGAGCCTCCTCTTCTCTAACCCAACCAACATCCATCACTTAAGAATATCGTTCTGGAGAGACTTGAAAATCAAAGAGTTAATTACCCACAGGATTCTGGACATTTAACACAGAGGTTATTCACCAAAGAAACAAGAAAACTAAAACATGAAAGTATCAAATCCCACAATGTGCTAAAAGGTATCAGAGCTCACAAAGTACTAAAAAGTATCAAACCACATGATATACTAAAAAGTATCAAAACCCACGATGTGCAAAAAACTATCAAAACCCACGATGTGCAAAAAAGTATCAAAGGGAGGGTGCTAACAAAGAGAACCTCCTCTTTACATCTAAAAAGTATCAAAACCGATGATGTGCTAAAAAGTATCAAACCCACAATGTGCTAAAAAGTATCAAAACCCACAATGTGATAAAAAGATTTAGAACAAACGATGTGATAAAAAGATTTAGAACAAACGATGTGATAAAAAGATTTAGAACAAACGATGTGATAAAAAGATTTAGAACAAACGATGTGATAGAAAGTATCAAAACCCACAATGAGCTAAAAAGTATCAAAACCCACAATGTGATAAAAAGATTTAGAACAAACGATGTGATAAAAAGATTTAGAACAAACGATGTGATAGAAAGTATCAAAACCCACAATGAGCTAAAAAGTATCAAAACCCACAATGAGCTAAAAAGTATCAAAACCCACGATGTGCTAAAAAGTATCAAAACCCACGATGTGCTAAAAAGTATCAAAACCCACGATGTGCTAAAAAGTATCAAAACCCACGATGTGCTAAAAAGTATCAAAACCCACGATGTGCTAAGACTTTTTAAAACGCACGATGTGCTAAAAATATATCAAAACCCACGATGTACTAAGAAGTATCAGAGCTCACATTGTGCTAAAAAGTTTCAAAATCTGTGATGTACTAAAAGAGATAAATGAAGACACAATGTGGGGAAAATAAGACGTCTTTATACAGTAAAGCACACAGAGGTTTATGCTTATTCCCACTACAGAACGCCAAATTAATAACAAAGTGATACCGGGAATTAATGAAGAATTGATGCAGGAAGAACATCTTGTCATCCTACTGAAACGCATAAATCTGCACCACTAAACATTGCGCATGTTTATAAACAAGCTCAAACGCTTCACTCAGTCCTAAAATATATCATTGCGATGTGAAACAGGTCACTTACCATTTCTACAGAGGAGAACGGCAATATAATCCTGATAAAAGGAGCTTAAATAGAGCAAAAGGCTTGGAGAATGTCCCGTCAGGAAGCTAAATGCCATGTATTCTTTGGAGATCACATTGTCTGCGTATATGGCGGAGGAGGGAGCGCTCGCGTTCCTAGACACCGGGTATGGCTCCTGGAAAACATACGTGACCGATGTTCCAGCTTCAAACATAGCAGAAACTTCTATAAAAAAAAGGAACAAGAGAGAAACTCTTCTTAAAAACACAAAGACATAAAATACAAAGCAGCTTTCAAGGAGTGAAAAAAAAAAATATATATAAATATATCTCCTACCAAATTTCAGTGCGCTCCGATTTAATATAGTTTTAAAGATATCAAAAACATCTGACTTAGGAACAAACAATGGGGATTTGGTTACAGACTCTGATCACACATTGCATGAGCAGCCACAATGTCTATGTATCCCATCACAGCCCGTACTATCCTGTCTAACCTGATGTCTAGCTATTATAGCGGCTCAATAATAATGCCAATATAGTTTAAGTTGGAAATGTGTAGATTTGATATTTCATGAGATGTGGTCATATCTTTGGATTGGAGTGACTTATGAGTAGTGATGAGCCGAACACCCCCGAGTTCGGTTCGCATTCGAACTCAAACTTTTCAAAAGTTCGAATTCGAGCTCGAAATCGGAAGATCTCCAGTCCTTCAGCAGAAACGCAGAGAATAAAAAATACTTTGTCAGTTGAGGATCTGCAGCAAAGCAAAGAGGTAAATAAGTGTGACATTGTATCTTACACTCTGTGCTGCAATGCAAACCTAACAGTAGCTCGTGCATGTAGACATCTGAGAGGAACGCACTTAATGTGAGCTTTTAAGCCATCAGTGTTTACTAGTGATGAGCCAAACACCCCCCGAGTTCGGTTCGCATTCGAACTCGAACTTTACAAATGCTCGAATTCGAACTCGAACACGAACTCGATACAAGACAATGGGACTCAAAATTCGATTTTTAGAGTGCCCTCCAAGAGGGCATATATGCAAGATATTTGCCATAAAAGGTGTATGGGGGTCCGGGTAGTGCCCTGGGGGACAGGAAACAAGGACAAAAAGTAAAAAAAAGACATTTAAACCCCTTCACTGCTGATGATGGGACACGGTGGGACACGTCCTCAGTTACTCCCGCTGTATGCTGAGGAGGACGTGTCCCACACGTCATCAGTTTTGCGGGACCCCCGGCGGAGATACTCACCTCTCTGTCTGGGGTCCCGTGGCGTTCTGACTTCAGCGTATTCAGACGCTGAAGTCAAGCTCCTCCCGACGAAAATGACGTCATCTCGCCATGCACGATGACGTCATTTCCAGGCGACCCCCCGGCAATGCCGGGAGATCGCCTGGAAGGGAGGGGGGATCCGTTCATATCCCTCTCCCTCCCGATCGGGAGGTCCCACAAAAAAAAGCCAGGCACCGCTTAAAAGGGGAGAGTCTCCCCTTTTAAGCGGTGCCTGGCTTTAAGGCTAAGGTCAGACTAACGCAGTATTAACGTGCGTTTAGCCGCACTAAATCACGGCCGCGCTAGCAGCAAATTACGTCCAATGCCAGGCAGCATACAAAGAACGGCCGCGCAAAGCAAGTGGCAAACAAACGCATTTTTTTGAGAACGTCAAACCGTTAGTACTGACGTACAGAGTGTGCTGTGTGCGCTAGCGGCATGTGTGTGTGATTAGGAGATGTCAGACGCTGCTAATGTCCGACCAACATCATGTCCAGACGCAAAAAGTGTTTTATTGATGATCCGTACAAAATCACGGACAAAAATGCGCATCGTATGACCACAATCGCGTATTCCATGAAAAAATGCGTCCTTTCGTTCGAACGCACTTTTTCACGGACAATGCAAAAAAAAATGCGTTAGTCTGACCCTAGCCTTACCCCTTAGGCACCGGGTAGCACTTCGGCGCCTTGCAACGCCGAAGTGCGGCCTAGCTCTGGTGGGGGCCGCCATCTTGGATGGCGGCTCCACCCCCAGGTCCCCCCTCACTGCCTGACGTCCTCACGCACAGCGTGATGATGTCAGATAGCCGGGGAACCCCTAGCTGCCCGGAATCCCCTGGTGGAGATAGGGGGTTCATTGGAACCCCGATATCTCCAGAACCATGGCAGCTAGGGGGTCATGGAGGGTGTCAATCGAAAGACCTGAGAATTGCCTTTCGAGTGATACCCAACATGACCAGGTATAAAGTAAGAAAATAAAAATAAAAACATGTATTTTTTTGTGTGTTATTTTTATTAATGCAGCAATATTGTTCACATTTCAATTATAATGTGAACAATGATGCGGCACTAATGATTTTTTTCTATGGTGTGGATTTGCTAAAAATCACATAATTCCCCTCAAAAAATTTAATAAGTCTCCACTTCTAATTTTTTTACAAGCGCATCCCATACAAAATATAACCGCAAATGTTCATGTGATAAAATGTGAAAAAACCACTTTACACGCTGCAGATGATTAAAAATTTAAGTTTTATTGCATTTTTTGTTATAATATACAGGCAGAACATGACGTATACATATAAAAATGATATATTATGAATCTGCCGAGTCTGCCGGAAAGAACGATATATAATATGTCTGGGTCGTATTATAAAATGTGGCTTCAAATCGCGTTTAAACATGAAGAGCGAAAGTGGTAAAAATTAGCTCAGCACACAGAGGTGAAATGCCTCAGCAGTGAAAGGGTTAAAGGAACAGTGAGTTTTCCATAAAATAAGGGTTAAAAATAAAAACGAAAAATTCCTTCAAATATCGTGCCTAGGAGGTCCCCATAACCTGCCTGTGAAGTGGCGGATTTGTAGGATGTATGGAAACATCGCTATCACAAACCCACACAGGACACTTGGCACTCCCATTCTGCATACAATGTATCAAATTCATGAGACCGGACTAATTAGAAGCACATGTTATTTCCAAACACTAATTAACCCTTTCGCTGCTGAGGCTTTTCACACCTCTGTGCTGAGGTCATTTTTACCGGTTTGCTCATCATGTTTAAACGTGTTTTGAAGGCTTATTTTAGTATATTACCCAGACATATTATATATCGTTCTTCCGTCAGACTCGGTAGATTCATAATATGTCATTATTATATGTATACGTTATGTCATGTCTGTATATTATAACAAAAAATGCAATAAAATATGTATTTTCAATAATTTACAACGTGTAAAGTGTTTTTTTTCACATTTTAACATGCGAGCAATTGCGGTTATATTTTGTATGGGGTGCGCTTGTTAAAAAAATTAGAGATGGGTCTCGTTACATTTTTTTTGGGGGAAAATTACGCGATTTTTAACAAACGCACCGCATACAAAAATCGTTAGTGCAGCATCATTGTTCACATTATAATTGAAATGGGAACAATATTGCTGCATTAACGAACCAAAAAAAAGAAAAAAAAATGTTTATTTTTTTTTTTATAATTTTTTTTTAAAATATATTTTTATTTTTAATTTTAATTTTAATTTTTTTTAAAAAAACTTTTTTCACAGTAGTGTTTGGTATCGTTGGAACGGCCATGCTCTGGCCGATCCAACCATACCAAACATTAAACCCTAGCTGCCACGGATCGGGAGATAGAGAGTTCATTGGAACTCCCTATCTCCACCGTTGGTGGCAGTTAGGGGTTAACTCTAGGACTGGCGTCATCGTGCTACGCACGATGACGCCAGTCCTCAGGGGGAGTTCCCAGAGGCTTGGCCAACATCAAAGATGTCGGCCAGCTCCGGGAAAGGATCTCGAACCTGCGCTTTTCAGCGCCGATTCGCGATCCAGCTCCCCAGGGGTTAATGCCAGGCACCATTTGGAAGGGCAGGCTGTGCCCTTCCAAATGGTGCCTGGGTTAACCCCCGCAACGCAGCCGATCGGGAGCGAGAGAGGTCTGAAAGACCTCCCCCCCTCCCTTTCAGGCGCCTCCTCCGCACATGCGGGGGGGCGCCTGAATTAGGTGTCATCGCGCCGCCGCGATGACACCTAATTTCAGCGGCTGCGGTTCCGGATGCCGGGCTGACATCGAGGATGTCAGCCCGCACCGGAGGGGCCAGCGATCGGCCGGATCCCGGCCGAACGCTGACCCCAATGGGAGGACGCGCTCAGCGCGTCCTCCGCATACCAGCAGTAATAGGGAGGACGCGCTGAGCGCAGCCTCCACATTGAAGTGGTTAAACACCTGTTGTTTACGCTGTTTGAGAGCACAGGTCATTTAGAGGTGAGACTCTTTGCACGTACACATTAGTTTTTAATTCAATATCTAATAAACCGTTGCTTCTAATATTCTGCAGTAAAGAGTCTCTTTATTTTTAGATTTTTTAGTATTTTTATACTTTTTTCAAAAAAAAAATTTTTTAGAACTCCAACCGAACAGGCCAAAAAGTTCGAGGTTCGCGAACTTGCAAACGGCCAAAGATCGGATCAAACTCCGAACTGATCGAACCGAACAGCTCATCTCTACTTATGAGGCAGATATTTGGCAGTTACATCATCCGGCCTGTGAATCACTGCGAAATCTCGATATACATATACACTAATTCTGCATTATCTGTAAAGTAACCAGAGAGAGCGGAGATAGACAGGTGCATTATTTTCATCCGAATTGATTTTTAGATTAAATTTCAGCATTTTGGTGATTCAGATCATCCAGATAGATTTAAATGATAACAGTTTAATGAATTGATCTGAAAATCTTCTGAAATAATTTTACTAACATAAAAATTGCACTCTTTGTGTAATTCTAGCCCTAACACAAACATAAACATTAACTGTAACCCTAACACAAACATAAACAGTTCCTGTAACCCTGACACAAACAGTAACTGAAACTAGACATGTGCACAGCACAAAATTTCGTTTTAAACTAATGGATTAGTCCTAAAATGCAATTTATTTAGTTGCTAAAGAAATTAGTTTTCAGTTCTTTAGTATGAAAACTAATTTCATTCATCCGAAAACCAGTGGATACAATTACTATTGTAGTGGTCCCTCTCTGCATAGAACATCCTCCTCAATTTATACCTTTCTCTGTATAATGTATACAACATCCTCCTGCATTAATACCCCTCTCTGTATAATGTATAGAACATCATCCTGCATTGATTAATGCCCCTCTCTGTATGGAACATCCTACTGCATTGGCGTGTGGAGGGTGCAGAACTTTGGAATGCAATGCTTATCCAGCACAGGAGAGGGAACTTTTACTTAAACTTTGTATCTCTGTGGGGGAGACACAGGAATATAAAACCAGGGGAGAGGCAAAATATTAACGTAAATCGGTCTGAAAGCTCAGAGAAGAGATGACTGGTGCAAATTGATTTTTATAATAAAATAAAGCACTTTAAATCCAGGGAAACAAATCAAATAAATCACACTGAAGGCTCATAATGACAGAGTAACTGTGAGAGCTGGATACTAAATGTATCAGACATGAAAAAAAACTTTATAACAAGCAGCACTGGGAGAGAAAAGGGACTTTATATAAAACGTGTATTATAGATGAGGAAAGGGGGATAGTGCTCCTGGATAATATAAAATGTATCAGACCTAAGCCACTATTATGCAGAGCGGGAGGGGAGGTAACACACGTTTTATAAAGTCCCTCTCTTCTCCCAGCGCTGCTTGTTATAAAGGGGTTTTTACTATCCAGCCCTCCTCTGTCATTAGCTTTCAGTGTGATTTATTTGAATGTTTTCCTTCTCCAGCTGCTTTTATCATCTTGTCTGCCTCATAGACATGCAAGGGTTAAGTAAAGGTTTCCTCTCCTGTGCTGGCTGGCTGTGAGTGAGTATTCTGGAGCTCTATCACTGTCAGATTTTCGGGTAGGGGGGTCGGGAAGGATTACGCATACAAACCTTTTCTTTAGCTTTGCGATGTTGTGCTCTTCATTGCTGGTCTCTTTCACTCATCAATGTAATATCACAAAAAGGACTGAAACTAAAATGTAGTGCATTTTATTTTAGTTTCTTTCGTTTTTTGTACTGAGCAGTTTTGTATCTCTTGAGTCATACGAAAATGAAATTATCCCAAAATTCTGACTAAATCGTTTTAGTACTAAAATGAATGCACATGTCTAACTGAAACCCTAACACAAACATAAACAGTAACTTTAACACTAACACAGACATAAACAGTTACTGTAACCCTAACCCTAACTGTAACCCTAACACAAACAGTAACTGTAACCCTGACACAAACATAAACAGTAACCCTAACACAAACATAAACCGTAACTGTAACCTTAACCCTAAACCTAACACAAACAGTAACTGTAACCCTAACACAAAAATAAACAGTAACTTTAACACTAACTGTAACCCTAGCACAAACATAAACAGTCACTGTAACCCTAACCCTAACACAAACAGTAACTGTAACCCTGACACAAACATAAACAGTAACCCTAACACAAACATAAACAGTAACTGTAACCTTAACCCTAAACCTAACACAGACAGTAACTGTAACCCTTACACAAACATAAACAGTATGTGTAACTCTAACCCAAACATAAACAATAAGTGTAACTCTAACCCAAACTGTAACCCTAACACAATCATAAACAGTAACAGTAACCCTAACACAAACAGAACCAGTAAACCTAAAAGTACCTCTAACACTGACAGTAACCAAAGCCTAGTCCTAAACCTAACCCTAATTCTAACTCTAACTTACATTTGTGGGTGTACAGGGGTGTAGAGGGGATATTATAAAGGGGGGAGAATTGAAAGAGACAATGAGTGGAGTTAAAGGAGTTAGGGTTATAGAGGGATGTATAGAGGGGTTATAGGGGCTAAATATAGACACAGCTGCAAAATTTTGGACATTTTCGAAAATGTTAGAATTTTTCTAAAATTTTGGATTAATGGATTCGGAAAATTCAAAAATCTGTAAATTTTGGATTCTGAAATCTGCCAAAATGTAATGTATCGAAATTTTGGGCTGTGACCATGGCTACTGGCTAGCAGAGAGCATATCGATCTCAGGAACATGGCACAATCGGTGTGTAGTCTTGTCTTTGATTTGTAGGAATTGGTTTATGAAAATACATTATATGTAAAAGGTAAATAACATTCCGTATTAATCACCAGAAGGAGAAAGAAGGTGACCCCATGGCTTAAAATGAAGTCACTTACCCTGCATGTTGCTAAAAGGAAACTGCAAAGGTGTTTTATTATTATTGAAATAAAAAGTCCCCCTTGTCCTCCCTGAATGTATAGATAGGAAAAAGTGTATTTTTCTCCCCCCTTGCACACCAAGTTCTACCCAGGGATTACCAACGTTAATATCCACTTGGTTAAAGCACAGGTCTGTGGTCATTGTAGGCCACATATCATCATTCAATCATCCAAGGTGCACAGCCGATTGCTCACCTTTCCTGCAGGACGGTCCTTCATAGGCCGAGTTGGTGCAGTCACATGAATAGCCGTTTCCTCTTTCCACACATTTCCCATAGTTGTGGCACAAGCTGCCGTAACTGCTGCAGTGGCCGGGGCACCCAGGTCTCACCCCTGATGTCATTTTTGCTTTTTCTTCCAGGTCGAGTATCTGGCCGTTCAGTTTGAGAGATCGGACGCAGCCGATAAATCCCCTCTGCCGGGAAGACGTCCCTCCTACAGACATAAATACAACGGCATGTCAGTAACTGGGGGAGTTTAGTGGAAATCCAATTGATACAGTGCAAGAGTAACGAAAAATACAGGAAAAGTATATTATTTGGTTCAAATTATTTTGTTTATAAGAGTTCAGGTTTTCGACTCTTCCTGGTAAAATCGTGATGGCCATCGCATGACAAGACGGCCATCTCATGACATGACGGCCATCGCATGACAAGACAGCCATCTCATGACATGACGGCCATCGCATGACAAGACGGCCATCGCATGACAAGGCCATCGCATGACAAGACGGCCATCGCATGACAAGACTGTCATCGCATGATAAGACGGCCATTGCATGACATGACGGCCATCGCATGACAAGATGGCCATCGCATGACATGACGGCCATCGCATGACATGACGGCCATCGCATGACAAGACGGCCATCACATGACATGACAGTCATTGCATGATAAGACGGCCATCGCATGACATGACAGCCATCGCATGACAAGACGGCCATCGCATGGCATGACGGCCATCGCATGGCATGACGGCCATCGCATGACATGACGGCCATCGCATGACAAGACGGCCATCTCATGACAAGACGGCCATCGCATGGCATGACGGCCATCGCATGACAAGACGGCCATCGCATGACAAGAAGGCCATCGCATGACAAGAAGGCCATCGCATGACATGATGGCCATCGCATGACAAGATGGCCATCGCATGACATGACGGCCATTGCATGACAAGACGGCCATCGCATGACAAGACGGCCATCGCATGATAAGACGGCCATCGCATGATAAGACGGCCATCGCATGACATGACGGCCATCGCATGACAAGATGGCCATCACATGACATGACGGCCATCGCATGACAAGACGGCCATCGCATGACATGACGGCCATCACATGATAAGACGGCCATCGCATGACATGACGGCCATTGCTGGGCTTCAATTTAATCTGAGAGAGACGTTTCTTCTTGCAATAAGGTGGGATTTCTCCATCCAACTTCGGACACCTTAGTAAATTAGAAGTATATCATTCATTAGACTTATTTACAGGTGAAAGGGTTAAATTGCCACCTTCCCGACCTATGTTTTGGACGTGCACATGCAGAGTCGGCTATAATTTAAAGTAGGCTTGGTTAAGTTAAAAATGCACACGTCTATGTAAAGCTTGAACACACCGTAAGGGCACGTGTCTTAACTCCCCATTGGCTGGTTAAGCTTCATGTCCTAGATTGTACCTAATTTCTGGAAATTCTATGATGTTATCCTTATTATATATTCAGAAGTGCTGTGTATGTGATTTCCACTGTATTAAGATGCTGCTTTCTTATCTCTTTCTTAACTTGACCATAGGATTCCACAATTAGCTTTTTCAATCCACCCCCCCCCCCCCTTCTGCTTGGCGGTTTATTGTTCAATTCTATGATTTTGGTCAGTTTAGCTTCAAGACCTGAGGAAGAGGTTACACTCTCGAAAGCTTGTCTTTTAAATGTAACGTTAGTCCAGTAAAAAAGGTATCACTACAGACTGCTATACTCTGCTTTATCTTATATATATATATATGTTGTAGTTGTAGCAGCAAGTTATAGCTATATCCGCTGCTTCGGCTGTTACAGAGCTTTTATCAAAGCTATTATCAAAAGTACCGGCTGGGTGGAGTAGAGGTAACATCACTGCTCTGCGGGGAGAGAGACTGTGGGGACACAGGCTCGATCCCGGCAAAAGCATGTCTCCAGTAAGTGTCCTTGGGCAAGACACCTAACGGTACATACTCGCCACCCAGGACATACTGAAAATGAGAGAAATCTCAATGTATCCTTCCTGGTAAAATACTTTCTCAAAAGAACCGAACATTGGACAAATGTTTTACCTTGTTGAAATATCTTCTATGGTTTTCAGTTTTTTTTCTGTTTTTCTGTTTTTTTTTTTTATTCGCTTGTGCATCACATGGCTTTAGTTTGCAGAATAATCAGGACGTTTGCACTAGGGAATATTTGTGCTATTTTTCCTGTAGTGTTTTGCCATAAGGAGGGCTGGATTATTTTTATTATATAAATATAATATATATATATATATATACTGTATATATATATAGGGCCTCAGTTAATGAGCAAACCTAGCAAAACTAAATAAAACATGTAACTGATGATACAAACAGGGTTATCCAAAAAGATCCGAATTGCTGGAGAAAGGTAACCGAACAGTGAAAATCAGCGTTCGGTTACCTTTCCTGGCCATTCGGCTATCCAGAGAGCAGGCAATTCGCCAAATCCTGGCGAATTGCCTGCACATTCGGTGCCTGTTCGGTGCCTGTTCGAGGGCAGTGAAATCCCCATAGAGAAGCAATGCTTCGTCTATTCAGAGAACACAAACCAGCAGTGAAAGGTTCCCCTAATGCCCTGCCATTCGGTGGTTTAATTCGGCAAATTTATTCAGGAGAATCCCATAGACTTCAATGTTAAAAATATTCCCATTTTAATTCAATATCTAATAAACCGTTCATTATAAAATTCTGCAGCAAAAAGTCTCTTTATTTATAGATTTTTTAGGATACTTTAAGCATTTTTCTGATTTTTTTTTTTTTTTTTTTTTTTTTCAGTTTACTTATTTTTTCTGTAACAGCCCTCTTATTATCATTCCCTGGACCTCCTGTGAAATTTCAGACATTTTCGCTCAGTAGTTTCTTTGCAAACAGCGTTTCATTTTCCCAGATTCATACAAATGGTTTTTCTAATTTATTCACTGCCTCCTCTACGTCACAGCTGCTTCGGCTCTGTGTGATTCGGCTCATGTTCGGCTCCTGTTCGGATTTTTCGAAGGTTAATCCAGATGTTTTTGCTTGTTTTCAGCGTGCATTCCGTTAGTGTTCGGCAGGTTTTCGGCAGCTTTTCCCTGCAATTCGGGGACCCTGTGCTCTTTGCTGAATACACCGCAGGGTCACCGAAATGCAATCGGCAAAAGGAACTGAATTGAAGAGAACGAAAAGTCACCGAACGTGCGGTGACTTTTCGAATCTCTTTGGATAACCCTGAAAGTCTATAAATGTAAAACTTCATCTTCAGTAACTGATAATGAGGATAATGAAAATATTTTGCATTTCAGCCAATCAGAACCCAGGGCTAATCCACATAAACTGAGCATAACTCCCAAGGCCAGAGAGGAGGAAAGAGGAGAGTGGATTCAAGTATTTTGTAATATAAATTGTTTTAAAAAACATATATTTATATATATATACACACACACATACAGAACCATTAAACCATTAACCTGCACTCTCCTTGCAGCAGCCTTAGGCAAAAATGCATATTTTTCTCAGTGCACCGCCCCAGGTATCCTATAACAAAAATGATAGGGAACACACTCAACGGCATAAAAACAACTAATTTATTATACCATGGTGAAAAACGAACAGCAGACGTTCTATCTCTTACCGAGCCGTTATTGAGGTTTAATCATCTTGAAATGGCTCAGTAAGTGTTTTCCCAGGAAGGATACATTGAGATTTCTCTCCTTTTCAAGTACGTCCTGGGTGAAAAGTCTTATGTTTGTTTTTAACCCTGACATAATAAATTTGATGTTTTTATATTTTTTATTTATATCCTCGAGTACGCCCACCCTCATTTTCGCATTTATTATACTGCAATTCTCTCGTTCCATTAAATAAGTAAACAAACGTAAACCTCTTAACAAAGTCACTTATTTTACGGTTATTATTCTTATTTATTTTTTTGCATAACACATACTGTACGCTGTGCTTGCAGCTTGAGCTGATTTTCCCGCACACTTGGTGCCTGATCTTTTCTTCCTGATTGGCTGATTTCTGTAATGGCTTTTATATCTTTGCAGTTTGATTTATAACTGTTGCAAGAGAGTATGATTAGTCACGTGGATACTGGGCTTCCTTAGCACTTAGATTACAATCTCTTATCGCCAAAATACCTTAAAAATAGCAGTGCGCGGGCCGTTATGTATGTCATATATTTAATATAAGAACTAATAAAAGCTCCTGTTTAAAGAAAATATATGAAACGAGTCAACTGGGCGAGGAGAAGAAATACAACCACGGCGTAAGGGTCAACAATTCCATCAGTAAATTATTATTAGTTATCACAGGCCCGTCTAGAGGGGGGCCAGGGGGCTAATTGCCCCCCCCCAGGTTATTCCTTACCCCTCCATGTGCCCCCCCACCAGGGATCAGCAACAAGCTTCCCCCACTTTTTTGGACCAATGTATCCCCATCCCGTGCTTCATACGTGGTTGATTGAGGTCTCATTGGAAAGGGCAGAGTCTGGCCTTTCCGATGATACCCAAAATAGCCATGTACAGTGTAAAATAAAAATCATAAATAATAAAATAAAAACGTAACAATTCTTTTTCACTGGGATGAAATGGATCAGCAGTGAAAGGGTTAATGGTCAGACTATATACTACATTGTGTATTACTTTGATTTTTGCCTTAGTTTAGTTGTATATTAAGGGTTAATGGGCAGGCCTCATCCCTCACTGTATACATTTTATTTTCCCTTGATTACTGGCATTTTACGGGTTAATGGGTAGGCTAAATGCCTCAGTCTGTTCGTTTAACATTTTTCCTTGATTTATGGCATTTTAGGGGTTAATGGGTAGGCTACATGCCTCAGTGTATTCATTTAACGTTTTCCCTTGATTTATGGCATTTTAGGGGTTAATGGGTAGGCTACATGCCTCAGTGTATTCATTTAACGTTTTCCCTTGATTTATGGCATTTTAGGGGTTAATGGGTAGGCTACATGCCACACTGTTTATTATTTTTATTGTATTTCCCTGGGTTTATGGCATTTCAGGGGTTATTATGAAATAAGAATCTAAAGGGTCTGTTCATCTTTAGATCCTTTGCTTTTTGTCACAATTTGGGGAATCAATTTCGCCGAAAATATGGTGAATTCCCTATTTATCGAATGATCACCGTAATTTGCGAAAATTGGAATCGCTGAAGCAGTTAGCGGACGTCGGCAAAAACCGCTGAATAGAATAATGAATTTATGTATCAATGCATCATTACTCTTGGATTTTGGAATCATATATATATATATATACTTAATTTTTTTTCCTAGTGGTATGATTTAATGGCGAAAATTATAAATGCCACACCCCCCCCCAGTTTTGACAGTGGTATCTTATGTGCCCCCCCTATATATTGTTCCTAGAGTCGCCACTGCTAATTATTATATTATTTGCTTCTATGAAACAGTAATTTAAATCTCATTGCAGAGATTCTGGTATAAAAATGTTGCAGCGTTCAGATTTCTATTGACAGCCACATGGCACTTTAATCATGCTGCAGGGGCCCTCGGTTAGCACCATGCATCCCCGCAGCCAATTACCAGCATTTACTCATTGCAGACGCAGCGTTTTGTTTTCATGTTAGTGCGCTCTCTAACAGACTTTAGGCAAAATAGTGGAATATATTACAAAAGTACAAGTCAATTTGTTCCCAGAGAGGGATTTTGTCTGTTTCCAGTACAAAAACAAATAATAATAACGACAACAAATAGAGACCAAAGTTAACAGTATATTATCAGGGTTATTCAAAGAGAATCGAAAAGCCACCGCAGGTTCGGTGACTTTTCGTTCTCTTCAATTCGGTTCGATTTGCCGATCCCATTTCGGCGACCCTGCAATGTATTCAGCGAACACCACAGGGTCCCCGAATTGCAGGGAAAGGTCGCCGCAATCCCGCTGAAAACTCACCGCAAAACGAGGGCGAACGCACACCGAAACCCGCAAAAACATCTGCATTAACCCGCCGAAAATGCCAGAAAAAACCGGAGCAGGAGCTGATCACACGCAGTGCAGGCACCGGAAAAACCCAACACCGCAGACGAATGCAGTGAATAAATTAGAAAACAGTTTGCTTGAATGTTTGAAAAGTAAAACGCTGTTTGCAAAGAAACTACTGAGCAAAAATGTCTGAAATTTACATATGATCCAATGAATGATAATAAAAAGGGCTGTCACAGAAAAAATAAGTAAAGTTAAAAAAAATAAAATTGGACATTTTTTTTTTAAAAAATTCAGAAAAATGCTTAAAATATCCTAAAAAATCTATAAATAAAGAGACTCTTTACTGCAGAATTTTATAATGAACGGTTTATTAGATATTGAATTAAAACGAGAATATTTTTAACATTGAAGCCTATGGGATTCGCCTGAATAAACCTGTCGAATGAAGCAACCAAATGGCAGGGCATTTCGGGAACTTTTCACTGCTGGTTTGTGTTCTCTGAATAGCCGAAGCAGTGCTTTTTCATGGGGATTTCACTGCCCTCGAACAGGCACCGAACAGGCACCGTATGTGCAGGCAATTCGCCAGGATTTGACGAATTGCCTGCTCTCTGAATAGCCGAATGGCTAAGAAAGGTAACCGTACACTGAATTTCAGCGTTCGGTTCCCTTTCGGCAGACATTCGGATCTCTTTGAATAACCTTGTAAGTGTATCAATCTACTTGTATTTCATTAATGAAAGGGTTAATATATTTATCAGGCAGATTTAATTAGCTAATCCCCTCCTACTAATTTCAGGGCATTTTATGTTGTTTGCAGAGATTACAGAATCCCACTTTATTCCCTTTATACTACAAACAAATGACCCTTTCATCCTCCCGCTTAAAATGAAGTGGATGAGAGCATCTTTAAATAATCCGCTGATTGTTCCCTCCCTTTTATCTTGTTTAATGTTTACGGAGACGTTTGATGTGATCACTGATTTTATTACAGAACATATTGTGATAAATTGTAAGGAAAGCAGATTAAAAAAAACAACAACGAGCCAATAAATAAATAAATGAACAAAATCAGGGACTGATGTAAAAAGCATGCTTAACCCCTTCAATTTTTGTTTAAAAAAAAAAGGAATTATCATAAAATTTATTTCGAAACACGGGATGTGCGTTTTTCGTGCACTGCCCATCAGCATGAATAAATTATATGCGTCCAGGAAAATATGACAACCCTCATCTAGAGGCGAAATCCCACTGAGACCCAGGGTAGACGATACAATAACTTCTTGAGGAAGATACGGAGTAATGTTTATTCATATGTTTAGGTTTGTTTACTAATATGTGTCTAGATTTTGTTGCATACGTGTTTTAGTTTTTCCTCCATATTTTCCGAGTCAGTGAGAATAAGCGGGGCGTGCTTGACATGTGTCAGCCCTGTGGGCTAAATGCCGTGCTGTATATATTTATATGGGAAGGAAGAAGCACACATTAAGGTGAAGAAGATATGTCGTCTTGTGTTTAAGTGCTCTTGGATGGTGTGGGAGGAAATCGGAAGATCTCCAGTCCTTCAGCAGAAACGCAGAGAATAAAAAATACTTTCTCTGTCAGTTGAGGATCTGCAGCAAAGCAAAGAGGTAAATAAGTGTGACATTGTATCTTACACTCTGTGCTGCAATGCAAACCTAACAGTAGCTCGTGCATGTAGACATCTGAGAGGAACGCGCTTAATGGGAGCTTTTAAACCATCAGTGTTTACTAGTGATGAGCCAAACACCCCCGAGTTTGGTTCGCATTCGAACTCGAACTTTACAAATGTTCGAATTCGAACTCGAACACGAACTCAATACAAGTCATTGGGACTCAAAATTCGATTTTTAGAGTGCCCTCCAAGAGGACATATATGCTAGATATTTGCCATAAAAGGTGTATGGGGGTCCGGGTAGTGCCCTGGGGGACAGGAAACAAGGACAAAAAGTAAAAAAACGTTTTTAAAGGGACAGTGAGTTTTCCATGAAATAAGGGTTAAAAATAAAAATGAAAAATTCCTTCAAATATCGTGCTTAGGAGGTCCCCATAACCTGCTCGTGAAGTGGCGTATTTCTAGGATGTATAGAAACATTTAAAAACAAAAAAATTAAGTTTCAAATGACGGTAAATGCTTTTCCTTTAATCTATTCATAAACAACTGCTTGGGGCGGCAGCCTGTATGAAAAGACATTTTAGGACACGCAGAAAAAGTTTAGTGATTTTTTGGGCTAAATTATGGTGCAGGGTTTGGATGAAAGTAACAATAGGTGCTTTAAAATTGGGCTTTTAGCATCGGCAACAGTGCCGTCACACCGTAACCCCTCTGAGGATATGAATCTGGTACAGGCGTCAGTGGCAGTGCACCCAAATATTGTGCCTTTGGTGTCAGGCCAGCAAGTGCCATCATACAGTAACCCCTCTGTGGTATTGTGGAAGAGTGCAGGGGTGGACCATGCGGTCAGGGCCGGTGCTAGACTATTTTGCGCCCTAGTCAAGACCAGCTACTTGCACCTGCCCCAAAAAAGACCCCCCAAAAAAACGACACAACATGAAACTGCTAAATTTCTTTTTATTTAAGAATAAAGATTGAAAAGCACCAATAGTAAAGGTAAAATAAATATAAATATTCTGTATTAAACCATTTTAAATTAACTCTATTAAACAAATTAAAATTAACTGTATTGAACAAATATAAATTAACGAGAAAAAAAAAAAGAGTTGTCACGTAAGTTTCAATTTCAGACACATCAAAATTACACTTTGCGCACCTTTTCCTTTGCAAATTTTCATCATGCGTATATATATATTGCCCATGCCAGCTCACATCATGCGTATATATATATAGCCCAGGCCAGCTCACATCATGCGTATATATATATTACCCAGGCTAGCTCACATCATGCGTATATATATTGCCCAGGCAAGCTCACATCATGCGTATATATATATTGCCCAGGCCAGCTCACATCATGCGTATATATATTGCCCAGGCCCAGGCCAGCTTACATCATGCGTATATATATTGCCCAGACCAGCTCACATCATGCATATATATATATTGCCCAGGCCCAGGCCAGCTCACATCATGCATATATATATTGCCCAGGCCAGCACACATCATGCGTATATATATTGCCCAGGCCCAGGCCAGCTCACATCATGCGTATATATATATTGCCAAGCCAGCTCACATCATGCGTATATATATTGCCCAGGCCAGCTCACATCATGCGTATATATATTGCCCAGGCCCAGGCCAGCTCACATCATGTGTATATATATTGCCCAGGCCCAGGCCAGCTCACATCATGCGTATATATATATATATTGCCCAGGCCAATGGTAGAGATAGGGGGTTCATTTGAACCCCGATATCTCCAGGCATCTAGGGGGTCATGGAGGGTGTCAATCAAAAGGTCTGAGCATGGCCTTTCGAATGATACCCAACATGACCAGGTATAAAGTAAAAAAAAGAAAATAAAAACATGTATTTTTTTGTGTGTTATTTTTATTAATGCAGCAATATTGTTCACATTTAAATTATAATGTGAACGATGATGCACTAATGATTTTTTTCTATGGGGTGCGTTTGCTATAAATCACGTAATTCCCCCCACAAAATGTAACAAGTCCCATTTCTAATTTTTGTACAAGCGCACCCCATAGAAAACATAACCGCAAACGCTCATGTGCTAAAATGTGAAAAAAAACACTTTACACACTGCAGATGATTAAAAATTCTATTTTTATTGCATTTTTTGTCACAATATACAGGCAGGACATGACGTATACATATAAAAATTATATATTATGAATCTGCGGAGTCTGCCGGAAAGAACGATATCTAACATGTCTGGGTCATTTTATAAAATGTGGCTTTAAATCGCGTTTAAACATGATGAGCGAAAGCGGTAAAAATGAGCTGAGCACACAGCAGTGAAATGCAGCATATTAGAGGAAGATTAAGTAGAGAAATTAACACTTCTCAGAAGCAGACACCACACCCTCAGTATAGTCTACATACAATGTATCAAATTCATTAGACCAGACTAAAAACACCTGTTGTTTATGCCCTTTGAAAACACAGGTCATTTAGAGGTGAGAATCTTTGCACGTACACATTAGTTTTTAATTCAATATCTAATAAACCGTTGCTTATAATATTCTGCAGTAAAGAGTCTCTTTCTTTCTCGATTTTTTAAGCATTTTTTATACTTTTTTAAAAAATAAAAAATTTTGCGAACTCGAACCGAACACGTCAAAATGTTCGAAGTTCGCGAACTTGCGAATGGCCAAGTTAGAATCGAACTCCGAACTGATCGAACAAAACAGCTCATCCCTAGTGTTTACCAGGTTTGACATACAGGCTGAGCATCCCTTATTCAAAAATGTCAGTGCCAGAAGTGCTTTTATTTGGGCTTTTTGGTGGATTTTGTAATTTTTGTATATGATAATGACATATCTTGGGGATGGGACACAAGCCTAAACACGACATTCATTTATGTTTCATATACACATTATAGACGCGGCCTTAAGGGCATTATATATAATATTTTAAACAGACACTATCTACAAAAATATGACATATCCTTATTGTGTTTATTTGATGTTGCTGATATCTTACATGTGTTTGTTTTTCTCTGTCATCGTATGATTAGTTAAGAAGATACACTATATTGCCAAAAGTATTGGCTCACCCATCCAAATAATCAGAATCAGGTGTTCCAATCACTTCCATGGCCACAGGTATATAAAATCAAGCACCTAGGCACGCAGACTGTTTTTACAAACATTTGTGAAAGAATGGGTCGCTCTCAGGAGCGCAGTGAATTCCTGCGTGGAGCTGTGATAGGATGCCACCTGTGCAACAAATCCAGTCGTGAAATTTCCTCGCTCCTAAATATTCCACAGTCACCTGTCAGCTGTATCATAAGAACGTGGAAGTGTTTGGGAACGACAGCAACTCAGCCACGAAGTGGTAGGCCACGTAAACTGACGGAGCGGGGTCAGCGGATGCTGAGGCGCATAGTGCAAAGAGGTCGCCAACTTTCTGCAGAGTCAATTGCTACAGACCTCCAAACTTCATGTGGCCTTCAGATTAGCTCAAGAACAGTGCGCAGAGAGCTTCATGGAATGGGTTTCCATGGCCGAGCAACTACATCCAAGTCATACATCACCAAGTGCAATGCAAACTGTCAGATGCAGTGGTGTAAAGCACGCTGCCACTGGACTCTAGAGCAGTGGAGACGCGTTCTCTGGAGTGACGAATTGTGCTTCTCCATCTGGCAATCTGATGGACGAGTCTGGTTTGGCGGTTGCCAGGAGAACGGTACTTGTCTGACTGCATTGTGCCAAGTGTAAAGTTTGGTGGGGGGGGGGATTATGGTGTGGGGTTGTTTTTCAGGAGCTGGGTTTGGCCCCTTAGTTCCAGTGAAAGGAACTCTGAATTCCATACCAAGACATTTTGGACAATTCCATGCTCCCAACTTTGTGGGAACAGTTTGGAGCTGGCCCCTTCCTCTTCCAACATGACTGTGCACCAGTGCACAAAGCAAGGTCCATAAAGACATGGATAACAGAGTCTGGTGTGGATGAACTTGACTGGCCTGCACAGAGTCCTGACCTCAACCCGACAGAACACCTTTGGGATGAATTAGAGCGGAGACTGAGCCAGACCTTCTCGTCCAACATCAGTGTGTGACCTCACAAATGCGCTTCTAGAAGAATGGTCAAACATTCCCATAAACACACTCCTAAACCTTGTGGACAGCCTTCCCAGAAGAGATGAAGCTGTTCTAGTTGCAAAGGGTGGAGCGACGTCATATTGAACCCTATGGATTAGGAATGGGATGTCACTTAAGTTCATATGCGAGTCAAGGCAGGTGAGCCAATACTTTTGGCAATATAGTGTATTTTCCTCTAAATGTGTCACTGGCTGCATCCATTGTGTGATCTTTTGTGTTGTAAACCCCCCCCCCCCAACCACCACAGTATCTTTCCATCACTTACTCCTCACTGCGTAAAGAATGGACTCTAATGGTCAGAAGTCCTGAAAACAGACATATTGACTTGCATTGTGTGGGATGTGTGTAAATAGCATCACAAGGGAATACTACTGACAGGATTATTCAGAGAAAGGTAAAACTCTGGAGAACTTTTGGAGAAGTGAAAATTCTTGATCAAAATAGCCGATTTGGAAAGAGAGATTAATGGGATAATTTTTCTTGTTTGGCTATTTTGACGTAGAATTTTCACTTCTCCAAAAGTTATCCATGGTTACACCTTTCTCTGAATAATCCTGTTAGTGTTGTTAGCCTACTATCAGATCTCATTCAGCTGCTATCTCATATCTTGCCTAAGCAAAACAATAGACCACCTGCAGCCTTGTCTAGAATTCCCTCCCACCACCCCTTAGTCTTTTCTCATATATTTGTCTTATATATATCTCAACTGAAAAGTGAGACTTGCCATAAGATTTTGGTAAATGTTGCATCATGGGAAAAATCCACAGAATGGAAACAGGAGATAAAAACCTAACGTTATTTTTCAGGTTTACGTGCAATTACTTCAAACAAGCAGCAGCTTGTGTTTATAATGTGTTTTTTGTACCCTCATGTAGTGTGTCACCCCTCTCCTCTTAGATTGTAAGCTCTTGAGCAGGGGCATCTCTCCTACTGTTCTGTGTGTTTAATTTCTATGTATATTTGTTATTCTGTCTCACCCATTGTACAGCGCTACGGAATGTGCACGTAATAGGTACCTGTAACTGGTAATGCACAAGTAATCTAGTTACAGCTTGGTAGTGTAGGGCTCCTTTAATCATCTTGTCCCACTCACATGAGTCAGGGGGGAATTTTCCAATTTATGTGTCATATAGGAGCTCAGTAAATTTTGGAATTCTGGGTAAGGAATAGTAAACCTTTACAAAGAAGAACTTCCACAAGCAATGATGGCGCTGTTATAGCTGCAAATAAGGAAATATTCACTTTGCTGCTTCAGAGCTTCTTTTTGTCCAAAATAAAAAACACATAACACGACTCGAATAGCAAGTGAAATGGCAAGTTCCAGAAAGTCGCTTAAGAATATATAAATATCACCTCCAGGAGTGTTACAAGAAAATCACAGAATTTGCTGAGCCGCATCTGTCGTCGCGTCCTACTGAGAGACCTCGATGCAGAGTCACTTCAAGGCAGAATGTAATAACGAGTCCACATTCCCGGCTTATTGTCAGATCTGTGTCCGACTTAAAGCACAGACAAGACTCGTACAGAGCAGCACGAACAATACATCAGGAGCGAATAAGAATCCGGATAATGTGCGACCCTGGATATTTATTTATTTATTTATAAAGTATTTTTCCAGGAAGGATACATTGGGATTTCTCTCGTTTTCAATATGTCCTGGGTTCGAGAGCATTGAATTCTTTCTTGTTTCGTCGGCGTGCGCTGCCCTTATATCGGGGTGCGCAGACAGGATACATTTATTGTAACATATTGTAAATAATCACAAGCTGTGACTCTTCATGCTCTTTATGAGAAACCAAATAGAAAAGCCAAAAATGAGTAGATGAGAACCTGAAAGGTTGACAAGCAGAAGCAATGCACCGAGCAATCACACCCTTTGTACTAGGGATGTCCATGGCTGAAAAATTTGTTTCGTTCCGTTACGTTTTTAAATCATGTCGTTTTAGGAATTTCGTAACTAATTTCGTTTCGTATCGGATCGATTTGATATTTCAAATCGATCTGAAATTTCGAATCGATTCGAATTTCATATATCAATTCGATAGTTGATATCAATTCAAATTTTGGATCACTAGATAAATCACCAATTAATCTAATTTTGCTGTTAAAAGAAAAGCTAGGGTTAAATTTCACAGATTTACAGGGTTATTCAAAGAGCTCCGAATTGCTTGAGAAAGGTAACCGAACGCTGAAAATCAGCGTTCGGTTACCTTTCTTGGCCATTTGGCTATCCAGAGAGCAGGCAATTCGCCAAATCCTGGCGAATTGCCTGAACATACGGTGCCTGTTCGGTGCTTGTTCGAGGGCAGTGAAATCCCCATGAAAAAGCAATGCTTCGGCTATTCAGAGAACACAAACCAGCAGTGAAAGGTTCCCCTAATGCCCTGCCATTCGGTGGTTTAATTCGGCAGGTTTATTCAGGAGAATCCCATAGGCTTCAATGTTAAAAATATTCCCGTTTTAAATCAATATCTAATAAACCATTTATTATAAAATTATGCAGTAAAAAGTCTCTTTATTTATAGATTTTTTAGGATATTTTAAGCATTTTTCTGATTTTTTTTTTTTTAAAAGTCCGATTTTTTTTTAAAAAAAATGTAAGTTTACTTCTTCTTTCTGTAACAGCCCTCTTTATTATCATTCCCTGGATCATATGTAAATTTCAGACATTTTGGCTCAGTAGTTTCTTTGCAAACAGTGTTTCACTTTTCAAACATTCAAGCAAACTGTTTTCCTAGTTTATTCACTTCCCTCTGTCTGCGGTCTCGGCTTTCTTGGCTTTTTCCAGCGGCTTTGCTGCGGGTGATCGGCTCCTGCTCGGGTTTTTCCGTGGTTTTCAGCAGGTTAATCCAGATGTTTTTGAGGGTTTTCGGCGTGCATTCGGTGGATTTTGCGGTTCGTTTTCGTCGGGTTTGCAGTAGCTTTTCCCTGCAATTCGGGGACCCTGTGGTGCTTGCTGAATACACCGCAGGGTCGCCGAAATGGGATCGGCAAAAGAAACCGAATTGAAGAGAACGAAAAGTCACCGAACGTGCAGTGACTTTTCGAATCTCTTTGAATAACCCTGATAGTATTTGAGTCAAATTAAACAGTGAAACAAAATTAATTAGTTTCATAAAGTCCTTTGCTGACTGTTACTTGTATTGTAAGTTACGATCAATTCGATAGTTGATATCAATTCGATAGTTCATTTCAGATTCGATAGTTGATATCAGTTATTAAAATATTTCTTTTATGATGATGACACAGTGTAAAACAAAATAAATTTGTTATATACCGTTTCGTTTCGTATTGATTCGTTATTCGGTAGTACTTCCGAATAACGAATTATCAAATTTCGTTCCAAATTCAGAATTTTTCCGAAACGAATGCATATCTCTACTTTGTGCGCACTGATGCATATCATTGTCATTTTATCATGTTTCATGACTACCATGTAAGGGCTCCAGGTTTTCCTGGGAGGCATCAGGGAATGGTCTTGGTTTTACAAAAACTATCAGGTCTATTCAAAGAAAGGTGAAAACCAGGAGAACTTTTGGAGAAGTGAAAATTCTATGTTAAAATAGCCAAACCAGAAAAATTCTCCCATTTATCTCACTTTCCAAATCGGCTACTTGGTCTAGATTGTTCTCTTCTCCTGCCAATTCTCCTGGTTTTCACCTTTCTCTGAGTAGACCGGTATGTGAAATCCGCCTATTGCAATACAGTGGGAAAAGGTTGTTGTTGTAGTTTTATTTAAGTATTCAGAAATATCCTGTGAAACTGTAAAGAAAAACTAAATATTTAAGGGCAGAACCAAAAAAAAAAAAAAAAAAACAACGAAAAGAAAGTCCTTATAATCTTAAATCCAGTCTCTAGAGAAATAACATTTATTTTGGGAAGAGATTATTTGGAAATCCGTTGATCTCTTCAATCAGAAGTATTTTCTCAAGTCACATAAACAGAGAAAAGGAAAGAAAAAGAAAAATAGTGCTGGTAAAACACCCCAAAAGACTATCAGGGTTATTCAGAGAGAGGTGAAAAGCAGGGGAATGACTGGAGAATTGAAAATTCGAGGTCAAAATAGCCGATTTGGAAAGTGAGATGAATGGGAGAATTTTTGTGGTTTGGCTATTTTGACCTAGAATTTTCCATTCTCCAGTCATTCTCCTGCTTTTCACCTCTCTCTGAATAACCCTGAGATTATGGGGGTTATTCAGAGAGCATTCACCGCAGGGTCCCCGAAGTGCAGGGGAAAACCTGCCGCAAACCCGCCGAAAACCTGCCAGAACCACCGCAAAAAACAAGCCGAACACATCGGAAAAAGCTGACAAGCTGCCAATCGTAGCACAGAGCAGGCACTGGAAAAAGCCGACAAGTTGACGAACGGGGTAAAAAATAAATCAAATACATTTGAAAGTGTCAAAATTGAAAGGCTGTTTGCAAAAAAATTACTGATTGAAAAGGTCTGGAATTTACATATAAAGATCCAACGAATGATAATAAAAAAGTCTGTTACGGAAAAAAGAAAAACTATTAAAAAAAAGGGGGGAACTAATTGCTGAAAAAAACTCGAAAAATGCCTTAAAGATCCTAAAAAAAATCTATAAATAAAGAAACTTTTTGCTGCAGATTAAAAGAATAGCAGATTAAAAGAATAGCAGCCCTCCGTCCCGTCCGTCTGCCTCCTCCGGCACCGTGCGCCCTCTGCCGCCGTGCTCTCCTCTCATTGGTTCTCTCTCTCCCGCCTCGGGGAGGAGGAGCTCCGTTAATGATCCTTCGGCAGGTTCGCCTATGGAAACCTTGTTACGACATTCACTTCCTCTAGATAGTAAAGTTTGATCGTCTTCTCTGCGCTCCGCCAGGGCCATCGCTGAGTCCTTTAAATATCTCCTTCACTGTTTGCTAATAATATGATAATCTTATTGAGAAGGAGCGCGTCGTCAGAATCCTTGCGTTTTCCGGTCATTTTGCATCATTAACATTAAAGATGGACATAAATTGGATCACCTGTGGAAATTGCAGGTTCTTAAAAATGGATAGCCTGCTCGCCCTCGCCGCTTGCCCTCGCCGCTCGCCCTCGCCGCTCGCCCTCGCCGCTCGTCCTCGCCTGTCTGATGGTTTGAAGCTGTTATGTGATTCCAAGATGGCCGTCAACTATCAGTAAAGGCGCCAGATCATGAAATAATAGTCACATCTTCGCTCACAGCAGCTTGAGATCGGTACGGTAGGAATAATATAGATCCAGGGGAATATCATTGAGGGTATCAGGATATTGAGGGTGAAGGGGATCCGATCTCTGCTGGATCTTGTGTTAAATGAGTTGTCTCCAGCTCCGTGACATTCACGGCTTCGTCTAATGAGTTGCTTTGATGCAGGATAGTATATTTGCATACATGTCATTGAGCTGGAGTCGGGAAGAAGAAAAGGCACGTAATGATGTAATTAAACTTTTCACTAATCATTTGCACCTCCAGTGCCCTTGATGGATGAGTTCACTTTAACGCGAGCATTAGGAGGTTTTGCCAAGTTACATTCTCATTGACCTCCGCGGAGCCCTGACCTTGGACAAACTGGCTCTGGCCGAGCTGACAACGAGTTTCTCTCGACTTTAGCTGCTCAGAGGAACTTTCCGACTTTCCTTTATTTTGCTCAGGATCACTTAAGTAAATAAAGAAAAGACACACGATACAAACATTGTGTTACTTAATTAAATGGTACTACAGGTATGTGTACGGATGGCTGTCAGTCTGCAACGCGACATAACGGAATGGTAAAAATTATTAGGAAAGTATCTCGATCATATATTAGAAGAAAACGATGTGTCACCCTGATCAAAAGTCTATAAACCTACAAAAAGAGAGACGATTGTTCTGCTTAAATGGCTGTTAATGTAATAATCCAGCCACCAGCTAAGGCACATCTTAAAGTAGGGTCCAAACCTAGTGATATATGGTGAAACAAAAGCAAAAATAATGTGTGAAAACCCATAAGAAAAACATACAGGGTTATTCAAAACACCGAAATTTCACCAGAATCAAATTCCGCGAACCTGCAGTGAATTCAGCATTCACCACAGGGTCCCCGAAGCGCAGGGAAAAAACACTGAAAAACTGCCACAAAACTGCCGCTGAAATTATCAGATCGGATCCGATAAGCCACCAAAAACCAGCCGAACATGTCCAAAATAAGCAGACAATCCGCCAAACACAGAACCGAGCAGCTGCTGGAAAAAGCCGACAAGCCGACAAACGGGGTAACAAAATCAAAAACCAAACGACTGCTACTTTTCAAATTTTAAACTCTGTTTGCAAACAAACTACTGGACGAAAATGTCTGGAATTAACATATAAGATTCTATGAATAATAATAAAAAGGTCTGTTATAGAAAAAAAAAAAAAGCTATTAAAAAAATCGTAAAATAAAACTTTTGCCGAAAAATCCCCAAAAATTCCTTAAAAAATCAATAAATAAAGAGACTTTTTGCTGCACATTAAAATAATAAACGGTTTATTAGATATTGGATTAAAACGGGAATATTTGTAACATTGAAACCTATGGGATTCGCCTGATTAAACCTGTCGAATGAAACCACTGAACATCAGGGCATTTCACTGACATTTCTCTGCTGTTCAATGTGAATAGATTAACCATTGCTTCTCTATGGGGGATTTCACTGCTGCCGAACAGCACCGTATTTCACTGCTGTCGAACAGGCACCGTATTTCACTGCCACCGAACAGGCACCATATTCTGCTGGTAATTCCCCAACATTTGGCAAACTGCCTGCTCTCTGAATAGCCGAATGGCCACGAAATGTCACGTACGGTGAAATTCACTGTTCGGTGACATTTCGGGGCCAGATCAGCTCTCTCTGAATAACCCCTATGATGTTTACCATCCAGTGACATATTTCACAGTTTTCAAATAAAAAGTAAATAAATAAATAAATAAAATTAAAAAAAAAAAAATCGCTCTGCACCGTTTCTTAATAGAAACAATGTGGAAAAAGCACACGGAAATGATTTCACATTAAAGTAAAAAATCTAAAGACAGAAATGTACTAATAAACATGGAATGGTTTAAGGTTCTGGCGCTTCAAATATGACGGACAGATGTAAGTTTGAAAGGGAGTGGAATATAAGGTGTATATAGACCTATACGCGCTGCCTAGGTGAGCAGAGAAATGCACGATATCCCCGCGTGCATCATAGAAAACAGATCGCAATATGGAAGCTTATTCACCGGTTCTCATTTTCCACTGAAAAAGCGAAGATACTCGATCGAATTAACATGGTCCTTCAGAGCAATTAGTCTTTCATCATCTGTTATGGACTCTGAGTTCTCATTATCCACTTTCCAATAGAAGCTGCTCGACAGGGCTCTCCACCACCACTCGTCCTGAACCCAGCATATCTAGAGCATAGCAAAGCAAAAGCATTTGCCAAGAATGTTTTCATTTATCCAGAATGAAAGTCGAAGGTTCGAAGACGATCAGATACCGCCATAGTTCCGACCATAAACGATGCTGACAAGCGATCCAGCGGCATTAATCCCATGACCCGCCGAGCAGCTTCCAGGAAACCGATGTCTCTCGGTTCCGCAGGGAGTATGGTTGCAAAGCTGAAACTTAAAAGATTTGATGGAAGGGCACCACCAGGAGTGGAGTCTGCGGTTTAATGTGACTCAACATGGGAAACTTCACCCGGCCCGGACACCGAAAGGACTGACAGATCGATAGCTCTTTCACGATTCTGTGTGTGTGAGTGGTGCATGACCGTTCTTAGTTGGTGGAGCGATTTGTCTGGTTAATTCCTATAACAAATGAGACTCCTCCATGCTAACTAGTTACGCGACCACCAGCGGCCGGCTTCCAACTTAGAGGAACTTTTTCTGTACCGGCTGGAAGGAGTAGAGGTAATATCACTGCTCTATAACTGTGGAGACACAGGTTCGAACCTGGCCAGAGCACCTCTCCAGTAAGTGTCCTTGGGCAAGACACCTAACGGTAGATACTCGCCACCCAGGACATACTGAAAACCAGAGAAATCTCAATGTATCCTTTCTGGTAAAATCCTTTCTCAAAAAAAAAATAAGTTATATCATTTCAATAAACTCTAGTACTTTTCTGGAGTCAGAGCATTTTGTGATCTCTAACATGACATGGTATTTCAACAATGGAGTCAACTAGAGAAAATAGGCAACCAATGAAAACCAGCCGGAGACCGTGAGCTCCGAAAGATCGAACTCACAATTTAACATTTTGAATTGCGAATTGTTTTTTTGGAGCTTCCGGACTCCAGCTGCTTCCATTGGTTGTTTAATCGCTCTAGTTCATAAGATTTGGAGGCTAACCCCCCCACACACTTTTTTGGTTTAGCTCCTATATAGACCTTAGGTATAAACAGGTACCAGTTGTACCAAGCTCTGTAGGAGAAAATACCCTTCAGTTTTTTCAGTTTGCTCAAAAGTGTCCAGGCTAATAGGGGAGAAGAATCTAATCCTGCATATATTTATACACAGGGCTGCCATCAGAAATCTTGGGTCCCCTTACTGACCAGCTGGTCGGGCCCACATTTCCTCTAGAAGTCCAATTCAGTAAGATAATTAAAAACAAAGCATTTTTCCTACTCTTCTGGTGGGAGGGAGTTCCTTGTGCAGGCCATGCTAATCGCTCCCTCAATGATGAGTCGGAATGCTCTTACCAGAGTAAAATGCAGCAGGCCATCGTGAAATTTGTTGGCATCTTGGTGGGCCAGTGGAGGGGCCCTTACATCTGTGGTGCATAGAAAAGCTGCACATGGTTTGGCAGGGGTAGGGCCCCCTAGAACCACTGGATCCCTTAAAATATCATGGACTGACACCCCCTTGATGGCCGCCCTGTTTATACATTGACTTGCCTCGGCCAGCAGGTTGGGTCACATGAACCTGGGACATCGGAGAGAGATGTGAGCTAAATGTTCTATGATCATTTTTCTGGGAATCTCTGGTTATAATAAGACTTGTACAATGTTTTTTAAATCCTGGATCACGAAAGGCTAGACATACGAAAGAAATAGATTGGAATCAACAATAATCATTTTCAGAATGTACAAATCTAAGTTTTTGGGTACATGTGGCCAACGTACATGGGTTTTAAGGGTTTGAAAAGGACTTGCATTACTCACCCACATACAGCTGACTGTTGAGTTGGAGACGGAAGTGGCCATCGGATGGGCCCTGGATTTTCTTCCTGGGCAGGTCGTCCACGATGAGAGTTGTCTCTTTGATATTTCTCTCGGCTCTCACGTAATGCCAGTGGTCATCATTGAAACCCGTGGTCGATTGAACAGACACCTCTATGGGACCGTTTCCAACATCATATGCGAATGTAACCTGGTACGGCGCTGGAAAGCACAGAAACTGATCAATATCTATCGACGTTCAGCATTTTCCTTTCACTAAGTAGATGCAAATTTTTAAAATATCCCAACTTGTGTCACCAGCTGTTTATTGATATTTCCATTGCTCAGAAGTACAGCCGATAAACGCCCGCCGGGAAACACAATTAACAACTCAGAAAATGCACATCGATTTCACTTTCTCATCACATATACTTGTTTTACATTTATTAGGGCTTTTAGTTAAAGAATATAAACTTTCTTAAAATAAATATTATTGCTGTTACCATGCGCCGAATGGCCCCGGGCTATGGACAGACTTAATATATCAAGAGATCTCTCTGTTTATCCACTGCAGAGCTGGAAATGTGTCAATTTAGGCCATAGGGGAGATCAACAGATCAAGCCCTGGCTTTCTGCCTTCATTATGTTTGTCACTGCAGGTCCCACAACCTTTTGGCCAGTGTAAACCCAACAATGTATCAATTTCAGCCACTGAGTAGATCATAAGATCTAGTCCTGGTGTTCTGTCTTGATGAAGCATGTCAATGCTGGTCCAACAATGTACCAATATTCAGCCACCCACCCATCCTCATCACCGACATCTGCCTGATCCAGTTGAAGAAAGGTTAATAAACCACTCAATAAAGGGCAGACACATTCCATGGTGCAATTGGATATTCGGTTTTTGACACATCATACTACAGGCTTGGACCTAAGACAGTAGGCTATAATATTGCTGGTATCCGAGTGTGTAAAGAATCTAATAATACAACACTTTATTGGAGCCCATGAGAGCTGGTGCTTTTTTAATTCTTGGGCCAATTGAAGGACTCGGTCCTGTCCTGTCTACAAACACCAATATTGTTGTAAGAAATCAGTATTGTACATCACAATAATTTACCAGAATTATTTTGTGGCATTAATTTGTGGCAAGATCTTGTGTTGATGATGGGAGAGTAGCGGCGCTGCGTAAAGTCTTCTCCAGCACATTATCCCAAAGATTAAACTCAATGGGGTTAAGGTCTGGACTGTGCGGTGGCCAATCCATGTGTGAAAATGACGTCTCATGCTCCCTCAACCACTCTTGCACAATGTGAGCAGCTCTTTTGGTAGCTGAGTGCATGTGAATGTTGGAGTGTATTAGACTGAGACAGCAGTATATTATCAACCTACTTAAAGCCCATGATTTGAGGCCCCAGCATGAGCGAGGCCCTAGTTGGCCGCCTAGTTTGCCTAAATATAAGGCCTCCTCTGATTTTGTCATTTTAAGTTACAGTTACAAGTATTTATAAAGAAACCAACAAGTTCCGTAGTGCTGTACAATGGGAGAGACATAATAACAAATATACATACACATTACACACACACACACAGAGAACAATAGGAGAGAGGACCCTGCTCGAGTATTTGTGGATTTGTCTGTGACCATTTATGTGTTCCTTGTAGCAGAAAAGGTGTGTAAATCTAAACTATGCAGTGTGATTATTTATTTGTGACATATTAGCTACAAGGTCTGGTCTATTAAATGAACAGTGGGATAAAAATAAAACACTCCCGAGCACGTAAGAAAGAACCATTTTCCTCCCACACAGAAGGAATCATAAGACGAATCTGTTCAGACCCCGCATCACTCCATCCCCAGCGCTCATTATGCAATCCTGCCGCTCGGAGATCTGAAAGGTTATTATTCAAATCTGTCACAATTATTTTTCATTGTGTTTACAATCTACACGTTGCCAAAAAAAATAATATGAGGCTGATGTCACCAATTGTAACTTGTTTTCAGTGGATACTGTGATGTCATCGCTGGCAACATATACAGTGACGAGGATGTGTCACTAATAAACTGTCTGATTTCTAAACCCTTTGAGTTCCAGGCCAGCACATTTAATAACGAGTTGTCTTTGAACACAAATATCTTTTGCTTCCACAAACAAAATATAGTCTCCTATAATGTTTTTTCCCTATCGCAAACAGAAACAGTAAGCGTCAGAGTAATCCTAACGGTAACTCTAACCAGTGTCATCACTATGGGGGTGCAGGGGGTGCACACCGCACCCGGGTGACACCCTCCAGAGGGCTGATACCTGCTGGTGGGTGGCTGTAGGGAACTGCCACCAGGCTGAATTGCCTGACAACAGTGTCCCTGATTAGCTCTCTTCCCTCCGTCATGCATTGCAGGGCTGAGAGGAAGTGACCTGCTGATGCCACGTGTCACTTCCTGTCAGTTCTGTATGGGAGCTGCAGAGGAAGGAAGATAGAGAAGCAGCATTTGTGTGCACACAGCCAACTCACTCTCCTCAATATGGCCGTCACGTGAGTGGTGCTGGCTGAGTGTGGTGTGAGCCTGTGGGTTTTGAACGATGCAGACTGGCTGAGTGTGGTGTAACTCTGTGTGCGATGTCTGATGCAGGCTGAGTGTGGTGTGAGTCTGTGAGCTGTGAGTGATGCTGGATGGCTGAATGTGGTATGAGGTGTGTGATAGCGGCTTGCTCTATAAGATGTGATCTACTGCAGACTAGTGGCTTCTTTAACCTTGGCACCATGTGGCGTAATATGCCATCCCCGCGGCATCCAGTCCATCCACCAGCTGGCACGTGGCGCACGTCATTTGCTTCTGTGGGACGGCCTGAACTCAGGCCATCCCCCTGCAGCCAATGACGAGCATCAGCTGCATAGGCAGGCTGGAGGAGGAGCCCACCGCAGCAGCCGGCATTAACACCCTACCACCTGGCACCACCCATCGGGCGATAAGGGGTTAAAGCCGGCTGTTGCCTATACAGTATATAAGAATAACAGGGAGGGAGGGGTGACACCAAAGGTTTCAGCACCAGGGTGTCACCAACCCAAGTGACACCACTGACCATAACCATTTCACAAACAGAACCAGTAAACCAGTAACAGTCACCCTATAGTAACTAACCCTAGAAATAACACATGCCGTAACACAAAAATAAACAGGACCATAATGCTAACACAAACAGAGCCAGTAACCATAACATAAACAGAAAAGGTAAGCCTAGTAACCCAACTCTAGAAGTAGCCCTAAACTTAGCCCTAATCCTAGCTATGATGTGGGTGTGTACAAGTGGTATAGTGAGCATGAAGGGCTGGAAGAGGTAAAGAGGTTTTTTTTAAGGGGGTAGGAGTATAGAGGTTGTGTAAGGGCTAAAGGTATGCATGCCTGGCCTGCAACATTTCCAGCATTTCCAAAAAAATTCAGATTGATTAGAATCAGCAAATTTGTAAAATTCCAAAATTTGACAAAACGAAACATACGGACATTTTGGGCTGTGCAGTGTGCATGTTTCCTTTCTATTTCCCGAGATACAGTGAGTCTTATGCGATGGCCTGATTAGTGATTATTTGCCATCAAAAGGGCTCTTCAATCATGCAAGGAAATAAGAGGGACTTTCCAAAAAGAGTATCTGTGAACTGCTACAAAGAAATTCCAGCGTACAGGGTTAATGAAGCACTACACCCTAAACCATTGCAGTTTGTGCTTGATACACTTATCCCCCTTTCTTCAGTAAACAGGATGAAAGTTCTATTAACCCTAGTTATTCCTGATACTCGTGTGTCGTTTTTTTCCCGCGGATACTTTGTATACATTTAATTAATGGAGTAAGGATGATGCCCGTCCCAGGATTTTTCCACCAGAAGGTAGTTATGAAGCATCATCCTCTCAGCCAAACATGTTGCATATACTTTGCGTAAATGCCGTTCCCCTAATCATTAAGCTCGGCACATTTCCCTGGGACGCTGACAGCATTTATTCTGAGTCCTTGCATCTGCTAAGTGACCAGTTTGCTTCCGGGCAACTCATCTGTAGAGATTTGTCTCTGAAAAGTCCTCCAGGCAGTGGAACCATCTGCACGTAGCGCGGAAAACCTAAAAACTACTAATTGCAATCTGGATTTACATTATTTAAAACTTTTTTCAGTTTTATGACTTTATTTTTATGTATAACTAAGTTATTTTCCTAAATCGAGTAGAAGTTGTTTAACTTTCAGGATATTTTTTCGATACTTTGTTACTTTTTACTTTTTTTCTCTCCGCTTTGTTTTCTAAACACTGCAACTACTAATTAAATCTGTCATTTATAGCCGTTTTGCTTTTATTTAAAATGTTTATGTCCGCACGAAATGAAAAACAATTCAATTGGACTTTGATGTGCAATTAACATTATATCAAAGCTCATTACAAAGTGATTAGCCTCCGTGAAATGTATCATTTGTTTAATGACTTCAAAGGCCTCCGGATCCGCTTTTATTGCTTCTATTGTTTGAGTTATTACAGAGAAACCTTGGCAGTGGAGTTGTATTTTACTAGATAGATTAAAAAATAAATAAATAAATAACGAGTCTGGTGAAACTTCGGGAAGGGATTACATAAACTGGATAACAGAATCTGCCAAACTGTTATTATTTGACTATTTTCTTTTTTTTTAATTCAAATTTATTACCGACGAGGCGGAATCCTGCGCACAAGGACAACAAATAATTCTTTAATCATTTAATGGGCCCGTGCACCTTAATTAGTTTGGAAATTCGGGCCTGCGTTTGTGCGATATGTTCCAGCTCTTAAATTTCCCACCTCTTCGAAGAGATTGTGATTTATGACTCTAATAAGCGTTTATTATCCGCATTTGGTCAGACTAATTTGTGTCAATGGGCACACGGTGAAATTCATCGTGCGAGCTGGAGGGAGAATGCCAAGGTTCTCTCATTATTATGCTCTGAAACAGGGTTGCTCTGAGGAACATTCTCTACCTAGTGTTTATTGGAGAACATCTGTGGATATACAATCAAAATCGAATATAGTCTGGGGGGTAAAGCATTGATGTGGACAGGAGGGCAAGTAGAAGTTCCTTTCCGCTCTTTCTTTGAGCTGGATTAAAGGAATACTCTATTGAAAAAATTTTGAGACTTGACAAAGACCTGCTTGTTGTAGAAACGTTGTTGCTGCTGTATATGGTGATGGAAAAAATCCACTTCAATTAATACCAAGTTGTTTCTTGCTGAGATTGAAGATGCCCTGAGGCATTTTAAAACCGCTAAACCTTGGTCCCTGGGGATCATCTGCGTAGAGGAGCGCCACAGATGTTGCACCGCTGAGAGGGGATCCAGTACCACTTTTAATTCTACCGGCTGCAGTTCCAGTCGGTGTCTGATTTGTGACATCACTAAACGTGAGTCTGATCCCTCGTTCTCTTTATTTTCTTTATTGTCCTACTACTGCCTGCACTATGTCTTTGCCTTTTTTGTTTCTTTGAGGCATAAAGACAACTGGAACACAGAAAGAGGATAAAGAAATGTATCATCTGCATTTGGAGGAAGCGCTGTCCTTGCCACATTTCTCGATACCCTTTTTTTCCTTTTAACCTCCCTGGTGGTCTATTTAATTAGAAAATTCTAGTCTGAAAACGGTCTAATTCCCCCCCCAGTGGCATCCCGAGCGTGTCTCGGGGTTAAATTCCTATGTTGGAAGCGGTAACCCCGAGCAACACTCGGGATGCCACTGGATACATCACCTCTCCCTGCGCTCCCACGATGTCCCCGCAGTCTCCTCCAGCGACCGCGACCACATTACTTCCTGGTTTCCTCCTCGCGAGAAGGAATCCAGGTAGTAAAACGCCACGATCGCCAGAGGAGACTGCAGAGATCATCGAGGGAGTGCACGGAGAGGTGATGTATCCAGCCCGAGTGTGTCTCAGGGTTACTGCTCTCAGCAGTGAAATTTAACCCCGAGACACACTCGGGATCACCGCCGGGGAGGTTAATGATTTCTTTCATTTTGGATGATTTTTACTCCCGTTGTCAGCTCCTCCTCTTCAGCTCAGTAACTTCCAAACCTGGAAGTCCCTGAAGGTTATCTGCACAATTTGCGCTACTATGGAACTTGCGTATCGTAGGAAACGCAAACTGCGCAGCGCCAGCAAACTTGCACACTTTATGTACACGATTTCCGTAGCGCCTGCGCAGAGCGATGGGTCGGAGATGCACACGCATGCACAGATCTGATCCATTGCTGCCTCTATGAGACGGCTCTCCTCACATCCTGACCACTTTATAAATATACTATTTCAAAATGAGTCTTAGCTTTCTTAACTTTCTTAGCATTCGGCACGGGGGTCTTAGGTCATGACATCTGCGAGCCATATTCCACCGCCCTAGTATGAGTAGATCACAAATAGACATCTGCCGTGCCAAGGTAAACCATTTTTTTGGTCTACATGGTCTTTATGAATCCTCTATGTCCCTGATCAGCTACAGAATAGCTGTTACATTTGTTTCTGATAAAGAGAATGGATAATAAGTCCAAGCTGTGAGATGTGGTTAGAGCTCCCTGACCCAAGTCAGAACTTCACCTCCAGGTATTAGTACGGCGATAACCCGACACTGACCTGGTATCAGGTCACTGTCTATTTTTAGATCATTACCACTAGCAAGCATTCTACAAAATGAAATAAGAAGAAGGTAGAGGGTGATCCTACAACGAATTAAAATCACTTAGAGGTGCATGTTAAATGAACAGATAGTATTTCAATCAATTCACGCACATCAAAAAACAAGATCGTTATCACCGTTCCATGGGTGCATAGGACCTGGGGTATGATTTCCTCCACAGCCGGTGCACTTCAGGAACAATCAGCCAAGACCAAAGTTTCTTCAGTCAAAAGATTTTATTAATAAAAATAAGATAAGATAATATGTGCAGTCATAAGTACATGGTTAAAAAATAAAAAAGTGTATCTTTTACAGTCTTATCTTTATTTTTATTTTTATTAATAAAATCTTTTGACTGGAGAAACTTTGGTCTTGGCTGATTGTTCCTGAAGTGCACCGGCTGTGGAGGAAATCATACCCCAGGTCCTAGGCATCCATGGAACGGTGATAACGATCTTGTTTTTTGATGTGTGTGAATTGATTGAAATACTATTTGTTAATTTAACGTGCACCTCTAAGTGATTTTAATTCGTTGTAGGATCACCCTCTACCTTCTTCTTATTGTATACTACTTACGGGTTACCGGGAGCCCGCAGAGGGAAGATCCTATCTTCATTAATAAGTTAAGTGATTCATTGTGTGTTTTTTTCTTTGCATTCTATAAAATGACCAGGACCTGATGTCTGGAAACAGGTTCATGCCTTGAGCTGATCGCGGGTTGCATGAGACTGTATTATAAATATATATAGAGTCTCCACAGCTGTGGAAAGCAGATTGGGTTCTAGATTTATTGCATGTCTTGTGAAGAACACAGAATAGGCCTGTGTGGTTACCAGGCAAAAATGGTTGAGGAAACCCTGGCTTCTATCATTGTCAGTCTTCCTTTTTCTGTTATTTCTTCAGGTTCGACCCAATTTGAAGAAATTTCCAATTGTGCCGCAAAGAAGAAAAATCCATGATGGATCAATGGAAGAGCTTACAGAGATCTTCTCCAGTTCTCCAGTCAGTTGCACGGCCGGCGCCAGCACAAGGCCAACTTGGCTGCCACCTAGGGCGCAGAACAGTAAAACGAGACTGGATTGCTGAACTGATATAATTGTTAAGACCGTTCTTGTCTCCTGTGGTCTGCCGATCTCATGCATTATGCCCTATGCCATTACACAGGGCGCACATGCTAAGGATTCCTGACCACCAGCTTCATCCCAACACTGATTTTTCCTTCCTCTGCGACAACGCTGGGAAGTGACCTTTTGTCACTTCCTCCCAGCCAGCCAATGCAGGAGGAAAGCAGAGTACCACTGGGTGCCAGGGAATGACAGATAAGCCCATGTAAAGGGGGAGAATGGCATAGAAAGGAGAGGGGGGTCGGGGGGATGTAGGTAGCTAGGTCTAGGACTCAAAATTGTCAATGGCCCTGGTCAGTCTTTGCGACACATTGTACTTACAGAATAACTCAATCCTTATGAAGTCGGATTTGATCCCGAGGTTTTCCAGGAACACTCCAGATGGGTTGATGGTTTTGAAGAAGAAGGAAATGTCAGCACTGAATTCGGCATGGAACGTGGGAAAATACAAGTAAGAGGCCATCGTGATGAAAGAGACTGCATTCCAGAAGCTTCCTGTGGATTGAAAAATGTAATTTCACCCAAAAATCCTAATAAACGGTCATGTTGAAAAGATAGTGTTCATAAATCAACTGCAGATATATTGAAAAGCAAGATTTATGACTTAAAAATGGAAAAATGTTCAAGGCATCCCAAAGATTCGGCAAAATGGTCAATATGAAGCATCTCTGAGTCAGTCACTGGGAAACGCTTAGCAAGACCTGGACTTCCTTCAGTGCATTGCAGACAGTCATCTAGAGCAGTGGTTCCCAACCCTGGTCCTCAGGTTCCTCTAAAAGGTCAGGTTTGCAGGATATCTGAAGCACAGCACAGGGGATAGGATTTGCGCCCAGTGATAGCGATTCAGCCTGCATTTCCCCCAAGGTATTCTTTAAAATCTGTCCGGGTACAGGAACTTGAGGACCAGGGTTGGGAACCACAGCTCTAGACCAATCATATCTGACCTTGGAAGTCTAGATATTTCTGAGCAGTACTTGTATTGAGGCACAGCTTTCCATGACATTTGTCCTGTGTAAACGTTTCCATTTATAAGGACAACTCAAGGTCATTTGAAAATTACAAGGTGGACATCACTCAATGAACCTTGTGTGGGAGGAGATTAATGAGCAGATTCTGCATCTTTTTTCCATTAGATTTTTATCCACCATTTCCAGGATCCACGTTTTCCCGCACGCCATCAAGTAATGCAATTAACTATTGTTTATATTAAGTATCACCTTCAATATATTATATTATTGATTAAGAATTCTGAGCTACTTACTGTCGCCGCTGCATCGTAAAGGTCCGATTCTCCAGGCCGCCTCAGAGCCGGATCTGTTGGTGTCAGTGATCACAATCTGGGAAACCGGTAAGTGCTCCTTAAAGTTTAGAAAGCCCGAGTCATTTGCCCTACACAAACAAAAATCAAATAAAACATATAAAAAGATTTCCCGTTAAATAGAGGAATCCTCCAGAACTTTCTGTATTCCGCAATGAGTTCCGGAATCGCATAAAACCATTTTTCCTGGCTATTCTGCATAAATCCACAGGAATTCACCGATCACTTTATCCATATTCTGGTTTTTGAAATCCCACAAGTTTCTCCTATGTGGCCAATCCCACATGTTTTAAATGTATTAGCTGCTTATTGGATGGTTCCTCATTATTCTAACTCTCTAATCTTTAATGTCTGGAGGTCACTAGAGATGGTTGTAACCATTATATGGAATGCTATTTTTATATGGAATGTTATATGGAATGCAGGGCCGGATTTATAATTAGGCATGTGCCTACAGGTGCCAACCACAAGGGGGCGCCTTGTTCGGTGTAATTTTTTTAGTATTATTTTTTTATTTACAATTTACAATCATTTAGACCACTGTATCTCTGGAGCCCTGAGGGCTAGAAGGACATATGAAGTATCATTGGAAAGGTCAGATTATGATTCCAATGATACCAAATGCCTACGCCAGGCTAATTCACCTCACCCGCCGCTCTGTCTCTGCCGCTCCCCTCTGCGAGTCCCTTCACTGGCTCCCCATCCACTGCAGAATTAAGTTCAAAATCCTTATCCTTACCTACAAAACCCTCACTAACTCAGCGCCCCACTACCTGTCCTCACTAATCACCAAATACACCCCAGCCCGCTCCCTAAGGTCAAACAGTGACCTGCGCCTAGCTTCTCCCCGCATCACCTCTTCCCATGATAGACTGCAGGATTTCTCACGCGCAGCCCCACTCTCTGGAACGCTCTCCCTCGTACTGTCAGACTTTCCCCTAACTTCTCTTCCTTCAAACGCTCCCTTAAAACATTCCTATTTAGGGAAGCCTACCACCCAACTCACTGACGCAACCATCAATCACTCTAACCTTACAGTCCTCTCCTCCTGTTTCCAACCCCAACCCTCCAGATTGTGAGTTCCTACGGGAATAGGGCCCTCATCTCCTCCTGTACTGTTTGTCAAATGTTGTTCAATGTATTGTAACCCTGTCTATACTGTGCTTATTGTACAGCGCTGCGGAATATGCGGGCGCTTTATAAATAAAGAATAATAATAATAATACCAAACGTAAACAGGCTAGATTTATGTAAAAATAAAATAACAAAATTATATGTATCTCCTTTTTTTGTATTGCAGCACTTTTATCCAGTTTACAAACATAAACTGAACTGTAATGCTGCACTAACTCGCCTTGTCATTTCCCACACTACCAGAAAATCAAGCATGGAGCTAATGATGCAACTCAATGTTTCATCGATAACCTAGACTGTGGCGCTGCAGTGTGGAGACAGGGGGACTTTGGAACCTGCATCTCTAAATAGTACAATGCGCAAGGTTAAGTGAGGTGTCATTGGAAATGTCAGAGTCTGGTCTTTATAATGAAACCAAACATGACCATATAATGTGTAATAATAAAAAATTTGATTAAAAGGAAATACTAAATTTATTTTGTTTCTCTGTTCTATGGCAGAGGCAATATATGATTTACATATATAACAAACAATGCCGCTGCACTAACGCAGCTAAGGCAACAGATTCTGCCCCTTCTTTTGATTTGACGCAGAGAGAAACTGTTTTTCATTTTTTTTTAATTTTTTTTTTAATAATTAATTTGCCCCAAACCAAAAATTTAATTTTAGCATGTTTTTTCTGTTGGTGGGGGGCTCCACATTTATGCGCCTACAGGCTCCTGAGATGAAAATCTGGCCCTGATGGAAATGTTATATGGAATGATACATTACAGGCAAAGCTGCAGAAATCATTTTATATTTGGTAGAACACAATCTTCAAGAGATACAAACACCAAAAAAATTATGAAATGTCCTTGTTGTGTTTATTTATGTTGCTGATATCTTACATGTGTTTTGTTTTCTCTTGTATGTTTTGTTAAAATATTTTCCTCTATATGTGTCACCGGGTGCATCCATTGTGTGATATTTTCCTCTATATGTGTCACCGGGTGCATCCATTGTGTGATATTTTCCTCTATACGTATCACTGGGCACATCCATTGTGTGATATTTTCCTCTATATGTGTCACTGGGTGCATCCAATGTGTGATATTTTCCTCTATATGTGTCACCGGGTGCATCCATTGTGTGATATTTTCCTCTTTATGTGTCACCGGGTGCATCCATTGTGTGATATTTTCCTCTATATGTGTCACTGGGTGCATCCATTGTGTGATATTTTCCTCTATATGTGTCACTGGGTGCATCCATTGTGTGATATTTCCTCTATATGTGTCACTGGACGCATCCATTGTGTGATATTTTCCTCTATATGTGTCACTGGGTGCATCCATTGTGTGATATTTTCCTCTATATGTGTCACCGGGTGGATCCATTGTGTGATATTTTCCTCTATATGTGTCACTGGGTGCATCCATTGTGTGATATTTCACTCTATATGTGTCACTGGGTGCATCCATTGTGTGATATTTTCCTCTATATGTGTCACAGTATGCATCCATTGTGTGATATTTTCCTCTATATGTGTCACTGGGTGCATCCATTGTGTGATATTTTCCTCTATATGTGTCACTGGGTGCATCCATTGTGTGACGTTTTCATCTATATGTGTCACCGGGTGGATCCATTGTGTGATATTTTCCTCTATATACACGTGTCACTGGGTGCATCCATTGTGTGATATTTTCCTCTATATGTGTCACCGGGTGGATCCATTGTGTGATATTTTCCTCTATATGTGTCACTGGGTGCATCCATTGTGTGATATTTCACTCTATATATGTCACTGGGTGCATCCATTGTGAGATATTTTCCTCTATATGTGTCACCGGGTGGATCCATTGTGTGATATTTTCCTCTATATGTGTCACTGGGCGCATCCATTGTGTGATATTTTCCTCTATATGTGTCACTGGTACATCCATTGTGTGATATTTTCCTCTATATGTGTCACTGGTGCATCCATTGTGTGATATTTCCCTCTATATGTGTCACTGGGTGCATCCATTGTGTGATATTTTCCTCTATATGTGTCACTGGGTGCATCCATTGTGAGATATTTTCCTCTATATGTGTCACTGGGCGCATCCATTGTGTGATATTTTCCTCTATATGTGTCACTGGGTACATCCATTGTGTGATATTTTCCTCTATATGTGTCACTGGGCGCATCCATTGTGTGATATTTTCCTCTATATGTGTCACTGGGTGCATACATTGTGTGATATTTTCCTCTATATGTGTCACTGGGCGCATCCATTGTGTGATATTTTGTGTTGTATCTTTCCATCACTTGCTCCTCACTGTGTGGCTTTGGCCATAGAATGGAGTGAATGGGTCAGTCACCGACTCACATCATTGTATTGTGTGGGATGTATTCAAAGGACATCACCAGGGGGTAGATTTGAAGTTTTATAAACTCCCTATTTTATCTCATTCATCTGCCAGCTCTTATATCAGGTAGCCTGGAGAACAATACACCTCCTGAAGCCTGACATTCCCTCCTCCACCTCATTAACTGTTAAATACTCTAGAAGATAAAACACAGCGAGGACCTGAAAATGCAAAAACAAAGCACTTTATTATCTCTGTTATTGAGAGGCCATCACATTTATTTCAATTTTGTTTTTAGACAATATTGCACGAACGCTGCTCACTATTACCTTAAAGGAATGCTGCACTTCTATGCAGGGGCGGATCCAGGGGGGGGGCAACGGGGCAATTGCCCCCCCCCCCCGAGATTTGGCCCGGGGGTTGAGGGACCCAGATGCCGGGCAGCGCGAGAGCGCCTGCCCGGTCTTGAACAGTCCGTCCTGTGAAGTGGATGCGGCTGTGTGCGTGCGCAGCCGGTCACGTGGTCCGGCTAATCAGGTGGTACTGAGTCTCTGTACCACCTGACTGGCCGGACCGCGTGACCGGCTGCGCACGCACACAGCCGCATCCACTTCACAGGACGGACTGTTCAAGATCGGGCAGGCGCTCTCGCGCTGCCCGGCATCTGGGTCCCTCAACCCCCTGCCGGAGCTGGGGCAACAATCCAGGTGAGAGCTGGGGGCAAATCCATGACCTGGGGGCAATCCATGTGTGACCTGGGGGCAAATCCATGAGCTGGGGCAAATCCATGTGTGACCTGGGGGCAAATCCATGTGTGACCTGGGGGCAAATCCATGTGTGACCTGGGGGCAAATCCATGAGCTGGGGGCAAATCCATGTGTGACCTGGGGGCAAATCCATGTGTGACCTGGGGGCAAATCCATGAGCTGGGGGCAAATCCATGAGCTGGGGCAAATCCATGAGCTGGGGCAAATCCATGTGCTGGGCAAATCCATGAGCTGGGGCAAATCCATGTGCTGGGCAAATCCATGAGCTGGGGGCAAATCCATGAGCTGGGCAAATCCATGAGCTGGGCAAATCCATGAGCTGGGGGCAAATCCATGAGCTGGGGGCAAATCCATGACCTGGGGGCAAATACATGACCTGGGGGCAAATACATGAGCTGGGAAAATACATGAGCTGGGCAAATCCATGACCTGGGGGCAAATCCATGAGCTGGGCAAATCCATGTGCTGGGCAAATCCATGACCTGGGGGCAAATCCATGAGCTGGGCAAATCCATGACCTGGGGGCAAATCCATGAGCTGGGGGCAAATCCATGTGCTGGGCAAATCCATGACCTGGGGGCAAATCCATGAGCTGGGCAAATCCATGACCTGGGGGCAATCCATGAGCTGGGCAAATCCTTGAGCTGGGGGCAAATTCATGTGTGAGCTGGGGGCTCTCTGCTCCTCTAGATTGTAAGCTCCTGGGTGTCCTCTGCTCCTCTAGATTGTAAAATCCGGGGTGCCCTCTGCTCCTCTAGATTGTAAGCTCCTGGGTGTCCTCTGCTCCTCTAGATTGTAAGCTCCTGGGTGCCCTCTGCTCCTCTAGATTGTAAGCTCCTGGGTGCCCTCTGCTCCTCTAGATTGTAAGCTCCTGTGAGCCGGGCCCTCTGCTCCTCTAGATTGTAAGCTCCTGTGAGCCGGGCCCTCTGTAAATTCTCGTGAGTCGGGCTCTCTGCTAAAACACCTTATTTTCTGTAAGTGCCCCTCCCGAGACTAGTCTCTGGATCCGCCCCTGCTTCTATGCGTGTGGGTGCCATATATATGTGACTGGGGGGGTCTGGGAAAAACGCCCCATTTAGATAAATATTCACTCCATTAATTTTGGTTTGCACAATTTCAGATTTTAATTTATTTATAGGGTTATTCAGAGTGAGACGATCTGGCCCTGAAATTGCACCGAACAGTGAGTTTCCCCGTACGATGACATTTCGTGGCCACTTGGTTTTCAGAAAGCAGGCAGTTCGCCAAATATTGGTGAATTGCCAGCAAATACGGTGTCTGCTCGGCAGCAGTGAAATACGGTGCCTGTTCGACGGCAGTGAAATATCCCGTTTATTATTATATTCTGCAGCAACAAGTCTATTTATTCTTTAGGATTTTTTAGGCAATTTTTGGGATTATTTTAGATAAAAGAAATTAAATTTTTTTAAAATGACATTTTTCCTGTAACAGATCTTTTTATTATTATTCATAGGATCTTATATGTTATTTTCAGGCATTTTCGTTCAGTAGTTTTTTGCAAATAGCGTTTAAAAGTTGCAGGTTTTTTTACCTGTTCATTGGCTTGTTGGCTTTATTCGGTGGCTGGTCGGCGGTCTGTTTGGCAGGTCGTCTGCTTTTTTTTCTAATCGATTCGGCGGTTTTGCGGCGGATCGACAGATTAATTCGGCGGGTTCTCGGTGGTTTTTTTGGGCGTTTTTTCAGATTCAGCATTTTTTGGCAGTATTTTGGCTCGTTTTGGCAGTTTTGCGTCGGATCAACAGATGAATTTGGCAGGTTTTTGGTTGTTTTTCGGATCAATTCTGTTTTTTTTGGCAGTTTTTCGGATTGATTCAGCGATTTTGCGTCGGATCAACAGATGAATTCGGTGGGTTCTCGGTGTTTATTAGGGCGTTTTTTCAGATTCAGCGGTTTTTTTTGCCAGTATTTCGGATCATTTTGGCGGTTTTGCGTCGGATCAACAGATGAATTTGGCAGGTTTTTGGTTGTTTTTCGGATCAATTCTGTGTTTTTTTGGCAGTTTTTCGGATCATTTTGGCGGTTTTGCGGCGGATCGACAGATGAATTTGGCAGGTTTTTGGTTGTTTTTCGGATCAATTCTGTGTTTTTTTGGCAGTTTTTCGGATCATTTTGGCGGTTTTGCGGCGGATCGACAGATTAAGGCTAGGGACAGATGAGCGCATTTTCTGCAGCCACCGTAAAAATGTACGTCGATGCTTGCGCACGCATTTTTTCACGGAATACGCTTAAGTGGTCAGACGATGCGCAATTCTGGACGTATTTCATGACGGTGGGGTAAAAAGAAGTCTAGGGAAATCCGGCTGTTTGAACGTTATGTTGGCCGCACACTAGCAGCGTCTGACGTCTCCTAATCACGCACACACGCCGCTATGCGGCCGCCGCGCACTCTGTACGTCAGTAGCAGCGGTTTCACGTTCTGATAAAAATGCGTTCATTTGCTGGTTGCGTGGTGTCGGCGCACTTTTGTACGCCCGTACTGCGTATATTGGCCGTCATTGGCCGTTATGTGCTGCTACTGCCGCCGTGATTTAGTGCGTCTGCACGCGCGTTCCGACTGCCCCACTCTGACCCTAGCCTTACTCGGCGGGTTCTCGGTGTTTTTTTCGGGCGTTTTTTCAGATTCAGCATTTTTTGGCAGTATTTTGGATTGTTTTGGCGGTTTTGCGTCGGTTTGACAGATGAATTCGGCAGGTTTTTGGTTGTTTTTCGGATCAATTCTGTTTTTTTTGGCAGTTTTTCGGATTGATTCAGCGATTTTGCGTCGGATCAACAGATGAATTCGGTGGGTTCTCGGTGTTTATTAGGGCGTTTTTTCAGATTCAGCGTTTTTTTTGGCAGTATTTCGGATCATTTTGGTGGTTTTGCGTCGGATCAACAGATGAATTCGTCAGGTTTTTGGTTGTTTTTTCGGATCGATTCTCTGTTTTTTCGGATAGATTCGGCGGTTTTGCAGTTGTTATTCCGATACTTTCGGTGGCTTACTCCCTGAGCTTCGGGGGTCCCTGAGGTGCATGCTGAATTCACTGCAGGTTCGGAGAATTGGACTGGCCGAAGTACAGGGAACGGGAGAGCACGGAAATGTCCTGGTCATTTCGATGCTCTCTGATTAACCCTGTTAGTGTTCACGCTGCATGATTCAGTTTTTCAGAATTAGATCAGCAGAATTGGTGATAATCCGTGGAATAATCCGTGGAAGCATTTGTCGATTAATTTCAAAATGTGAAATATTGGAAAAACACTTGTACTTTGAGAGATGTTTTTTATTTGCAGAAACATTGGAAGGTTCCCCTCCCCCGCAGGAACATCTTGTTTTTAGGCTGAATCCTGTCGTTTCTCCGTGTTGCCGTCCGTTGAGACGCCGTCTGCCCTTTCATTTCGCCGAGGTGCCGGGTTTCTATCAGAAAGGAACACTTGCAATTTCTGAGGATATTTTTTTTTCTCTCTTGTTTTGAAACACAAGGAAGGATTTATCTAAAGGAGGCCGGGAAGAAAAGCCTCACGTCTCTGCCCTGAAGTCGCAGTCAGTGGGTTAGCCGCGTTTTTCAGATCTCAGCATGGCACAAAACCCACAAGTTGTTTTGAATCGTTGGGTCAAACGGAGCATCTCGGCTAAAGAGCGAGACGGAGCTGCGGCTCTCAGTGCGACGGAAATCCCAGGCACGACTTCTGGAGCTTTCTTACCATGTTTTCAAAACGAGCCATAACTTGGGTGTGAGAACTTTCTGAATGTATCACTCAGGACAACGACAGTAAACAAAGTATTCTTCAACGAGACCCCTAATAGATCTGTCGCTTTGATTGGCTCCCGGAATCTTTCACTTCAAAGGAAATACATTGTATACTATTGTATATCAACAAACAAAAACAGGACCCTATGGTGCGTTCCTGCTCAGGCCCGGCAAGGGTTTAGCTCAATGGCGTCATTACAGAGAAGAAGATACCATATGGAAATCCATCTGCTATCACCCAGAATGAGAGGCCAGCACTAAAATGCCAAGGAGATCTGCTCTGCAGTGAGGGAGACAGCTGTCCCTGGCCATCGTTTCAGCCTTGTTGTGCTTCGTCAGTAGCTCTCTAGGCTCCCTGAACAAGGGATCCACGTCTGGATTAGCTTCTAGAATCGTATTGTATTTTACTCCGTAAAATAGATCTGCATCCGGGCTTCAGAAATACCGTATATCCTTGTGTATAAGCCAAGAGACTTTGGAAGAAAACGAGCATCCAAATCTTGAGGTTCGGCTTATATGAGGACCACACTGCAGAATTTAATATATTTATTTATTTTTCTGTCCATCGCTTTCTATCCATAGGAAATCACACTAGCAGGTTATGATTTCCCGCCTGTCACTGCATGTGCGGTTCCAGGGGTTACGCCAGCAGGTCACTCAGTGCATTGTCACATTTTTTATGATTTATTTTTACCTGTATTCAGAAAAGAGAAATGGAGATTAAATAGGAAGGTGACGATGACAAGGTGTATCGATGACTCCACTGAGAACATTATACATGAAGAACGTGAGCATCTATTGGTCCAACCAGACGATGACAATGCAGAACTTTTTTGTCCAGTTTCATGCATTTGGGGAAAAAAATATACATATTTTTTTTAAAAGTGTTTGTTGGAATCGAGGTTTGGCTTATTTGCAGGTGACAGAGTTTGGCAGGTTTGTCAGTCCGGTGTCCAAGCATTGCTTTACACACAGATGGGCTTATACACAATGATAAGCGGTGCAGTTATCTTCTTGTAGTATAATATTTGACAACATTGGTTTCTGTCTGGCACCATAAGCACCACTTCTTTGGGCCACTTGTGAGGTGTGAATGCTCTCCGGGGGACTGCCTGGCACTAGGTCTTGATTTCGCCCCACTTGCCATGACTCCTGGGCTTGTAGTCTCTCTTCCTTTTTCTTTGTCCTTTTTTCTTTCCTCCTCTGCTTTCTTACAGGGTTTTCCTCTCCTGTCCTCCTTCTTCAGGTTATGCTCTCCCTCCCAAAGCTCCCTTCAACTACCCTGCCTTGTCCGAATCCTGATGAAACGTAAACAGCGTTCTGCACAGTGCGGCACCAGCGATACCCCACCGTTGGTAGTTGAACATGAATGTTCTTCATTTTAGCCTTTTCCAAGTAGTTCATATCTTTAGGTTTTCAATTTTTCCCCCTTTCTCCCTATATGATGTTTTGTAGGGATGTGCGTTTCGGGTTTCGGAATTTCGGAATTTTCACGAAATTTCCCGATTCGTGTTTTCGGATGCGGACGATTTTCCGAAAATTTTTAGATCTGAAAATGGCAGATCCGAAAAGTTTTCCGAGCCGAAACGAAATATTTTCGGAATTTTCGAATGGACTTGAAATGTGTCAAATCGAAATTTATTGCTTTGAAACGAGGAGAACAGACGTTCCGAAAAAACGAAAATTTCCGAACTTACGAAAAGTCGATACAAAAAACGAGCAAAGTGACACGAAAATACGAAAAATGGTCGATATTCCGAAACCATGTACAATTCCGAAAAACGAAAATTTCCGAAATTACGAAAAGTCGATACAAAAAACGAGCTAAGTGACACGAAAATACGAAAAATGGTCGATATTCCGAAAAAAAATGTACACGAAAAACGAGTCGAGCCGAACCGAATCGAAACAGAAATCAGTCGAAACGAACCGAATCGAAAAGTTTAAAAATCCGAAAACTCGAACCGAATCGAACCGAAAAAAAAATCGATGCACAAGCCTAATGTTTTGGATATACCCTACGTCTCAGGTATTGGTGATCACACGCTAACCTGGTTTCGATCATTTGTATCCGATTGATCGCAGTATGTGTCCATTTCTGACAGCTCCTCCCTCCCCCTCCCAGTCACGTGCTAATCAAAGATCTATTAAAGATCGCGTTGAAGAATACTTTAAGTTACTGTCGTTGTTCTGAGTGATACATTCAGAAAGTTCTCACATCAAGTCACGGCTCGTTATGATGGCATCGTAAGAAAGCTCGAGAAGTCGTGCCTGGGATTTCCGTCGCACTGAGAGACGCTGCTCCATCTCGCTCTTTAGCCGAGATGCTCCGTTTGACCCCACGATTCAAAACAACTTGTGGATTTTGTAACGACTGTAACATTTCAATGTTCTTGAACCCAGGACATACTTGAAAACGAGAGAAATCTCAATGTATCCTTCCTGGTAAAATACTTTATAAATAAATAAATGAATGTCTATTTGGTTGAGACTGCACACTAGCTGCACCTCCTGTTCCGTGAAGGATTATAGTGCAGAAATGTGTTATATCAGTGAATCGCATTGTGCTACAGCCCAGAGATGGTCGTTTCGATGCTTGCGATGGAAATGATGTATCGACTGTTCTTATGTATCAGCACTCCTCCTTTCCTTGTTTCTCCACCCACTTAATATTTCAACTAATCAACTTCTTGTTTACAAAAAAAAAAAACATTTGATCAAATTGTAACTGGGATCCAAGGATTACAATCTGACATCCAGAATGTGTGATACCCTAGTCTTGTCAGACCATCAGTAAGAGCCGCCATGTAAAATGTGACGGGGAGCATGTGAGAATCTCCAAGGGCGCCGCGCTGCAACCTCCTGTGATAGATGCTTCATCCCGGATCCCTTCAGTTTATGCTTATGCAGCTGCAGCCATTATTATTGTAAAATGGTTTTATTGCATGGAGACATCACGTTTTGGGGTCAGTGAATTCCTATAACTCAGGTTAATGGTCTGCTTCCTCTTTATATGAGGATATATATGAAGGGCACCTAATCATTGTAACGGGGAGGCGCTGCGCCATAATTAAACTGCTGAGCCCTGGAACATAAAACCTCGCTCCAGATACAGAAGGCAGGAAGGGGAGTGCACGGCACAGAAAGGCACGAGGAGCACTGCCCGACCTACAAATGCTATGGCATAAAAGCCTCCTCCTGATAAGCCGTCCTAGAAGAGATTCACCGGTGTTAGAATCTTGTCTTTAAAGGCACACAAGCACAAAAATAAGCTGTAACTAAATTACTTGCCCTTAACAGATAAAACACATTATAGAACACTTTATAAAACACATGCTGCTGCAGTTTTTTTTCCCTTTGTTTGAAGTAATTACATGTAAAGTTAGGTTTTATCTCTTGTTTCCATTTTGTGGACTTTTCACATGATGCAACATGTACCAAAACATGTGCAAAAGTTTAGTGGTATAGGATAAACCAGTAGTGAAGAGGCAATGGGGTGCAGGAGAGAATGTTTAGACAAGGCTGCTAGGGATCTATTGTGTTGTCTAGGCTACCAGAGAGAAGAGATGGCAGCTGAATGAGATCTTACAGTGGGTTTTAACACGTTGTATTACCCCTGATGACCCCATTCACGTGATGACACGTTGTATTACCCCATTCACATATCTCCCACACAATGCAGTCTTTATGAGTCTGTTTTCTAGACATGTGACCCATTCTATTCCACACATTAAGGAGCAAGTGATGGAAAGATAAGGGGGGGCAGTTTACAACACAAAATATCACACAATGGATGGACCCAGTGACACATATAGAGGAAAATATCACACAATGGATGGACCCAGTGACACATATAGAGGAAAATATCACACAATGGATGCACCCAGTGACACATATAGAGGAAAATATCACACAATGGATGCACCCAGTGACACATATAGAGGAAAATATAACACAATGGATGCGCCCAGTGACACATATAGAGGAAAATATCACACAATGGATGCACCCAGTGACACATATAGAGGGAAATATCACACAATGGATGCACCCAGTGACACATATAAAATATCACACAATGGATGCGCCCAGTGACACATATAGAGGAAAATATCACACAATGGATGCACCCGGTGACACATATAGAGGGAAATATCACACAATGGATGCGCCAGTGACATATAGAAGAAAATATCACACAATGGATGCGCCCAGTGACACATATAGAGGAATATCACACAATGGATGCACCCAGTGACACATATAGAGGGAAATATCACACAATGGATGCGCCCAGTGACACATATAGAAGAAAATATCACACAATGGATGCGCCCAGTGACACATATAGAGGAAAATATCACACAATGGATGCACCCGATGACACATATAGAGGGAAATATCACACAATGGATGCGCCCAGTGACACATATAGAAGAAAATATCACACAATGGATGCGTCCAGTGACACATATAGAGGAAAATATCACACAATGGATGTACCCGGTGACACATATAGAGGAAAATATCACACAATGGATGCTCCCAGTGACACATATAGAGGAAAATATCACACAATGGATGCTCCCAGTGACACATATAGAGGGAAATATCACACAATGGATGCACCTAGTGACACATATAGAGGAAAATATCACACAATGGATGCACCCATTGACACATATAGAGGAAAATATCACACAATGGATGCACCCAGTGACATATATAGAGGAAAATATCACACAATGGATGCACCCAGTGACACATATAGAGGAAAATATCACACAATGGATGCACCCAGTGACATATATAGAGGAAAATATCACACAATGGATGCACCCAGTGACACATATAGAGGAAAATATCACACAATGGATGCACCCAGTAACACATATAGAGGAAAATATCACACAATGGATGCACAAAGTGACACATATAGAGGAAATGTTTTCTTAACTAAACATAAAAGAGAAAAACAAAGCGAACGTTCATTTTTACGCACAACAAAAAGCTGTTAATTTCTGCAGTTCTGGGAATAATACGATTTAAAAAAGCAAATAATAATAATAGTATTTTTTTCACAAATCTTTATTTGTGAATTTCTTTTGTGCATCAGACACAAAAGAAAGTTATGCAAATAATGGCTCTATTCCAACCCTGGTGTTAACTTAACCAGAGCAAGTGTAAACTTCCCAGAGCAATGAAAGTCTATGGAGTTGTCAGTTTACAACAGCTCTGGTTAGGTTTACATCAAGGTTGGAATGATCGTGGACATTCAATGTAGGAGGTGCGCAACAGAACACAGGCTAGGATGACCTCAAACTATTTAACCCCTTCACTACCAAATCAATGTCCAAAAAAAGTTGTCAGAAACCAGTGCTTTTTTGTAAAATCATTTTAAATTATTTATACATTAATACATATCTATCACTGTAATAACCTATTTGGCCAGTAGATGGCGACATCTACTGCCAAATTGAGTGACAGAGGTTTGAGCAGCAAGTCTATGGTTTTTTTTTCGCCCTGCATCGGCTGCTGAAAGCCCGATATTTCAGAGCATTCAGCAGCTGATTTTACAGTTTTAGCTCTTTTGGGTATTATTAAATGTTGGGGGCACCTTCTACAGCCCAAAAGCTAACTAAACTTGCTTGGAGACAATTAATGTCATTCACTTTTGGGCTGCTAGTCAGCTGATTGAGTTATCTCGATATTGGGGCACCAGATGGTGTCTTTGAACCCCGAGATATCTCGATCTCAGTAGTGAAGGGGTTAAGAGTAAAAATCGAACTTATCTACTTACTTTGTGCTCCAGATCTCAGGTTAAAAAAAGTGAAAAACTAGCCGGAAGCCACAAAACAGAGTTTTTGGCACGAAATGATGGAAGTAAGGTGAGGAAGCTGCGCTTACCATTCATGTTTGTCTGCGTCACAGTTGCAGAAATGTCTCATGTCCGTGCAGCTCTCCTCCAGGCCGCAGGCGCACTTCTGTTCTCCGGGGACTGATCCTCCCCAGTACGCGTGTCTCTGGTTCCCTCTCCCAACCCACCACGTGAAAGGGGCTCCATCTGCAAAAACACAAAATATAACCACACCATCAAAACTAGTAACTATTGTATCCATGTGTGCAAAGAAACAGCAGCGCACGAGTGAGGAGGAAGCACTGCAGGCTGGAGAGATTAGGCTAAAAAAAAAAAAATGCATTTTTAATAAAAAAGTATCAACTCCCAATTGGTTACTGTGATACCTTCACAATCAAAATAATATAAAGCAGTGTATAAAACCACAATCAAATACTTCAAATTATAATATGTGACAAAACCATCAGTATAAAAAGGGATAAGTAACAAATGAGAGAGGGGAAGATTGCTTTTCCCTTAAGGGGATTGTTTATTTTATTTTTAATAAATAATATTTTAAAGAATTTACACCCAAGTGCCTCTTGGGAAATTTTCACAATCAAAATTATATAAATATAAAAAATATATATTATTAAATACACCAAATCATCAGGAATTGCCTGGAGGTTTAGACTGATTTTTTTTCTCTTTTTCCTATAGAAGTTTGTTAAAAAAGTTTTTTTCAGCGATTTTAAGAAAAAGAAATTAAATGGCCTTTCCTGATAAGTGGCTGGAGTACCATTTCCACAACCAAAATTAACCAAAAAAAAAAAGGATTTAAGGTTCTATGGTGCTTTTCACTTTTTTTTCAGTTCTTTGCACTTTGACGATTCCATTGGTCGCCGAAGATGAAGTCACCAAAGAAGAGCACAGAAAAGCTTAGAAGACCACCGAAGTGGCTTGGCGAAATTCACCGAACTTCAAAAGAAAAAAAAAGGCACTCTCCTATTCTCCTAATACGTGTTTAAACCAATAAAAATGCATTAAAACGTGTCTAAATAATAAAAAGAATAAAAACGTCTGTTACAGAATAAAAAATACCTTTTTAAAAAAATTGAGAAGCAAAAATGTTGTCTACGAAATATACAAAATGTGTTCTAAATCATAAAATAAAAAGTGTTTCTGCTATAAATGAAAAACTTTTATTTGTTTAAAAAATTTAAAATGTTATTACTTTTTTGACATTGAATCCTTTGGAATTCGCCTGTCGAACTGAAACAGCGCAAATGTCTGGGTGGAGTAGAGGTAACATCACTGCTCTATAACTTTGGAGAGAGACTGTGGAGACACAGGTTCGATCCTGGCCAGAGCACCACTCTAGTAAGTGTCCTTCCTAACGGTACATACTCGCCATCCAGGACATACTGAAAACCAGAGAAATCTCAATGTATCCGTCCTGGTAAAATCCTTTCTCAAGAAAGAAAAAAAATATCAGGGCATTTTGGTGCAATTTGGTGTTCTCTGAATTGATTAACCATTACTGAATAGACAGACTGCCCTGAAATTGCATTGAATGGTGATATTCAATGTTCGCTGCAAGTAGGTGGCAAGTTCGGTGTTTAGTGAATAACCTCTAATGTCTATTTTTTAAAGAGGTTATTCAATAAACACTGAATCGCACTGAACGGTGAATTTCACAGGTCAGTGTGTAACCATTACTTCTTTATGGGGATTTCAAAGATCATCACATTTCACTAGAGATGTGCATTCGTTTTGGAAAAATTCGGAATTTGGAACGAAATTTGATAATTCGTAGTTCAGAAGTACTTCTGAATAACGAATCGATACGATACAAATTCGAAACGAAACGGTATATAACGAATTAATTTCATCATCATTAAAGAAAAATTTGTATAATTGATATCAACTATTGAACTTTATTTATAAAGTATTTTAGCAGGAAGGATACATTGAGTTTCTCTCGTTTTCAAGTATGTCCTGGATTCAAGAACATTTAAGTGTTACAGTTACAGAAATACAAAGTAATACAATGCAAGATATTAAAAACCAACACAAATATACAGATTAACAGAAAATAAATATGTAGGAAATAATCATTATAAATGAAATTACATTAACTATCGAATTGATCTTAACTTAAAATACAAGTAATAGTCAGCAAACGACTTTATGAAACAAATTAATTTAGTTTTACTGTTTAATTTGACTCTGAAATTTAACCCTAGCTTTTCTTTTTAACAGCGAAATTTGATTAATTGGGGTTTTATTTAGTGATCCAAAATTCGAATTGATATCAACTATCGAATCGATATATGAAATTCGAATCAATTCGAAATTTCAAATCGATCCGAAGCTAAACGAAATACGAGACAAAATTAGTTACAAAATTCCGAAAACAAAATTATTTTGAAACGTAACGAAACGAGACAAGAAATTTTTTCAGCCATGCACATCCCTATATTTCACTGGCAATTCGTCAATATTTGGCAAACTGCCAGCTTTTTGAATAGCCGAAAGGCCACAAAATTGCACCGTATGGGCAAATTCACTGTTCGGTGTAATTTCGGAGGCCACTCTGCTCTCTCTGAATAACCCCTTTAATAAACAAAGCTTCATGTGATACAGTAACGATTGAATGAGAATTTGTGATGCTACAAAAACTTTCAGGTTGGGAAAAGACTTTGGGAAAAACAATATGTACGATGAAGGGAGATTGGCTTTCCCGGTGGTGCGGCACAGCTGTATGCCCGTCCATCGTCCTGATAAAGGGACTGGCCAGAGGATTTAACCCTGCGCGTGCTTCTTGTTTTTTTTTTATCTTTCTGGGGATCAGCCACCTATGAAATATCAGTGATTAGTAAATACAAGCCATAGTGCAAATTGTTTCATGGCAACCTTAACCCCTTAGGTACCAAAAACATTGTAACCAGTTATTGTAGTTTGATTGGTGCTAGATCTTATCCTATCGAAGTAGCCATTATGTTATAATAATCAGGAAAATCCTTGAGAAACAAGATATTTAACCCCTTAAGGACGCAGGGGTGGCGTCCCTTAAGGGGTCAATTTCGCCGGCGAGGCGTACAGGTACTCCTCGCCGACAGGTGCCATCGCGCGGCACTGATTAGGAGCCCTCCCTGCAGCCTGTGCGCAGTGCGCGTCATTGGCTGCATAGGGACGGCCTGAAATCAAGCTGTCCCCTGCAGCCAATGACACGCGCCACAAGTCAGCACGTGCAGGCTGCGGGAGGGGCCGAGGCAGCCCCATTGAAGACAGCGGGGTGTACCTGTACGCCCTGCGTCTTCAAAGCCCGCCCGCCGCGACGACGTCAGGGAACGTCCTGCGGCGTTAAAGGGTTAAAGATCATATTGTTATCCAGACTATCATGGGACATCAAGAGTTAAAATAATGTTTCCATTAGATATTTTTGCCACTGTGTCCCACGCCATGCAAATGCAAGTCACAGCCAGATCTGTGCTGATTTCGGATCAATGCGGCAATGCTCATCGCTCATTACCAGTAATTAGCATTATTCTATGCTGGAATTTAAATCCCCCCCGCCTGCCCGCCCCCGCGTCCCCCCTAAAATGTGCGACTCGCTCCATTCCCCGGGGAAGGAAATTAAGGGGAGCTCGGCTCCTATAGACGCGCATTGAGGAAACACAATCAAGGCTAATTAAGCCAGTGCCTAATTAACATGCGGAAAACTCTGAAGTTATACCCTTGCGGTTATACCTAAAATTAGATTCCCGAGTCGCTGCGTGCGCATCGAGATTAATACGCCGGAGCCGCGACCCTTTACCTTTCCAGCACGAGCTGATAAATAACGACAGAAATGAAAGATTTAGAAAAATGCATAAAACGATCAATAAACAGGAACCTCCCTGCCAAGCGGAACGCTACCAAATCGCCGATTAAACGCTCGCACTTGACCGTTATTGATATAGAATTACGCACCTGGGACTCAGAAAAGCGCTTTAGCGTTAACGTAAACGAGGAAAGTGTTTTCTGCTCCTTATTATACGCTTGGCTTGAGGTGTAAAGTACCCGAATCTTACTTTCATGATTGTGTGGGTTACAGTTACAGAGACGCCGAGATTAAATGGATTTAAGGTGAATAGAGGAGGGAATAAAACCACTTCACTGAACAAATCACTGCAATCAGGATACGACAGACAGGCAGACAGACAGACAGATACACTGATTACAGAGATAGATGCAAAAAGATTTATAGATAAATAGATACAGACACATATGGATAGATTAGATTTAAACAAGCGAGTGCAGAAGAGGAGTCAGCACATAATCTCTCTCCCCCCTCCCCATCTCTCTCTCCCCTTTCTCTCCCTTCCCCCTCCCCCTCCCTTTCTCCTTCCCTCTCTCCATCTGTCCCTCTCCCTCCCCCTCTCTTTCTCCCACCCTCTCTCCCCTTCCCCCTCTCTCTCTCCCTCCCTTTCTCCTTCCCTCTCTCCATGCCTTTATCCCTCCCCCTCTTTCCCTCTCTCTCTCCCCTCCTCTCTCCCACCCTCTCTCCCCCTCCCCCTCTCTTTCCCACCCTGTCTCCCCCTCTCTCCCTCCCTTTCTCCTTCCCTCTCTCCATCTCTGTCTCCCTCCCTTTATCTCCCCCTCTCTTTCTCCTACCCTCTCTCCCCCTCCCTCTCCCGCTCTCTCTCCCTCCCTTTCTCCCTCCCTCCCCCTCACTCCCCATCTCCCTCTCTCTCCCACTTTCCCTCTCTCCTTCTGTCCCTCTTTACCTCTCTCCCACTTTGTCTTTCCCTCTCTCCCCTCCCCTCCCTTTCTCTTTCCCTCTTTCTCTTTCCCCCTCTCACTCTACCCTCTCTCACTCCCTTTCTCCCTCACCCACTCTCTCCTTCCATTTCTCCCTCCCTCTCTCTCCCCCTCTCTCTCCCTCCCTTTATCCCTCACCCTTCCTCTTGCTCCCCCTCTCTCTCTCTTTCCATCTCTCCCTCACCCTCCCTCGCTCCCCTTTTTCTCTAACCCTCTCTCTCTATCTCCCTCTCTCTCTCTCTCCCCCTCTCTCCCCTCCCCCTCTCTCTCTTCCCCTCTCTCTTTCCCTCTCTCTCGCTTCCCCCTCCCCCTCTCTCCCCTCTTTTTCTCACCCTCTCTTTCTCTCTTTCCCCCTCTCTCTCTTCCCCTCTCCCCTTCTCTCTCTCTCCCCCTTGTTCTCTCACCCTCACTTTCTCTTTCCCCTCTTTCTCACCCTCTCTTTCTCTCCCCTCTCTCTCCCCCTCTCTCCCCCTCTCCCTCTCTTTCTCTCCCCTCTCTCTTCCCTCTCCCTCTCTCTCTCCCCCTCTCTCTTCCCCTCTCCCTCTCTCTCTCTCCCCCTCTCTCCCCCTCTCTTACTCTCCCCTTTCTCTCCCCCTCTCCCTCTCTTACTCTCCCCTCTCTCTCCCCCTCTCTTACTCTCCCCTCTATCTCCCCCTCTCTCTTCCCCTCTCTCCCTCCCTTTCTCCTTCCCTCTCTCCATCTCTGTCTCCCTCCCTTTATCTCCCCCTCTCTTTCTCCTACCCTCTCTCCCCCTCCCTCTCCCGCTCTCTCTCCCTCCCTTTCTCCCTCCCTCCCCCTCACTCCCCATCTCCCTCTCTCTCCCACTTTCCCTCTCTCCTTCTGTCCCTCTTTACCTCTCTCCCACTTTGTCTTTCCCTCTCTCCCCTCCCCTCCCTTTCTCTTCCCTCTTTCTCTTTCCCCTCTCACTCTACCCTCTCTCACTCCCTTTCTCCCTCACCCACTCTCTCCTTCCATTTCTCCCTCCCTCTCTCTCCCCCTCTCTCTCCCTCCCTTTATCCCTCACCCTTCCTCTTGCTCCCCCTCTCTCTCTCTTTCCATCTCTCCCTCACCCTCCCTCGCTCCCCTTTTTCTCTAACCCTCTCTCTCTATCTCCCTCTCTCTCTCTTCCCCCTCTCTCCCCTCCCCCTCTCTCTCTTCCCCTCTCTCTTTCCCTCTCTCTCGCTTCCCCCTCCCCCTCTCTCCCCTCTTTTTCTCACCCTCTCTTTCTCTCTTTCCCCTCTCTCTCTTCCCCTCTCCCCTTCTCTCTCTCTCCCCCTTGTTCTCTCACCCTCACTTTCTCTTTCCCCTCTTTCTCACCCTCTCTTTCTCTCCCCTCTCTCTCCCCCTCTCTCCCCCTCTCCCTCTCTTCTCTCCCCTCTCTCTTCCCCTCTCCCTCTCTTTCTCTCCCCTCTCTCTTCCCCTCTCCCTCTCTATCTCCCCCTCTCTCCCCCTCTCTTACTCTCCCCTTTCTCTCCCCCTCTCCCTCTCTTCTCTCCCCCTCTCTCTCCCCCTCTCTTACTCTCCCCTCTATCTCCCTCTCTCTTCCCCCTCTCTCCCTCCCTCTCTCTCGCCATCCCTTTCTCTCTCCTGGCCCTTTCTCTCTCCCTCCCTCTCACCATCTCTCTTCCTCTCCCTCCAATATTCTGTTATTTTTGGACATTACCCAATTCAAACTATCTAAATGCAAAACCAAACGTTAACGCCTGGATGGGATTACAGTCTGCGTGCTCTCCAGGAGTCAGCGTTTAAACGGCTTATGGCCGTGTTTTCCTCAGGATCTAAATAAAATCTGTCAAGGATCATCTCAATGAAAGGAAGCCAAGACGTACTGACTGTGTGTCCATGTTACTGCGTATCTGCATAAACAGACAAAAAAATGAGGAAAGAGCAGCTTGTAGCGCTTTACAAATAGGTATGACGAGAGATCGCTTCAAAATGCTTAAATCAGCAACTGACCACTAGGGATGAGCTGTTCGGTTCGATCAGTTCGATTCGAACATCGGCAGTTCTAAAGTTTGCGAACTTCGAACTTTTTGGCGTGTTTGGTTTGAGTTCGAATTTTTTTTTTTAAAAAAAGTATAAAAAAAAAAAAAAATACAAAACAACCTAGAAATAAAGAGACTCTTTACTGCAGAATATTATAAGCAACGGTTTATTAGATATTGGATTAAAAACTAATGTCTACGTGCAAAGATTCTCACCTCTAAATGACATGTGCTCTTAAACGCCGTAAACAACAGGTGTTAATTAGTGTTTGGAAATAACATGTGCTTTTAATTAGTCTGGTCTAATGAATTTGATACATTGTCTGTAGACTGAGGGTGTCTGGAGGTGTCTCCCGAACATGTATCAAACAACACCTGTGCTTCTGAGAAGTGTTCATTTCTCTACTAAATGTTCCTCTGATATGCTGTTTAACCCCTTAACCCTGCATTTCACTGCTTTGTGCTCAGCTCATTTTTACCGCTTTCGCTCATCATGTTTAAACGTGATTTGAAGCCACATTTTATTAAATGACGCAGACATATTAGATATCATTCTTTCCGGCAGACTATGCAGATTCATAATATATCATTTTTATATGTATACATCATGTCCTGCCTGTATGTTATGACAAAAAATGCAATAAAAGTTGAATTTTTAATCATCTGCAGTGTGTAAAGTGTTTTTTTTCACATTTTAGCACATGAGCATTTGCGGTTATGTTTTCTATGTGGTGCGCTTGTACAAAACTTTGAAATGGGGACTTGTTACATTTTGTGAGGGGAGTTACGTGATTTTTAGCAAACGCACACCATAGAAAAAATCATTAGTGCAGCATCATTGTTCACATTATAATTGAAATGTGAACAATATTGCTGCATTAATAAAAATAACACACAAAAAAAATGCATGTTTTTTTTTATTTTTTATACCTGGTCATGTTGGGTATCATGCTCAGGCCTTTCGATTGACACCCTCCATGACCCCCTAGCTGCCACGGTTCTGGAGATATCGGGGTTCAAATGAACCCCCTATCTCCACCAGGGGATTCCGGGCAGCTAGGGGTTCCCCAGCTATCTGACATCATCACGCTATGCGTGAGGACGTCAGGCAGTGAGGGGGGACCCGGGGGGTGGAGCCGCCATCCAAGATGGTCGGCCACCACCGGAGCTAGGCCACACTTCGGCGCCGCAAGGCGCCGAAGTGCGATTTGGTGCCTAATGGGTTAAAGCCAGGCACCGCTTAAAAGGGGAGACTCTTCCCTTTTAAGCGGTGCCTGGCTTTTTTTGAGGGACCTCCCAATCGGGAGGGAGAGGGATCCGAATGGTTCCCCCCTCCCTTCCAGGCGATCTCCTGGCATTGCCGGGGGTCGCCTGGAAATGATGTCATCCCGCATGGCGCGATTACGTCATTTACGTTGGGAGGAGCTTGACTTCAGTGTCTGAGGATGCTGAAGTCAGAACACCACGGGACCCCGGACAGAGAGGTGAGTATCTCTGCCGGGGGTCCCGCAAAGCTGATTACGTGTGGGACACGTCCTCCTCAGCATACAGCAGGAGTAACTGAGGACGTGTCCCACACGTCGTCAGCAGTGAAAGGGTTAAAAACTTCAGTTTTAAAACTTTTTGTCCTTGTTTCCTGTCCCCCAGGGCACTACCCGGACCTGGACATTGTTTTTAAATGTTTCTATACATCCTAGAAATCCGCCACTTCACGGACAGGTTATGGGGACCTCCTAGGCACGATATTTGAAGGAATTTTTTGTTTTTATTTTTAACCCTTATTTCATGGAAAACTCACTGTCCCTTTAAAAACGTTTTTTTTTTACTTTTTGTCCTTGTTTCCTGTCCCCCAGGGCACTACCCGGACCCCCATACACCTTTTATGGCAAATATCTAGCATATATGCCCTCTTGGAGGACACTCTAAAAACCGAATTTTTGACTCCCATTGACTTGCATTGAGTTCGAGTTCGAGTTCAAATTCGAACTTTTGAAAAGTTCGAGTTCTAATGCGAACCGAACTCGGGGGTGTTCGGCTCATCCCTACTGACCACCAATAAATGCTCAAAAAGAAGAAATCGTCCCAGAAAAGCATCTTTTACAATCTTTTAAAAGTTATAGTAACGATGTGAAGCTCCTCCTGATTTCTTCTGGCAGCTTCGTACCCGCAGCCCAAAAGATGTTTCTTTCTGTGGAATGATTCAGTTTAATGTTAGGGCGTCTTACACGCCAGGCAAGATAAACAGAGGAACATACAATATCCCCCAAAAAAAATACAATCCCATGGGCAGTATTACATTACTGCCGCTAAAACAGGGACACAAAGGTGGATAATGTGCGCTAGACATGTGCACGGCCAAATTGTAGGGATGTGCGTTTTGGGTTTCGGAATTTCGGAACTTTCACGAAATTTCCCGATTCGTGCTTTCGGATGCGGCCGAATTTCCGAAAATTTTTAGATCCGAAAATGGCAGATCCGAAAAGTTTTCCGAGCCGAAACGAAATATTTTCGGAATTTTCGAATGGACTTGAAATGTGTCAAATCGAAATTTATTGCTTTGAAACGAGGAGAACAGACGTTCCGAAAAAACGAAAATTTCCGAACTTACGAAATGTCGATACAAAAAACGAGCTAAGTGACACGAAAATACGAAAAATGGTCGATATTCCGAAAAAAAAAGTACACGAAAAACGAATCGAGCCGAACCGAATCAGAAATCGGTCGAAACGAGCCGAATCGAAAAGTTTAAAAATCCGAAAAATCGAACCGAATCGAACGGAAAAAAAAATCGGTGCACAAGCCTACCAAATTGTTTGTATCGTTTCGGGCCTTTTTTTTTTCAATTCGGTTCGTTATGTTACTCCGATTAGTATTTCGGACCCATTCGTTAATTCGGACGATCGGTATTTCGTTTTTTTAGATCGATTCGTATTTCGTTTTTATTTTTTATTTTATAATGATTAAAAACAAAAAAAAGTGTAAAAAAAAAAAAGGTTACGGGTGACCCTTTCCTTGCAGCTGAAACCTATTCAGCACCATGGAGAGCAGCTGCTCGGGGCACCGGAGTTCTGAGCAGCTGCTCTCTATGGTGCTGAACAGGTTTCAGCTGCATGGAAAGGGTCACCCATCCCGTGTCGCTGCGGCTTGTCGGGATGGCAGAAAGTGGCCACTGGATGTTGTAAAGCTGTAGAATGACCTGTCGGTGACTTCACCTCGTGCTGTTAGTATCTGCAAATCCATGATATCCAGAAAAAATATGCAACGCGTCTAATGTAACGCACCCCAGGGTTCCTCATTCAGTCAATTAGACACATCTCATTATGCATGATAGAAGAACGAGGTGACTCCAGTGCAATCGAGGTCACGTATTTCCAGAAGGGGAACGTTGTCTGTTGTGTCTGCGAGACATGATTAAGCAAGTTCGGAAGCTGCCGCTTATTTGACCTAATTTCTATTACCTTGACTAACAGAAACGCGTCGGAAAGTATCTGCTGACCCGCGGCATCCCGCGTGCCTCTCTGACGGTCATTATTTGTGTGTTTTATAGAAATGTTAAGGAAAAATTAATGATCAAACGTGTGTAAAGATCTGGGTCACCCCGGGGAATGCGACTCAACAATCAGAACACAGACATGGATTTTGATGGTAAATAGGAGGTAATTAGGCGTCTCGTTTGCTCTGTTTTTTATTGGTGTCCGCGTTCAGACGCTTTCCGCTCCTTTAAATGCGTCTTGTTATGGTAGCCGGGTTCGTACTCCAGGCATGGCAGATTTCCTATATTTCTGCTCCAATCATTTCTGCAGTTATGCAAAAAAACTATGTTCCCATGCGTCTCTGAGTCACCCTCATCCAATGCTTTCCCCTAAAGCATCACTTTAACCCCTTCACTGCTGGACCATTTCACCCTGTGTGCTGAGCTCATTTTAACCGTTTTTGCTAATTTCGTTTAAATGCGTTCCGAAGTCACGTTTTATTATACGACCCAGACAAATTATATATCCTTTTTTTTTCTGGGAAAAATTCATAATATGTCCTTATTGTATACGTCATGTCTTGCCAGAATGCTATAACGAATTTCCAATCATCTACAGTTTTTACACATTTTATCATCCGAGCCTTTGCGCTTATATATTCTATGCGGTACGTTGTCAAAAAAATTGGAAATGGGAAAAACAGTACTTTATTGTTCTGAGAAATTACATGCTTTTAACTAAAACCAAAACAAATCGTTAGCGCAGCATCATTGTTTACATTGTAATGAAATAGTGCTGCGTTGATAAAAAAATATTATTTATTTTATTAATAAATCTTAAAAACTACGTTTTTATTTATTTATTTAATTTGTAACTTGGTCATGTTTGGTATCATTGGAAAAGGCCATGCGCTTTGGTCACATCAAATGACCGCCTAGCTGCCCCCGATCGGAAGATGAGACGGTCCAAAAGAGACAGGCAGGGACTATAGGACTATAACCATAGTTGTCAGCCACCGCCGTAAGAAGTCCTCGATCCGGCACCAGATCGCTGACCTGCACCTCAGGGGTTAAAGAGAGGTCACACTGTGACCTTTCCAGCGCTGCCTCTCTTGAACTTTGGTATCCTCTGGATTGGATGGGAGAGGGTTCCAAAGGACCCCCTCCTTTCAGGCGCTCTTCAGACTTTGCTGGAGCGGGACGCCTGAATCCCTGTCATCATCCTGGTCCCGGTCATCAATCCCGGTCATCACACCGTCGGGCTTATTATGCCCTCATCAGCAGGAGATAGGCTGTGACTCATTGCTATTTGATGCTTAACCCATAGGGCAAATCAATACTCATTTAAATTATGGTGGAGGGCAAAACGTGAGATTAAAAGCCTCCACATAGCAAATAATAAAGTTTATAACTGTAGAAGACATTTACACATCCCAGCAATTCAGAGAACTGCTTTATAGAGCTTATGTGCTACAATCTCTGAATTGCTGGGATGTGTCAATGTCTTCTACAATTATAAACTTTATTATTTGCTATGTGGAGGCTTTTAATCTCACTTTTTCCTTCCATCTTAACCTTAAACATTTTTTATTTTATTCTAAGACCCAGAGTGCTCCTATGTCTCCGTTTTTGTATCTATACTCCAGCGGGTAGCACCTGGGCAAAACGAAAAACTAACCGACTGAGTGCCTTCTCCCTCCATGGATTTTTATTTATTTATAAAGGATTTTACCAGGAAGGATACATTGAGATTTCTCTCATTTTCAAGTATGTCCTGGGTTCAAGAACATTGTTATATAAATAACATTGTTTTATAAATAAAAATATAAAAACCCTTACCCTGCGGTATTTGGGGAAAAAGTTGCACTTAGCTAAGATTTTGATTCTGATTATCTAATCAAGAATTTTAGCATAATAATATGTTATCTCTGTAAAAGGACAGTAAAAGGTATATTGGTCAATCCAGCGGTTACCTTTCATAGTATGTGAAGTGATAATCTGTGTGTTCTTCTATATTTTAATCGATCGAAAGGCCAATTAAAAATAGTTTTAATGGCTTTTCCTCTTATCTAGAAACATGTCGCGTTGAAACAAGTAACACGGAATGTAGTTAAATCCTGTCACTTCCTGCAGCTTTTGCCTGATGTTTATCGCAGCGTGGGATTTCTGACCAGCTTAGAAAAGATTAATATATATAATATATATGTATAAATTAACCATGTAGAACCCATGATGGATTAGCTGCAAAATTCAGCAAATTACAGCAAGACATCCAGGCCTGCAGTAGTAAAGAATAGATTTTGCAGATAGGTTTGCATAAATCTCATTACCTAATTTAGGTCAATTTATGTGTATTTTATGTTTTACATACTCTTTGGCAGAATTATATTTTTCCTTTATTTTTACAGATATACATATTTATTTTAACTTAAAACTCTTTGAAATCAACATAACTCTAAAAGCATAAATTGACATATTTACTAAATCAAATGATAATTATTACACTTATATTAATAATTACAAAGGTAAATAATTAGTTTTAAAAACAAAAAACACAAAAGAAAGAAGAATTGGGAAAAACTCCAAAGATGCGCTAATATTTTGTTACTTTTAAGTCATTAAACTGCCTATTATAATCAAATGAAATATAAATATGAAATGTAATTGCAAATGCTAATATTTGATGAAAGAATTCAGAGAAAGAAAATAAGGTTGTTAAGGCGGACACCAAAACAAACAACAGATGCAAAAGGACTATTTAAAGGACCCAGATATATAGTCACATTTACAGTAGCGCCAACTGATGAAGCATTTTATGTGAAACGCGTTTTGGTATACTGTATATCTTATTACTAATAAAATTTGCCTTATTCTACACCTATCCAGGGTCCTGGATGCTTATATTCGCCGAGGAGGTGGCTGAGGCTGATAGGTGATCGGTGCACCTTCTGAAGTCACCGGCTGCCTACAAATCTGGTGTCTGATCAATAAGACACCAGCAAATGTGAGTACGACATTCTTCTCCTTTGTTTGCTCTCCATTTTATACAATATTGCTCTATGTGAGTCATTTTATATTTTGAGGGACACGGAGGATGGTGACCCTGTAAGGAAACCACACTTCTGAAGCCACGGAGTGTAGCAGGAGGAACCACTAACAGGACAAGAAGCGCCAACTCCAGCACATCTTTCTTTTATACTGACTTACAAGTAAGCTTGTGCACCGATTTTTTTTTCGGTTCGATTCTGTTCGATTTCTCGGATTTTTAAAACTTTTCGATTCGGCTCGTTTCGACCGATTTCGGTTTCGATCCGATTCGGTTCGGCCCGTTTTTCGGGTACATTTTTTTTTCCGAATATTGACCATTTTTCGTATTTTCGTGTCACTGTGCTCGGTTTTTGTATCGACTTTTCGTTTTTTCGGAAAAAAATTCGTTTTTCGGAAAATTTTCGTTTTTCGGAAAATTTTCGTTTTTCGGAACATCTTTTCTCCTCGTTTGACACATTTCAAGTCCATTCGAAAAATCCGAAAATATTTCGTTTCGGCTCGGAAAACATTTCGGATCTGAAAGTTTCGGATCTAAAAATTTTCGGAAATTCGGCCGCATCCGAAAACACGAATCGGGAAACTTCGTGAAAATTCCGAAATTCCGAAACCCGAAACGCACATCCCTACTTACAAGATGGGAAAGGGATATACCACCAGGTGGCCTGGACAGGCAGCTGACTCCACAAATACGAGATACTGTATGACTTTTATATTTATTCTTCCCTGCACTGTTTATTAAGACTTTTACAATCATTAAGACTTTTACAACCTGGAATATACAGGATAAGACTGTAACCGTCACATTACTTTTATCCTAGATTGTTTTATCCTATGTGCACCATTTTACTTGCATTGTATTTTATTTGATTGTATTGAGGTTGTTTATTTGCCATCACCACCGGGTGGCGCCAGTGGCACAGATTATCACCATTTTTACAAAGAAAATAATTGTCGTATATTTTTTTTTACAATATTTATATATAAACCTGGAACAGACATGGCAGAACGATTTCAAACTTTTCAGTTCTGAGAAAGGATGACTGAGTGAGAAAGCCAATTAAGACGTGACCCCACTGTCTGCTATATTGCGGCGACCACCCTGCGGTGTATTGGAATAAATTAAAATATGTGAATTATCTATTTTAATGAAAAGAATGAGGAGATGCAACAAGTTTAATGAGATATGGTTACACGCGTAACGCTTTGAATGTGATTAACTTTCCTTTTAATAAATATTGTTGTTTATAGAAGAATTCGTTGCATAATTAGAGATGACGATCTGAAATGAGTGATCAACGTTCCATTTAACCCATTCACCATCAAACACTTTTTTTATTGGAAAAAATATTATAACATTTATTTGAAACATTGGACGCAACGTTAACTCTTCAACGAATGCTAAAATAGCAATTTTTCATAAAGATTTGTATTTTGAAATTTTTATTAAAATTTACTAAAAATTTTGATTTGCTAATTTTAATTCTTAATTTGTTTAAACTTTACAGAGATGTCACTGGGATAAAAGGTTGTAAAATCTAGATGGCGTCCCTTATCTGGCACAGTGTCACACGAGGTCTGCATTATCAGCCTACAGGCAGAAATATCACTGGGATGAAACATTGTAAACTCTAGATCAGTGTTTCTCAACTCGTATCCTCAGGACCCACTAACAGGCCTGGTTTGTGGGATAACTGAAGCTCATTACAGGTGATCTAATTAGCTGCTCAGTGATTGCAGTATTCAGTCTGCATTTCCCCAAGATGATCTGCAAAATCTGGCCTGGAGTAGGTCCCGAGGACTGGAGTTGAGAAACCCTGCTCTAGATGGTGTCCCTTATCTGGCACAGTGTCAAACGGGGTCTGTATTATCAGCACACAGACAGAAATATCACTGGGATGAAACATTGTAAACTCTAGTTGGTGTCCCTTATCTGGCACAACGGCACATGGGGTCTGCATTATCAGCATACAGGCAGATGCAGTAAATGTTCTGCAGACAGATAATAAAATGGTGAGGTCTCCTGCTTACACGGGGTCTGCATTATCAGCATACAGGAAGATGCAGTAAATGTGCTGCAGACAGATAATAACATGGTGAGATCTCCTGCTTATGGGGGTTTGTAGTGATTAGAATGAGACTATTAGCAATGCAATATCTGTATGTGCTGCATAATGCCTGTGTATGGCAATTACAGCAACACCTTGTATCTGTATGTGCTGCATAATGTCTGTGTATGGCAATTACAGCAACACCTTGTATCTGTATGTGCTGCATAATGCCTGTGTATGGAAATTACAGCAACACCTTGTATCTGTATGTGCTGCATAATGCCTGTGTGTGGCAATTACAGCAACACCTTGTATCTGTATGTGCTGCATAATGCCTGTGTATGACAATTACAGCAACACCTTGAATCTGTATGTGCTGCATAATGCCTGTGTGTGGCAATTACAGCAACACCTTGTATCTGTATGTGCTGCATAATGCCTGTGTATGACAATTACAGCAACACCTTGTATCTGTATGTGCTGCATAATGCCTGTGTATGGCAATTACAGCAACACCTTGTATCTGTATGTGCTGCATAATGTCTGTGTGTGGCAATTACAGCAACACCTTGTATCTGTATGTGCTGCATAATGCCTGTGTATGACAATTACTGCAACACCTTGTATCTGTATGTGCTGCATAATGCCTGTGTATGGCAATTACAGCAACACCTTGTATCTGTATGTGCTGCATAATGCCTGTGTATGGCAATTACAGCAACACCTTGTATCTGTATGTGCCGCATAATGCCTGTGTATGGCAATTACTGCAACACCTTGTATCTGTATGTGCTGCATAATGCCTGTGTATGGCAATTACAGCAACACCTTGTATCTGTATGTGCTGCATAATGCCTGTGTATGGCAATTACAGCAACACCTTGTATCTGTATGTGCTGCATAATGCCTGTGTATGGACATTACAGCAACACCTTGTATCTGTACTGTACAGGCATTTGCATTCATTGTAACCCACTGAATCTTATCCCTGTACAGCACCGAATGACCCCACAGCTCTCCTTGTATTATGACAAATCCCTGGCTGCTGGAATGCTGCAGTAAAGTTGGTTGAGGTTTTTGTCACAGTGAGGATGGGGGCTGCTTCTTGTAAATTCTTTACACTAATACGGGGGGACAGGAGAGAGATCTCAGAATTTAATTCCTCTCCGGGGAGAACATTAATCTTGCATTAAAAAGTTCTGAAAGTAGGTTTGTATATGTTACTTTTCATTGTTATTGTATTACATTGAAGATCATTTCTATGCAGTTTTGGGAGTGAAAGTGTTTTTAAGATCCAGGCACTGGTGTTTTTTATTAATTGAAAAACATAAAATCACCAAGTGGTAAAATGCAGAATCTTTAACAGCTAGAATAGTAATCGGAGGCAAATGAGATGGGGATGTTTGCAACGTGTAAGTTCTTAGAATGTCTGAGTGAGTGAGAAGCCAATTAAGATGGATGCGTATTGAAAGCTGTATTTCCAATCAGAGTTCCTCCCGTGGCGAAGACGAATAAATTATAATATGCGTCTTGGCTTATTTAATGAAATAGTCTGAGGTGATTCAACAATGTTTTTGGAGGTGTCATTTACCCACATGAGGCACCGTGCATGAACAGTCCGCTCTTTTTATGGGTAATAATATACATTTTCTCTCCCCTGCAATTACTGTGAATTAAAAAATAAATAAAATAAAATAAAAACAGTAAAACTAACATTGCTTTTCCATTCGGGAGGTTTTTACCGCTTCTTATTTCTAGTTTTACTTTGTATCCTCCTCCTCTAACAAATGGAATATCTTTACCGGCTTCTCTGAAAACGCTAGATTTTATTCTAGAAGCTTCTCTATTATTAAAGAGGTAACGAGACAGTGGATCTAAGTAATGGACAGGTGCATACGTTTTGTTTTTCATTGCGATTCCCAAACCTGAAAGTCCCTGAAGCTTTCTAACACAATTTGTGTTTCTACGCAACTTACATAACATAAGAACTGCAAATTGCGCAGAGCTACGAGACTCGCACACTTTGCGAACACAAGTTCGGTAGCGGCTGCGCAGAGCGATGGATCGGAGCAGCACGCGCATGCACAGATCTGATCCATCGCTGCCTCTCTGAAAACACTCGAAACGATTGGTCTCAGAGGGTGACATCGCCCGCTCTGTGTGTCATATCACTAGTGACAGATCTGTTGACTGGCAGCCGGGAAATTCAAAAATTGCTGCTGATGATGCTGGGGGGGATGGAGGAAACTCCTCCACTTCACCCCATGATTTCGCTAGATCAATAGGAAGGGGGGTCACGCCTCACATCCTCACCACCACTTTATAGCTGTAGAGTGGTCAGGATGAGTAGAGGGTCCCTTTAGTTAAGTGGCCGATTGGTCTTTTAGCTTTTGCTGGCAGTGCCCTTTATTCTCATTGGCTGCTTTATACATGATGACCTTGAGGTGAAGGTTAATGAGTGTTTACATAAAGCAGAAGATGCAACATTCTAACTATTTTAACACTTACGCTGAACTGAAAGGACAAAACAAGCGAAAGAATGTTTTTAAAGGTCTCGGTAAGGTTGGCCTCTCGTTCACTATCTGTTATGATCGCTTCCAGCATAACGTGTGAAGTAAACAAAGATTTAGACAACCTGAGATGATCCAGCTTTTAGCATATTTTATGAAGCACAGAAACATTTATACAACACGGCCTCGTCTGGCTCACAGCATCTGATAGGGATAATCTTACCACCAGGCGTCATTATACCCCGAAACACTGATACCAAGAGACGCCACTTCAAAGCAGATTTTTCCAGGAATACATTGAGCGCCGGATACATTGTGATCATGTAAACAAGGCCAGGTTTACCATCGCTCGCAGGTGAAAAAGGAAATATTCTAACGTGATCCGGGAAGACAGATATATAATATATTCAAGTCTTGATGGGGTCAGTAACAGCGCAACCTGTTCTACTCTTATTCCTTCACTTATTCTGCGCCGAGCGGGCGTTTCACGAGCGAATGGTGTGAGGTCAAAAGGCGACTTTAAACAGAACTAAAATCTACTTTTTATTTCTATATCAAACCATCATGAACTTTTAAAGACAGTAAAATATTATAGTGGATATTCAGACCGACATTCCGGTGCTCTTTCGTTCGTCTGACCGTAGCGTTCCATCACTCACACGCAAAGCTATGCAGACGTTGCGGACGCAGCGCACTCCGCACGTCCGTTCTAGCGGTTTTATGTTCTTGCCTAACCTGCGTCCGTTTGCTGCGTCCGTTGTGCGTCCGCACTTCTGTGCGGACATACTTTGTGTGTGGGTCTCTATTTATCATATAACAGCGCTGCGGAATATGCTGGCGCTTTATAAATAAAGAATAATAATAATTATATACTACCACGGACGTTAAAAAGTGCAGCAACACGGACGTGTACACTTCGCTCGTCTGACCCGAGCCTTAGGAAGCCGCCAGCAGACATCGGGTCCGATAACGTCCACAAAAATCTGATGATCCGCCCAACACAGCGACGACCAGCTGCCAAAAAAAAAAAACTGACAAATGGGGTAAAAAAAAGAAAAAAAAAAGAAACCACAATTGAAAGTGTCAAAATGTTAAACCCGTTTGCAAAAGAAATACTGGACGAAAATGTCTGGAATTTACTGTACATATAAGATCCTATGAATGATAATAACCCTTTGTGCTGAACGTCGTATTACAATGTCAGCGCAAGAAACAGGCGTATACGTCTACCGCTGGTGAACCTGCGCGAACGCTGCGCGAGCTTACTATACTTTGCGCGTCCTATACTTAACATTGTGAGCGCAAATGCGTTTGTGCGCTGGTACGCGGATGGTATTACAATCTATGCGCAAAATTTAACGCACCGCGTTTGCGCGCAGAATTTTAACGTCTTTTAAAAGCCGGTGTTAACGGCAAATCTGAACGTCCTGGCCGAACCCAAATACACCAGCCCGAAAAAAAAATACAGCGAAGTATAGTTACACATTCTACACATACCCAAACAATAAAACGGAGAAGTTGTGCGTGTTTTTATTATTGCTGCAGCATATATACTCAGATTGACTTTGACAGGCGCAAAAACTTAACGTGAGACAATTGTGGTTCTTAATTCTGATTGGCTGAATCGCGTGAAAAAAGAGTCCGCACACTGATTTCTGCGCGCAACGCTACTGTGCACGCGTTTTTGCTTGTCCGTTTTACGCGCGTTATTGCTCGATGGATGAAAAAATGCGCGAGGATTGTAACTCCAGCCTTGTTTTACGCGCGTTAACTTTTAATGCTGGGTGCACAAATTCACACTTTGCGCGAGCGTTTTTCGTGATGAATGTAACAGAGCTCTAAATGTTTTATAACAGTGTTTCCCAAACATGTCCTCGGGACCCTCAACCAGGCAAGATTTTGCAGATCACCTTGGGGGAAATACAGACTCAATCCTGCAATCACTGAGCAGCAAATCATATCCTGCAAACCTGGCCTGTTTGGGAAACACTGACCTAGAGGAATCACACAGTGGTCTCAGCTCAATCCCTGCATTTCTCTTTCTGAAAACGTTTACGTATGTATTTATTTAATTTGTTGACAGATGAAGCGAATTTACTGCGTTTCAGCTAATTTCTATTAATTAGGGACAATGAAATCTTCACTAATCTCTGCTGAGATAAAACAACGGAGAGTCGCCAGGTCGGCCGTGTTCTCCTGGACACATTATTTCGGGAAGAGGGGAAGCATAAGGAAAAGTGCTGCCCTGCAACATGTATAATTCATATGCTGCAGGAAGGAAATCAAGGCCGGTCACCTGCGATTCCTTACCTGCAGCGTATGGATTCATGCTGGGCGGGGGGTGTCATTTTTCATGCACTGCCCATCAGCTTGAATAAATTATATGTGTCCAGGAAAACACGGCTGACCTGGCAAACCTACAGGTGACTTGGTAAAGAGCCCAAAAAAACGAGTGTAGGGAATACAGGTACGAGGAGAGGATAATAACAGATCTTGAGACGTTTTATCCAGAGTTATGTTTTGCTATTTAAATACAGCCAATCATATCACGAGCTGCTTGATGGTAAACGATTAGGCTAGGGTCAAACGAACGCATTATTCGCAGCGACCGTCAAAAAGTGCGTCCGAACGCATTGACGTATTTTTTCATGGAATGCGCGAAAATGCTTATACGACGCCCATTTTCGTGCGTGATTTTTTATGGATCGTCATTTTTATGGAAGTCTTGATCACCCTATTTGGAATGTTCCCATGATTCCTGCCAGCCCTGATTAATCTGATCTTGTTTACACAGTGTTTGTCACAATGTATCCAGAGCTCAGTGTGTTCTTGAAAAAAATCTCCTTTGAAGTCGCGTCTCTTGGTATCAGTGTTTTAGCGCATTCTGATGACTGGTGTTAAGATTATCCCGCCGGTGCGCTCCCTATCACAGCCTGCGAGCAGGTGACGCCGTGTTATATAAATGTTTCCCTGCTTCATATATTACGCTGGGAGCCATAACAGCACGGCACCAACAGACTTTACAGTTTTCATAAGTTTTGTTATCGGGATGTGATTTTCTATGTCAGCTTCTATAAAGCCAAAAAAACTAGATTTCAATTATTCATCTGCTCCCGCTATATGTCTCTCTCTCTCTATATATATATATAAAAATATATAAATGTATATATATATAGTGGCAAGAAAAAGTATGTGAACCCTTTGGGATTACGTGGTGTTTTGCATGAATTGGTCATAAAATGTGCTCTGATCTTCATCTAAGTCACAACAATTTGAAAAACACAGTCTGCTTAAAATAATACAATACAAATATTATATGTTTTCATGTGTTTATTGAACATAACATGTAAACATTCACAGTGCAGGGTGGAAAAAGTATGTGAACCCCTAGCCTAATGACTTCTCCAAGAGCTAATTGGAGCCAGGAGTGAGCCAACCTTGAGTTCAATCAGTGTGATATTATTGGATGTGTTGCTGAAAGCTGTCCTGCCCTTTAAAAACACACACCAGTTTTGGGTTTACTGGTTTCAAGAAGCACTGCCTGATGTGAACCATGCCTCGCAGAAAAGAGCTCTCAGAAGATCTACGATCACGAAATGTTGACTTGCATGAAGCTGGAAAGGGTTACAAAAGTATCTCCAAAAGCCTTGATGTTCATGTGTCCACGGTAAGACAGACTGTCTACAAATGGAGAAAGTTCAGCACTGTTGCTACTCTCCCTAGGCGTGGTCGTCCTGTAAAGATGACTGCAAGAGCACAGCGCAGAATGCTTAATGAGGTAAAGAAGAATCCTAGAGTGTCAGCTAAAGACTTACAGAAATCTCTGGCACATGCTAACATTTTTGTTGACACATCTACAATAAGGAAAACATTAAACAAGAATGGAGTACATGGGAGGACACCACGGAGGAAGCCACTATGTGTAGAGAAAAAAAGGCACAGCACACTAACATCAAAACCTCATCCCCACTGTAAAACATGGAGGAGTGAGCATCATGGTTTGGGGCTGCTTTGCTGCCTCAGGGCCTGGACGGATTGTTGTCATTGATGGAAAAATGAATTCCAGAGTTTATCAAGACATTTTGCAGGAAAACGTAAGACCATCTGTCCGCCAACTGAAGCTCCGCAGAGGATGGGTGATGCAACAGGACAATGACTCAAAGTATACAAGTAATTCAATAAAAGAATGGCTTCGACATAACAAAATACGCCTTCCGGAGTGGCCCAGTCAGAGTCCCGACCTCAACCCCATTGAAATGCTGTGGCATGACCTTAAGAGAGCGATTCACACCAGACATCCCAAGAATATTGCTACACTGAAACAGTTTTGTGAAGAGGAGTGGTCCAAAATTACTCCAGATCGTTGTGCAGGTCTGATCTGCAACTACAGGAAACGTTTGGTTGAGGTTATTGCTGCCAAAGGAGGGTCAACCAGTTATTAAGTCCAAAGGTTCACATACTTTTTCCACCCTGCACTGTGAATGTTTACATGTTATGTTCAATAAAAACATGAAAACATATAATGTTTGTGATGTATTATTTTAAGCAGACTGTGTTTTTCAAATTGTTGTGACTTAGATGAAGATCAGAGCACATTTTATGACCAATTCATGCAAAACTCCACGTAATCCCAAAGGGTTCACATACTTATTCTTGCCACTGTATACACACACTATACAGATCAATCTATAGTGACGGAATGTTTGGGAAGTAATTGAAGGTGTTTATTTTGTTACTTTCCCAATCTGTGGGTGATGCTTTCAGCCCCAAGGAGAGTTAACCCCTTGTAGCCGACAGGCAAGCTATGCTGGCTGGTGGCAAGCAGACTTCAGGCTAGGGTCAGACGAAAGCATTTTTCCCCGCGAACGTGAAAAAGTGCGTCCGAACGCATTGACGTATTTTTTCACGGAATGCGCCGCAAAAACGGTCAGACGACGCGCATTTTCGGGCGTGATTTTGTACGGATCGTCAATAAAACTCTTTTTGCGTCTGGACGTTATGTAGGCTGGACATTAGCAGCGTCTGACATCTCCTAATCACGCAAACACGCCGCTATGCCGCAGCTGCGCACTCAGTACGTCAGTACTAGCGGTTCAGCGTTCTCAAAAAAATGCGTTCAAATTCCACTTGCGTTGCATGGCCGGACTTTTGTGCGGCCGTACATCGTATATTGGCCGTCATTGCCCGTCATCTGCTGCTAGTGCGGCCGTAATTATGTGCGCTAGAACGCACGTTAAAAGTGCGCTGGTCTGACCCCAGCCTAAACGCCTCAGGGTGACAAACCACACGCCACAGATTCCAGGCTGGAATCCCCACTGGCCGAGGGTCTGCCTGGCAACTCAGGTAGTCCCCCCTGCAGGCAATAATAAAAGATCTAGGATTTTTTTAACCCTTTCAGTGCTGATCATAGCATTAAACTTGTGATAAGCCTGATGTGTTTCACTTGTCCATTAGCGGAACTTTTATTTCCTAATTTTATTTTAACCCCTCTGTTCCTGCCTGATCAATCAAAAGCAGGGATGTCCAAACTCCGGCCCCCCAGACGTCCCTGAACTACAACTCCCATGCTTCTCTATCCATCTAATGCAGTCAGAGATTTCTGGGAGTTTTAGTTCAGGAACATCTGGGGGCCGGAGTTTGGACACCCCTGCTCTAAAGTATCTGTGCTGCCCGGTACTGTATCAGTGTTCAGTGTGACCAGGGGGCTTTCTGATCAAGATGACATTTTGGGGGAGGGCAACCATAGCTGGTGAGGATACAAAAATGCAGTCCAAGAACCAGATCGCAGCAGGTGTCACTGGTCTGGTACAACCCTAGAAAGTTAAGCCTGGGCACCATCAACAGCAGTGGGTCCTTGCTCCACGACCCCAAAATCCACAAATGAATACAAACTCCAAAACCCACAGTATGAAGTGGATTTATTCTTTGATGCTAATTAAATGAGGTTCGTGCAATTGTGATTTAGACTTGACAAAGACCACTTCTGGTCGAAACGTCGTCTTTTTTTCTGGTGTTGGAATAAATCCACTCGCTTTCATACTGTGGGTTTTGGAGTTTTTATTCATCATTTATGGTGCAACCCAAACGCTCAAATTCCTGCCATGACTGGGCTTATTGAAGGACCCATTGTGCTCCTGACTGTATGAAAGTACATGAGCCACTTCCTGTAACCTGATACACGGCGGTGCAGGAGATACATTGTATTCAATGATCAAGTTAAAGGATTGTGAAGGGCTCGAAGCACAAGAAAGGAAGATTTAAGGACATAAACACCGTGCCGGTGCCGCCATTGTGTAGCACATCTCTTAACACAACACTAAACAACCTCAAAGCCTGGTAAACTGTCGCAATTCAGTTTGTGTTGTTGCGTGACATTCTGTGCCGTAAATTATCCTCTGAACACAATGGCATAAAAGCAGAACTGAGATTTCCGAGGAGCAAGAGTGAAGAACAGACGCAAGGCTGAGGTGTGAGTGACGGCTTGTGTTTGGAAAACCATTCACTATTGTGAGGAGGAACAAAAGTCCCTGTAAAGGCATGAACATTACCAATTTTTACACTTATTCTAGACGGACCCGGGATGGTGAGTCAAGATCATCTGGGTGTCATGGAAACGCGGCCAAGTCTTTAAACTCACAACACAATGAACGCAAAAGAAAATAAAAACACAGGACATTTGGTCACAAAAACGTGTGTAAATTTTATGAAAAATGTGACGTCACGCGGATACTCAGATTCTTTAAGCTACCAATTGTTTGAGTATCCGCGTGACGTCACATTTTTCAGTTTGAAAGTGCATGGAACCTGCAATGTGGTCTCCACCTCATCCAGTCTCCGGCCACACCATCTTCCAAGCTGATCTTTGGCTGCAGTCCCTGCTCAATCCAATGTAGAATCAAGATTTCATTGTCGTCCCCTGCAAAACATTTAAACCAATGAAAACTCTAGGCTGAGAAGAAAAGGTGTAAGAAAATGTTAAACAATTGGTAGCTTAACGAATTTAACTCTTTCTTACACCTTTCCTTCTCAGCCTAGAGGTTTCATTGGTTTAATTGTTTTGCAGGGGACGACAATGAAATCTTGATTCTACATTGGATTGAGCAGGGACTGCAGCCAAAGATCAGAGATGGCGTGGCCGGAGGCTGGATGAGGTGGAGACCACATTGCAAGTTCCATGCTAAGCACGAGGCTGGCCATGTACAGGATTGGGCTATTAGTTCACTCAAGAGCTCCCTATTAACATACCACAATACGGAATGCACCTGTAAACATGTAACACAGTGACTATATACAGAATGCACCTGTAAACATGTAACATAGTGGCTATATACAGAATGCACCTGTAAACATGTAACACAGTGACTATATACAGAATGCACCTGTAAACATGTAACATAGTGACTATATACAGAATGCGCCTGTAAACATGTAACACAGTGACTATATACAGAATGCACCTGTAAACATGTAACATAGTGACTATATACAGAATGCACCTGTAAACATGTAACACAGTGACTATATACAGAATGTGCCTGTAAACATGTAACACAGTGACTATATACAGAATGCACCTGTAAACATGTAACACAGTGACTATATACAGAATGCACCTGTAAACATGTAACACAGTGACTATATACAGAATGCGCCTGTAAACATGTAACACAGTGACTATATACAGAATGCACCTGTAAACATGTAACACAGTGACTATATACAGAATGCGCCTGTAAACATGTAACATAGTGACTATATACAGAATGCACCTGTAAACATGTAACACAGTGACTATATACAGAATGCACCTGTAAACATGTAACACAGTGACTATATACAGAATGCACCTGTAAACATGTAACACAGTGACTATATACAGAATGTGCCTGTAAACATGTGACACATTGACTATATACAGAATGCACCTGTAAACATGTAACACAGTGACTATATACAGAATGCGCCTGTAAACATGTAACATAGTGACTATATACAGAATGCACCTGTAAACATGTAACACAGTGACTATATACAGAATGCACCTGTAAACATGTAACACAGTGACTTTATATGGAATGCACCTGTAAACATCTAACAATGACTATATACAGAATGCACCTGTAAACATGTAACACAGTGACTATATACAGAATGCACCTGTAAACATGTAACACAGTGACTATATACAGAATGCACCTGTAAACATGTAACACAGTGACTTTATATGGAATGCACCTGTAAACATGTAACAATGACTATATACAGAATGCACCTGTAAACATGTAACACAGTGACTATATACAGAATGCACCTGTAAACATGTAACATAATGATTATTTCCTACATATTTATTTTCTGTTAATCTGTATATTTGTGTTGTTTTTTAATATCTTACATTGTATTACTTTGTATTTCTGTAACTGTAACATTTCAATGTTCTTGAACCCAGGACATACTTGAAAACGAGAGAAATCTCAATGTATCCTTCCTGGTAAAATACTTTATAAATAAATAAATATTATGCATGGGTTTAGAATTCGATCAGTCATGGGTGGGTTTTGGACTGGCCGGGGGTGAGATCTGAGCACTAACACGCACAGCTCGTTACATTAGGGTGGGCAACCATGGAATATTTATTAATTGAAATTGTCTGTTTAGAAGATTTTGCAGAAAATGCACATTTTTCGTTAGAAATAACAAGCCTGTAATCGGAGTTACAGTCAGTTTTTATCATGAACAGAGCAATGTCCCATAAAGCAGAGATGCCGGGCTGTAGCCATACAACATTACTTATTTATAGTAAAGCTGGACTTTATACCAACTTACATGCATTGATATTTGTGTCTCAAGCTGCATTTTTGTTAAATTGCCCCAAAAATGTATTTATGTTCCACATATCACTATTTATGTTAGGTGTGTTATTATTATTATTCTTTATTTATAAAGCATCAGCATATTCCGCAGCGCTGTACAATGGGCACAACATAGGGAGTTATTTAGAGAAAGGTGAAGCTCAGGAGAACTTTTGGAGAAGTGAAAATTCTAGGTCAAAATAGCCAAACCAGAAAAATTCTCCCAATTTTTGTCACTTTCCAAATCAGCTATTTGGTCTAGATTGTTCTCTTTTCCTGCCTGTTCTCCTGGTTTTCACCTTTCTCTGAATAACCCTGATAGAAAGGGTGACAATACAGTGAACAACATTTTGACAAACCAGTACATACAATTGAGACGCTTCCTTCCTGATCCCTTTCTGCTCTGGTGAAGACATGGGCTGGCCATTAGGTACACTGCACATATACCCAGTGGGTCGTACTTTTATGTAGGCCACATATGACAGATAGCAAAATGCTATTTCTGCTTTTATTTTAATATTTCATAAAGCACAATATACAGGGTTATTCAAAGAGATCCGAATGGCTGCCGAAAGGTAACCGAACGCTGAAAATCAGCGTTCGGTTACCTTTCTTGGCCATTCGGCTATTCAGAGAGCAGGCAATACGCCAAATGTCGGCGAATTACCTGCACATACGGTGCCTGTTCGGTGCCTGTTCGAGGGCAGTGAATCCCCCATAGAGAAGCAATGCTTTGTCTATTCAGGGAACACAAACCAGTAGTGAAAGGTTCCCGAAATGCCCTGCTGTTCAGTGGTTTAATTCGGCAGGTTTATTCAGGCGAATCCCATAGGCTTCAATGTTAAAAATATTCCCGTTTTAATTCAATATCTAATAAACCGTTTATTATAATATTCTGCAGTAAAGAGTCTCTTTACTTATAGATTTTTTTGGGGATTTTTTTGCCAATTTCTTTTTCTGATTTTGTTTTATTTTTTTTATTACGTTTTTTTCTTTTTTCTGTAACAGCCCTTTTTATTATCATTCATTTGATTTTATATGGAAATTCCAGATATTTTCGCTCAGTAGTTTCTTTGCAAACAGCGTTTCACTTTCAAACTTTCAAGCGAACTGTTTTTGTTTTTTTCACTCCATTCGTCTGCGGTGTCGGGTTTTTCCGGCGGCTGCGCTGCGTGTGATCGGCTCCTGATCAGGTTTTTCCGGTGTTTTCAGCGGGTTAATCCAGATGTTTTTGCAGGTTTCGGTTTGCGTTCGCCCTCGTTTTGCGGCGAGTTTTCGGCGGGTTTGCGGCGGCTTTTCCCTGCATTTCGGCTGCCCTGTGGTGCTTGCTGAATACACCGCAGGGTCGCCAAAATGGGATTGCCAAATCGCACCGAATTGAAGAGAACGAAAAGTCACCGAACGTGCGGTGGCTTTTTGATTCTCCATGAATAACACTGGTAGTATTGAAATAGTAAGATGTCACCCGGGACGAAGTGCCCCCACAAAAAAAAACCATTGTGTTAAAGAATTGAAGTATAATGCATATTATTACTTCTTCCCACACTCTGACCTGAACAGAAAATGCTGTTTCATAACAAATATACGCCCAGCCTATTCAAAGTGCAGGTTAGATTTAAGGGGTCGTTCAGAAAGCACTGACATTTTGGTGCTTTCTAGTTCGGTACGCTTCGGCATTTTTATTTTGCCAACCCTGCGGTGAATTCCTTATTCAACAAATTGCACTGAAGATTAGGCTTGTGCACCAATTTTTTTTTCGGTTCGATTCGGTTCGATTTGTTCGGATGTTTAAAATTTTAGATTCGGCTCGTTTCGACCGATTTCGGTTTCGATTCGGTTCGGTTCGGCTCGTTTTTCGTGTACATTTTTTTTTCGGAATATCAACCATTTTCGTGTTTTTGGGTCACTTTGCTCGTTTTTTGTATCGACTTTTCGGAAATTTCGGAAATTTTCATTTTTTCAGAACTTCTGTTCTCCTGGTTTCAAAGTGTCTACGATAATTCTGGCGATTCTATCGTGTTTTTTTTTATTAAATAAAGATCCTTTTTTTCTTATGAATAATTGAATATACATTTCACAACTTTATTTAATCATATTAAAATGGTATGAAAGCCAAGGAACAAAAAAAATGAACAAAACGATTTAAAAAACGCTAAACTGACCCGAATTCCACAAGAAACAAGTGATACGCATTTACAAATACAAAATTTACAGAATCAGCGATATAACCGATAATAGTTAAATATACGATGTCCAGAATTACCGAAATGGAACCAAAATCACGAATGGAACCGAAATCATGAATAGAGCAAAAATAAATTTTGATTTGACACATTTCAAGTCCATTCGAAAAATCCGAAAATTTTTCGTTTCGGCTCGGAAAACTTTTCGGATCTATCGGTTTTCGGGTCCAACCCGATTCGGAAATTCGGCCGAATCCGAAGACACGAATCGGGAAATTTCATGAAAATTCCGAAATTCCAAAACCCGAAACGCACATCCCTACTGAAGATGGAGTCGCCAAAGACTGCTGAGAAAAAAAATGTAACTCTTCTATTCCTCTAATAGGTGAGTAAACCAATAAAAATGCAGTAAAATGTGTCTAAATACTAAAAAGGTTGGTTACAGAATGAGAAAAAAAAAGCCTTTTAAAAAACATACGGAATCTTGGAAAATTGGGATTTTTTTTTGTCTAAAAAATACAAAAAAAAACAACCCAAAAAGGTGTTTTAAACAATAAATCGATTTTTTGCTGAAAACAAAAAGAATAAACAGTTTAATAAAATTAAATAAAAGCAAAACTATATTTTACATTTGGGATTTTCCGTTTAAACATGTTGAACTGAATCAGGGCATTTCACTGACATTTCGCTTCTGTTCGGCGTCTCTGAATAGATGAACCATTACTTCTCTGTGGGGAATTTCGCTGCCGCTGAAGATTGCCGATCTGTGGCGAATTGCACCATATTTTGCTGTCACTTCCTCAGTATTTGGGGAATTGACAGTTTAGCGAATAAACAAACTGCCCTGAAATGGCCCCGTGGGGTTAAATTAACCATTCAGTCGTTTCTGAGTAACCCATTCGTGTCAAAACTGTTGCAGCTTCACACACTGCGGGTAGGTTTTACACCTGACTTGGAATCTATCCCTACGTTTCCAAAGTTGCAGGTTTTGCCGTCACCCTCTATGGTCACATTTTGTGATCCGAGACACCCTGTGCCTTGTGTAAATGTGACAATATAAGCCTCTGCCATTAAACCATTGTCACGTAGGGTCAGGAGGGACATGATATTGAGGGGAGTAGAACCCAATGGCAGGTCAAGAGGAGACCTCTCATAGTCCTTGGTTGGAGATGGAGATGAGGTTGGTAGTCAGATAAATCAGTCCAGGATTAGAGGGGAAATCAGGTACAGAACACAAGCAAGGAAGACAAGAGCCAAGCCAAGGTCAGGAAGCCTGGAAATCCACCAGGAAATGGAGGGACAACAGGAACAAGGAGCGCCAGGTCACAGGTACAGAGATAACAGAGCACTGACGAATGGGACTGCCTGGTCTTTATGGGGAGTTGTGATTGGGAAGAAGCTTCAGGTGTGAGAGGTTCCTCGCTGGCATCCAATCGATGATCATCTCAGTGTCTTGGAGTCGACATATAGCAGTGATGTCATTAGTTTGCACCAATGGCGTCATTCTGATTGGCTGTTCCTTTCTCGATGTTGTAGGCGCATCTTTACTGCGTGCAATCGGTGTCGATCCAACCAACCATACTCCAGGAAATGGGTCACCCGTTGGCACGGTCATACATCAAACCGGCATGTGTGGTTCTGGGAGTTGGCGCATGTCTACTCGTGGAGTAGATTGGTTTTCTTTGTGCGTGAAGATGGCCGCCACCTGATCGCCCATGCAGCTGCCGCAATAAAGGATCCGTCTGGTCAGCAATGGAGGTGTAGGTGTGACGCCAGAAGTGCTGGGGCATTGAAGGGGTCAGTCCCCGCAAATCATGACATCCATACAGAAATATTGTGCAGTAATCGGTTATTTATGGCATTTAGGGAATTGTACGGTAGCAGCTTAACCTTCCTGTGATGCAAACCGTGTAGAACCACCAGGGAACATCTAGTTAACATTGTTGAGGACAAGACATAAGGAAATCTGAATATATGAATATATAATTGATCTGTAGAATGTTATTTTTATTCACTATACACAAGAAAATCTGCTGCAAAGGATAATCTGAGAGGTTTGTAATCAGCGCCTAAACAGTGAAACCTCTCCGTTCAGCCGCTACATGTAGGAGGATGAGAGACAAACATGTCACAAATCTGCCGAGGCCAATTTAACTTAATTAAACACACAATAAAAAACCTCAAAGTCACACTCGTATTAATCAGCTGTTCTCATTTAGAGCAGATTTCGTAACAGTTGGGTATTTAACAGCAGACGTTGCGGCTGGTGCCAGCTTTCCCAGGTACCGGGCACTGTCCTTGCGCGAGTCCCTGATCCAATCAGAAGAATATAACAGCAAGGGAACGCGACACCAGATTCCAGCACGCGTTCCATAAAATCATATTACGGACAGAAGCTCTGGATTAACCCTTTCTGCCCATTTTATCATAAAACTCTCCCAGATTTATAATCTGAATCTGTAATCTTTAATCATATGATCGTTTGTAAAGAGAAAGATCCTGACCTGATCCTGACCTTATCCTAACCTTATCCTGACCTGATCCTAACCCGATCCTAACCCTGACCTGATCCACACCTTATCCTGACCTGATCCTAAACTGATCCTAACCCGATCCTAACCCTGACCTGATCCTGACCTTATCCTGACCTGATACTAACCTAATCCTGACCTGTTACTAAATTGATCCTAATCGATATTGTCAGGGTTATTCAAAGAGATCCAAATTGCTGGAGAAAGGTAACCGAACGCTGAAATTCAGCGTACGGTTACCTTTCCTGGCCATTCGGCTATCCAGAGAGCAGGCAATTCGCCAAATGTTGAATTGCCTGCACATATGGTGCCTGTTCGGTGCCTGTTCGAGGGCAGTGAATCCCCATAGAGAAGCAATGCTTCGTCTATTCAGAGAACACAAACCAGCAGGGAAAGGTTCCCGAAATGCCCTGCCATTCGGTGGTTTCATTCTGCAGATTTATTCAGGAGAATCCCATAGGCTTCAATGTTAAAAATATTCCTGTTTTAATTCAATATCTAATAAACCGTTCATTATAAAATTCTGCAGTAAAGAGTCTCTTTATTTATAGATTTTTTGGGATATTTTAAGCATTTTTCAGGATTTTTTTGCCAAACACTTTTTGCCGATATTTGTTAAATTTTTTTTTTAAACATTTGTTCTCTTTTTTCTGTAACAGCCCTTTTTATTATCATTCATTGGATTTTATATGTAAATTTCAGACATTTTCGTTCAGTTGTTTCTTTGCAAACAGCGTTTCACTTTTCAAACATTCAAGCAAACTGTTTTTTGGTTTTTTTTCACTACATTCGTCTGCGGTGTCGGCTTTTTCCAGCGGCTGCTCTGCGTGTGATCGGCTCCTGCTTGGGTTTTTCCGGCGTTTTCGGCGGGTTAATCCAGATGTTTTTGCGGGTTTTGGTGAGCGTTTGCCCTCGTTTTGCGGTGAGTTTTCGGCAGGTTTGTGGCATTTGTGTGCAATTCGGGGACCCTGTGGTGCTTGCTGAATACACCGCAGGGTCGCCGAAATGGGATCGCCAAATCGAACCGAATTGAAGAGAACGAAAAGTCACCGAACGTGCGGTGGCTTTTCGATTCTCTTTGAATAACCCTGATAACGTTTTCAACAAACAATACAATCTGAAACTTCTGTTAGAAACTTATTATGTAACATTATAGGTATTTTTTGTGTGAGATTCGTCGGCCACAGATACCAACACTGGTTATATTTATGAAAAATGACACGGTTACAATGTGGAATATGCTCCATAATATGAGATATGCAGAGGCAAGTCAACTTTACAGACATTATAAAATGTTTCTTAACCTGCAGAAAAGGCAGAAGCTCGGAAGTAAAAATATTATGTGTTTAATAAAATATACAAAAAAAAGGAAAGAAATGAAAACTGTGAAATAGAATAAATGTGGATTACACATATCAATAGGGGGGAGGTGAAAGGGAAGGATGGGGAGGTGAAAAGAAGGAAGGAAGGAAGGAAGGAAGGAAGGAAGGAAGGAAGGAAGGAAGGAAGGAAGGAAGGAAGGAAGGAAGGAAGGAAGGAAGGAAGGAAGGAAGGAAGGAAGGAAGGCTTGAAATGAAGAGGTGGAAAGAAAGGAAAGAAGGAAGAGTGGAAATGAAGAGGTGGAAATAAATGAAAGAAAGAAGGAAGGGTTGAAATGAAGAGGTGGAAAGAAAGGAAGGAAGGAAGGAGGAAGGAAGGAAGGAAGGAAGGAAGGAAGGAAGGAAGGAAGGAAGGAAGGAAGGAAGGAAGGAAGGAAGGAAGGAAGGAAGGAAGGAAGGAAGGAAGGAAGGAAAGAAGGAAGGAAGGAAGGAAGGAAGAAAACAATAAGGAAAAGGGATGGAAGACGTGAGGAAGGAAAAAGGAAGGAAGAAAGGATGGGGAAAGGTTAGGATGAAAAAATGGAAGGACAGAAAGAAGGAAACAAGGAAGGATGGAAGAAAACAGATATTAAAGGGTCCATTTGGTGCTTTTCACTTCGGCACAGTTCGATGCACTTCGGCGATTCCATTCGCCGACAGTTTGGTGAATTCACTATTCACCACATGGTCACCGAAGTGCGTTGAAAGATGGAGCCGCCGAAGCATCAGGAAACACCTGGCAATCGTCGCCAAAAACCACCGAAGAGCAGCGAACTGAATTGGGGGAAAAAAAGGAAGTCTCCTATTCCCCTAATAGGTGTTTAAACCAGTAAAAATGAATTAAAATGTGTCTAAATAATAAAAAAGGTCCTTTAAAAAAATAACTAAAAGGTCTGTTACATCATTTTTTAAAAAAAATAATTTTTTTTAAAAAAATTGGGAAACAAAAATGGTAAAAAAAGTACAAAAAGGTCTAAACGTTTTTTTTATTTTTTAAAAAAAAGGATTTTTTACATTTATTCCTATGGGATTCGCCTGTTTAAACCTGAACTGTGACTAGGAGACATGATAGTCCTCTATGGGGCAATTTTGGTGCCACCGAATTACGGCGAACGGAAAGGTATTTTGCTGTCAAATCGCCTGTATTTGGTAAATAACAGCTTAGTTGAATAGACAATTCTTACGAAATTCCACTGAACGGTAAAATTTGCTGTTTGGTGCAATTCGGTGGCAAGTTTGGAAGTTAGTAAATAACACCTTAATGCCTGTGTCAGACGAACGCAGTGGTCACGTCTGTGTTGCCGCACAGATTAACGTCCGTCGTAGCATAGAATCATGATCAATAGAGACCCACACACTAAGTGCGCCCGCACCAAACTGCGGAAGCACAACGCACGTGGCAAATGGACGCAAGTTAGGCAAAAACGTAAAACCGCTACCACGGACGCACAGAGTGCACCACGTCTGCTTAGCGTTCTGTGTGCGTGATGTCAGATGCAGCGCAATTGCGACGCCCAGCACCTTGACGCACACAATGGCTTTTCATATCCTTTTCAAATTTTTATCATTTTTCATATTAATTTCGTTTCCCATAATTCCCTTTTATTTTCTACGTCCGTCAAGAAAAACGGACCATGTGGTGTCTACAGTATCTTCCGTCAGTCCGTTATGCACGTACGCAGAGTGCGCTCAGACTGCGTTCGTCTGATATTAGCCTTAGGAAGTATGAAAGAAAAAGAAATAAAGGGTAAATAAATGTATTAACCCTTTAACGCCGCAGGACGTTCCATGACGTCCTGGCGGCGGGCAGGCTTTGAAGACGCGGGGCGTGCAGGTACGCCCCGCTGTCTTCAATGGGGCCGCCTCGGCCCCTCCCCGCAGCCTGTGCGCGCTGACTCGTGGTGCGCGGCATTGGCTGCACAGGGACGGCCTGAAATCAAGCCGTCCCCTGCAGCCAATGACGCGCACTGCACGCCGGCTGCGGGGAGGGCCCAAAATTAGTGCTGCGCGACGGCACCTGTCGGCGAGGCGTACCTGTACGCCTCGCCGGCAAATTAAAACCCCTTAAGGGCGCCACCCCTGCGTCCTTAAGGGGTTAAGTTGCCTTTTTTTAGGCATTATTTTGTTACAATAATACAAACATTCTATTCCGTGATTCCATAAAACACATTAGAAGCATTTAGATGTAACATGAAAAGCTTCCATAACATTCCGTTGGATCACGCAGCACATTATCAATTTGCACATCGAGTTATTCGTCGCGTTTCTAATAAACGTATTATATTATTAAAACGTAACATTATAATCTCCGTGACTTGTGGTGATAATTGTGGCTGGATTGTAACGACAGCTGGTGAACAGGTGGGGTGTGCGATGCCTCACCGTGATACACAGTTTGTGTACACTTCCTATCTGAGTCCGTTCCAACAAGATTAATTTACACTCTAATTAAAAGCTGTCAGCCCGGGCCTCGTCTGCCCATAAAACAAAAATCTCGTGGCGCCGGCACCGGCCGCCCGACTCCGCAAACTCCCAAACAACAATAAAACAGACGGAGCCACCAAGAAACTTTAAATTGCAAAATGTCCTTAAATTATTTCCAAATCTACATCAGATACATATTTCAAGGACAATAAATCCGATGAATTCTCTGGCGGATTCCGTGTGCGCCGTGCCAATGCAATGGGATTTATTAAGTTATATATTATCAAGGACAGCGATGCCTGTGCAGCCTTATGAGAATTATTGGCAAGTTATTTTTGTCAAAAATGATACGTTCTTGAAATATTGTTAACTGTCACTGTCATTGTATCATCGGTACAGCTGGATACGCACCTTCCTTCACACCCCCCACACCCCCGCCCCTGCGCTCCCTCCGTATCCTCAGGGATAAGCAAGGAGCTGACAATGGGATTATTTCTATTGATATGAAATATATATCCCCACGAGTCATCAACTCCTTATCTCGTCTCGGGGCCTCAGCTTGCAGCAAATGTACTAATTGCACCCAGGAGGAAGTAAAAAGGAAGAAGTATCGGAAATTAAATTATCCAGCAGTTCCTTTCCGTACAGAAAGTTTCTGTCTTCTGATTCATGGCCCGGAATATTTCACTTCTGGTGACCGTGTTGACAGTTTTATCATAAGGCATTAATAATTTGCTGATTGCGTTTTACCGGTTGCACCTCGGGGCACTTTTTTTTCATACGTATCCAAATTTAAGCCAACGGTGGATGACGATGGACATGAGTGAAGCCACAGCTTTAAGACTTTAATGCAGGGCTGTCAGACTCACGCCCCCCCCCCAGAAGTTAAGGCCTACAATTCCCAGAATTCATCCAATGTAATAGATGGCCAAGGAATCATGGGAGTTGTAGTTCAGAAACACATGGGTGCATGTTTGACAGCCGCGCTTTAATGTCTTGTCGCGGAAGCTCAGTACTCATTAGCGTATAGTAACAGCGCAGGTGCTAAATAATAAAATAAAGAATAGGGGTGTGCATTCGTTTCGTAACGACTATCAATTCGTTACGAATTTCTTATTACGAATTGTTCTTATTAAATATCTATTAACCCTTTCGCTGCTGAGCCATTTCACACCTCTGTGCTGAGCTCATTTTTACCGGTTTCGCTCATCATGTTTAACCGCGTTTTGAAGCCTTATTTTATTATATGACCCAGACATATTATATATCGTTCTTTCCGGCAGACTCGGCAGATTCATAATATATCATTATTATATGTATATGTCATGTCCTGTCTGTATATTATAACAATAAATGCAATAAAATTAGAATTTTCAATAATTTTCAACGTGTAAAGTGTTTTTTATTCACATTTTAACATGCGAGTGTTTACAGTTATATTTTCTATGAGTTGCGCTTGTTAAAAAAAATTAGAAATGGGGACTCGTTACATTTTCTTTTGGGGAAAATTACACAATTTTTAACAAACGCACCCCATACAAAAATCGTTAGTGCAGCATTATTGTTCACATTATAATTGAAACGGGAAAAATATTGCTGCATTAACAAATCATAAAAAAGCTGTTTATTTTTTGTATTTTATTTATTTTTTAATATTTTTTTATTTTCATTTTTATTTATTTTTTCTTAACTTTTAACATGGTCATGTTTGGTCCACTCTCCACCATTGGTGGCAGCTAGGGGTTAACTCCAGAACTGACATCGCGCTATGCACGATGATGCCAGTCGTCAGGGGGAGATCCCAGAAGCTTGGCCGACATCCAAGATGTTGGCCAGCTCCGGGAGAGGATCGCAAACTGCCGCCGATTCGCGATCCGGCTCCCAAGGGGTTAAGGCTGTGCCCTTCCAAACGGTGCCTGGCTTTCACCACTGACCCTTACGGAAAGGGAGGGTGAGAGTTCCAAAGGACCTCCCCCCTCCCTTTCAGGCACCTCCACCACACGTGTGGGGGGGGCGCCTGTAATAGATGTCAGGGAGGGGAGCAATCGGCCGGAATCCCTGCCGATTGCTGCCGCCTGTGCTAGGACACGCTCGGCGCGTCCATAGCACAGGAGAACCACTTGGCTGGACACGCTTAGCACGACCTTAGCAGCCAAGTGGTTAAACCGTTTATTCTTTTAATATTAAGCCAAAAGTCTCTTTACTTATTTATTTTTTAGGATTTTTTATAAATTTTTCGAGATTTTTACAGCAAATTTTTTTTCCGATATAATTTTTTTTTTTAACTACCTCTTTTTTTCTGCAACAGACCTTTTTATTACTATTTATTGGACCATATATTCTATTTTCAGTCATTTTTATGCAGTAGTCCTTTGCAAAAACAGTTGTAAAAATGCAGGGGGGGTTTATCCCATTCGGCGGCCTGTCGGCTTTTTCCGGCAGCTGGTCGGTTCTCTGTTCGGTGAACCGTCGGCTTTTTTCGGATGTGTTCGGCGGCTTTGCGGTGGATCGTCGGGTGCATTCGGTGGTTTTTCTGTGACGTTCCAAATTGATTCGATTTTTCGGATCATATTGGCAGGTTACCAGCGGGGGTTATCGGCAGATTTTTCAGATCTGTTCGGCTCTTCCCTGCACTTCAGGGACCCTGTGGTGAATGATGAATTCAACGCAGTGTCGGGAAATTTGATTCCCCCGAAATGGGGGGAACGAAAGAACAACCTTGAACAACCTTTGAACAACCCTGTTAGAAATCAGGCAACGGGTGGGCGATTGGACTTACTGGGAGAATTCAGGAGCCGAGAGTGCTTGCAGTGATACGTTACTTCTTGCTCACAGTATTCCGAGCTGTTAATCATCGCCGTAATCTGCTCCACGCTGCTCGTATAGTTCAATGACATGGAGTATGGTTTGCCACCAAAGGTCCGGGACACAGTAGATAATTCCGTGATGTTGTGTTGTATTGAAGTCCATGTTTTATCCTCTGGTAAAAATAAATAAATGTAGACATGAGAACCTTATGGTCAAACAATGTAACACAAGTAGTAAATCCAGTTATGTAATGCATGAACATGTTTAATAAATAATCATAAATTAATGTAAACAAGGATTTCTTTCTGAGAATTGGACATTTTCCATAATATATATATATATATATACTGTATATATATATAAAAGCCAACACTCCCAACATGTGCGGTTTACAGAATAGAGCAGTAGTTTCAGCTATTAGCAAAAAACTAACACTAGTGATGATACATATACACCAATGCTATTTGTTTTTTGCTTTAAGTTTTGAACCTTCTTTAGAATAACCAATCATAAGTGATAAAAAAAACTTGCAAGGTTTTCAACCAAAAATACAATGTTTCAAAGCAATGATAATTTGTATTGACACCAGAGAGGCCAAGAACTGTTTTAACCCTGGGTTTCTAATATCTTCTTATCGTCGAGATTCTTATCAAGAAAATTCTGATTATTTTAATTATTATTATTAATTAATAATATATTTTTTCTCCAGCTCTGCTACTGGGATAAATTCACACAAATTGGCTGTGAATTCCTTTCAGTAAAGAAAACACCATTTTCCCCGAGCATCTGCTTGTCCTCATCTTGCAGAGAGGGAGCACTGACAGGAGTTGGCCATGAATGAAGAAAGAGCATTAAAAAGTCCCATCAGTCTCAGTAGGAGGCATTAAAGTCGGATGTTCCTCTCTGTGGGTATTATGGTCATTACAGTAAATCCTCCAGAGAAATGGGGGTGAGCTCTGCATTCTTTGTCCACAAACTAAATTACATGAAGTCATAGAACGTACCAAATCCAAACAGAATATGTGTATATATATATTTATATTAACAAATAAAAAAAAAATCGCGCAATGTCCGGCGTTATTGTGCGAAAATTAACATGATATTCGGATCCGAACACATTTTCTCATCCGTCAAAAAATAACGTTAGCAAAAAAACTCGCAAAACGAAGTGTAATACGAGCGCAGTAACGTTGCGCCTGTAAATCAGTGCGCGGACTGTTTTTTTCGCAGGATTCAGCCAATCAGAATTAAGAACCATAATTGACATCAATTCACCTAAATTGACTCAGTAACGTTTTTGCGCCTGTCAAAATAAATCTGAGTATATATGCTGCAGCAATGAAAAAAATATGCACGAATACACAATTTTTTTGTTTGGGTATGTGTAGAATGTGTAACTATACTGTGCTGTGTTTTTTTTTTCGTGCTGGTGTATTTTGTTTCGGCCAGAACGTTCAGATTTGCAGTTAACGCCAGGTTTTCAAAGACGTTAAAATTTTGCGCACAAAAGTCGTTCGTAGGAAGTTGCGCATCTATTGAAATACCATCCGCATAATGAATTTGCGCTCACAATGTTAAGTATAGGACGCGCTCAGTTCATCAAGCTCGCGCAAGTCCATCCGCGTTAAACGATAACACGCATCGTTTGCGTGAACGTTGAAATACGACGTTCTGCGCAAATGGTTTTGTCCTCGCGCAAATGCGCATTTGCGTGCGCGCAAAACCGATGCGCGAGGAATGCAATATTGCCCTAAATAAACAATTGTATATATATTTGTATATTTATATTTGACCAGTTGCATAAACCTGATCTCTGTTAAAAAAAAAGCCATCTAGTATGACGCGGCAGTGATTGAAGGGTTCTGTGTGAAAGCAGACCCAGGATACAAAAAATTGGGAAAGTGCAGGCGTCATTTGCATGTCTTACCCAGAGTTCTGTGCTGCATATGGGAATGTAGCACACGAGCTCTGTGATGCAGTTCTTTGAATTGTTGCGATGTGTAAATGGCCTCTGCAATAATAAACTTTAATAATTTGCAGTGTAGAGACTTTTAATCTCATTTTTTGACTTCCACCACAACTTAAATAAGTTCTATTTATATTAACAAATACTCTATAAACAATTGTATATATAACCATTTATATAAATATTTTTCTCTCTTTTTTTTTTTACATGGTTAAGGTCATATTGTGTAGTGTGCAAAAAAAAACCAAATAAATTGATGCCTTAAAAACACTGCTGACCAGGATCCTTCATCACCTGATATGCGGCTACCGGGAAAAAGCAAATGTATTAGAGCGGAAAACGGCTTCCTCCAGCAGACAAAAACATTATGGGCTAAGTCACAACTGAGCCTTAAACTAGCAGCAGGATCTGATGGACATATGGGCTTTAGGGATGAGCTGTTCGGGTTCGGACGGTTCGGAGTTCGACCCGAACTTTGGAAGTTCGAAAGTTCGCGAATTTCGAACTTTTTGGGCGTGTTCGGTTCGAGTTCGAAAAAAAAAAGAAATTTTGAAAAAGTATAGAAAATGCTTAAAAAAATACTAAAAGATCTAGAAATAAAGAGACTCTTTACTGCAGAATATTATAAGCAACGGTTTATTAGATATTGAATTAAAAACTAATGGAAAGTGGAAAGTGGAAAGATTATCAACTCTAAATGACCTCTGTTCACAAACGGGCATAACACCAGGTGTTTTTAGTCTGGTAATCAATTTGATACATTGTACAATATAGTGAGGGGGTGGGGTGGTGTCTGCTTCTGATTGAGATTTGAGAATTAATTTCCCTAAAACATCCTAATATGCTGCATTTAACCCTTTCGCTGCTGAGGCTTTTCACACCTCTGTGCTGAGGTCATTTTTACCGCTTTTGCTCATCATGTTTAACCGCGTTTTGTAGCCATATTTTGATATATGACCCAGACATATTATATATCGTTCTTTCCGGCAGACTTAGCAGATTCATAATATGTCATTATTATATGTATACGTTATGTCATGTCTATATATTATAACAAAAAATGCAATAAAATTAGAATTTTCAATAATTTATTATGTGTAAAGTGGTTTTTTTTCACATTTTAACCTGCAATCGTTTGCGGTTATATTTTGTATGGGGTGCGCTTGTTAAAAAAATTAGAAATGGGGTCTCGTTACATTTTTTTTTAGGGAAAATTTAGCTTTTTTTAACAAACGCACCGCATACAAAAATCGTTAGTGCAGCATTATTGTTCACATTATAATTGAAATGGGAACAATATTGCTGCATTAACAAAACAAAAACAAACAAAAAACTTGTTTATTTTTTTTTAGAATTTTTTTTTTAAATATTTTTATTTTTTATTTTTTATTTTTAAAAAAAAACATTTTTCATGCTCATGTTTAGTATCCTTGGAAAGACCATGCTCTGGCCGATCAAACGATATCAAACATTAACCCCTAGCTGCCACGGATCGGGAGATAGGGGGTTCACTGGAACCCCCTATCTCCACCATTGGTGGCAGCTAGGGGTTAACACCAGGACTGGCGTCATCGTGCCATGCATGATGACGCCAGTCCTCAGGGGGAGTTCCTGGAGGCTTGGCCGACATCCAAGATGTCAGCCAGCTCCAGGAGAGGATCACTATCCGGCATTTTTCAGCGCCGATTCGTGATCCGGCTCCCCAGGGGTTAATCACAGCCACCGTTTGGAAGGGCAGGCTATGCCCTTCCAAACGGTGCCTGGATTAACCCTCTGCCCCCCGGCGATCAGGAGGGAGAGAGGTCCGAAGGACCTCCCTCCCTCCCTTTCAGGTGCTTCCTCAATTGACATCTAATTGCTCCGCCGGGGTCCCGGAGTGCTGGGCTGACATCCAAGATGTCAGCCCGCACCGGGGGGTGCAGCAATCCGCCGGAATCCAGCAGATTGCTGCCTCCTGTGCATGGACGCACTCAGCACGTCCATAGCACAGGAGAACCACTTGGCTGGACGCACTGAGCGCGTCCATAGCAGCCAAGTGGTTAACTGGTGTTTGAAAAAAATCTAAAGCAATGTTATTTTTCACCTCGGGATTAAACATTCACAGGGTTATTCAGAGAGCGGTGAAAAGCAGGAGAATAACTGGAGAAGTGAAAATTCTAGGTCAAAATAGCCAAACCAGAAAAACTCTCCCATTTAACTCACTTTCCAAATTGGCTATTGGTCTAGATTGTTCTCTTCTCCTGCCAGTTCTCCTGGCTTTCACCTCTCTCTCAGGGTTGTTCGGAGAAAGGTGAAAACCAGGAGAATGGCAGGAAAAGAGAACAATCTGGACCAAATAGCCGATTTGGAAAGTGAGATAAGGCTAGTGTCAGACTAACGCATTTTTCACAGCGACCGTCAAAAAGTGTGTCCGAACGCATTGCCGTATTTTTTCACGGATTGCGCGAAAACGGTCATACGATGCACATTTTTGTGCGTGATTTTTTATGGATCCAAACCAGGAAACTTTGGGTGTCTGGACGTTATGTTGGCCGGACATGAGCAGGGTCTGACGTCTCCAAATCGCGCACACACGCCGCTAGTGGATGCAGCGCACTCTGTACGTCCGTACTAGCAGTTCTGCGTTCTCGAAAAAATGCGTTCATTTTCCACTTGCGTTGCGCAGCCGGACTTTCGTGCGACCGTACTTCGTATATTGGCCGTCATTGCCCGTCATTTGCTGCTAGTGCGGCCGTGATTAAGTGCGCCTAAACGCACATTAAAAATTCGCTAGTCTGACCCTAGCCTAAATGGGAGAATTTTTCTGGTTTGGCTATTTTGACCTAGAATTTTCCATTCTCCAGTCATTCTCCTGCTCTTCACCGCTCTCTGAATAACCCTGACAGGGTCATTCAGAGAAAGGTGAAACTCAGGAGAATGACTGGAGAATGGAAAATTCTAGGTCAAAATAGCCAAACCAGAAAAATTCTCCCATTTATCTCACTTTCCAAATCGGCTATTTGGTCTAGAATTTTCCATTCTCCAGTCATTCTCCTGCTTTTCACCGCCAAAAAATCAGTAAACTTTTTCTGCATGTCCGAAAATGTCTCCTCTTTTCATACAGACTGCCGCCCCAAGCAGTTGTTTATGGATAGATTAAAGGAAAAGCATTTACCGTCATTTGAAATGTCATTTTTTGGTTTTTACATATTTCTATACATCCTAGAAATCCGCCACTTCACGGGCAGGTTATGGGGACCTCCTAGGCACGATATTTGAAGGAATTTTTGGTTTTTATTTTTAACCCTTATTTCATGGAAAACTCACTGTCCCTTTAAAAACGTTTTTTTTTTACTTTTTGTCCTTGTTTCCTGTCCCCCAGGGCACTACCCGGACCCCCATACACCTTTTATGGCAAATATGTAGCATATATGCCCTCTTGGAGGGCACTCTAAAAAAACGAGTTTTCAGCCCCATTGACTTGCATGGGGGTTCGGGTTTGGGTTTGGGTTCGGTCCCGAACAAATGGGAAGTTCGGGTTCGGGCTCGAACCGAACTCGGGGAGTGTTCGGCTCATCCCTAATGGGCTTCAGCCCTTACTTTAAAGTCAACAAAAAGGATATAGTACACAAGGCACTACAGGGCACTATTACCAGAGGGGACGTGACCCCGAGAAAAAACTCATATGTAGAAAGCCAAAAAGAGGTCGGTATACCAACCGACCGAACGGTAATAGAGGTACCAATAAAATCTAACTTTTAATAGTTCATTAAAATCTCAACCAGAACACACAGAATAATTAATGAGAAATGACCAAGATTGGGCATATCGTTATTCAGTACTAGCACACACACGGGATACTGCATAAATGCACGTAAGGAAAGATATCCATGACATTATCATAAGGAGAAAATAATGTTGCTAGTCATACAAAAATCAGGCTGTATCCTCCAATCGAGGTCTACCTGAGATGTATGTAGAGGTAGATAGCCAGAATAGCTAGAGAGGTAATAGGTTGTAAAATGAGTCAAATTGAAAAATAGAATATTCACACATATATAAACCGCCTATGCTGACCACAGCGATTCATGCTGCCAACATAACCAACTAGCTATACACAAGGCCAGCCCAAAAGAGTCCTACAATAGGACAACACCCATTAGACCAATACACAAAAACAGTTAAAATGAACCAGATGTGAACGCTCGACGTGTTTCGCTGTAACCAGCCTTTTCACTTTTCACCAGGACATACTTGAAAACGAGAGAAATCTCAATGTATCCTTCCTGGTAAAATCCTTTATAAATAAATAAATAAATACATTTTAACTGTTTTTGTGTATTGGTCTCAACTTTGTAGCTGTGTGTTTGTCTGGCTACTCCCAACACTGGTCGTGCCTGGTGATTTGGGGTAAATCTTCATAATTTTGGGGCAGAAGTTGCTGGATTTTGGACGCCAGCTGGAGAAAGCTAGAGGTTGACAGAGGCATGTGGTCGGTGTGCCACGAGGTCTGTCACAGGGACCTATATATGTAAGTATATCCAGGGGTGGTAGGCTTCATTTCTTTATTTCTGTAGATTGTAACTGTTTCAGAAAGAAATCCCTACCTTTTCACTTTGTTATTTCATTGCGACTGGATTTATTTTGACCTGTCTGGGAGTAAATGAGTTTTGGGGATAATTTCACAGAATCAGAGACGATGTTTGGACTAGTAAGAAAACAAAATCTGCTAATTAAACATTTCTGATTTTATCACAGAATATATGTTCGGATGTATTAATCTTGTTAGTTACAACAGGAATAGCTCAATTAGAAAGTCGCGGTAATGGCAGCTAATCCTGAAAAAGATTAGATGTAACACAGAGAGGGGAAAAAAAACATGTTAATATGCACATTTCCATATATCTCATTAAAGTGTCTGCCTAATTAACCAAGTGTATCAAACAACGGAATAGCTCATTAGCAGGAGGAAATACAATGGATGAGCCTAGAGGACGTCGGAGAACTCGCTCTATGGGACTTGATCTTGTTTCTTCTTCCCTACTGCCTTTCATTCTATGCAGATGACCTCTTTCAACCTATATTGCAATAATTAATGGCAATAATGTTTCAAGAAGCCGACTAGCACATGTTTATTGCAGAAACTTGCGAGATTATCTATATAGTTATGAGCAGCATTTACCAGCTGGATGGAGTAGAGGTAACATCACTGCTCTGTAACTGTGGAGACCCAGGTTGGAATCCCGGCCAGAGCGCTTCTCCACTAAGTGTGCTTGGGCGAGACACCTAACGGTACATACTCGCTACCACACAATATTGGCTGTGGAGTCCAGTGGTAACATATCTGCTCTTCAATACTGATAGGCCGAACACCCCCGTGTTCGGTTCGCATTCGAACTAGAACATCCGAAAAAGTTCAGCTGCGAACTTGAACACAATTAGAACACAATGCAAGTCAATGGGGCTCGAATGCTCGAAAATTAAGGTCCCCTCCAAGAGAGCATATATGCAAGATATTGGGCATAAAAGGTGTATGGGGGTCCGGGTACTGCCCTGGGGGACAGTAAACAACTAAAAAAAAAAGGTTTTAACCCTTCACTGCTGAGTGCTGAGCCATTTCACCGCTGTGCACTGAGCTAATTTTTACTGCTTCTGCTCATGTTTAAATGCGATTTGAAGCCATGGGAAATGTTTGCGCAACAATGAGTGGGAAATGTTTGAGCAACAATGAGTGGGAAATGTTTGAGCAACAAGGAGTGGTAAATGTTTGACCATCAATGAGTGGGAAATGTTTGAGCAACAATGAGTGGGAAATGTTTGAACAACAAGGAGTGGGAAATGCTTGAACAACAAGGAGTGGGAAATGCTTGAACAACAAGGAGTGGGAAATGTTTATGAATACCATAGGCTTCAATGTTAAAAATATTCCTGTTTTAATTCAATATCTAATAAACCGTTCATTATTCCAGAACCAATTCGAACCGGCAGCCCATCCCTACTCTTTGACTGTGGAGAAGGAAATTAAAAAATCCTGTTCAGCACATCCCTCCAATACAACTGTGGAGAAGCAAGTCTCGACTTTACGAGAAGCGGGTTCAACCGAACCACCAGGTCACTGCTCTACAATCATGGAAAGACGACCTGATCCGACTCAGAAGACGCCACCAGCGAGTGTCTTTGGGCAAGACACGCAACGATATGGATGCGTCTACATCACAAAGTACTTGTACATCTCATAGATTGTAAGTTCTTGGGAACAGGGATCCCTGAATCAGGCCGTATCAATTATGTGTGGTATTCCAATGTATTAACCCCTTGTACACTGATCTTGTAAAGCGCTGCCGAATATGTGGCGCTATATAAATAACGGATAATAATAATAAAGCAGCAAGAGAGGAGAAAATAACTCGGTCCTGAAATGAAGTATTTATATTGTATCCACATCAATAGACACGAGGCACCGTGTGCGAGAGTGACGCCAAACTCACAATTAATGGGAGAGGAACGGCCGCGGTGAAAGCTATTGAGAGGGATTTTTAGATTTACGGTACATATTTCATGACTGTAAACCGGTATAACCTTCCTTCAGTCATCATCGCTGCCGGTTTAATATCATTTGCAGCTATTAAGTGAGGGAGATATTATGATTTTATCACTCTGTGCGCGGCGCGGGGCTGCGAGGCTTCCGGAAAGCGAAAATAAAAGACAAATGGGGGGGGGGGATATGCTGTAAATATGTGAGGATTAACTGCACCGGCGTTCACTCTCGCAAAGTTAAATTCATCTTCAAAACAGCGTTTTTAAGAGCATCTTAACCCGCCGCCTAATGCCGAGGTGACAATGCTTTAATTCCAGGCTAATGCTGCACGTTTATGACTCTGTGGCTTTATTTCATGGTCCAATTTAGCAGAAGACGCTGCGCGCAGTCTGTCCTGGGAGACAGTTTTACGGCAAAAGACTTCAACACAAGCTGCTTAACTCCACTCCCCGATCTCTCTCTCGCTTTCTTTTTATAAATCCATAATGTGACGCCGGGAGTAAGTTCCTGCAGGAAACGCATCACAATAGGCTTCATTATTACACTATTAAAGTTCTGACAAGCCGCCGAGATACATTTTCGCATTTTTTCGGTATGGTAAAGGAAATGTTAATCTGGCAGCTCGGGACGGATCGGAATCGTTACCATAAACACCTCTCTCTTCATATCTCTGCCTCCCGATTCGGAAATTTGGACGCATTCGTTTCGTTACAAAACAAAACTCATCCGAAATCTTGGCGATTCTTATTTCAGAGGTATTTCCAAAAATACAAATTGCATATCGGCTGCATCCGACATGAAACGGTACATAACGAATCGATTTGGATCGATTCGTTGTATAACGAATTTAAATCACTATAGGGGAATTCAATTTCCTGACCCTGCAGTGAATTCAGCATTCACCGCAGAGTCCCCAAAGTGCAGGGAATCGGCTGCCGAATGCCACCGCAAATCCGTCAGCCACTGCCGTAAACCACCCACAAACCCGCTGGCAGTCGCCAACCCACCGAACCTCGGCTACAAACCCTCCAGAAAGCTAGCAAATGCATCCAACAAAAAGCCAGACAGGGTAAAAAAAAAAAAAAAACACAATTTGCAAAAAAAAATACTGAACGAAAATGTCTGGAATTTACATATAAGATCTAATGAACGAAAATAAAAAGGGCTGTTACAGAAAAAAAAAAAGGGTAAAAAGTAGCCGAAAAAATCCAGAAAAATGCTTAAAATATCCAAAACAAAATAATAAATAAAGAGACTTTTTGCTGCAGATTAAAATAATAAACGTTTTATTAGATATTGGATTAAAATGGGAATATTTTTAACATTGAAATCTATGGGATTCGCCTGAATAAACCTGCCGAATGAAACCACTGAACATCAGGGCATTTCACTGACATTTCTCTGCTGTTCAATGTGATTAGATTAACCATTGCTTCTCTATGGGGATTTCACTGCCGCCGAACAGGCACCGTATTTCACTGCCGAACAGGCACCATATTTCACTGCCAGTTAGCCAAAATTTGGCGAACTGTCTGCTCTCTGAATAGCCGAATAGCCACGAAATTGCATTGTACGGGGAAATTCACTGTTCGGTGCAATTTCGGGGCAAGATCGGCTCTCTGAAAAATCCCTTACATTTTTTTTGGCTTGCACAATGCACAGGCGCACTGAATGTACCTACCTTGCTCTCACTGGTTCCTAAAGGGACCCTTTACACACTCTGACCTCTGCAGCGTTTTCAAGTGGTGAGACCTTGTGGAGTGCCCCCCTCCCTCTTGTGCCAATTCGGAGCAAACACAGTGTGAAGTGGGAAGGGATTTCTCTGCTCACAGGAACATCACCAGGCAACCGGGATATTGAATTTCCTGGCTGCTGGTCACCCTCTCTGTCTCCATAATGCCAGCATTCCTCTGCCCTCAGAGAAGTAGGCGATGTATTGCTGCTGCAGGTGCACGTGGAGCACCAATCCATAGTCCTGAGCAGGCAGTACAGAACTTGCATACCACAAGAACACAAGTGACGCACAATTTGTGTATCTTACACAATGCAAATTACACAAAATTGCCCATAAAGTTATAGTACATCGGGCTTGATGTCTGAGGTGCCAACACTTTTTAAAACCAGCCAAGAACGTGTCTGAATGACATCTCCCCTCTGAACCTGAACTGCAGTAACTCCTTTTGTCCAGCAGACGGCGACATCCACTTGCCAAATCACTTATTACAGTAAGGAATACATTGGAAATAATCCCAAAAATGTATTACTGGATAATTAATTGAAAATGATTTTTAAAAAAAACACTGTTTCCTGTCAGCGGTTAACTGGAAAATCCATTAGTGGTGAAGGAGTTTAACCTCTTAAGGACCAAGGCTCTTAATTCAATGCATTTTTGACAGAACAGTTCCGTCATTGGTCCTTAAGGGGTTAATCCGCTTGAGTTATATCGAGTAAAGCATAAAATACCCACATTCAAGGAATCTCCCCTGCTTTCTGTCACTTCTGAAGAGTCCCCTCTCTTTCCTGTCACCTTTTAATGAATCCAGCCCAATTAGCTGTTCCTCCCCTCTGGGAATCTGGTTCCCACCCCTGAGCAATGAATGGAAGAGAAAGACAATCCGGAGCCGTTGAGATTCCCTCTGCGCGTTCCCTTCAATGAATTGGCACTTACACTATGTGGATTATTTATGTGGAAGCCGCATTTCTCATTTGCTTTTTATCTCCCGGGAACACAGAGTATTTAGTGATGCAAATTACACGTAACCTTAATAATAATGAATTACATGACCCAGACTTTGCTGCAAATATTCAAGTTCATTAGAAAACAAATAAAGATAAATTACTAAAAATAAAAGGTTTCTCCACATGCATTCGCTTTCCAGATTCTAATTTATTAACCCGTTCGCTGCCGAGCACCACTTCTCGAAAACACATTTATCATAACATTTATTTGAGACATGAGAAGGGACATTAACAATTAAATATCGGTATCCCTTATCTGGCACAATGTCGCACGGGGTCTGCATTATCAGCTGGCAGAAATGGCCTTTGTGTCAGTAAATGTAAGACAGTTAAAAAAAAAAAAATTGTTAATTTGCTAATTTTTAATGTATGTGTTTATCCTTTACAGAAATATTGTTGAAATGCAAAATTCGGAGCTCTAGATGGTGTCTTTTATCTTACACAAATTCACACGGGGTCTGCATTATCAGCATACAGGCATAAATGGCCATTGTGTCAGTAAATGTGCTGCAGACAGATAATAAAATGGTGAGATCTCCCGCTTATGGGGGTTTGTAGTGATCATAATGAGATTATTAGCAATGCAATATCTGTATGTGCTGCATAATGCCTGTGTATGGCAATTACAGCAACACCTTGTATCTGTATGTGCTGCATAATGCCTGTGTATGGCAATTACAGCAACACCTTGTATCTGTATGTGTGGCATAATGCCTGTGTATGGCAATTACAGCAACACCTTGTATCTGTATGTGCTGCATAATGCCTGTGTATGGCAATTACAGCAACACCTTGTATCTGTATGTGCTGCATAATGCCTGTGTATGGCAATTACAGCAACACCTTGTATCTGTATGTGCCGCATAATGCCTGTGTATGGCAATTACAGCAACACCTTGTAACTGTATGTGCCGCATAATGCCTGTGTATGGTAATTACAGCGACACCTTGTATCTGTATGTGCCGCATAATGCCTGTGTATGGCAATTACAGCAACACCTTGTATCTGTATGTGCTGCATAATGCCTGTGTATGGCAATTACAGCAACACCTTGTATCTGTATGTGCTGCATAATGCCTGTGTATGGCAATTACAGCAACACCTTGTATCTGTACTGTACAGGAATTTACACTCATAACCCACTGAATCTTATCCCTGTACAGCAGCGACTGACCCCACAGCTCTCCCTGTATTCTGCCTAATTCCTGGCTGCTGGAATGCTGCAGTAAAGTTTGCTGAGCTTTTATGTTACAGTGGGGGTGGGGGCTGCTCCTTGCAGCTTCTCTACAGAAAGAGAGGGTGAAAATGAGAGAGATAACACAGTGGATTTTGTTTTCCACAGGGGGCACACTAATCTTCCTTTAGAAAGGTGCGAAAATGGGGTTTTGATGTGCAAATGAGTGCTTTCAATGCATTACAATGTAAACATTGAGCTAACTCAATTTGGGGGAAGGAAGGGGTTTATTGTAACAATGTTACAATTCTGAGATTCAGATCTGACCAAGTCCTTAGTCCATCAGCTCTCCCACACAGAAGAGCAATAAACCTGTAGTGACACATCACAGCAATTCAATAGTTTCATTTTGCTAAGAGAAATGACATTAAGGAAGTCAACGTGTGTTGACCAAACAGAAGCTTTCATTAGTATCCAGATTTATCTCCAGCTCAGGATATAACCAAGAAGTCACTATAAACATTATCAGGGTTATTCAGAGAGCACCAAAATGTCACTGACATTTGGGCGCTCTCCCGTTCACCGCACTTCGGTGAGTTACCATTCAGAAGAAGGGTAGTAGGGAGGAATCGGGGAACTATAGGCCAGTGAGTCTTACGTCAGTAGTGGGGAAATTAATGGAAACCATGTTAAAGGAAAGGATTGTTGAACATCTAATAACACATAGATTACAGGATCAGAAACAACATGGGTTTACCTCAGGGAGATCATGCCAAACTAATCTTATTGATTTTTTTGATTGGGTAACAAAAATAATAGACACAGGTGGTGCAGTAGACATTGCTTATTTAGATTTCAGTAAGGCTTTTGATACTGTTCCGCATAGAAGGCTTATCAATAAATTGCAATCTTTGAGTTTGGATTCCAATATTGTTGAATGGATTACGCAGTGGCTGAGTGACAGGCAACAGAGGGTTGTGGTAAATGGAGTTTATTCGGCGCAAGGTCTTGTTACCAGTGGGGTACCTCAGGGGTCAGTACTTGGACCCATTCTCTTTAATATTTTTATTAGTGATATTGCAGAAGGTATTAATGGAAAAGTATGTCTTTTTGCTGATGACACAAAGATTTGCAACAGGGTTGACGTTCCTGGAGGGATCAGCCAAATGACAAATGATTTAGGTAAACTAAAAAAATGGTGGGAGCTGTGGCAATTGAGTTTTAATGTGGATAAGTGCAAGATAATGCACCTGGGACGTAAAAACCCAAGGGCTGAATATAGAATATTTGATACATCTGAGGAAAGGGATTTAGGGGTTATTATTTCAGAGGATCTAAAGGTAAGTAGTCAATGTAATAGAGCAGCAGGAAATGCTGGCAGAATGCTTGGAATGCTGGCAGAATGCTTGGTTGTGTAGGGAGAGGTATTAGCAGTAGGAAAAGGGAAGTGCTCATGCCACTGTACAGAGCACTGGTGAGACCTCACTTGGAGTACTGTGTGCAGTACTGGAGACCGTATCTCCAGAAGGATATAGACATCTTAGAGAGAGTTCAGAGAAGGGCTACTAAAATGGTGTACGGCTTGAAGGAGAAAAGTTACCAGGAAAGGCTTAATGATCTTAACATGTACAGCTTGGAAAAAAGACGAGACAGAGGAGATATGATAGAAACATTTAAATACGTAAAGGGAATCCACAAGGTAGAGGAAGGGAGTATATTTAAACAGAAACAAAGTAGCAAAACAAGAGGACATAGTCTTAGATTAGAGGGGCAAAGGTTTAAAAGTAACATCAGGAAGCATTATTTTACTGAGAGGGTGGTGGATACATGGAACAGTCTTCCAGTTGAAGTGGTAGAGGCCAAAACAGTAATTGAATTTAAGCAGGCATGGGATAGGCATAAGGCTATCCTAAACAAAAGATAAATCCAGGTAAAGTATCCATGTAATTGGGCAGACTAGATGGGCCGAAAGGTTCTTATCTGCCGACATTTTTCTATGTTTCTATGTTAGATTCGCCGACCCTGCAGTGAATTCAGCATTCACCACAGGGTCCCCGAAGTGCAGCGAATCGATCCACCGAAAGCATCGAAAAACGGCCACAAAATCACCAAATTGATCTGAGCATACACCGCAAAATCATTGAATTGATCAGGAAAATCACTGGAAAAAACGCCGAATGCATTCGACAATCCGCCACGAAAACCTCCGAACTGATCCAAAAAAAGGTGACCAGAGCGCCGATCAGCCGCCGTGAAAAGTCGACAAGCTGACGAATGGGTTAAAAAAAATAAATCCCTGCAACTTTTAAAAGGTGTTTGCAAAAAAAAAACGGCATTAAAATGTCTGGAAATAATATATAAGATCCTATGAATAATAATAAACAAAATAAACAATAAAAGAAAAACGGCATAAAATATCCTAAAAATTAAATAGACCTGTTGCTGCAAATGAAAAGAATAAATGATTAGAATAAATATGTATAAAACCGGGGGGGAAATTTTAACATTGAAACTTATGGGTAGTGATGAGACGAATACACCCGTGTTCAGTTCGCATTCGAACTCCAACAATTTCAAAAGTCAATGCAAGTCAATGGGAGTCTAAAGTTTGATTTTTAGAGTGCCCTCCAAGAGGGGATATATGCAAGATATTTGCCATAAAAGGTGTATGGGGGTCCGGGTAGTGCCCTGGGGGACAGTAAGCAAGGACAAAAAGTTTTAAAAAAATACATTTTTAAAGGGACAGTGAATTTTCCATAAAATAAGGGTTAAAAATAAAAACGAAAAATTCCTTCAAATATCGTGCCTAGGAGGTCCCCATAACCTGCCCGTGAAGTGGCGGATTTGTAAGATGTATAGAAACATCGCCATCAGAGACCCACACACGACACCTAGCCACCCTTAAGGGGTTAAAATGCACAGGGACTGGCTACTATCCTTTTAGATGAGGGAATGTATTATATGTATAAAGCAAGGTATATATTACAATGGATAGTCAGAGACTCTAGGGGACTCAGCTTGTACGTGTTACTAATGCAGAAGCAGCAAGCCCTTCCACCACGCTTGCACCAAAACTATAGATCTAACACAATAATAATTGTATGCTCACATAGGCCCTTCGGGAGAGGTACATGACATACAAATACTGGAATATTACGTCTTAAATCTAAGAATGTGATAAAGATTTTATTAAGCCCTTGATGACAAATGACGTAACAGCTACATCATTAATGATTGGCTTTACAGAGTCCTGGTCCTTAAGGAGTTAAACAGCATATCAGAGAGGATCATATAGTAGAAATGAACACGTCTTAGAATTCAAAACAAGTACAGTGTTTGTTCATACATGTGCAGGAGCCCCACCCAGTGAGGAGCCCCCACCCAGTCTGCAAGCAATGTATCAAATTCGAATTGCTAATTAGAAGCACATGTTATTTCTAAACACTAATTAAACACCTGTTGTTTACGCCGTTTGAGAGCACAGGTCATTTAGAGGTGAGAATCTTTAAACCTAGACAATGACATTAGGTAGTTTTTTAATTCAATATCTAATAAACCGTTGCTTATAATATTCTGCAGTAAAGAGTCTCTTTATTTCTAGATTTTTTAGTAATTTTTTAAGCATTTTTTATACTTTTTTCAATTTTATTTTTTTTCGAACTCGAACCGAACATGCCAAAAAGTTTGAAGTTCGCGAACTTGCGAACTGCCAAAGTTCGAATCGAACTCTGAACTGATCAAACCGAACAGCTCATCCCTACTTATGGGATTCGCCTGAATAAACCTGCCGAATGAAAACACCAAACAGCAGGGCATTTCTCTGCTGTTCAATGTGAATAGATTAACCATTGCTTCTCCATGGGGAATTTCACTGTTGTCGAACAGGCATCATATTTCGCTGGCAGTTCGCCAAAATTTGGCAAACTGCCTGCTTTTTGAATAGCCGAATGGCCCCGAAATGTCACCGTACGGGGAAATTAACTGTTCAATGCAATTTCAGAGCCAGGTCTCTTTGTTTCAATGTTGCAGTTTTGGAGTCAGAACAAACTGCAGCTTAATTTTTTTTGTTATGTTTTAATTTGTTTCAGTGTAGTTTGCTGCATTCACTGAGAGCAAACGTTACAAAATACCACGTTAGCAGAAATGTATAGTTTTTTCATGCTAAGAATGAATTAACAGAGAATGTTAATTTAATACTAAATTAAAAGTTAATAAGAAGAAGGTTTGTGTTTATCTTTGATTTTCGCATGTTGCAACTTGTCTTCAAAGGTTTTAGAGGTTATACATGCCGATATATATTCATGATTAAATCATTTACACATGTGGATTTGCATAAAAATTCCTTCACAACAGTATTAATTGGAAGCATAATTATTGTTAAAAATAGCAATGCGAAGAATGGTGCTTTATTTCCTTTTCCCAACTTATGTATAGTTATTTTATTGCGGCAAGTTGTGGAGATGAGCTGTTTTGGAGTTTGTTTGTTTTTTACTTTCCGAGATACACGGATCAGCCAGAACATAATACTTCCTACCTGGGTCATCCATTTAGACTGGAAGAAAGAAAATTTAGCTTAAAGCATAGGAAGGGTTATTTTACGGTGAGAACAATAAAGCTGTGGAATTCTCTGCCTGTTGAGGTGGTTGGGTCAGAGTCTGTACAGACTTTTAAAAAACGACTGGATGACTTCCTGCAGACACAGAATATTAAGGGTTATAATATTTAATATGTGGGTAAAAGCTTCTTGATCCAAGGAGAAATCTGACGCCATCTGGGGTCAAGAAGGAATTTTTTCCCAGTATGTTGCATATTGGCAAGCATTCAGACTGGGTTTTTTGCCTTCTTTTGGATCAACAGCAGTAGGTTATGTGGGAGAGGCTGAACCCGATGGACGCATGTCTTTTTTCAGCCTATATAACTATGTAACTATGTAACTATGTAATAATGTGTAGGTCACAAGACTTGGGGGTATATTACACAGCCTCTCCAATACACCAAGGGCCATATTACATAGTTGGTGCTAACTTAACCAGAGCTGTTGTAAACTTCCCAGAGCCATTATAGCTTATGGAGGTTTTAAGTTTACATTACAACAGCTCTGGTTAAGTTAGCACCAACTATGTAATATGGCCCTTGGTGTATTGGAGAGGCTGTGACCCAGGAGTCTGGCCGTCAGTAGTGATGAGCCGAACACCCCCGAGTTCGGTTCACATTCAAACTCGAACTTTCCAAATGTTCGAATTCGAACTCGAACTTGAACTTAATGCAAGTCAATGGGACTCAAAATTCGATTTTTAGAGTGCCCTCCAAGAGGGCATATATGCTAGATATTTGCCATAAAAGGTGTATGGGGGTCCGGTAGTGCCCTGGGGGACAGGAAACAAGGACAAAAAGTAAAAAAAAAAAGTTTTTAACCCTTTCGCTGCTGAGGCTTTTCCCGCCCCTGTGCTGAGGTCATTTTTACCTGTTTTGCGCATCATGTTTAAACGTGTTTTGAAGGCTTATTTTAGTATATGACCCAGACATATTATATATCGTTCTTTCCGTCAGACTCGGTAGATTCATAATATGTCATTATTATATGTATACGTTATGTCATGTCTGTATATTATAACAAAAAATGCAATAAAATATGTATTTTCAATAATTTACAATGTGTAAAGTGTTTTTTTCCACATTTTAACATGCGAGCAATTGCGGTTATATTTTGTATGGGGTGCGCTTGTTAAAAAAATTAGAGATGGGGTCTCGTTACATTTTTTTTTGGGGAAAATGACACTATTTTTAACAAACGCACCGCATACAAAAATCGTTAGTGCAGCATCATTGTTCACATTATAATTGAAATGGGAACAATATTGCTGCATTAACAAATCAAAAAAAAAAAAAAAGTGTTTATTTTTTATTTTTTTATTTATTTATTTTATTTTTTTTTATTTTTATTTTTCATTTTTTTTTTTTTTTCAAAATTTTTCACTTTCATGTTTGGTATCGTTGGAACGGCCATGCTCTGGCCGATCCAACCATACCAAAATTTAACCCCTAGCTGCCACGGATCGGGAGATAGGGAGTTCATTGGAACTCCCTATCTCCACCGTTGGTGGCAGTCAAGGGTTAAGTCCAGGACTGGCGTCATCGTCCAGGACTACGCACGATGACGCCAGTCCTCTGGGGGAGTTCCCGGAGGCTTGGCCGACATCCAAGATGTCAGCCAGCTCCGGGAAAGGATCGCGAACCGGCGCTTTTCAGCGCCGATTCGCGATCCAGCTCCCCAGGGGTTAATGCCAGGCATCATTTGGAAGGGCAGGCTGTGCCCTTCCAAATGATGCCTGGGTTAACCCCCGCAGAGCCGCCGATCGGGAGGGAGAGAGGTCCGAAGGACCTCCCCCCTCCCTTTCAGGCGCCTCCTCCGCACATGCGGGGGGGCGCCTGAATTAGGTGTCATCGCGCCCCCGCGTTGACACCTAATTCTGGCGGCTGCTTTTCCGGATGCCGGGCTGACATCCAGGATGTCAGCCCGCACCGGAGGGGCCAGCGATCGGCGGAACCCGGCCGAACGCTGACCCCAATGGGAGGACGCGCTCAGCGCGTCCTCAGCACACCAGCGGGAATGCTGAGGACGCGCTCAGCGCGTCCTCAGCAGCGAAGTGGTTAAAGGGACAGTGAGTTTCCCATGAAATAAGGGTTAAAAATAAAAACGAAAAATTCCTTCAAATATCGTACCTAGGAGGTCCCCATAACCTGCCCGTGAAGCGGCGGATTTCTAGGATGTATAGAAATATGTAAAAAACAAATAAATGACATTTCAAATGACGGTAAATGCTTTTCCTTTAATCTATTCATAAACAACTGCTTGGGGCGGCAGTCTGTATGAAAAGACATTTTAGGACGCACAGAAAAAGTTTAGTGATTTTTTAGCTAAATTATTGTGAAACTTATGCAGGCTTTGGATGAAAGTAACAATAGGTGCTTTAAAATTGGGCTTTTAGCGTCGGCAACAGTGCCGTCACACCGTAACCCCTCTGAGGATATGAATCTGGTAAAGGCGCCAGTGCACCCAGATATTGTGCTTTTGGTGCCAGGCCAACAAGTGCCATCATACAGTAACCTCCCTGTGGTATTGTGGTAGAGTGCAGGGGTGGTGCTAGACTATTTTGCGCCCTAGGCAAGACCAGCTACTTGCACCCCCCAAAAAAAAAAAAAAACGACAAAACATGAAACTGCTAAATTTCTTTTTATTTAAGAATAAAGTTTGAAAAGCACCAATAGTAAAGGTAAAATAAATATAAATAAACTGTATTAAACCATTTTAAATTAACTCTATTAAACAATTTAAAATTAACTGTATTGAACAAATATAAATTAACGAAAAAAAATGTTGTCACGTAAGTTTCAATTTCAGACACATCAAAATTTCACTTTGCATGCCTTATCCTTTGCAAATTTTCATCATGTGTATATATATATATATTGCCCAGGCCAGCTCACATCATGCGTATATATATATTGCCCAGGCCAGCTCACATCATGCGTATATATATATTGCCCAGGCTTGCTCACATCATGCGTATATATATATTGCCCAGGCTAGCTCACATCATGTGTATATATATATTGCCCATGCCAGCTCACATCATACGTATATATATATATATATTGCCCAGGCCAGCGCACATCATGCGTATATATATTGCCCAGGCTAGCTCACATCATGCGTATATATATTGCCCAGGCCAATCCCCTGGTGGAGATAGGGGGTTCATTTGAACCCCGATATCTCCAGGCAGCTAGGGGGTCATAGAGGGTGTCAATCGAAAGGCCTTAGCATGGCCTTTCGAATGATACCCAACAGGACCAGGTATAAAGTAAAAAAAAAGAAAAAAGAAAATAAAAACATGTATTTTTTTTAGTGTGTTATTTTTATTAATGCAGCAATATTGTTCACATTTCATTTATAATGTGGACGATGATGCACTACTGATTTTTTTCTATGGGGTGCGTTTGCTATAAATCACGTAATTCCCCCCACAAAATGAAGTCCCCATTTCTAATTTTTGTACAAGCGCACCCCATAGAAAACATAACCGCAAACGCTCACATGCTAAAATGTGAAAAAAAAAACCACTTTACACACTGCAGATGATTAAAAATTCAATTTTTATTGAATTTTTTGTCATAATATACAGGCAGGACATGACGTATACATATAAAAATGATCGATTATGAATCTGCGGAGTCTGCTGGAAAGAACGATATCTAATATGTCTGGAAATAAGGCTTCAAATTGCATTTAAACATGATGAGCGAAAGCGGTAATAATGAGCTGAGCACACAGCAGTGATATGCAGCAAATTAGAGGAGAGAAATTATCACTTCTCAGAAACAGACACCACACCCTCAGTATAGTCTACATACATACAATGTATCAAATTCATTAGAACAGACTAAAAACACCTTGTGTTTATGCCCGTTTGTGACCACAGGTCATTTAGAGGTGAGAATCTTTGCACGTACACATTCGTTTTTAATTCAATATCTAATAAACCGTAGCTTATAATATTCTGCAGTAAAGAGTCTCTTTATTTCTAGATTTTTTAAGCATTTTTTATACTTTTTTCTAAATTTTTATTTTGTTTGCGAACTTGAACTGAACACGCCAATAAGTTTGAAGTTCGCGAACTTGCAAACGGCCAAAGTTCGAATCGAACTCCGAACTGATCGAACTGAACAGCTCATCCTTAGCCGTCAGTAATTGGCCCGTGTCACAGTCCCACAGATCTGTTTTCCTTCTTCCAGCACATGAAATTCAAGAACTGACTGTTCATCCTGTGACAATATATCCCATCCCGTGACAATATATCCCAACCTGTGACAATATATCCCATCCCTTGACAATATATCCTAATTCATGATAGGCACCATATAACCAAGGTGACTCACTGCACCTGGCAGGGGGTTTAATGTTGTGGCCGATCAGTGTATTAGTTTTAACTTGAAATGCCTCGATTTCAACACATTCCAAAAGCAAAAATCAATTAAACATAAAGGGCCATACAGTCTGGCTGAAATTGTTGGCACCCAGACATTTTTCCAGAAAATCAAGTATTTCTCACAGAAAAGTATTGCAGTGACACATGTTTTGCTATACACATGTTTATTCCCTTTGTGTGTATTGGAACAAAACAAAAAAAGGCAGGAAAAAAATCAAATTGGACATAATGTCACACAAAACTCCAAAAATGGGCTGGACAAAATTCTTGGCACCTTTAACTTAATATTTGGTTGCACACCCTTTGGAAAAAATAACTGAAATCAGTCGCTTCCTATAACCATCAATAAGCTTCTTACACCTCTCACCTGGGATTTTGCACCACTCTTTCTTTGCAAACTGCTCCAGGTCTCTCTTATTGGAAGGGCACCTTTTCCCAACAGCAATTTTAAGATCTCTCCACAGATGTTCAATGGGATTTAGATCTGGACTCATTGCTGGCCACTTCATAACTCTCCAGCACTTTGTTGCCATCCATTTCTGGGTGCTTTTTGACGTATGTTTGGGGTCACTGTCCTGCTGGAAGACCCAAGATCTCGGACGCAAACCCAGCTTTCTGACACTGGGCTCTACAGTGCGACCCAAAATCCTTTGGTAATCCTCAGATTTCATGATGCCTTGCACACATTCAAGGCACCCAGTGCCAGAGGCAGCAAAACAACCCCAAAACATCATTGAACCTCTACCATATTTCACTGTAGGTACTATGTTCTTTTCTTTGTAGGCCTCGTTTTCGGTAAACAGTAGAATGATGTGCTTTACCAAAAAGCTCTATCTTGGTCTCATCTGGCTTACTCAAGTACATTTTGGCAAACTGTAGTCTTGCTTTTTTATGTCTCTGTGTCAGCAGTGGGGTCCTCCTGGGTCTCCTGCCATAGCGTTTCATTTCATTTAAATGGCGACGGATAGTTTGCGCTGACACTGATGCTCCCTGAGCCTGCAGGACAGCTTGAATTTCTTTGGAACTTGTTTGGGGCTGCTTATCCACCATCCGGACTATCCTGCGTTGCAACCTTTCATCAATTATTCTCTTCCGTCCACCCAGAGAGATTAGCTACAGTGCCATGGGTTGCAAACTTCTTGATAATGTTGTGAACTGTGGACAAAGGCAAATCTAGATCTCTGGAGATGGACTTGTAACCTTGAGATTGTTGATATTTTTCCACAATTTTGGTTCTCAAGTCCTTAGACAGTTCTCTTCTCCTCTTTCTGTTGTCCTTGCTTAGTGTGGCACACACAGACACACAATGCAAAGACTAAGTGACCTTCTCTCCTTTTAATCTGCTTTCAGGTGTGATTTTTATAGTGCCCACACCTGTTACTTGCCCCAGGTGAGTTTACAGGAGCATCACTGTCAGGCACGCTCACGTACCTGAGGGTGGACGAACGGTTAGCCCTAAGTGAAAACAGGAGCCTCGAGTACGTAGAAGAGAAACCAGTCCTTGTAGTGGCTGGGTTAACACAAATAATGAGGGCTGCCCTGTCTTCAGGCCAACACCAACCAAGGGTACGTAACGGCAGTGCCGGTAAAGCAAGATAGAGTCACAATGCGGTACCAGTCCTTATAGTGGCTGGGTTTCGCACAAACAGGAGGTGAACCTATAAGGCAGGGACACAAGGAGGACAGGAACCAGTCCTTAGAGTGGCTGGTGTAAACGCTGGTAAGCCAGGAACGTATATCAGAAAGCCAAAGGGTATAGGCGAAAACAGAGTCGAGTAACAAGCCGGGTCAAGGGGTATAGAGGTACACAAGTCGAGAGAGATAGCCAGGTCATACACAGTAAGTCAAATTGAGTGAAATAAACGAGCACTAAAGGGTCAGACAGGCAAAACCACGAAAGGGCACTGAGGAATGGGAAAAGCAAGTTTAAATCTGGTGCCTTGCCTGCTGATTGGTCCTTCGCGGTCACATGGAGATAGGTGACGTCGCGCCGCCGGGAGGGCTAAATCCGGAACTGCCGGCGGCGCGCGCGCCTACTGCGCGCACACAGGACTCGGAGAGGACGCCGACCCCGGAGCCGGGAAGAAGGATGCCGGGTCGGCGACCCGGCGGGACGCCGAGCCGGCGGCGCCCGCCGAGCCCTGACAATCACTTGCTTGAAACAATCTTATTTATCCACAATTTTGAAAGGGTGCCAATAATTTTGTCCAGTCCACTTTTGGAGGTTTTTGTGTGACATTATGTCCAATTTGCTTTTTTTCTTCCCTTTTTTGTTTTGTTCCAATACACACAAAAGGAACAAACATGTGTATAGCAAAACATGTGTTACTGCAATACTTTTCTGTGAGAAATACTTGATTTCCTGGAAAAATGTCTGGGGTGCCAACAATTTCGGCCATTACTGTATTATATATTTGGTGCTAGCTTAACCAGAGCTGTTGTAAACTTACCAGAGCCATTATAACCTCTGGAGGTTTTAAGTTTAGAACTGCTCTGGTTAAGTTAGCACCAACATTGTAATACGGCCCAAATTATGTAAAATAAATAATCAAATAACAAAAAAATCTTAAATTTATGTGATATATACGAATAATATAAAATACATAAAAACAATATTAATACATACATTTCATGAATAAATATTAATATTTATTATTAAAAAACTGTATTATTTCAATTAATTGAAAATGATATTTATCTTCAAGAAATAACATTGTTCCTGATGACGAGAGCTCATGGTATCTTTTTTGTAGATATGTGTCTTGCTGCTATGGATGATAATGGATCACATTGCCATTAGCCAAGCTGTATAGGGAAAATGATTGCTTATTAAGGCTAGGGTCAGATGAGCGCATTTTGTACGGACTGTGCGTCCGTGCAGTACGGACGTACTTACTGACTGACAACAAGGTAGTGGCCAGACAGTCCATTTTTTTCACTGACGTATTTTTTGACTGATGTAGCAGGGAAAATAAATTACAATGAAAAAACATTCTGTCCGTCAAAAATGCTGGACGTATAAATGCAGTCCATCTGACCTCGTTTCATCACTCACACACAAAGCTATGCGGACGTTGTGGACGTGGCGCACTCTGCACGTCCGTTCTAGCAGTATTACGTTCTTGCTTAACCTGCGTCCGTTTGCAGCGTCCGTCGGCCTCCGCACTTCTGTGCGGACGTACTTCGTGTGTGGGGCTCCATTTAACACAATTGTATGCTATCACGGACGTACTTATGTGCGGCAACACGGACGTTAACACTGCGCTCGTCTGACCCCAGCCTAAAGGGCACTCTACTCATCCTGCCCCCCCCCACACACACACTCTAGCCCCACCATTCTGGTGAAATCACAAGATGAAGTGGAGGAGTTTACGTGCAGCTCCGACCCATCCTTCAGTGCAGGCGCTATGGAACTTGCATATGTAAAGTGTGCTAATTGTGTAGCACAGCGCAATTTCCCGTTTCTACACTGCGCAAGTTTGTAGGAGCCTAAATTGAGAAGGAAAGCTTCATGGACATCGGGGTTCGGGAGTCCCTGCTGAGCTGAAGAGTAGGAGTGGCGTGCTGCGAGATGAAAAGATGAGTGAACTCAAACAAAATAGACAAAAAATAATAATAATTGGACAGCAGGATTTTCCTAATTATTCAAAAAAGGGACATTATTTTTAATACAGTAGCCCTTTAATTATTTGTGGGATGGGATTTATTATAAGATGCATAGAGCACTGCAGAATGAATGCTTATATTAAAAAATGTAATTAAAACTGCCAGTAGTGTTAATAAAGGCTCCTGTCTGTGTGATCGTGTGAACTTGCTGAGAATCCCCATTCATTAGTGAAGCTACTCGCCACTGATTTGCATAGTTACCTTATCGGCTCTTTTACATGAAACCAGAATAAAGACCCCGCTGGTATATGTTGCGCATATTTAATCCTTGCTGAATATATCTGTTCTGAATGCTGAGCTGTGTGTTTTGGGAAAGAGGAATCTCGTCCTATTTTATCCGTCAGGCTGTGCACATAATGATACCCACAGATCCGCTCGCTACTCTGAATTACATTATATTGTTTCCTGAGACTTGTTACATGTTTCAAAATGTTTTGCTCTAATGTTCAGTTAACAATAACAAGTTTCCGCACTCCACCGTACAGACTCGTGCCCCAAATCTACCTGGTGCTGTATATTAAACAGGGATACACTGTTTCCACGGCCGTTATTGCACCGGTTTCTTTGCTTTATCGCTCGCAGGTTTTACTGGCCTTCGCCGGGTGCTTTATTAAAGATATGAGAACTCTTTCTACCATCTGAAAAACTTCTAAATCTCCAAACAATACTTCAGGGCCAAGCGCCTTCCCGCTCTGTTTCTTTCGAGTCGTTTGCTTCGTTTCCTCTGAAATTATTACTGGTCAATCTGTTTGCAATTTGTCCGGTGTATGTTTCTCTTCTCGCGTTGTGCACAAGGAGACAGGATGATCCCTGGCCTGTGGTTCTGTTCCTCCATGTGTCATTCCATAATAATTCTATAATAGCTTTGCTTAGCGCGGCGACCGGAGCTCCAGAGGACAAGGAACCGGCAGAGCGGGGAATGTACGGTTTCCTAAATTGTATCCTTGGGCGCTCCAGTGTCAGTAAACCAAATATTTGTTGTGTAAATATTGTTCTGTTACGGAACTTCAGCATTCAGCTTTGTTAAGGCACATTGAAAGGGACACTCAAACCCCCTCCCCAGTCCCATTGATCTGGGGACATCACTGGGTGAAGAAAAGGAGTTTCCTCTACGCCACGAGCGTCATTTTTTAATTTCTTGGCTGTCGGTCCCCAGATTGGTGTCTAGTGATGTCATAAATAGAGAGTGGTCGACGTCACCCTGTGAGACCAATCACTGTAGCGAGCGTTCTCAGAGATCAGATCTGAGCATGGATCTTAACACAGTAGGGGTTATTCCGAGAGGTGAGAAATGTTGCCAAATTGTAACCGGATGCTGAAATTCAGCATACGGTGCCATTTCGTGGCCGCGTTCGGCTATTCAGAAAGCAGGCAGTTCACCAAATTTTGGCAAACTGCCTGCAAGTACGATGCCTGTTTGCTTCCCTTGGTTATTAGTACGTTTTATGTCTTTATATTTTTTGCATTAATGTGAAATGATTTCTGATTGTTTCTATTAAGAACAGAGAGATTTTTTTTCTATTTGAAAACTGTGAAATATATACAGTTGTGTTCAAAATTATTCAACCCCCACTGAAATTGAGTGTTTTGGCCAGTTTGACATTGATTTTGATCATTCAGTCATCTTGCTTACAATTAAATCAAAGAGGCACGTGTAGGTCAGACAAATATAACATAACATTTATAATGAAATAACCACAAATGTCTTTTCTGTGCTCACATCGTTATCAGTTTTATTCAACCCCCAAGTGACATTCAATCTTAGTACTTAGTACAACATTCTTTTACAGTTATAACAGCTTTTAAACGTGAAGCATAGCTTGACACAAGTGTCTTGCAGCGATCTACGGGTATCTTCACCCATTCGTCATGGGCAAAAGCCTCCAGTTCAGTCACATTCTTAGGCTTGTGCACTGCAACTGCTTTCTTTAAGTCCCACCAGAGGTTCTCAATCGGATTTAAGTCAGGTGACTGCGATGGCCACTCCAAAATGTTCCAGTCTTTAATCTGCAACCATGCTCTAGTGGACTTGGAGGTATGCTTGGGATCATTGTCCTGTTGAAAGGTCCAACGTCTCCAAAGCCTCAGGTTTGTGACGGACTGCATCACATTGTCATCCAATATCTCCTGGTACTGAAGAGAATTCATGGTACCTTGCACACGCTGAAGCTTCCCTGTACCTGCAGAAGCAAAACAGCCCCAAAGCATGATTGACCCCCCGCCATGCTTCACAGTAGGCAAGGTGTTCTTTTCTTCATAGGCCTTGTTCTTCCTCCTCCAAACATAGCGTTGATCCATGGGCCCAAACAGTTCTAATTTTGTTTCATCAGTCCACAGAACACTATCCCAAAACTTCTGTGGTTTGTCCACATGACTTTTGGCATACTGCAGTCGACTCTTCTTATTCTTTGGAGACAGCAAGGGGGTGCGCCTGGGAGTTCTGGCATGGAGGCCTTCATTACGCAGTGTGTGCCGTATTGTCTGAGCTGAAACTTCAGTACCAACATCTGACAAATCTTTTCTCAGTTCCTCAGCAGTCACACGGGGACTTTTCTCCACTCTACGCTTCAGGTAGCGCACAGCAGTCGAAGTCAGCATCTTCTTTCTGCCACGACCAGGTAACGTTTCAACAGTGCCCTTTGCCTTGAATTTGCGAATGATGCTTCCTATGGTCTCTCTTGGTATGTTTAACATCTTTGCAATCTTCTTATAGCCATTGCCCTTCCTGTGAAGAGTAATCACCTCTTCTCTTGTCTTCCTGGACCATTCTCTTGACTTCACCATGTTTGTAACCACACCAGTAAATGTCTAGAAGGAGCTGAGTATCACAGTCATTTTAAAGCTGCCTAATTGGTGCTTATTATGCTTTATTGCTGCTCCGTGACATCCACAGGTGTTTTCAATACCTGATTGAAAACACTTGAATGAACCTCTGTTCTTCAGAGTGGTAGTCTTTAAGGGGTTGAATAATTGTGTCAATGAAGAATTCACAAAAGAAACATTTACTACTGTATTACAAAACCAATTGATGTCATTTTAGTTGCATATGGTTCTTTAAAAAGTCCTTGTAGGATTTCATTCTGAATACAATTACAAATGTACACTAAATTCCCTAAAACCCTTTACAGCATTGGGGGTTGAATAATTTTGAACACAACTGTAACTAGATGGCAAACATCTTAGGGGTTATTCAGAGAGAGACAATCTGGCCCCGAAATATCACCGAACAAGAAATATCCCTGTACGGTGACATTTTGGGACCATTCGGCTACTCAGAAAGCAGGCAGTTTGCCAAATTTTCGCGAACTGTCAGAAACTACGGTGCCTGTTCGACGGCAGTGGAATCCCCATAGAGAAGCAATGGTTAATCTATTCACATTTAACAGCAGAGAAATGTCAGTGAAATGCCCTGATGTTCAGTGGTTTCATTCGACAGGTTTATTCAGGAGAATCCCATAGGATTCAACGTTAAAAATATTCCCTTTTTAATCCAATATCTAATAAACTGTTTATTATTTTAATCTACAGCAAAAAGTCTCTTTATTTATTGATTTTTTAAGATCTTTTAGACATTTTTCCGGATTTTTCAGGCAAAATATTTTTTCATGGTTTTTGTTTAAGTCGTTTTTTCTTTTTTCTGTAACAGCCCTTTTTATTATCATTCATTGGATCTTATATGTAAATTCCAGACATTTTCGTTCTGTAGCTTTTTTGGAACCAGCGTTTCAATTTTGACACTTTCAAGTGTTTTCTTTTTTACCCCGTTCGCTAGCTTGTCGGCTTTTTCCGGCGGCTGCTCTGTGCTGAGATCAGCAGCTTTTTCTGATGTGTTCGGCGTGGTTTTTGCGGTGGTTTCCGTGGCTTTTCGGTGAGTGTTTGTTGAGTTTTTGGCGGGTGCTCGGAGGGTGTTCGGCGGGTTTTCCCTGCATTCCGGGAACCCTGCAGTGAATGCTGATTACACCTCAGGGTGGGGAACTTTGATTCCCCGAAGTGCAGGGAACCAGAGAGCACTGAAATGTCGGTGCTCTCTGAATAACCCCTAAAGTGATTGCCAATAGACATGTACACAGCACAAAATTTCGTTTTGAACTAATGGATAAGGCTAGGGTCAGATGAGCGCATTTTGTATGGACTGTGTGTCCGTGCAGTACAGACGTACTTTCTGACTGACGACAAGGTAGTGGCCACATAGTCTGTTTTTTTCACTGACGTATTTTTTGACTGATGTAGCAGGGAAAATAAATTACAATGAAAAAACATTCTGTCCATCAAAAATGCTGGACGTATAAATGCAGTCCGTCTGACCACGTTCCATCACTCACACACAAAGCTATGCAGACGTTGCAGACGTGGCGCCCTCAGCACATCCGTTCTAGCAGTATTACGTTCTTGCCTAACCTGTGTCCGTTTGCCGCGTCCGCCATGCATCCGCACTTCTGTGCGGACGTACTTCGTGTGTGTGGCTCCATTGGTCAGAATGCTATGCTGCCACGGATGTACAAATGTGCGGCAACACGGACGTGATAACTGCGCTCGTCTGACCCCAGCCTTAGTCCTAAAATGCAATTTATTTAGTTGCTAAAGAAATTCGTTTTCAGTTCTTTAGTATGAAAACTAATTTCATTCATCCGAAAACCAGTTTTACTGAAACTCTGAGCGCTGTTACAGTCAGTTACTGTAACAGCTGAGCCTGATACATTGTACTGAGAGATAATATAACAAGCTGCCGATCTCAGTGCTCACAGCCACTGGTTTTAAAGGGCTAAAAAAAAATGCTCCTCTCTGTATAATGTATAGAACATCCTTCTGCATTAATTAATACCCCTCTCTGTATAATGTAGATAACATCCTCCTGCATTAATTAATACCCCTCTCTGTATAATGTATACAACATCCACCTGAATTAATTAATGTCCCTCTCTGTATAGAACATCCTCCTCAATTTATACTTTTCTCTGTATAATGTATATAACATCCTCCTGCATTAATACCCCTCTCTGTATAATGTATAGAACATCCTCCTGCATTAATTAATGCCCCTCTCTGTATAGAACATCCTACTGCATTGGCATGTGGAGGGTGCAGAACTTCGGAATGCAATGCTTATCCAGCACAGGAGTGAGAGCTTTTACTTAAACTTTGTATCTCTGTGGGGGAGATACAGGAATATAAAAGCAGGGGAGAGGGAAAATATTAATGTAAATCAGTCTGAAAGCTCAGAGAAGAGATGACTGGTGCAAATGTATTTTTATAATAAAATAAAGCACTTTAAATCCAGGGAAAACATTCAAATAAATCACACTGGGGCTCGTAATGACAGAGTAACTGTGAGAGCTGGATACTAAATGTATCAGACGTAAAAACTCTTTATAACAAGCAGCACTGGGAGAGGAGAGGGACTTTATATAAAACATGTATTATAGATGAGGAAAGGGGAAGAGTGCTCCTGGATAATATAAAATGTATCAGACCTAAGCCCCTATTATGCAGAGCGGGAGGGGAGATAACACACGTTTTATAAAGTCCCTCTTTTCTTCCAGCGCTGCTTGTTATAAAGGGTTTTTACTATCCAGCCCTCCTCTGTCATTAGCTTTCAGTGTGATTTATTTGAATGTTTTCCTTCTCCAGCTGCTTTTATCATCTTGTCTGACTCATAGACATGCACGGGTTAAGTAAAGGTTTCCTCTCCTGTGCTGGCTGTCTGTGCTGTGAGTGAGTATTCTGGAGCTCTATCACTGTCAGATTTTCGGGTAGGGGTCGGCAAGGATTACACATACAAACCTTTTCTGTAGCTTTGCGATGTTGCGCTCTTCATTGCTGGTCTCCTTCACTCATCAATGTAATATCACAAAAAGGACTGAAACTAAAATGTAGTGCATTTTATTTTAGTTTCTTTCGTTTTTTGTACTGAGCAGTTTTGTATCTCTTGAGTCAAACGAAAACTAAATTATCCCAAAATTCTGACTAAATCGTTTTAGTACTAAAACGAATGCACATGTCTAATTGCCAACGTGTTTCATTAAACTTTATCGAGAAGAGTTTGAATAAAACAAGACAGCAAGCACTGAAGAGGTTTAAAGTAACCACAGGAAAGTTTTAAAAGAAATATCACCGATAAAATGATTAGGACTCTGCGCGCGACGTCACAAGTCTCCAAAAAATCTATGTCAAGCTATAAGAGAAAATAACGCCCCTAAGAACTGATCCCGGGAGGAAATGCGTTTCTGCCAGCGCGTGCGTAACGTCTCGGCGCTCTGCGTAACGTCTCGGCGCTCTGCATAATGTCTCGGTGCTCTGCGTAATGTCTCGACGCTCTGCGTAACGTCTCGGTGCTCTGCATAATGTCTCGGCGCTCTGCGTAATGTCTCGACGCTCTGCGTAACGTCTCGGCGCTCTGCATAATGTCTCGGCGCTCTGCGTAATGTCTCGACGCTCTGCGTAACGTCTCGGTGCTCTGCATAATGTCTCGGCGCTCTGCGTAATGTCTCGGCGCTCTACATAATGTCTCGGCGCTCTGTGTAACATTTCGGCGCTCTGCATAATCTCTTGGCGCTCTGCATAACATCTCGGCGCTCTGCATCCTTCTCAGCATAAATATTAATACATATCAATCTGATAAAAACCCACCACACATCGTGATATGCTGATCATTTTACACAACCATCGATCATCAGCTTTGTCTTCCAACATCACGGATAAAGAAACGCCAGACAGCAAAGCGATGAAGACTTTTCACAACTTGTTTCTCATTTTTGCATTTGCTAAGCTCAGGAAGCGAACTGCCAGAATGACAGCAGACTTGCCTCCCCCTCCCAAAACAAGCATGCCCCCATATTTTAAATGCTGTTCTCACTCCTCCAATTTTATGATCTGATCACAATTGTAAAAAAAAACATGGGTCATTAAAATGCTCCCTAATGAAAGTATGATAAATAACATAATTATCCCTAAATAATCTATCTATTAGAAAAAGCAAAGGAAAAAAGATGGTGAACACGAAGTAATGAATTTTAACCTCATTTTCATTTTTAACTTCTTCACCATCAAAGGATTTTCCAGCAAAACACTGGTTTAATATCAATTTTAATTAACTATCCGTTAATAAATATACAGAAATATTCCCAATGCTACTGTTATAATCTATTTGGCAGGGACATGTCGCCATCTGCTGGCCATATGGAGTTGCTGCAGTTCAGGTCTCCATGCAGGATCAGTTGGGGAGATGTCATTCAGACACATTCCCAGATGGTTTTAAAAAGTGTTAATACCTCCGGCATCATGCTCATGCTGCTAAAACTTTAAGGGCAGGTTCTGGAGACCAAATGCAAAGGAAGTTCATTTGCAATAAATGGAATTTATTTGCTTTGCTCCTGTGGAACACCATATTGACTATACTCAATAACAGGGCACCAGCAGATGTCTTGCAGATCGAGTACTGTTGTGCAGTAATGAGCTTGCGCGCATGTGGACAGGCTTATCTACCAGCAACAAAGTTTTGTTATAGTGCACCCGCCATCTGTTAGAGATTTTGATATGTGTTTTTTTGTTGTAGCCTAATTTATCCAGTAAACGTTTTTATTCTTCAACTTCTAATGGCATTTTTATGCATTTTTGTAGCTGCCTGCTCTACTCATTTAGGCGGTCATGTTTTTTGCTTCTTCCCCTTTGTGGGAGAGATTAAACACCTAAGCTTTTTGATTGACAGCTCAGCCCAGGATGACTGTGGGAAAGGTTAGATAGCACTGAGGCTTCTGGTATTAACTCTGAAAGGCTAAAAAGGTTTCATCCTCTCCATATCTCTGCCGAGCTGCAGTGCAAACACACAAGCATATACTGTACAAGTATAATCATATACCCTCTTTCCCCAAAAAACAATATTTCTTTAGCTCACACTTTCAGGGGGAATCACAGCAGTGCAGGGAAGGGTTAACAGTTTAACCTTATTGAGAATCCAGCATCCCTATCTATTCAGAACATCTGTGAGCTGTTTGCAAAAACTTTGATTCTCTAGAGATTTTAAGTTCAGCGGCAGCTCTGTGTGGTGTCTCCTGATGTGCAGCCATAAATCTCTCCCCAGGGAAACACGTCATGCGGCATGCCCCAGCACTAGGAGCAAACTGGAAGCTCGGGGAGATTTCTTTACAAGGGTTTTTGTGAAAAAACTCTCCATCTGTCAAGTCTGACAACACTTTGAATGAACCGGATCAGTTGTCCAATGAATTTCAGACTAACCAAAGCAATCATACAGTAGTTTTCAGATGAAATTTTTTTGCACATGCACAAGTTTATGATTTTTTAGGATTTTAGGTAAATCGTCTAACTGGAATGATGACCAGATGAGTCCATATGGTTGAAAAAGCTTTATTGGTCATTATGAAGAATGGATATAACATTATTCTCTTCCGTCCCAGATGTTCATGGCCTACAGCTCCCAGAATGCTTTGATGGGAATCGACAGCCAGAGAATCTTGGGGGTTTCAGTTCAGCAGTTTCTGGGGCACCGGAGTTTGATATTCTGGATTTTAAAGCCTTTGAGAGTATTGGAGAAAAATACCGAGAGTGTTTCTTGGAGTTAATACGTTCCCTGCTCGTTCCTAGAAAAGGCCCGTCATACGCAGAGGATACACGAAATTATCCCTCCAACCACATATTAATTCTTCAATTAATCACTGCTGCTCAGCTGCCTCCCAATGGTAGCATCCACTTAAATATATAACCCATAACACTGGAAGAGCTCGAATTTCCCAGCGGTGCGCATTCGTAACTTCTACTGAACCCCCCTGAGAGACAACAATGGGGATTAGAGCAGAATCCTGGCGTTAATGGCTTAAAGGGAAAATACTCGGAATCGGCAGTCAGAGGAGGTGGAGGCCGCGGGAGAATTTGTCAAATATTAACATTAATTAGCACAAAATAATCAAAGCGATCGCTGGCTTTGCTTGGTGAAAATGCATGTTAATGAACAGTTTGTTTTTTAAAAAATAATAATATTTATAGATTGTGATCCTATGGGTGGATTCTTCAGGCCGGAGGTAGTCATGTGCGAGCTATTGCAGCTTTTCACGGATGGAGAAAGAAAGAATTACCGGTGTTTACCAGGCGACAAATGCGAATTGCACAACCGACCCAAAATCATGGAAATTGGTGGCGAATGCCGTGAATATTAGCGTAATTATCTCCATCAGGGACAATCATGCAGTCTCACCGGACAGCTTTGTACGGCACGGCAAGTGATTACTCGGTACGGGGAGAGAGCTGCAATTTTTAAGCTTTTAAATAAGAATGGAGGAAGGATCTGCAACTCAGTAGAAATAAGGGATGCCATTCCAACTGCTAACAGAGTGAAAACAGAGAGGACCCGGCACTCAGGATGGACCTCCATGAAGGAGCTTTATTGCCCGGCTGCCATCACGACATTTCAATTCAAGGATGATAATGGCTTGACAACGGATATTGCCTTAGCCGAAATGTTGTTGTGATGGAATCCATGCAATAAAGCTCTGTCATGGTCCATCCCAAGTGTCCAGTCCTCTCTGTTTCTTCAATGTGATGTGGGGATTTGAGGCACCCAGGTCTGTGCGGCACCAATGTCTTGGCCTTTTTGTTAGGCGGTTCAAGGCTATTCCTACTTTTTGCTTTGGATATTCCAACTGCTAAAAAAAAACATTGAACACCTGGTTAAAACTCTATTCCAACCAAGCAGTTAAGACTGACGAGTAAAAGGGTCTTATTAATTATAATGCCTCCCCTCCTATCTCAGCCGCGTCGCAAACTTCCCTTGCAGCTGTTGCTCCAGGTTACTGTTTAGGGATAGACCAATGATCGTCTTTTATGATTATTGGGAGCAGATATTCTGCAAATTATTGATAATCGCAATTGTCCTTTTGTTTGCCAACATTGCCAATAAATGGCCAAGGCAGCTCAATGCAGCTGCAACATGCGATATCCAGCAGCTTGGTGCTGATCCGGCGCTTTTACAGCAGGCGAATATATTGGCTGTCAGTCCTTGTTGTAGGACTTAGTATTACACATATTAAATAATCGATATTTGCACATTTAAAAATTTTCATGTATTGGTTCATCCTTTACAGAAATATCGCTGGGATGAAAGGTTGTAAACTCTAGATGGCGTCCCTTATCTGTCACAATGTCACACTGGGTCTGCATTATCGGCATACAGGCAGAAATGGCATTTGTTTCAGTAAATGTGCTGCAGACAGATAATAAAATGGTGAGATCTCCTCCTTACACAGGTCTGCATTATCAGCATACAAGCAGAAATGGCCTTTGTGTCAGTAAATGGGCTGCAGACAGGTAATAAAATGGTGAGATCTCCTCCTTACACAGGTCTGCATTATCAGCATACAAGCAGAAATGGCCTTTGTGTCAGTAAATGGGCTGCAGACAGGTAATAAAATGGTGAGATCTCCTGCTTACACGGGTCTGCATTATCAGCATACAGGAATATGCAGTAAATGTGGTACAGACAGATGATAAAATGGTGAGATCTCCTGCTTATGGGGGGTTTGTAGTGATCAGAATGAGATTATTAGCAATGCAATATCTGTATGTGCTGCATAATGCCTGTGTATGGCAATTACAGCAACACCTTGTATCTGTATGTGCTGTATAATGCCTGTGTATGGCAGTTACAGCAACACCTTGTATCTGTATGTGCTGCATAATGCCTGTGTGTGGCAATTACAGCAACACCTTGTATCTGTATGTGCTGCATAATGCCTGTATATGGCAATTACAGCAAAACCTTGTATCTGTATGTGCTGCATAATGCCTGTGTATGGCAATTACAGCAACACCTTGTATCTGTATGTGCTGCATAATGCCTGTGTATGGCAATTACAGCAACACCTTGTATCTGTATGTGCTGCATAATGCCTGTGTATGGCAATTACAGCAACACCTTGTATCTGTATGTGCTGCATAATGCATATGTATGGCAATTACAGTAAAACCTTGTATCTGCACTGTACAGGGATTTACACTCATTATAACCCCCTGAATCTTATCCCTGTGCAGCAGCGACTGACCCCACAGCTCTTGATAGCTTGATTTTGCATTGTAATCAAATGCAAACTCGACTTTTGGAAGTAAAGGGGTTAAGCGTTGCTCATGAACTCTGACCGACTTGGATAGTTCTATTGTGAGCCTATTTTATAAATTATACATAAATCCTAAACCATTCAAGAACCCACCCTCGCACCCAGTCCCTTTCCTAAATGTATAAATATTCCTTGCAGCTGCTTCCACTTCTCACTTTGATTGCTCTTACTAAGCCCAAGCTTCTGGTCCTTCCCCATAAAATCTGCTATGTTATTTCTGGTCACCAGCTCCACACTCCCACTCCTCCCTTCTGTTTCACTTACCTTTGTCCCTTAGATTGTAAACTCACGGGTGTCTGGCTGAGCACCTGTATAAGTGTTTTTCTAGCAGGACAGTTATCCTACGAGCAGAGTCTTCTATTCCTCATGTATCATTATTTATTATGTCTCACGCTTCCCCATTGTAAAGCGCTGCATAATCTGTTGCTCTGTATAAATGCTGGAACTGTAATGTATTTTTGGCATCAAGAAGCAGGTGGATGAAGTCAATATAGAATGGGGAAAAAAACTAAGAAAATGGGTACAAAAACTTAATTCTGGGTTCCTGCCCATCTTACGATCAATTATTTACAGCATTAGTGGATATCCAGGAACAGTGCGCTTCAGGGGTGGACTGACCTGACCAAAAGGCACTGCCCAAGGGCCCTGGAATAGAAGGGGGCCCTATGAAGTCCCCCTATGGCTTGATCAGATCTCTAATTAGTGGGTCCCCAGGGCATGACGAGGCAAAGCGGAGGACCCCTTTGTGTGCCAGAAGGTCAGAAAGGGTGCTCCACGATCTCTTAGAAACATAGAAACATAGAAAAATGTCGGCAGATAAGAACCTTTCGGCCCATCTAGTCTGCCCAATTACATGGATACTTTACCTGGATTTATCTTTTGTTTAGGATAGCCTTATGCCTATCCCATGCCTGCTTAAATTCAATTACTGTTTTGGCCTCTACCACTTCTACTGGAAGACTGCTCCATGTATCCACCACCCTCTCAGTAAAATAATGCTTCCTGATGTTACTTTTAAACCTTTGCCCCTCTAATCTAAGACTATGTCCTCTTGTTTTGCTATTTTGTTTCCGTTTAAATATACTCCCTTCCTCTACCTTGTGGATTCCCTTTACGTATTTAAATGTTTCTATCATATCTCCTCTGTCTCGTCTTTTTTCCAAGCTGTACATGTTAAGATCATTAAGCCTTTCCTGGTAACTTTTCTCCTTCAAGCCGTACACCATTTTAGTAGCCCTTCTCTGAACTCTCTCTAAGATGTCTATATCCTTCTGGAGATACGGTCTCCAGTACTGCACACAGTACTCCAAGTGAGGTCTCACCAGTGCTCTGTACAGTGGCATGAGCACTTCCCTTTTCCTACTGCTAATACAGGCTCTCCCTACACAACCAAGCATTCTGCCAGCATTCCAAGCATTCTGCCAGCATTTCCAAGCATTCTGCCAGCATTTCCTGCTGCTCTATTACATTGACTACTTACCCTTAGATCCTCTGAAATAATAACCCCTAAATCCCAACCCTCAGATGTTGAGGTTAGGACTGTATCAAATATTCTATATTCAGCCCTTGGGTTTTTACGTCCCAGGTGCATTATCTTGCACTTATCCACATTAAAACTCAATTGCCACAGCTCCCACCATTTTTTTAGTTTACCTAAATCATTTGTCATTTGGCTGATCCCTCCAGGAACGTCAACCCTGTTGCAAATCTTTGTGTCATCAGCAAAAATACATACTTTTCCATTAATACCTTCTGCAATATCACTAATAAAAATATTAAAGAGAATGGGTCCAAGTACTGACCCCTGAGGTACCCCACTGGTAACAAGACCTTGCGCCGAATAAACTCCATTTACCACAACCCTCTGTTGCCTGTCACTCAGCCACTGCCTAATCCATTCAACAATATTGGAATCCAAGATCAAAGATTGCAATTTATTGATAAGCTTCTATGCGGAACAGTATCAAAAGCCTTACTGAAATCTAAATAAGCAATGTCTACTGCACCACCTGTGTCTATTATTTTTGTTACCCAATCAATCTTATTGAGCAGGGGCCCTTGTCTTTGTCAGTCCACCCCTGGCATGATGAGTTGATGTTTCTTGATTCCTTTATGAGCAGAGGGATTCAATGAGCTCTGGGCTCCCTCTCTGAAGAACATGTGTTTTCCAGCCATTCCCAGTGACATTATCAACCAGAGAAGCCAATTTCACAGCCGCGTACCTTTCCCTTCCTGCATTATTAATGCCGATATAAAATCTAATATCTGTTGTTTAAATATTTGAGGTCCTCTTCGGAGAGCTTTTGTAATACCTGCCGGAAAAGATTACTGGTTTAATGTGGAAACGGAGGAGACGGCAGACACGTTAAAACTTTCTCGGGGAGAAAAAAGAAACGGCAGTAAAATCTCGGGAACTCCTGAGAAAAAGGAAATGTCAGGTAAAGATCACAGTAACGGAGATGTCACGCAGCAAAACTGTTTGAGATGAGAGTAGATTGAAAAAGGCGATGATACGGCTCCCCTTCCCGCGCGGTAATAAAATGTGTTACCGTAAAATATCTTAATATTTCATAAGTAACTGATCTCAGAAATCTAGCGATTCTGTGTCTCCATTTAGTCTCTCTCACGAATCTCGTGTACGTAGTTTGTCATTTCGCGTGTCGTACGTGGACGATGAGCACCAGGTCCAGGAAAAGGTAAGTAAAGGGAAGAATATCTCCGAGAGGTGCGATGATCAATAAATAGTGGGCTGGGGTCAACTGGATATCAACGAGTAAACATGGGCACAACTGGCCAGTTCATCAAATTAACAAGTCGAGTCTCTTCCGCTCGGTGATATTTAGGCTGACATTTTCAACGTCAGTTGTCAACTCATCAAAACTCACGTGTTAACGCTCGCATGACTTCGCTGAGCACCGGGTGTTTGTGGATTGTATTCCTTAGGAGTCACAACCAGATTTGCACCAGCTCCTGAGGACATGTTCACAGAGGTCTGGGATAACAGAGAATGCCTTTATATATTTATAGGGACACACTATTAAAAACCAGAGGTCCTTAATCTTCCCTTAAATAATTGGGCAGATCCAGTTGACAGCCTCTGCCCAATTATGTTTAGATTTTTTGCTTTGGGGTGATTTTACTCACCTTTTCTCCAACACTACGCGCTGCTCCTCCTCTGTGGCTCAGGTGCTCCGGAACATGGAAGTCCCTGAAGCTTTTCTGCTCAATTTGTGCTCCTATAAAACTTGTGTAGTGTAGAAACACATTGCGCAGCGTTACGGGACTCACACTTTACATACACAAGTTCCGTATCGCCTGCGCAGGGTGATGGATCAGAGCTGCACGCGCATGCACAGATCTGATCCATCACTGCCTCTCTGGGAACGCTCGCTACAGCGATTGGTCTCAGAGGGCGACGTCGGCTGCTCTCTGTGTGTGACATCACTAGAGACCGATCTAGTGACCGGCAACCGGGAAATTCAAAAGGGAAGCTCCTTTACTTCATCCCGTGATTTCACCAGACTGGGGGAACTGGGGGGGCACTCTTCACATCCTCACCTTGTCATAACAGTAACATGGTCAAGATGAGTAGAGGGTCCCTTTTTTAATGTTTGAGAAAGTATTTTACCAGGAAGGATACATTGAGATTTCTCTGGTTTTCAGTATGTCCTGGGTGGGGAGTATGTACCGTTGGGTGTCTTACTGGAGAGGTGCTTTGGCCGGGATTCAAACCTGTGTCTCCACAGTCTCCACAGTTATAGAGCAGTGATGTTACCTCTACTCCACCTAGCCTGTACTTTAAAATAATATATACAAATACATATAAAAACTACCCAAGTTTCATGATTTGTACAAAAAATCCACAAGAGAAAAACAAGCAAAAAATGGCGTGTGTGTTTAGTGTAGATTCCTCCACCGGATCATATTTTTCAGCTCTTCTCCTTGTGTATCTTTTATTCATTCCTTTTACAAAGCATTTTTCTATTGCATCTTTAACACTTGGAGGGCTTTGGGTGACGCAGCCGGTGTTTGTATTTGTTTTGCTTTTTATAGGGTAGGTTTAAAGACCACACACAAAGGTGATTCTAAAAGCCCATATGGTTTTTGATATTTATGAAAGCTGGATTTATGGGCAATATATGGGGGCTTCTGCTCGCTGGTGATGGCGAGTGCAGTGGCGAATGGTTCTGTTTTAATGTTTCACAAAGCACCCCGTCCCTGTCAATTGGCTGTGGTGCTGAATCTGTTGTATTCAGCGCCACAGGCCAATAGACAGCTCAATATTTAACCCTAGCTTGCCTTTTAACCCTCATGTTTAAACCTAATCTAACAGTGATTGAGCAGGATTTTATTTATTGGGGGAGGTTTAGTGATCCTAGAATTCGAATCGAATCAAAATTACGAATCGAAATTATGAAATGAAATTACGGGGAAAAAAAATCAATATTAAAACAAATTTTGTTTCGGACAAAATTATTTTCAAATGAAGCAAATTATTTTAGCTGTGCACACCTCTAGTAAATGGGTTAGTGAGGCCTTAGCCCAAACTCAAACATTGGGTCTGTCTCCAAAGTGTAGTAATTAACCCAACAAATTTGAATTAAGAAGCTCAACAGCTCTCTTGATCGACAAGTGTATGTGTATGTAAGGGTGTATTTGTGTGCAACGTGCGTATTAATGCATTCTCCAAAAATTCTGTAATGTGAGGCCCTAGTGGGAGCATGGCCTTAGGCAGCCGCCTATAATACCTAATTATAGAGCCTCCCCTGGGTGCCTGATCAGTATTGGGTAATACTGGGAATGTTCTTTGGGGAGTATGGGCCGCACTGACACCAAGAAAACTGACCCCATCCCATTGGGAAATTGACAAATAGCATAGAGGAGAATCCGTCTCACTTTTCCATTAGTTTTCCTTCTCTCCGGTCATTGAATAATTGGAGATTTTTATTTCTGAATAGGCAGCTTAATCCACTTTGCGTCATTTAATTTTCAGCTGATCGCAGCTCACAGGTTACTTATTAACAAGAACGACCCCAAACGTCCTCTAGAAATGGACCAGATGTATGTGTCCTTGCGACTGGTGCCACTAGGGATGATTGAAGAGAATGACCTTCCCTCTCATTGACCCATATTGCTCTGCTTAAACATAATGAAACTAATCTTTTTATAAATTGACACTTAAGCCTTATTTTCCCTTTCATAATATGTGAAATCCGTGAAGCATTTTAACTTATTTCCTGGGAATTTATAGCGTTGAGAGTTTTATGTATTAAAGCTTTAAGAAAATCTTCTGTGTGGATTCCCCAGATGTCAGGTCTTGGGTTTCTTGATCATGTGATCGTTGACGTAAACGATAGAGGTGTGCGTTCCTTTTGTAACGAACCTCAATTCGTCTGAAAATTTGTTAATTTGTTTTTTCGGAAGTACATTATTATTATTCTTTATTTATAAAGCACCAGCATATTCCGCAGCGCTGTATATGCACACAATATAGGCAGGGTTACAATACATTGGCGTTGTGGGGCTTTACAGAGTCGAGGTGGAGCAAGCGTGTCAAGAGCAGAGATAAGAGTAACATTATAGTACTTCCAAAATAACAAATTAGTTTCTTCCGAATTTATATGAAAACCAAACTAAACAGTATATAACGAAATTGATTCGTTATACTGTTTCACAAGAGAAGCATTGATTGAATGATTCCACTATACACACTGCAGCGAAACAGTAATTTAACCCGAGTTTGCCTTTAACCCTCATGTTTAACCCTAATCTAACAGTAATTGTATTTCTGTAACAACTGTAAAAATTTCAATGCTCTTGAACCCAGGACATACTTGAAAACGAGAGAAATCTCAATGTATCCTTCCTGGGAAAATCCTTTATAAATAAATAAATAAATAAATTGAGCAGGATTTTTTTTAGTGATCCTAAACCTCGAATCGATCCCAAATTACAAACAAAAGTATGAAAACGAATCAGTTGTGTTTTAATGTTTCACAAAGCACCCTGTCCCTGTCAATTGGCTGTGGTGCTGAATCTGTTGTATACAGCGCCACAGGCCAATAGACTGCCTCAATATTTAACACTAGGTTGCCCTTTGACCCTCATGTTTAACCCTAATCTAATAGTAATTGAGCAGGATTTGATTTATTGTTTTTTATTTTTTTAGAGATCATAAAATTTGAATCAAAATTACTACTAATAATTATACAAATTATGAAACGAAATTATGGGAAAAAAAAATCTGTTTTCAAACGGATTCTGTTTCGGATGAAATTATTTTCAAAAAAACGATATTTTCAGCTGTGCACACCTCTAGTAAACGAGTACAAAGCTTGTGTGTATCCAAATACACAGGAATATAATTTGATTGATTCAAGCTACATACAGTATATATTTTGCGGAACTGGTTCATCCAGGATTTAGACAAAATATTGTTTATCGTTGCAGTCGATTTGCTGTTGGTAAATGAGCTCCTGTGCATGCGCATAGACTTGCTACCGGGCGGCTTTATTGATTATTTAATGAAAACCGGACTCAGTTGCTGCAAGTAAAGAACTAATTGCCAGTGCTGATTAGCTGCTGGGAATCTCAACCACACCCAACCCCATGGCCATCAAAGATGAGGAAGACTTGCGTCCCTCCAATACCCACCGCATTGTAGCCAGTGGTGTACGACATGGGGTGCAGCAGCGAACCTCGAATTGTAATCGTGAGTGCACTGGTGCAAACAGAAACAAAATGCAAACATGAAATTAATCCCCTGCTCTCTCATTTTTTTGTCAGGGTCTTTTCATTATTTGGACAATTAAGATGAACTCTCAGTCTGTTCCTGTGTCTGAACATAATATTCAAGGTTTTATAAGGAGCATACTATAATGTAAAAATGTATATAATATAATAATATAATGTATAGATTAATAATTCCAGGGCTCAAAATTTCTGGGTATACATGTATCTGGGATCTGGGGCTACATGTATCTGGAGTCTGGGGTCTGGGGATACATGTATCTGGGGTCTGTGTCTGGGTATTTATGTATCTGGGGTCTGGTATCTGGGGCTACATGTATCTGTGGTCTGGGGCTACATGTATCTGGTCCTGTGTCTGGGTTCTGGTATCTGGCGCTACATGTATCTGGAGTCTGATATATGGGGATACATGTATCTGGGGTCTGGGGATACATGTATCTGGAGTTATTGTGGAGATAAAAAAATGCACTACATTTATTAAACGTTGAGCAGTTACAGTTAATATTTTGTTTGCATCCCCAATGATGTAAAGCACTTATTTTCCTTTGGTTACATTTCTTTATGTTAATAGTATTGTTATTTATTTTGTAATGTTGTTGTGTCATTTAGTGGGGCAACTGGTGGCGAGTAACTCTTAAGGCCTGGCTAGCAGCTCGGGACTTGAAATTTTAAGCCCTGATAATTATATATATATATACACAGTATATACAGTATATATAATTAAGTTATTGTGGAGGGCAAAAAGTGAGAATAAAAGCTTGTTGCATAACTTGACCTTTGCTAAAAAGCCATTGTGTATGGCATTGCACTGGCAAGGAGGGTTCTATGTATAACAGACCCTGGAAGCAACAAAAGCGAGAAATTGTGGACTTCATTTGCATGTCCTACCCAGAGTTCCTTGCTGCATATGGGGAATGTAGCACAGGAGCTCTGTGAAGCAGTTCTCTGATTTGCTGCATGTGTAAATGTCCGCTACAATTATAAACTTTATTAAATATATAAAATAATAATTAAATTAAAACGCACATTAAGTGATGCAATGACGTCAAAACCTATACAAAGTAGCCTTTACAGGCAAGGATCACATGACAAAATGAAGGGCTTACGTCTAAAAATGTGTAATAATAAATATGTATGAGTTGTGATCATTCCCTTGAATTTTACTGGGAGAAACTATCTGCCACCGGCAGCGGATTGTGTCAAACAATGGACGCTCCATGTACAGTGTGTGGGTGCAAGAAAACCTACACAATAACCTCAAACAGCGTATTAATAAGTTATTGATATGGAAGCCTGTATATTCTCCCTTTCTTTGTACTATTACATAATAACCATGCAATAACATTATTATTTCATATTTTATTCCTAATCCACCTGCGCGCGTTCCTGTTACTATAAATATCCGCACACTATTGTCCCTGATTAAGGCTAAAGTCCGCTGTGTGCTCCAAGACCTTGACAGAGTTTAGTTCTTATATGGGAATACAATTCCCTCCATTAGGAAATCATAGATACGACACGTCCGGTTTCGGCCCCCAAGGGCTATTGATAGGACACGTCCGGTTTCGGCCCCCAAGGGCTATTGACCGGACACACACCTTGGATTGCCTATAATTACGCTTCTATCCGTGCAGCGTATATCACAAAACAATGTATAGGAGAGCCTCAACCAGCATAACAAACTGTCCTGCCAGTGATCCTCCGGGGCTGCCTCGCTACGTCCAATAGATTGGAGAGAGAGGCATGGAACGTTGAGCACTGGCTACTTAATATCTATTTGCTGTTAGAAGTGAGGTGTCCAGGGACCGGTTGCCTTGTTATCGCTAGTTACCGCAATTCCTCGAAAAATGCATTATGTATGGGCGGTGGGAGCTGAGCGATTCCATGTAATCTGATTTGAAAGTTAAATACTGCTTTCGTGCTCGTCGTGTCGGATTGCACTTTCAAGCCTTATCTCGTAGCCATCTTTTCTTAGACGTGGTAATCGTTCAGAAGCTTCTGGTTAACACGTCCGTCTTAAGAAACATATCCGTGTGCATCTCATATGAGTTACCGCGCTGTAACGGTGCTGGAGTTCGCATCATGATATTCAATTAATCCTTCATTCGTTCGAGATCTTGGCATCACCTTGGACGTTGACAAGAAGACGTCAATGTGGTTCTCTAGGGGTACGTAACACTTCTTGGATCATTACGTGCAAACTGCTGAGCCCTTTGTAATGGAGTCCATGTATGTGTCTTACTTTATCACTGCTTGGTAGACGTCGACTTTATTAGTGAGGTTTCATGACAAAGAACTGTCAGAATCTCACACTCGTTTGTGGTTTAGCGTCTATACTTACAACAGGGGGGAAATCTCCCATCTCTCACCCTGAGAATCTTGACCCTTTCGCTGCTGAGACAATTCATCGTGTATGCGGAGCTAATTTTTACTGGTTTTGCTCATCATGTTTAAAGGCGATTTGAAGTCACGTTTTATTATACAACCCAGACATATTATATATCATTTTTTACGGCAGACTCGGCAGACTCATAATATAGAATTATTATATGTATATGTCATGTCCTGCCAGAATGATACAACAAAAAAAATTAGAATTGTGAATTTCCAATCTATAGTGTGTAAGATTATTTTTTTCACATTTTATTATCTGAGCCTTTGTGATTATTTTTTCTATGGTGGACACGTGTTAAAAAAAATAGGACTGGGAACCCATTCCTTTTAAATTACGGAGAAATTACGTGATTTTATCTAAAACCCCCACAAAAAAATTGTTAGTGCCGCATCATTGTTCATGTGAACAATAGTGCTGCATTAATAATAAAAAACTGGTTTTTATTTATTAATTTTTAAAAATATATATATATTTTTTTCTTTACATATAACATGGTCATATTTGATATCATAGGAAAGGACATGCTCTGGACTTTCCAATGATAACAAACATTAACCCCTAGCTGCCACGGATCAGGAGATACAGGGGTCATTGGACCCTATATCTCCACCATAGGTGGCAGCTAGGGGTTAACTCCCGAACTGACAACATTGTGTCCATGCGTGATCACGCCAGTGGGCGGGGGGATATCCCAGAAGCTTGGCCGAAATCCAAGATGTCAGCCACCTCTAGGAGAGGACCGCGATCCGGCGCCAAATCGCAATCCAGCCCCTAAGGGGTTAAAGGCAGGCACCGCCGGGAAGAGCAGACTGTGCCCTTTTTTGGACACGTGCAATGTGTTTTGCCGGCCTGTTGGATCGGATTCGATGTTTCATAGCAGGATCCCAGAAACTTACCGGATCTGATAATTGTGGCGTTTTTTTTTCTCGATTCGGCATTTTTTCGGCAGATTTTCCCTGCACTTCGGGGACCCTGCCGTGAATGCTGAATACACCGCAGGGTCGGGGATTTCCTGAAGTGCGGGAGACGAAAGAGTACCGGAATTCCGGTGAAAATTCTGTGCTCTTTGAATTACCCCAATTGTTATTATACTTCTCAGCCAATAAGAGCAGGGCTGGCGGTTTATGGGCCATATTACAAAGTTGGTGCTAACTTAACCAGAGCTGTTGCAAACTGAAAGGCCCCTATTACATTCTTTGCGCAGTGCGTTTTGTGTGCGCAAATGCGCATTTGCGCGAGGGGCAAAACCCTTTTTCGCTGAACGTCGTATTAGAACGTTCGTGCAAACGATGCGCGTTATCGTTTAACGCGGATGGACCTGCGCGAGCGTGATGAACTGTGCGCGTCCTATACTTAACATTGTGAGCGCAAATTCGTTCGTGCGCTGGTACGTGGATGGTATTTCAATCGGTGCACATTTTTTTATGAAGCGACGTTTGCGCGCATAATTATAACGTCTTTGAAAAGCTGGTGGTAACTGCAAATCGGAACGTTCTGGAAGAAACGAAAAACACCAGCATCAAAAAAAAATACAGCAAAGTATAGTTACACATTCTGCACATACCCAAACAATAAAATGGAGAGGTTGTGCGTGTTCTTTTTATTGCTGCAGCATATATACTTAAGTTTTTGCGCCTGTCAAAGTAAATCTAAGTGAGTCAATTAAGGTAAATTGATGTCAATACGTTTTTTTTTGCGGGATTCAGTCAATTAGAATTAAGAGGCTGAATAACGTGAAAAAACAGTCCGCACACTGATTTACATGCGCAACGTTACTGCGCGCATATTACACTTCGTTTTGTGTGTCGTTTTGACAAACGTTATTTTTTGACGGATGAGAAAATGCGTTCGGAGCGGTATACTACGCTCATTTTCGCGTGATAACGCTGCACGATGTGCGCAAAAAAATTTGCACTGCGCGACCGAAATTGTGCGAAGAATGTAATAGGGGCCAAAACCTCCATAGGCTATAATGGCTCTGGCAAGTTTACAACAGCTCTGGTTAAGATAACACCAAGCATGTACAGTAATATGGCCCCTTGTATCTGTATGTGCTGCATAATGCATGTGTGTGACAATTACAGCAACACCTTGTATCTGTATGTGCTGCATAATGCCTGTGTATGGCAATTACAGCAACACCTTGTATCTGTATGTGCTGCATAATGCCTGTGTGTGACAATTACAGCAACACCTTGTATCTGTATGTGCTGCATAATGCCTGTGTATGGCAATTACAGTAACACCTTGTATCTGTATGTGCTGCATAATGCCTGTGTGTGGCAATTACAGCAACACCTTGTATCTGTATGTGCTGCATAATGCCTGTGTATGGCAATTACAGCAACACCTTGTATCTGTATGTGCTGCATAATGCCTGTGTATGGCAATTACAGCAACACCTTGTATCTGTAAGTGCTGCATAATGCCTGTGTGTGACAATTACAGCAACACCTTGTATCTGTATGTGCTGCATAATGCCTGTGTATGGCAATTACAGCAACACCTTGTATCTGTATGTGCTGCATAATGCATGTGTGTGACAATTACAGCAACACCTTGTATCTGTATGTGCTGCATAATGCCTGTGTATGGCAATTACAGTAACACCTTGTATCTGTATGTTCTGCATAATGCCTGTGTGTGGCAATTACAGCAACACCTTGTATCTGTATGTGCTGCATAATGCCTGTGTGTGGCAATTACAGCAACATCTTGTATCTGTATGTGCTGCATAATGCCTGTGTATGACAATTACAGCAACACCTTGTATCTGTATGTGCTGCATAATGCCTGTGTATGGCAATTACAGCAACACCTTGTATCTGTATGTGCTGCATAATGCCTGTGTATGGCAATTGCAGCAACACCTTGTATCTGTATGTGCTGCATAATGCCTGTGTATGGCAATTACAGCAACACCTTGTACCTGTATGTGCTGCATAATGCCTGTGTATGGCAATTACAGCAACACCTTGTATCTGCACTGTACAGGGATTTACACTCATTATAACCCCCTGAATCTTATCCATGTACAGCAGTGACTGACCCCACAGCTCTCCCTGTATTCTGCCAAATCCCTGACTGCTGGGATGAGGCAGAAATCTATTTGAACATCTGTCACAGTGAGGTTTAGGGCTTTTATTTGCAGCTGGTTTTATGTTTCTACAGGGTGACTGGAGATGCATAAAACAAAGCATTTTGCTTGTCCACAGGGGGCACACTAATCTTGCTTTATAAAGGTGTGAAAATGGTCTTTTGATTTGCTAATGAGTGCTCTCCCTGTATTCTGACACAATCCCTGGCTGCTGCAGTAGTTTGTTACAGAGTTTGTTGAGATTTTTGTTACGCCGAGGTTTGGGGCTGCTTCTTATAGCTTGTTTTATTTCACTCAAGGGTGACTGGAGAGAGATAAAACAAAGGATTTTGTTTCTCCATAGGGGCTACAGTAATCTTGCTTTAAAAAGGTGTGAAAATGGGGTTTGATATGCTAATGAGTGACCCCACAGCTCTCCCTGTATTCTGCCAAATCCCTGGCTGATGGAATGCTGCAGTAAAGCTTGCTGAGCTTTTTTGTTGTTGCGCTGAACTTTTTTTTTGTTGCAGTGAGTGTGAGAGCTTCTGCTTGCAGCTTGTTTACAGTAAGATCAGGTGAGAAGGAGAGAGACAAGACAGCGGTTTAGTTTCTCTGCAGGAGGCACACTAATCCTGTTTAAAAGGATGCAAATGGCGTTTTGATATGTTAATGATTGCCGTTCAGTGTATTACAATGCAAGATTGAGTTAACTCGATTCTGGTAGTGAAAGAGTTGAGGTCATTTTTTTAATTTAATTTTTATTTTACATTTTTTGAACGCAGTGGCAGTGCCGAACTAAAATACATCAAGTATCGAGTTTTACAGTTTTACTTTCTCTGTGCCCTCGGCAATCCCACCAATTATCCAGAACATCCTGACCTAACCCAGATGATCTCCTGCACCCGGGAGTGTGGATGGTTAACTGCAACACTTGTCTCAGTTTGAATAAAAATATCAGAGCAGGTTTAACAGCAACAACGTAAAAAGAGTCTTAAAGAATGTGGGTTTTTGTGATGGGCTCGACGCGCTGGCGTTGCTCTTATTAATATTACACATAGCACAGCGCTGCTGTTTGCTGATATCTTGTAGGCTGAGGAATAACGTTACCCTTGAGGAAACAATGTTGATATTTACACAGGAGTGAATATTTCTTTCCGGTATCAGGGTCAGGATGTGTAAGAATTCATAACATTTTTCTGTTTTGCCAAATTCCTTTAATGCATTTTTCCTTCGCATCTTTATTGTGTTTGTGCTAATCATTTCACTGGTAAGTTCGCTGTGTGCCTTCCTCGCCTCTTTCATACGTTCCTGGGTGCCTGATACCTGCTGTAAATTATTCAGCTCCATACATGCTTTCACAAGAAAATACGTTTGGAGGTAAATGCGCTGAAGGGATACAGATATATATATATACACACACACAGGTATATTAAATATAAATGAAGTCGTGAGAATAACAATAAATATAATACAAACAGCGAAATTGTTGCACTCAACCTAAACTAAGCAGGTGCATCTAAGACATTCAATACAAAATACCAGGGATATATATATGTATATCTGTGATGCATTTCTTTGAATTGCTGGGATTTGTAAGTGGCCTCTGCAATAATAAACTTTATAATTTGCAGTGTGGAGACTTTTAATCTCATTTTTTGTCCTCCACCACAACCTAAATAAGTACTGATTTACCCTACAGGTTAAGCATCAAACTGCAACTGGTCGCGTTCTATCTCCTGCTGAAGAGGGTCCAATAAACACGAAACAGCGCCTCTATTTATTTTATTTATTTATTTATAAAGGATTTAAGCAGGAAGGATTCATTGAGATTTCTCTCGTTTTCTGGTATGTCCTGGGTTCTAGAACATTGTAAAATAGATAAATAAATAAATGTATCTCAGAGTATAGCAGTGCGTAGTGATACCTTTTTTTATTGGACTAATGTTACATTTAAAAGAGATATATATATATCAGAGTATAGCAGTATGCAGTGATACCTTTTTTATTGGACCAACGTTACATTGTGGAGACAAGCTTTCGAGAGTGTAACATCTCTTATAGCTTCTACACCTGAAGGAGAGAGTTGCTCTCTCGAAAGCTTGTTATTAAATGTAACGTTAGTCCAATAAAAAAGGTATCACTACGCACTGCTATACTCTGGCGATTTTGGCATCTGGACTAACACGGCTTATCCAATCTACATGTGTGTGTATATATATATATATATATATATATACTTACAAGGGTTGTGGTCGAGGACAAAAAGTGAGATAAAAAGCCTCCACACTATAATAAGTGTGTTTATTATTGCAGAAGCCACCTGCACATCACAGCAACTCGATTAATTGTATCCCAGAGCTTCTGTGCCATATTCCCCATATGCAGCAAGGAATTCTGGGTAGGATATGCAAATGACCTCTGTCTCGCTTTTCTGCATCCTGGGTCTGTTATTACACAGAACCCTAAAATCAATGCTATGTCACACCGTGACTTTCTAGCAGAGATAAGCAGGGTTATCCAAAGAGATTCGAAAAGTCACCGCACGTTCGGTGACTTTTCGTTCTCTTCAATTCGGTTCCTTTTGCCGATTGCATTTCGGTGACCCTGCGGTGTATTCAGCAAACAGCACAGGGTCCCCGAATTGCAGGGAAAAGCTGCTGCAAACCTGACGAAAACTCACCGAATGCACGCTGAAAACAAGCAAAAACATCTGGATTAACCTTCGAAAAACCCGAACAGGAGCCGAACAGGAGCCGAAAAGGAGCCGAATCACACAGAGCCGAAGCAGCTGTGACGCAGAGGAGGCAGTGAATAAATTAGCAAAACCATTTGTATGAATCTGGGAAAATGAAACGCTGTTTGCAAAGAAACTACTGAGCGAAAATGTCTGAAATTTTCACAGGAGGTCCAGGGAATGATAATAAAGAGGGCTGTTACAAAAAAAATAAGCAAACTGAAAAAAAAAAAAAAAATCGGACTTTTAATTTTTTTTTAAAAAATTCAGAAAAATGCTTAAAGTATCCTAAAAAATCTATAAATAAAGAGACTCTTTACTGCAGAATTTTATAATGAACGGTTTATTAGATATTGAATTAAAACGGGAATATTTTTAACATTGAAGCCTATGGGATTCTCCTGAATTAATTTGCCGAATTAAACCACCGAATGGCAGGGCATTAGGGGAACCTTTCACTGCTGGTTTGTGTTCTCTGAATAGCCGAAGCATTGCTTTTTCATGGGGATTTCTCTGCCCTCGAACAGGCACCGTATGTGCAGGCAATTCGCCAGGATTTGGCGAATTGCCTGCTCTCTGGATAGCCGAATGGCCAAGAAAGGTAACCGAAAGCTGATTTTCAGCATTCGGTTACCTTTCTCAAGCAATTCGAATCTCTTTGGATAACCCTGATTGTTTATGCAACGCGTCAAAGCCGCTCCTAGGACAGCGCTGTTTCAGGTTTATTGGACCCTCATCAGCTAGGAGCACGGTGTGACATAGCATTGATTTTAGGTTTCTGTGTAATAACAGACCCAGGATGAAGAAAAGTGAGAGGTCATTTGCATATCCTACCCAGAATTCCTTGCTGCATATGGGGAATGTGGCACAGGAGCTCTGGGATGCAATTCATTGAGTTGCTGTGATGTGCAAGTGGCTTCTGCAATAATAAACACACTTATAATAGAGTGGAGGCTTTTTACCCTCCACCACAACCCTTGTAAGTATATATATATAGTATATACACAAACCAGGAGGAGAGCACACCAACTCACTCAATCAAAGACATCAACAGAATCTCAAAAATTTTAAGATTTTAACAAATTGTATCCCTTTGAAGATTTCACAAAGTCTTAACCCTTGCTGTCTTGCCGGCGGAAGAGCTTTGAAGATGTAGGGCGTACAGGTCCCCGCAGACGGCGCACACCGATGGCTGCGGGGCGGAACTCAATCTATGGCTTTCAACGGCACCTGTCGGTGGGGCACACCTGTACGCCTCGTCGGCGTTATACCACCCCTGACGGACGATTCTGGCCCGTCGTTCAGAGGTTAAAAAAACAATCGATTTGGCTAATTATCGAGTTTCAAATTTGAAAAAAGCTCTTAGGAGCCTGAAACGTTTTTTAATAGGCATTCAATATATATATATATATTTTTTAAAGAAGTCCTCGTGTGCACTTAATCTGCTTTTTTTTATTTTTGCGGAATGGAGCCCCTATTCCTTTTGAATTTGTACATATATATATATATATATATATACATACACACAAAACCCCAAAAATAGAGCACTCCATATTAGGCTTGTGCACCGATTTTTTTTTCGGTTCGATTCGATTTTTCGGATTTTTAAACTTTTCGATTCGGCTCGTTTCGACCGATTTCTGTTTCGATTCGGTTTGGCTCGACTCGTTTTTCGTGTACATTTTTTTTCGAAATTTCGACCATTTTTCGTATTTTCGTGTCACTTAGCTCGTTTTTGTATCGCCTTTTCGTATTTTCGGAAATTTTCATTTTTCGGAATTGTAAATGGTTTCGGAATATTGACCATTTTTCGTATTTTCGTGTCACTTAGCTCGTTTTTTGTATCGACTTTTCGTATTTTCGGAAATTTTAGTTTTTTCGAAACGTCTGTTCTCCTCGTTTCAAAGCAATAAATTTCGATTTGACACATTTCGACATTCGAAAATTCCGAAAATATTTCGTTTCGGCTCGGAAAACTTTTCGGATCTGCCATTTTCGGATCTAAAAATTTTCCGAAAATCGGCCGCATCCGAAAACACGAATCGGGAAATTTCGCGAAAATTCCGAAACCTGAAACGCACATCCCTACTCCATATCAATGACCGCATTCTTCCAGCCAAATTGAGTTGATCCTGTAAATGCAGATTCGGTCAAGTTAGATAGGACCTGTCGACGATGGGGTACACTGGCGACTGTGACAGCTTGAGCTAACTATGATCATATTTTGTGATCAGATTCCCCATCGTTTATTACTTCACTCAGGTTTAAGAATTTTAGCAAGTTTTTTTTGCTATAGAACATGATGGAAGAACGTGGTCATTGATATAGAGTGCTCTACCTTTGGTGTTTTGTATTGTATGTCCTAGATGCACCCACTGATGTTGCTGAGGTGAGTGAAACCTCCCTGTTGTTTATATATATATATATCTTTAAAAATAATTAAAAATAAATGTTTAAAAAAAAATTGAACATCATTTATGACTGTAAAAATGTTTATATACTGTATAATATTATATATTTTTTGTTTGCTCGTCTCGCAGTGATGTTTTATGTATTCTTCAAGACTGATAATAATAATAATAGTAGTAATAATGTACATTTTTTATTATTATTATGTTTCTCACCATATAATTTCCTGGCACATCAGCCATGACAGATTATGATAAATTCAGTTTAAAGCCAAACATCTTAGTTATTATATTGTGATAATTTGAAAAATGGAAAACAAAGGATTAAATCTATTTTCTCTACTTGTTATATTTGTTTATGATTTAAATAATTGGCTAATTGCAGAGTAAGATTGTCACCGTCGTGCAGGCTGCCCACTAGCCATCGCCCACATACACAGGGAATACACCCCATGTGGTCTCCTTTTCTCCGCTTTCCATGAAATAAGCCGTGACATATTTACAGGTTAAGGTGAGATATGAACGGACAGTGTGTTATTCTTACCAGTTATATTGCAGAAGACACGTATCGCTCCAAGCGGCCCGCTTCCGTCTGAATCAATCAAGTAATAGCCGGACGAGTAGCCCTTATGTCGATAAGCTTCACATGACGATTCGTACATTGCTGGAATGCAGAGAAAAATCAATCTCAAACACTGACCATCGTGTATTCACAAGGCTGCATCATTTATACATTGTAACTTCCATGGAACAGTCTGACACGTAACACGAAGCCATCATTAAATTTTAATTATGATACACTGTATTATATATTGATATATGCTGCTTTGTAATGAATGATGATGATTTCCCATCCCCTCCATTGGGAACTTATTTGTTATATAGTAAACTAAAGAATTCATAAACACATGAGGATTCATCGTATCTTGCTCGATCCCTTTCCCCCAGCCTATGACATCATCGCATTGCCGAGCCAACAGAAAGCTCCTGGTAGTTAAGAGGATAAAAGGCATTTCTAACCCAAACCTGATATAATATAGATTCTTGCTTTTTCTATTGAAGATACATTAACTTTATTCATGTTTTTTTAATAATCCGTGAAACACACATCTTAAAGGGACACTAACACTAATAAGCTGTAACCAGAATGCATTAAAAACACATCTAAAAGCACATTATAAACACATGCTGCTCTTTTACTTTCTTTGTTTCATATAGTTGGATGTAAAAAGGAAAAATAAAGTTCGGTTTTCAACTCCTGTTTCCATTTTGTGGAATTTTCCTGACTGGATGGATTAGAGTTAACATATAACTGTGGAGACACAGGTTGGAATCCCGACCAGAGCACCTCTCCAGTAAGTGTCCTTGGGCGAGACACCTAACGCTTCATAATTGCTACCACAAAATATCGGCTGTGGAGTCCAGTGGTGACGTCTCTACCCTTCGGCCGTACAGAAACAAGTCAAATACCATTTAACGCATATAAATCCAACCAATCAAGGCTTAAAGTGCGTGGCGCTTCCCAAAAAATAAACAATTTCTTAGACTTTTGTGCTGCTCAAATACCTATGTGCACCCTATAAAGAAGTGGAGGGGGGTGATATCTGGTGAACGGGGTGGCCGGGGAATTAGGTAACCCCTTCCAATTCACCGCTCTGGAAATGTTTCAGTTAGGAAGCCATGAACATGCAGCCCCCAATGTGGTGCTGCAGCAGCTTGCTAGAAAGTGATGGTTGCACATAAACGTAAACATTTGCAGTAATTGACGTCTCGCCGAAGAAAAATGACTTCTTTCTATGGGGTTATGTTAAAGATGTGGTGTCTGGAACAAAGGAACAAAGGGACGTCACTAATCTGAAGCAGAGGATCACTGAGGCCACCATAGATGAGGGGAAGCTACAGCCAACATGGCAAGAAATCCAGCACCGTCTTGATGTGCTTCGTGCAACTAATGGTGCCCATATAGAGGTGTATTAAATGAGGCAAAAAAACCTTAAATATATACGACTCATTTTGTAATAATTTTCACTTATCTGTCTTTTCATTTGCCTTTGGAATAAATTTTTGAGACTGTAAACAGACTTTATGGACACCCTGTATATATATATTGTGAGTCTTTATGGACACCCTGTATATATATATTGTGAGTCTTTATGGACACCCTGTATATATATTGTGAGACTTTATGGACACCCCGTATATATATTGTGAGGCTTTATGGACACCCTGTATATATATTGTGAGACTTAATGGACACCCTGTATATATATTGTGAGGCTTTATAGACACCCTGTATATATATTGTGAGACTTTATGGACACCCTGTATATATATTGTGAGACTTAATGGACACCCTGTATATATATTGTGAGACTTTATGGACACCCTGTATATATATTGTGAGACTTTATAGACACCCTGTATATATATTGTGAGACTTTATAGACACCCTGTATATATATATTGTGAGGCTTTATGGACACCCTGTATATATATATTGTGAGACTTTATAGACACCCTGTATATATTGTGAGGCTTTATGGACACCCTGTATATATATTGTGAGACTTTATGGACACCCTGTATATATATTGTGAGGCTTTATGGACACCCTGTATATATATATTGTGAGACTTTATGGACACCCTGTATATATATTGTGAGACTTTATGGACACCCTGTATATATATTGTGAGACTTTATAGACACCCTGTATATATATTGTGAGACTTTATAGACACCCTGTATATATATTGTGAGGCTTTATGGACACCCTGTATATATATATTGTGAGACTTTATAGACACCCTGTATATATATTGTGAGGCTTTATGGACACCCTGTATATATATATTGTGAGACTTTATGGACACCCTGTATATATATTGTGAGGCTTTATGGACACCCTGTATATATATATTGTGAGACTTTATGGACACCCTGTATATATATTGTGAGACTTTATGGACACACTGTATATATATATAGTGAGGCTTTATGGACACCCTGTATATATATTGTGAGGCTTTATGGACACCCTGTATATATATTGTGAGACTTTATGGACACCCTGTATATATATTGTGAGACTTTATGGACACCCTGTATATATATTGTGAGTCGTTATGGACACCCCGTATATATATTGTGAGTCTTTATGGACACCCTGTATATATATTGTGATGCTTTATGGACACCCTATATATATATATTGTGCAGCTTTATGGACACCCTGTATATATATTGTGAGTCGTTATGGACACCCCGTATATATATTGTGAGTCTTTATGGACACCATGTATATATATTGTGATGCTTCATGGACACCCTATATATATATATTGTGCAGCTTTATGGACACCCTGTATATATATTGTGAGACTTTATGGACACCCTGTATATATATTGTGAGGCTTTATGGACACCCTGTATATATATTGTGAGGTTTTATGGACACCCTGTATATATATTGTGAGACTTTATGGACACCCTGTGTATATATTGTGAGGCTTTATGGACACCCTGTATATATATTGTGAGACTTTATGGACACCCTGTGTATATATTGTGAGGCTTTATGGACACCCTGTATATATATTGTGAGACTTTATGGACACCCTGTATATATATTGTGAGACTTTATGGACACCCTGTATATATATTGTGAGACTTTATGGACACCCTGTATATATATATTGGGAGTCTTTATGGACACACTGTATATATATTGTGAGGCTTTATGGACACCCTGTATATATATTGTTGTGAGACTTTATGCACACCCTGTATATATATATATATTATATATAATATATATATTATATATATTGTGAGCTTTATGGACACCCTGTATATATATTGTGAGACTTTATGGACACCCTGTATATATATTGTGAGGCTTTATGGACACCCTATATATATATTGTTGTGAGACTTTATGGACACCCTGTATATATATTGTGAGACTATATTGACACCCTATATATATATTGTGAGACTTTATGGACTTCCTGTATATATATTGTGATGCTTTATGGACTTCCTGTATATATATTGTGAGGCTTTATGGACACCCTGTATATATATTGTGAGGCTTTATAGACACCCTGTATATATATTGTGAGGCTTTATGGACACCCTGTATATATATTGAGACTTTATGGACACCCTGTATATATATTGTCGTGAGACTTTATGCACACCCTGTATATATATATATATATTGTGAGACTTTATGGACACCCTGTATATATATTGTGAGACTTTATGGACACCCTGTATATATATTGTGAGACTTTATGGACACCCTATATATATATTGTTGTGAGACTTTATGGACTTCCTGTATATATATTGTGAGGCTTTATGGACACCCTGTATATTGGACTAAGAATGCTATGCAGAACAGCTCCTCTATTACAAGGTATCTTTGCCCATGACTGATACATAGAAACATAGAAAAATGTCGGCAGATAAGAACCTTTCGGCCCATCTAGTCGCCCAATTACATGGATACTTTACCTGGATTTATCTTTTGTTTAGGATAGCCTTATGCCTATCCCATACCTGCTTAAATTCAATTACTGTTTTGGCCTCTACCACTTCTACTGGAGACTGTTCCATGTATCCACCACCCTCTCAGTAAAATAATGCTTCCTGATGTTACTTTTAAACCTTTGCCCTTCTAATCTAAGACTATGTCCTCTTGTTTTGCTACTTTGTTTCCTTTTAAATATACTCCCTTCCTCTACCTTGTGGATTCCCTTTACGTATTTAAATGTTTCTATCATATCTCCTCTGTCTCGTCTTTTTTCCAAGCTGTACATGTTAAGATCATTAAGCCTTTCTGGTAACTTTTCTCCTTCAAGCCGTACACCATTTTAGGCTAGGGACAGATGAGCGCATTTTCTGCGGCCACCGTCAAAATGTACGTCGATGCGTGCGCACGCATTTTTTCACGGAATACGCTTAAGTGGTCAGACGATGCGCAATTCTGGACGTATTTCATGACGATGGGGTGAAAAGAAGTCTAGGGAAATCCGGCTGTTTGAACGTTATGTTGGCCGCACACTAGCAGCGTCTGACATCTCCTAATCACGCACACACGCTGCTATGCGGCCGCAGCGCACTCTGTACGTCAGTACCAGCGGTTTAACGTTCTCGAAAAAATGCGTTCATTTTCCACTTGCGTTGCGCGGCCGGACTTTTGTGCGACCGTACTTCGTATATTGGCTGTCATTGCCCGTCATCTGCTGCTAGTGCGGCCGTGATTATGTGCGCCAGAACGCGCGTTCGCACTGCCTCAGTCTGACCCTAGCCTTAGTAGCCCTTCTCTGAACTCTCTCTAAGATGTCTATATCCTTCTGGAGATACGGTCTCCAGTACTGCACACAGTACTCCAAGTGAGATCTCACCAGTGCTCTGTACAGTGGCATAAGCACTTCCCTTTTCCTACTGCTAATACCTCTCCCTACACAACCAAGCATTCTGCCAGCATTTCCTGCTGCTCTATTACATTGACTACTTAATACAGTAATATTCTATTGCGTTGGGCATTTAGAGTCCATCGCTCAACCCCAAGATAATGCGATACTCCAGCATTCCTTATCATAAACGTTTTGGAAAATATCCAAAAAATATTCTACGTTGCATTTCACAATTGATGAAGGTCCTGGGTCAACTTTCACCCTCTCAGCTGCGACCACAGCGAGCTCCATGTTGATAAATACCCCCATTAGGGTCCTGAGTGTGTGAAGTCCCACTTATCCCATTTTTCTCCGAGTTTATTTGCGGAGATAGATGCCACACTTTACGAAGGATACATTTCAAAGTGCTGCGCCTCGGGAGGTAAAGAGAGTGCAGTCTTTGCTTTTGCACATTTAATGTAATAAAGGCTAATGGGTTTTCAAGTGAAAGTATCACAGAGCTGATTAATTATTCACTCATGTGCTGCGCTTCCTGAAATTCACTTAAAAGTAACTCCACCGTGTTAATGTAACAGTAAATATTACGCCCTCAGACTCTCCACCTGCCTATTATCATTGCTCTATTGTTACCGAGCTATATTTACAGAGCACAGATACAATGTGTTCTTTTTTTATTATTGTTCTTTTTTTATAATATATATATATATATATTGACGCAGAAAGGCGCACTTTGTGCTTTATGTTTGGAGTAACTTCATATTTTTTTATCTTATTATTTTGAATCGTGTGATTTAATTTCTGAGATAAGCTCATGAAAATCAGACTCGCGCAATAACATAAATATGGTTGAGCAAAAATATGGAGAATATTTACTTCATATCCAGAATGCACCTGTAAACATGTAACATAAGGGATTATTCAGAGAGGTCCGAAATGTCACCGAAATGTAACCGGACACTGAAATTCAGGATACGATGACATGTCGGGGCCATTCGGCTATTTAGAGAGCAGGCAGTTCACCAAATGTTGGCGAATTGCATACACGTACGGTGCCTGTTCGACGGCAGCGCAATCCCCCATAGAGAAGCAATGGTTAATCTATTCACAGACACCGAACAGCAGAGAAAAGTTGCCGAAATGCCCTGATGTTCAGTGGTTTCAATTAACAGGTTTAAATCAGGAGAATCCCATAGGTTTCAATGGTAAAACTATTCCCGTTTTTACTCAATATCTAATCAACTGTTTATTATTTTATTCTGCAGCAAAAAGTCTATTTATAGATTTTTTAGGATCAATTAGGAATTTTTCAGCAAAAAATACTGTTTTTTTTAACCCCTTCACTGCTGTGGCATTTCACCGCTGTGTGCTGAGTTAATTTTTACCGCTTTCACTCATCATGTTTAAACGCGATTTGAAGCCACATTTTATTAAATGACCCCAGACATATATATATATATCGTTCTTTCCGGCAGACTCCGCAGATTCATCATATATCATTTTCATATGTATACTTCATGTCCTGCCTGAATATTATAACAAAAAAATGCAATAAAATTAGAATTTTTAATAATCTGCAGCGTGTAAAGTGTTTTTTTTCACATTTTATCACATGAACATTTGCGGTTATATTTTCTTTGGGGTGCGCTTGTACAAAAATTTGAAATGGGGACATTTTTTGGGGGGGAATTACTAGGGATGAGCTGTTCGGGTTCGGATGGTTCGGAGTTCGACCCGAACTTTGGCAGTTCGAAAGTTCGCAAATTTTGAACTTTTTGGGTCTGTTCGGTTCGAGTTCGAAAAAAAAAAGAAATTTTGAAAAAAGTATAGAAAATGCTTAAAAAAATACTAAAAAATCTAGAAATAAAGAGACTCTTTACTGCAGAATATTATAAGCAACGGTTTATTAGATATTGAATTAAAAACTAATGTGTACGTGGAAAGATTATCAACTCTAAATGACCTCTGTTCACAAACAGGCATAACACCAGGTGTTTTTAGACTGGTAATCAATTTGATACATTGTACAATATACTGAGGGTGGGGTGGTGTCTGCTTCTGATTGCAGGCGCTTCCTCCGCACATGCGGGGGGGCACCTGAATTAGATGTCATCGCGCCGCCGCAATGACATCTAATTGCAACGCCGGGGTCCCGGAGTGCTGGGCTGACATCCAAGATGTCAGCCCGCACCGGGGGGCGCAGCAATCCGCCGAAATCAGCGCGTCCATAGCACAGGAGAACCACTTGGCTGGACGCGCTGAGCGCGTCCATAGCAGCCAAGTGGTTAACTTGTCTTTGAAAAAAATTCAAAATAACATCTAAGGCTAGAGTCAGATGAGCGCATTTTGTACGGACTGTGCGTCCATGCAGTACGGATGTACTTACTGACTGACAACAAGGTAGTGGCCAAACAGTCCGTTTTTTTCACTGACGTATTCTTTGACTGATGTAGCAGGGAAAATAAATTACAATGAAAAAACATTCTGTCCGTCAAAAATGCTGGATGTATAAATGCAGTCCATCTGACCTCGTTTCATCACTCACATACAAAGCTACACGGACGTTGCGGACGTGGCGGACTCCGCACGTCCGTTCTAGCAGTATTACGTTCTTGCCTAACCTGCGTCCGTTTGCTGCGTCCGCCATGCATCTGCACTTCTGTGCGGACGTACTTCGTGTGTGAGGCTCCATTGGTCAGAATGCTATACTGCCACGGACGTACAAATGTGCGGCAACACGGACGTGATAACTGCGCTCGTTTGACCCCAGCCTTAAGCAATGTTATTTTTCACCTCGGGATTAAACATTCACAGGGTTATTCAGAGAGCGGTGAAAAGCAGGAGAATAACTGGAGAAGTGAAAATTCTAGGTCAAAATAGCAACACCAGAAAAATTCTCCCATTTAACTCACTTTCCAAATTGGCTATTTGGTCTAGATTGTTCTCTTCTCCTGCCAGTTCTCCTGACTTTCACCTCTCTCTCAGGGTTGTTCAGAGAAAGGTGAAAACCAGGAGAATGGCAGGAAAAGAGAACAATCTGGACCAAATAGCCAATTTGGAAAGTGAGATAAGGCTAGGGTCAGACTAAAGCATTTTTCACAGCGACCGTCAAAAAGTGCGTCTGAACGCATTGCCTTATTTTTTCACGGAATGCGCGAAAACGGTCATACGATGCGCATTTTTGTGCGTGATTTTTTACGGATCCAAACCAGAAAACTTTGAGTGTCTGGACGTTATGTTGGCCGGACATGAGCAGGGTCTGACATCTCCAAATCACGCACACACCCCGCTAGTGGACGCAGCGCACTCTGTACGTCCGTACTAGCGGTTCTGCGTTCTCGAAAAAATGCATTCATTTTCCACTTGCGTTGGGCAGCCGGACTTTCGTGCGACCGTACTTCGTATATTGGCTGTCATTGCCCGTCATTTGCTGCTAGTGCGGCCGTGGTTAAGTGCGCCTAAACGCATGATAAAAATTCGCTAGTCTGACCCTAGCCTAAATGGGAGAATTTTTCTGGTTTGGCTATTTTGACCTAGAATTTTCCATTCTCCAGTCATTCTCCTGCTTTTCACCGCCAAAAAATCAGTAAACTTTGTCTGTGTGTCTGAAAATGTCTCCTCTTTTCATACAGACTGCCGCCCCAAGCAGTTGTTTATGGATAGGGATGAGCCGAACACTCCCCGAGTTCGGTTCGAGCCCGAACCCGAACTTCCCATTTGTTCGGGACCGAACCCGAACCCCCATGCAAGTCAATGGGGCTGAAAATTCGGTTTTTTAGAGTGCCCTCCAAGAGGGCATATTTGCTACATATCTGCCATAAAAGGTGTATGGGGGTCCGGGTAGTGCCCTGGGGGACAGGAAACAAGGACAAAAAGTTTTAAAAAAAACGTTTTTAAAGGGACAGTGAGTTTTCCACGAAATAAGGATTAAAAATAAAAATGAAAAATTCCTTCAAATATCGTACCTAGGAGATCCCCATAACCTGCCCGTGAAGAGGCGGATTTCTAGGATGTATAGAAATATGTAAAAAACAAAAAATGACATTTCAAATGACGGTAAATGCTTTTCCTTTAATCTATCCATAAACAACTGCTTGGGGCAGCAGTCTGTATGAAAAGAGGAGACATTTTCGGACACGCAGAAAAAGTTTACTGATTTTTTGGCAGTGAAAAGCAGGAGAATGGAAACTTCTAGACCAAAAAGCTGATTTGGAAAGTGAGATAAATGGGAGAATTTTTCTGGTTTGGCTATTTTGACCTAGAATTTTCTCTTCAATCATTCTCCTGAGTTTCACCTTTCTCTGAATAACCCTGTCAGGGTTATTCAGAGAGCGGTGGAGAGCAGCAGATTGACTGGAGAATGGAAAATTCTAGGTCAAAATAGCCAAACCAGAAAAATTCTCCCATTTAGACTAGGGTCAGACTAGCAAATTTTTAACGTGCGTTTAGGCGCACTTAATCATGGCCGCACTAGCAGCAAATGACAGGCAATGACGGCCAATATACGAAGTACGGTCGCACGAAAGTCCAGCTGCGCAACGCAAGTGGAAAATGAACACATTTTTTTGAGAACGCAGAACCGCTAGTACGGACGTACAGAGTGCGCTGCGTCCACTAGCGGCGTGTGTGCGTGATTTGGAGACGTCAGACCCTGCTCATGTCCGGCCAACATAATGTCCAGACACCCAAAGTTTCCTGGTTTGGATCTGTGAAAAATCACGCACAAAAATGCGCATCGTATGACCGTTTTTGCGCAATCCGTGAAAAAATACGGCAATGCGTTCAGACGCACTTTTTGACGGTCGCTGTGAAAAATGCGTTAGTCTGAGCCTAGCCTTATCTCACTTTCCTAATCGGCTATTTGGGCCAGATTGTTCTCTTTTTGTGCCATTCTCCTGGTTTTCACCTTTCTCTGAACAACCCTGAGAGAGAGGTGAAAGCCAGGAGAACTGGCAAGAGAAGAGAACAATCTAGACCAAATAGCCGATTTCGAAAGTGAGTTAAATGGGAGAATTTTTCTGGTTTGGCTATTTTGACCTAGAATTTTCACTTCTCCAGTTATTCTCCTGCTTTTCACCGCTCTCTGAATAACCCTGTGAATGTTTAATCCCGAAGTGAAAAATAACATTGCTTTAGATTTTTTTCAAACACCAGTTAAATGCAGCATATTATTATGTTTTAGGGAAATTAATTCTCAAATCTCAATCAGAAGCAGACACCACCCCACCCTCAGTATATTGTACAATGTATCAAATTGATTACCAGACTAAAATCACCTGGTGTTATGCCCGTTAGTTGATAATCTTTCCACATACACATTAGTTTTTAATTCAATAAAATTCTTCAATAAAGAAATTTTTTTCTAGTCTGAGCCTAGCCTAAATGGGAGAATTTTTCTGTTTTGGCTATTTTGACCTACAGGGTTATTCAGAGAGCGTGAAAAGCAGGAGAATGACTGGAGAATGACTGGAGAATGACTGGAGAATGAAAAATTCTAGGTCAAAATTCTCCCTTTCATCTCACTTTCCAAATCGGCTATTTTGACCTAGAATTTTTCATTCTCCAGTCATTCTCCTGCTTTTCACGCTCTTTGAATAACCCTGCTAGAATTTTCCATTCTCCAGTCATTCTCCTGCTCTTCACTGCTCTCTGAATATCCCTGACAGGGTTATTCAGAGAAAGGTGAAACTCAGGAGAATGACTGGAGAATGGAAAATTCTAGGTCAAAATAGCCAAACCAGAAAAATTCTCCCATTTATCTCACTTTCCAAATCGGCTTTTTGGTCTAGAAGTTTCCATTCTCCTGCTTTTCACCGCCAAAAAATCAGTAAACTTTTTCTGAGTGTCCGAAAATGTCTCCTCTTTTCAAACAGACTGCCGCCCCAAGCAGTTGTTTATGGATAGATTAAAGGAAAAGCATTTACCATCATTTGAAATGTCATTTTTTGTTTTTTACATATTTCTATACATCCTAGAAATCCGCCACTTCACGGGCAGGTTATGGGGACCTCCTAGGCACGATATTTGATTTTTATTTTTAACCCTTATTTCATGGAAAACTCACTGTCCCTTTAAAAACGTTTTTTTTTTAACTTTTTGTCCTTGTTTCCTGTCCCCCAGGGCACTACCCGGACCCCCATACACCTTTTATGGCAAATATGTAGCATATATGCCCTCTTGGAGGGCACTCTAAAAAACCGAATTTCAGCCCCATTGACTTGCATGGGGGTCCGGGTTCGGGTTCGGGCTCGAACCGAACTCGGAGTGTTCGGCTCATCCCTATTTACCGTCATTTGAAATGTCATTTTTTGGTTTTTACATATTACTATACATCCTAGAAATCCGCCACTTTACGGGCAGGTTATGGGGACGTCCTAGGCACGATATTTGAAGGAATTTTTCGTTTTTATTTTTAACCCTTATTTCATGGAAAACTCACTGTCCCTTCAAAAACGTTTTTTTTTTTTACTTTTTGTCCTTGTTTCCTGTCCCCCAGGGCACTACCCAGACCCCCATACACTTTTTACGGCAAATATCTAGCATATATGCCCTCTTGGAGGGCACTCTAAAAACCGAATTTTCTGCCCCATTGACTTGTATGGGGTCCGAGTTCGGGTTCAGACCAGAACATTTGGAAAGTTCGGGTTCGGCTTCGAACCGAACTCGGGGAGTGTTCGGCTCATCCCTAGGAATTACGTGATTTTTAGCAAACGCGCCCATAGAAAAAAATCGCTAGTGCAGCATCATTGTTCACATTATAATTGAAATGTGAACAATATTGCAGCATTAATAAAAAACACAAAAAACATGTTTTTCATATTTAATTTTTATTTATTTATTATTTTTGTTTTTTTAATTTTATTTTTACTTTGAACATGGTCATGTTGGGTATCATTAGAAAGGCCATGCTCAGGCCTTTCAAATGACACCCTCCATGACCCCCTAGCTACCACGATACTGCAAATCCCTGGGCAGCTAGGGGTTCCCCGGCTATCTGACGTCATCGTGCTATGCGCGATGATGTCGGCCAGCGAGGGGGGACCCGGGGGTGGAGCCTCCATCCAAGATGGTGGCCCCCACCGGAGCTAGGCCGCAATTCGGCGCCTCAAGGTGCTGAAGTGCGATCCGGTGCCTGAGGGTTTAATGCCAGGCACCGCTTAGAAGGGGAGACTCTCCCCTTTTAAGTGGTGCCTGGCTTGTGGCGCTGCTACTTTCCGATTGGGAGGGAGAGGGATCCGAACGGATCATCTCCCTCCCTTTCATGCGATCTCCCGGGATTGCCGCTATGACGTCATTCACGTCGGGAGAGTTAACTTCAGCATCTGAGAACTCTGAAGTCAGAGCCCGGACAGAGAGGTGAGTATCTCTGCCAGGGCTCCCGCAAGCGGAAGACGTGTGGGGCACGTCCTCCGCATATAGCGGGTGTCAATGAGGACGTACCCCACACGTCATCCGCAGCGAAGGGGTTAAAGCTTTTTTTTTTTCTCTCTGTAACAGACGTTTTTATTATCAGTGATAGGATTTTATATGTAAATTTCAGACATTTTCGTTCAGTAGTTTTATTTGCAAACACGTTTCAATTTTGAAACTTTCAAGCGTACTGTTTGTTTGCTTTTTTTACCCCATTCGTCAGCTTGTCTGCTTTTTCTGGCGGCTGGTCTGCTCTGTGATCAGATGCTCTTTGGCGTGGTTTTTGTGGCAGTTTCTGAGGGGTTTCAGTGAGTGTTTGGCGAGTGTTCGTCGGGTTTGCGGCGGGTTTTCCCTGCCTTTGAAACTTTGATTCCCAGAAGTGCAGGGAAGGGCACCAAAATATTGGCGACATTTCGGTGCTCTCTGAATAACCCTGACAGTGACTATATTTCCTACATATTTATTTTCTGGGTTATTCTGTATATTTGTGTTTTGTTTTTAATATCTTGCATTTTATTACTTTGTATTTCTGTAACGACTGTAACAATTCAATGTTATTGAACCCAGGACATACTGAAAACCAGAGAAATCTCAATGTATCCTTCCTGATAAAATCCTTTATAAATAAATAAGATTTACTTCTTACAAAAGAAATATAGTTATATTGGATGACAGAAAAAATGGAGCAAAGAGGGAAAGGCATTTTGTTTGTCACTGCTCTCTTTATGTTTATCATTTTAGTACATCTTAGGCTAGGGTCAGACGAAAAATTTTTCCCCGCGAACGTGAAAAAGTGCGTCCAAACGCATTGACGTATTTTATCACGGAATGCGCAAAAACGGTCAGACGACGCGCATTTTCGGGCGTGATTTTGTACGGATCATCAATAAAACTCTTTTTGCGTCTGGACGTTATGTAGGCTGGACATTAGCAGCGTCTGACATCTCCTAATCACGCAAACACGCCGCTATGCCGCAGCTGCGCACTCTGTATGTCAGTACTAGCGGTTCAGCGTTCTCAGAAAAATGCATTCAAATTCCACTTGCGTTGCACGGCCGGACTTTTGTGCGACCGTACATCGTATATTGGCCGTCATTGCCCGTCATCTGCTGCTAGTGCGGCCGTAATTATGTGCGCCAGAACACACGTTAAAAGTGCGCTGGTCTGACCCCAGCCTAAATGATATTTAATCGACTTTAATTTCAAGGGAAATCACTTCAGTTTCCATAAAGGAGAGTTTGCAATTTCATTTTTTCCATAAAAGGTTAGAGGAGGCTCAAACACATATGTCAGGGGTTATATTTGAGCCTTAAATACAAAGAGATAAGATTTTTATCTTTATTTTATTTTTAAGATTTTTATGGTGCTATTTTTGGGTCATTTCTGTATTTTCAATACTTTAACAGCAGCCAACAAAAATATCAAGGTGACTAATAGGGCCACCATTGGAGGGGTGACAGTCCATGAAATGTTCGGGGGTCCAGTGGCTCCAGGGGGCCTGGCCTTTGTCAAGCCCAAACGTGACTGAGTCTTGAAGCCATGGTGATCCCTGAAGAAGCAATAGGGATCCCATGATTACCTCCCAAGCTGCGGAATATGTGACGCTATATAGATAAAGGATAATAATAATATTTTGTTCAGGTTTGTGGATCCATTTTTTTATCATCACAACTATATTTTTAAGATATTGGCCCCTATTACACGCTTCGCGCAAATGCGCTCGCGCAGCAAATTTTTTTTGCGCATGCAAAAAAACGTTATCGCGCGAAAATTAACGCGGTATTCCGAACCGAGCGCATTTTTTCAGCCTTCATGTTTTTTCAAGCGCAAATCCAACGCGCAAATTCGTGCGCAAATGAACGTTGCGTGCAGGAATCGGTGGACAATCAGAATTAAGAACCACCATTTTCTAAAGTTAGGTTGTTGCGCCTGTCAAAGTCAATCTACGTATATGTGCTGCAGCAAAAAAAAATTTTGGACAAATTATAATTTTTTTATGTCTGGGTATGTGTAGAATGTGTAACTGTGCTGTGCTGTATTTTTTTTTTTATTGCTGAGTTATTTCGTTTCGGCCACAACGATCATATTTGCAGTTAACACCAAGTTTTCAAAGACGTTACGAAAATCCGCGCAAACGTCGCTCGTACGACTTTGCGTGAAGGTTGTAATACCATCCGCACTAACGCATTTGCGCTCACAATGTTAAGTATAGGATGCGCGCACGAACTTGCGCTCGCGCTGGGTTCGCGCAGGATCAATCGCGGTAGACGATTACGCTCATCGTTTGCGTGAACATCGAAATACGATGTTCTGCGCAAATGGTTTTGTCCTCGCGCAAATGAGCATTTGCGCACACGCAAATGCGCTGCGCGAAGCATGTAGTAGGGCCCATAGTGTTTTAAAAAAAACTGTTCTAGCAGTCAATATCTTAAGTATTTTTCCCAAGTGCAATCATTGACCTGACCTTGAAAAGTTGACCTTTGGTGATTAGTTCCCGTAGGTTCTCAAGTAGAAATAACTTGGGTTAAAGCCGACCCAAGTAAAGCGCCTTTGACTTTGCCGTGGTATATTTTATGACCTTTTCATCTTACATGCAATGAAACATTATCTTCCATGTGGCTGTAATCTTCCAGACATCACGGGTATAATTAATACCTATAATATGTTCTTTAGTGAGCTGTGATTTCTATCCCCGTGCCTGACATCTAGGGAGACATGTAAGCGCCGAACCTCTGCTCATCCCTTTTCATTGACTAATAATTAGAACTGAATGATACTTGCTACTTTTTATTTCCGTCTGTTGACGGGTTAGAGAATCTCACAAACAAATTGCTTGCGGTTGCGGGGTGTGTAATTACATTTCCATATTTATTTTTCATGAATGCCGCGGTTTCTTTTCCCGTTTTGTATGTGAATATTATGAAATTTGGTGTCAACAGTACAAAAAAATAATCACCTGAAGTGTTTCCTTAAGCCCAGAGAATGGAAAACGCAAATAATTTCTGATGAAAATTATACCCGTTGATTTTTCACAGGTCAAGTCATTGAAGACATCCTTTCCTTTATGCTCAGAATCGAGTTTCAATGTTCATAACTCATTAAAATAAAAATATCCACAGTGAAATCGAAAATATTCTGGAAAAAACATCTAAATGATGAAAGCAGCTCTTTCTCCTATTTCTATGTGAAACCACCTCTTCCATGTCCTGGAGAAATGGGATTCTGAATGAATTATCCACTTTGGTGTTGGGTTTAAAAAGCAAAGGTGAACATTCCAAGGGGGTCTACATTGTAACAGCCCATATCTCCACACTGGTTCTGTTTTTGGGGTCTTGCAGTCGCTTAGATTTCACCCATGACTGGTGTAACTATTGAGATGGGAAGGACTACACTGGGCAGGACTCACATTAGCGATGGAAACCAAAGTCCAATATGGCTCTATCTATACCGATAGTTCTATAAAGAGGTTTTTAAAACTGTTTTGACCTTTTACAAAACAATGTTTTATCCTCTGGGAAAAACGTATGATGGTTCTCAATGCGTCCGTAGATTATAGTGATTCTACATGTGTGAGCACAAAAGTTTGTGCTTTATTTGCCAATTCCAATGGTATTTTATCTGCTTTTATAATGAAGGACTGCAGAGGAGAGGACTTCTCAAAATATGTTACTTGTTAAAAAGTTAATTGTTACTGCTCCCCATAGAGTGTTAACTTCCTTCATGTCACAAAATGTTCCTTCCTGCCACTTCCACAGTTCTAGCCCATTGGCTTTAATGGATCATGTGTGATGCTGGAATAGGTAACACCATTTTTGGAAACCATTGTACAAGGGGAGCAACGGCTTCTAAGGCCTTCTCATAGGTAAGCAAACTGGAAGATATGGCAGCGGAAGACTAGCCTAAACAACCTTTAAAACCTTTTATTTCAATCCTATTGACCATACGCCATTGTCCTTTGTGTAAACATACAGTTAGCATGATAATGAAGCCTCAGTTTCTTCTAATAAAATTCCACATTTTCCCTTAGCATGGTGCAAAGCGTAGATTTTACTAAAGACGCAGACGAGAAAATTATCCCTCCCATTTCTGTTCCAATGAACCTGTTTTTATTTGGCATTCGATTTGTTATTGGTATTTATAGAGCTTGGTTTCATTACCTATTTTACGTTTGTGTGTGTGTGTATATATATTTATTTATTTTAGCACTTTATAGATGCTTAATAGTTCTAGGTGGCAGAATAAATCAATGCAACTATATAGCCTGATATCTGTGAATTCATATCTTTTTATTGTTTCTTCGATTTCAGATTGAATTATGAAAACGTTTCTCCTTGTTTTTTTCAGCGGTTAAATTAGGTTTTTTTGGATTTACTTTCCAATTTCTACTTCCAAAATGTTCAGGTTGCCAAATTTATTGGTTCCATTTTACTTGTTTATCTATATCGCCATTCATCAAAGAAAAAGGAGGAATATGCCTCGCAGGTGCCTTTTTATGGACTATTAAGTACCACCTGATTGGCCTACTGTTCTACCTACTGTACACTGATCAGTCTATGTATTTAACATTTAATTGCTCTTCTTAAAATTTGTATCTCAATTTCGTTCAGATTCTACTATCTTTGCTGCTGATCACTTTCAGTAAACAAAGTTGTCGTAATTTTCGTCTCCGGGTCTTTAATAAAATCTAGACTTCCCACCATATAGGAAGAAAATAGGATATATCTGAGTATTTGCATAAAATAATGACATGTCTTTCAGAAGGGACAAAGTGTAAACATGAAATTGAGTTATTTTATGAGAATAAATAAATTAAATCATTCCTCAAGCAACAACATTATGACGCAAAGATTTTATTTTTGTATATTGCTTTTCTCTTAATATTAAGCACTTTCTGTGATATTACCAGCAGGGCTCTGTGTAATTCAAATTACATTTTCTTTCAAGAGAAAATTCTTGTGTGATTCAATCTAATAACACAATGCTCCGATAATGCAACTGTCCTCTCAAGTGGTACAGACTGCAACTTTTCTAAAAATCAATTCACATTGCCATGATCTTCTTCCACAATAAAACGGAGTCTGTGCACGTGTATGAGTCATTTTATGGGGTGGTGTGATTCACTTCTTCAATTTAGAGGGTTATTGTGACCTTAACGGGAAGGTGGAGACCTCTGCAAACTCTTGAAAGAAAAAAAATGTGCATGAAAGCCAATTTAACACAAAATATTCCAGACTAGAAATGTACTTAAAATATCTTTATCTGATTTCTAAATGTAACAAAGTTTCTTCAAAGAACTATTACATTTCTATTTCTGCACAGCATGCTATTTTGCATTTGCTCCAGCTTTGCAGGGGTTAAAACATGCTGATCCAGGCCATGACATGCTCTGTTGAAATTAAAAATTGGATGAGACTTTGTGTTATAGCAGAATAAAATAAAAGTAAATTTAGCATAATAAATGTCATTTTGTAGAATATAATAGTAGAATAGGAGACATATGAGCCATATGAGCCAGAACAATGCCTGAATATTATTGCAGATTTGACCAGGAAAATGGCCATATGTGGGTGACCTCTAGACTCATACAGGGTTATTCAAAGGAAGGTGAAACTCTGACGAACTTTTGAAGAAGTGAAAATTCTAGGTCAAAATAGCCAAACCAGAAAATTTCACTTTCCTAATTGGCTATTTTGACCTCAGATTTTCACTTCTGCAAAAGTTCTCCAGAGTTTCACCTTTCTCTGAATAACCCTGTTAGTCATCCCTCAGGACACAGGAAAGGAAAACCCCAATTTGGGGAAACCTCTGGGGAACCATGGCATGAAGGACTGCCCTTCCCTCATACAGGTCTATTCAAAGAAAGGTGAAAACCAGGAGAATGACTGGAGAAGTGAAAATTCTAGGTAAAAATAGCCAAACCAGAAAAATTCTCCCATTTATCTAACATTCCATATCGGCTATTTGGTCTAGATTGTGCAATTCTCCTGCCAGTTTTCCTGGTTTTCACCTTTCTCTGAATAACCCTGATACTTTATTAACTTAAATAAAATATTTCAGGCAAATATTTTGCTAAACCCCTGGCCCTATCAGATACAGGGTGTTGCCAAGGGAAAATAATGCCTCTATTCTGACTGAGCTACTGTGTTAGCACCTCAAGATGGAATATTTGGGAGCAGAAGATAGTGGCAGTGCCGTTGCGTACCGATGCTGGTATTGGCGCCTGGAGCCCATAGGAGTCAGTTACAGTTACAAGCATTTATAAAGCGCCAACAGATTCCTTAGTGCTGTACAAAAGTGCAGAACCCCTATAGCAGGGCTGTCAAACTCCGGCACCCCACATGTTTCTGAACCAAAACCCCCATGATTCACTGGCCATCTATTGCATTCAAAGAATTATGGGAATTTTAGCCTTAAACATCTGGGGGGGGGCTGGAGTTTGTCAGCCCTGTCCTACAGTGCCCTTCTTGGGTGTTGTACTGTCGGTAATGAAAGGGTTGCATTTTTATTCCAGCACGTTCTGAGTTGTATAAATCTCCTCTCTGAATCTCTAGCGTAGCATTCGGGATGGAGGGATTAATTAGCATGTAACGGTTTTGAGCAGTTATGTTAATGTCATTTTACTTTTTACCGCTAATTAAGTAAAAAAAAAAAAAAAGAACTGGGACAATCATTTATTTAAAACTCTGTTATCAGGCTTCATCATTTACCATGGACAATAAAGATTACTTCCCTGGCAGCGAGTCTGGAGCCGATGCAGTTCTAATCCTGCATTGCGTCTCAGCTCAATAATTACTGCTAATTGATCTAGTTAAGCACACAGCACTCGCTCAGGATCTGCAGGAGTCACAGGGCAAAGATGAAGATCTGAGGGAAATGTTAACTTTATTGATTCTACTTATGCGCAAAAACATACAGAAAAATACAGATATTGTTGAGTGTAAATCGGCTCAAAACATGAAATTTTTGCGTTTTTTTTTGGCGGGTTTATTCTTTTTTTATTCTTTATGTATGTAATACGCAAAAAAAAAAAAACAATACAGCTGCAAAACACTTCAGCCAAGTAAATTCTGTTACCAGTTTTCAATTGTTCTTAAAAAAAATAATTACAATTTTGTTTACTAGTCTTGATTCTGCATAGAACTACTAATCTAATACTTTACTGGAGCCGATTATACTGCACTGGAGCCATAAATATATATTAACCTTCTTTGTATATTTATATAAGTTTATTGCCTTTTAGAAGCGATGACATTTGCCTATTTAGGAAAAAGAAATAATATCTAGAAATCTTATATGTATGCATAGATGCATGTATATATAATATATACAAAATATAGAAAAATTCAGAGCACACCACTACAAAATAGACAAAAGATGATTAAAATCACCTCGCTTGGTTAAACTAATTTTGGAGATTTAGTTGGAAAAGGTGATTCACATATCACATAAGCCTGAATCTTGTGAGTATATATATATATATGTATATATATATTTATTTATTTTATTTATAAAGTATTTTACCAGGAAGGATACATTGAGATTTCTCTCGTTTTCAAGTATGCCCTGGGTGTGTGTATATATATATATATACATATATATATATATATATATAGTGTGTTTATTATTGCAGAAGCCACCTGCACATCATAGCAATTCAAAGAATTGCATCCCAGAGCTCCTGTGCCACATTCCCCATATGCAGCAAGGAATATATGCAAATGACCTCTATCTCACTTTTATGCATCCTGGGTCTGTAAAAGTGAGATAGAGGTCATTTGCATATCTTACCCGGAATTCCTTGCTGCATATGGGGAATGTAGCACAGGAGCTCTGGGATGCAATTCTTTGAATTGCTGTGATGTGCAAGTGGCTTCTGCAATAATAAACACACTTATTATAGAGTGGAGGCTTTTTATCTCACTTTCAGTCCCCCACCACAACTCTTGCAGATATATATATATATATATACTCATTTAAGTTCTGATGGAGGGCAAAAAGTGAGATTACAAGCCTCAACATAGCAAATAATCAAGTTAATAATTGTGGAACACATTTACACAGCCCAGCAATTCAGAGAACTGCTTTATAGAGCTCATGTGCTACATTTCCCTACATGCAGCAAGGAGCTCACAGTCTGTCCTTTCCAGCGATGTCTTTCTTTAACCACTTAGGTGCCATGCCGCGGCCTATTTCCAGTGGGGTCCACCATCTTGGATGGCAGCCTCGCCTCCGGGTCTCCCCACGTTCACTGACATGGCATGGCGTGATGACATCAGTTAGCTGGGGAACCCCAAGCTGCCCAGGGATTTCCTAAGGAAATCCTATGGTGTAGATAGAGGGGTTCAAAGAACCCCCCTATCTCCGGATCGGTGACAGCTAGAGGGTTGTTTGGTATCACTGGAAAGGCCAGAGCATGATACCAAACATAGAATTATAAAACCTGGTACGGCGCAGAGACGCTATTAGGGGGTCCTTTGGTCTCACGAGTGCATGGAATAAAAAATTACAGAATAATAGTGTGATACAGTACAAATGATACAGATTAAGTAAATTCAAATGGTATCTCACTCACAAATAGAGAGCCCAAACACTGGCTCTGAGCGGGTTCACACGTTCGGGTTGCTTGCCTTCTATGTTCTCAGGTGACCCCCACCTTATTTCAGGATGTCTCTTCCACCAATATACAATAGAAAGTAGAAAAAGGAACACTCCTTGCGCAGATCAGTTTAAACTGGTAAATAAGTACTATCCAGATTTCCTACTTACACTTGGTGGAGCCATCCGGCTCTAGGAACAACGCCCATGGGTTTTTTAGAATGAGAAAACCCAAATAAATCCTGCTATGGATCCAAAGATTACAACTTGACGACAGGATCGAGAAAATTAAGATAAAATTTATTTAAAAGATAATAAAATAAGCCAGAACGCGTTTCGCCACATAAGGGAGCGGCTTCATAAGGGAGCGGCTTAATTAGCTGAAGAAGCCACTCCCTTATGCGGCGAAACGCGTTCTGGCTTATTTTGTTATCTTTTAAATAAATTTTATCTTAATTTTCTCGATCCTGTCGTCAAGTTGTAATCTTTGGATCCATAGCAGGTTTTATTTGGGTTTTCTCATTCTAAAAAACCCATGGGCGTTGTTCCTAGAGCCGGATGGCTCCACCAAGTGTAAGTAGGAAATCTGGATAGTACTTATTTACCAGTTTAAACTGATCTGCGCAAGGAGTGTTCCTTTTTCTACTTTCTATTGTATATTGTCGGAAGAGACATCCTGAAATAAGGTGGGGGTCACCTGAGAACATAGAAGGCAATCAACCCGAACGTGTGAAAAAAAGGATATATAATTTGTCTGGGTCGTATAATAAAACGTGACTTCAAATCGCGTTTAAACACAATGAGCAAAACGGTCAAAATGAGCTCAGCGCACTTCTACTTTTAAAAGTGTGCCGAACTTGTAAAATTGCCCCCATCCTTAAGGGGTTAAAGGCAGTATACGTCTAGAAATATATAAACAAAGAAGGTTTGTGTTGGTGAAAAATAAATGTCCTTTTGTCCATTTTGCCCTATATTATATGGAAGGAAGGCGATGTTTCCTAGCATTGTTTTCTGCCACTTTTACACCAACTGTTTATAAACAATAAAGTATAAATATATAATGAATTCCCATCATTCCCTTCACTTCAGGATTGATTAAAACCATCGCTGCCAAATGAATTCAAGCACAAGTCAGCGGTGTGCCAGCAATTTCCATTGATTATTAAAGTAGTCATGTTGATTTAATTTTGTATCATTATATTTACCATAAATCCCAACGCTACCTCTTTCTGCAGTTATTTCAAAATGTTTTGCTTTATAAAAGGAAAGAAATCCAAGTATCTGCATTAGTGGAGTCAACCTTGAGATATCCTGTCACAAGTCTCCTTATAAAACATCAGAACACACCCCTAAAGGTTTAGCACCATGGGTACGATACCCAAGGTGTTAACATGTTTAAAAAACAGACGGGAATGTGACTGAGTGGCAAATTCCTAGCTGATCCTGCACGGAGACCAGAACTGCAGTAACTCCTTTTAGCCAGCAGATGGCAACATTTCTCTTCCAAATATTTCTTCCTCTATAATTACAGTATTTTCTGGTGTATAAGACTACTTTTTATACTTAAAAACATCCCCCAAAAATTGGGGGTCGTCTTATACGCGGGATATACAATACAATATGACGAGTATAGCCCAAAAGCAATTTTTTAACTGGAAAATTAGGGGGTCGTCGTATACACCCGGTCGTCTTATACTCCAGAAAATACGGTAATTAAAAGCGATTTTCTCAAAAAACTGTTTCCTGATGGTGTTTTTTATGGTTGTGAAGGGGCTAAGGAGCAGAATCAGATGACAGCCACTGACCCTGTAATGATTAAAGCGTTTCCAAATCTCAACAGGGTGTGGATTTTTCCCCCATCAAAGAAGATATATCTTAATGTCACCTCCAAGTTTCCGTTTAAATCCTACTTACAGCTGTGGCAGGTAGCTTCGGAGTAGCCGGTGTCGGTGCAGTCACAGCAAAACGTGTCCCAGGACTGAAAACACTTTCCTCCGTGTTCGCAGTAATTTGGCAGGCACCTAACGGAGGAGAAAAAAAAAAAAAAGAAGATAAATATTGCTCCGTGTCTGGTTTCTGAATGCCGTCGCGCTGCAGAATATCTGAATGTAAAGACAGGCCTGGAATCATGTTGACAGTTAATTAGCTGCGGAGACTCTGCAACTGATCTGAGCAAATCAATAATTTCAAATGGGAGATACTCTTGAAATTGATGAACCAGATACACTAAATTACTAAACAAAAGTCAGCTGCTCTCACAAAAGAGCCTCATTTCTGACTCAATTACAAATAGAACGTTTGTGTTTTTTTTTTTTCCCATTGTATCCGAAGCCAGAGTCATTTCAAAAAAGCGACGAACATCCCAGGGAGCACGGAATGATTTTTCTGTTAATTTGCATAACAAAGGGATGTATCGGAATAAATCCATATTAATAAGACCACGTTTGCATAAGTTCTCAGAGTTGTTCTGTTTTGTTTTCTTCTTTTTTATTCCATTTTGTAAAATGAAATGTTTGACCATTCGTTACAGAGATAACTATAAACATCTCACAGCAAGGTGGGAAAAGCAAAACCAACAGCAAAACCACGTTGGATTATCACTGCTTATTACGATGCTACGGGGACCGTCTGAAAATCAGAACAAGCAAAAATTGATCAGTTTTCCCTTAGGAGTCTCCGAAAAAACATGCTAACAGGATTTTACAGTAGACCAATGATTCTGCCCATAAAACTAACAACTAAATCTCTTTATTAACCCCTTCGCTAGCAAGATCACCTTTACTTGGTTTTGAAGATACCTCTCGGTCCCTGTGATTGAGTATAGTCGATATGGTGTTCCACAGGAGCAATGCAAAGGAATTTAACTTAATTTGGGCTCCAGAACATGCCTTTCAAGGTTTAGCAGCGTGGGCGTGACACCTGAGGTGCTAACACTATTTAAAACCAGCTGGGAATGTGTCTGAATGACATCTCCCCAGCTGACCCTGTACGGACACCTGAACTGCAGTAACTACTTTTGGCCACTGGATGGCGACATCTCCCTGCCAAAAAGGTTATTACAGTAAGGAATACATTGGGAATTTTCCCAAATAAATCTTAATGTCTAATTAAAAAGGAGTTTTCGAAAAAAGCACAGACTCCTGACATTGATTTTTGGAAGCTCCCTCGGTAACAATGGGGTTAATAGCTATTTGGTGCTTGCACTGCATGTTGAGGTTTGATCGCTTACGGAATATATTTCACTCCATCATTTTCCTGTGTTCCTAAACATAACCTCCCATCTCACACAAGTCATTATTATATGGTCCCTTTGAGCCAATGAAAAGCTGAGATCCTCTCTGCTTCTTTATTGGCCATGCCTGATCGCCCACAAGGAGAGTGAATAGGTGACCATAGAACTATCTTACAGATTCAGACTGAGCATGTGCGAAGTGCCCTCAGAAAGGACAGATTGCCAAAACGACCTTGAATCTAGCTCGGTGACGTTTTTCTCCACCCTTAAGGTTTGAGAAACAAATCCAGGAGCAGTTTTTAAAAATAGTTTATAATTATAATTTTTAGCTAATATGCCCCAAACAATAATTGTGTAAGAAAGAACACTCTAAAAATGTACAATTTGATGTTTTAATGTGTTTTTTGGGAAGGGGGAAGTTGTGGAAGGTAAAACCAAAACCAAAAAAAATGTGAAGCTGCCCCATCTGCCCCATGGAAGTGCCTTCTCTTTAAAAAAAAACCATCTTTCTTGCAGACAGGTATTAAATCCCTCCTGTGCATCCCAATCCAATTCTTCGATCAAAATGTTATAAAGCACAAAAAATGTGGTTAGGAATAATAGGAAAGTTGGCCGATTCATGTGCCTGGAACAATGTGCCTGGAAGCAAAGGTTTGCCTGAAAAGGAGGACATAGCTGTGAGAGTAACGGATAAATTGGTATTAGTAGCGTAGGTGAGTGAGTGGGCGTGTCAATAGCTGCTGATGGTGATTGGCTCAGCGGGGATAGGTAAATATTTAAGGGCAATATTCCAAAGTATGTGCTAACTTAACCAGAGCTGTTGGAAACTTAACTTCATAGGTGATAATGGCGCCGGTAAGTTTACAACAGCTCAGGTTAAGTTAGCACCAACTATGGAACAGGGCCTTAAGTCGGCAGCCAATCCCTCTCTCAACTCCAGGGCCTTTGCACATGTCGACAAGGAAAAAAAATCTCCAATTATGCAAAATAGGAAAAGTTGTTTGCTGCACATATTGCTACGGAAGCAACTTCATGAAGCATAACATGATCGGATTGTACTGTAATTAGCATTTGGATGAGATGCAACAAGTTCTATAGTGTGAAGGTTCCCCTCAATTTATTTTTGTCAGCCAATGATCACTCATTAGAAGGCCTCAGTTTTCTGCATGACTAGGTGTCGTCACATAGGGAATAGCTGTCACGAGACAGAACTTTCAAAATATTTACGCATTTGTGTGGAAAATTTCTCAGTTGGGGAAAAAAAACAAGTTTGGTTACTGCCAATCCATGATTTGATACTGAGGGAACGTCTCAAAAATTCAACTGGCAGCAAAAACGTGTCGCGTGTGAAATACATTGGAAAGCATATGGTCTCTTATAAGTTATATAAACTATAAAGGCGCAGATAATTCAGTTACATATCAGACAAAAAGGAACATTAAAGGAACACGCTATCCATCCTGACCATTTGAGAGTTTTAAAGTAGTCAGAACGTGAGGAGTGACCCCCTGTTCCCCACCCCAGGCTCCCCCAATCTGGTGAAAGAATGTCCCAGCGTCACCAGCCGCAGGGATTTTTTAATTTCCCAGCTCCCGGTCACCAAATCGGTCACTAGTGATTAGACATGTGCACGGCAGTAATTTCATTTTGGATCATTTCGGGTCTTTTCAGATCATTTCGTATCGATTCGGATCATTTCGAATCGATTTTCTTTTGGATTCAGATCATTACAGATTGTTAGCGATTCGTTCTTTCTGACCGATTTGAAATTTCAGATCAATTCGTTTCCATTTTATATCATTTTATAATGATTAAAAACAAAAAGTAACTGTAAAATAAAGAAAAAGATACAGGGGACCCTGTGAGATGTCCCCATTAACCCTTTGCTTGGGACATACGCTGTGCCCTGTGAGATGCCCAATGCCCATTAACCCATGGCTTTGTCTTGAATTGCATCGATTTTTTTTATCGTTCCAGATCATTTCGGATCGATTCGGATCATTTAGTTCTTTCGAACGATTCGAAATTTCGAACGGCCGAGTATCGTTTTCAGAAATGCTTCTGGAAAGGAAAAATGGTGGATTTTCAGATGAATTTGAATTCAGACGAAACGAAACGCATGTGTCTACTAGTGATGTCACACACAGAGAGCAGCCGACGTCACCCGATGACACCAATCGCTTTAGTGAGCGTTCTCAGAGAGGCAGCGATGCGTCAGATCTGTGCATGCACGTGCAGCTTCGATTCATCACTCTGCACTGGCGCTAAACTGCTGCACAGTTTGCGGTTCTTACAGTACACAGGTTGCATAGGAGCACAAATTGCGCAAAAAAGCCTCAGGAACTTCAGGGTTTGGATGACCCAGAGCTGAAGAGGTGGAACAGCACGTGGCAAGCGTCACAAGGTGAGTAAAATTACCATAAATAGAAAAAAAAAATAATTGTCCAGAGGCTGCCAGCAGGATCTGCCCAATCAACTAATGGCAAACTCTACTTTTAATTCAGTATTCCTTTAAATGTGACTGGCAGAGGGTATGGCTCGTCTTTTTTTTATCTCTTTACTTTTTTAATATGATTTCATAGTTGCAAAAACACATTATAACAAGTCTGTGGTCCTGTGGGGTTTGGTGATAATGGCAAGTATAACGTGCCACATCGAAATGATCATTATTTTCATGCAAATGACGCTCGTGTTCATCCACCAGAAAGTATACGATGTGCAAAATTACAAACAAAAAGATGCACAAAACCCAGGCGCTAAAGCCGGCACGGCGGTAATTAGCCTTGCTCAATCATTACCGCTCATCTTGAAAGAAAGCTCGTTGTGTTTCAAATTCTAGTGAGTTTCATAATCATGATGGCTAAACCCCCGGTAGACTAAACACACTTATTGCTGAGGAAGCAGAAGTAAATAAGCGATCCCAGCACCTCACCAGTCAATAAACATGTGCAATTCAGGTTGGTCCAAAACAACATGCAGCCAAAATATCGTGAATTCGGAACGATCCAAGTTCCTAATCAACGATATCCAAGCCAGATCACTGTCTGAATAGCTTGAATTAATCCACACCGATCCAATTATACATTGGCCAGATTTGAGATGCTTATTTGTGTCAAAAGAAAGGCAATCCGGGCATTCCAACAGCAGTACCAGTGTAGCTTTTATTGGATGAAGATTGGTGGCAGTGGCAGGGTTTTGGCAAAGAATGGCCTTTGTCAAGCCTTGACAATCTGAAGGTTCCCCTGAAACATGAATCAACAAAAGGACACCTTGACGAATCGACTGATAAATGAATCACATGGGAACGGTTTTCATTTGTGTCATTTGTTTCGGTTTGTGTCAGTGCAACCGCCAGTACAAGTGTGGTTCACTGCTTTTCCCACTATACTCTCCACCAATGGTTTGCAGGGGAGGGGTTGACCCAGAGCAAATGGACTGTTTGACCCAGTGCTAATTTAGATGACTAAAATAAGACAGAAGCTAAATTACATTTTATTCAAAGGACTATGACAAAAACTAAATTAAAATTAGTCCCTCCCCAACATGTTTTTCTAGATTTCATTAGTTGTACAAAATGTCAATAGATTTTCCTCATAGTTTTAGTCAAATGTCAATAGAATTTTCCTCATAGTTTTAGTCAAATGTCAATAGATTTTCCCCATAGTTTTAGTTAAATGTCAATAGATTTTCCCCATAGTTTTAGTTAAATGTCAATAGAATCTTCCTCATAGTTTTAGTCAAATGTCAATAGATTTTCCCCATAGTTTTAGTTAAATGTCAATAGATTTTCCCCATAGTTTTAGTTAAATGTCAATAGAATTTTCCTCATAGTTTTAGTTAAATGTCAATAGATTTTCCTCATAGTTTTAGTTAAATGTCAATAGATTTTTCCCATAGTTTTAGTTAAATGTCAATAGATTTTCCTCATAGTTTTAGTTAAATGTCAATAGATTTTTCCCATAGTTTTAGTTAAATGTCAATAGATTTTCCTCATAGTTTTAGTTAAATGTCAATAGATTTTCCCCATAGTTTTAGTTAAACGTCAATAGATATTCCCCATAGTTTTAGTTAAATGTCATTAGAATTTTCCCCATAGTTTTAGTTAAATGTCAATAGATTTTTCCCATAGTTTTAGTTAAATGTCAATAGATTTTCCCCATAGTTTTAGTTAAACGTCAATAGATATTCCCCATAGTTTTAGTTAAATGTCATTAGAATTTTCCCCATAGTTTTAGTTAAATGTCAATAGAATTTTCATCATAGTTTTAGTTAAATGTCAATAGATTTTCCCCATAGTTTTAGTTAAATGTCAATAGAATTTTACCCATAGTTTTAGTTAAATGTCAATAGATTTCCCCATAGTTTTAGTTAAATGTCAATAGAATTTTCCTCATAGTTTGTTAAATGTCAATAGAATTTTCCTCATAGTTTTAGTTAAATGTCAATAGAGATTCCTCATAGTTTGTTAAATGTCAATAGAATTTCTCATAGTTTTAGTCAAATGTCAATATATTTTACTCATAGTTTTAGTCAAATGTCAATATATTTTACTCATAGTTTTAGTCAAATGTCAATAGAGATTCCTCAGTTTGTTAAATGTCAATAGAATTTCTCAGTTTTAGTCAAATGTCAATATATTTTACTCATAGTTCTAGTCAAATGTCAATAGAATTTTGTCATAGTTTTAGTCATCATAAGATGATCAACTAAATTTTTTCTGTGGCAAAAAATTAGGATATAACTAAATCTACCAAAAACTATTACTTGACTAAATTAACACTAGTTTGACCTCTGCTTTAACCCCTGAATCACTGGCCACAGTTGCAATGTGTAAATAATAGACATGTGCATTCGTTTTAGTACTAAAGCGATTTAGTCCGAATTTTGGGATATTTAGTTTTAGTATGACTCAAGAGAAACGAAACTGCTCAGTACAAAAAACGAAAGAAACTAAATAAAATGCACTACATTTTAGTTTCAGTCCTCTTTGTGATATTACATTGATGAGTGAAGGAGACCAGCAATGAAGAGCGCAACATCGCAACATCCGAATTCTGCACCTCCACATGCCAATGCAGGAAGATGTTCTATACAGAGAGTAACATTAATTCAGGAGGATGTTCTATATATTATACAGAGAGGGGTATTAATTAATGCAGGTGGATGTTGTATACATTATACAGAGAGGGGTATTAATTAATGCAGGAGGATGTTCTAAACATTATACAGAGGGAGCCTTTTTTTTTTAGCCCTTTAAATCCAGTGGCTGTGAGCGCGGAGATCGGCTGCTTGTTACATTATCTCTCAGTACAATGTATCAGGCTCAGCTGTTACAGTAACTGACTGCTGCTCATCACAGCGCTCAGAGTTTCAGTAACAAGAAAATAATATTGTTCTAACGTCTATATATATAAAAATATTATTTACTAGTTTTACTGAAACTCTGAGGGCTGTGATGAGCAGCAGTCAGTTACTGTAACAGCTTTGCCTGACACGGGCATATTGCAATGTTGGTGCTAACTTAACCAGAGCTGTTGTAACTGAAACCTCCATAGGCTATAAAGCTCTGGGAAGTTTACAACAGCTCTGGTTATGTTAGCACCAGCTATATAATATGGCCCACATTGTGCTGAGAGTGAGAGATACTGTAACAAGCAGCGATCTCAGCCCTCCGAGGAGCCACTACAATAGTAATTGTATCCACTGGTTTTCGGATGAATGAAATTAGTTTTCATACTAAAGAACTGAAAACGAATTTCTTTAACAACTAAATAAATTGCATTTTAGTACTAATCCATTAGTTCAAAACGAAATTTTGTGCTGTGCACATGTCTAGTAAATAATGGACGGGAGCCTCCTCCATTTGTGGGTTATTTAGTTAATTTCAGGAAGTCTACCTGCTGTACTGATCGACTCTTCACCAACTGCCATCGGATGATGGTTTAATTAGATAAATAATTAGTTGGGCAGTAATGAGCCTGTGTGGACCCAATTTTCAGCAACTAATTAATTTTAATGAAGCTTAATATTATGTCCAAATTTTGGACAGACACAATCCAATAAATCTGAGTAAATTAAGACAACCTAAATCAGATCAATTGATCGATCAATGACCAGGCAAGAAAAAAAAAAGAATTCCTGACCTTTTTCTATGGAGCCTTTGAATAATTATTATTTAGCTGATGTGATGAGACGCCCTTGAGATGTCCTCAGTTTTGATACAATTTTTAGTTACTGTTCATTTCTGTGTAAAATGTGCATTACCTGTAAAATCTGTTTCGTTGATATTGTTGTTTGGAAAGTGAGAGCCCTTTCCAAACCGCCCATCCCCCCCGGAGACAGATTTATGGGGATATTCAGAGAGCACCGAAATGTCACAGACATTTCAGTGCGTTCCCCGCACATTCACTGCACATTCACTGCACATTCACTGCAGGGTCGCCAAAATGCAGGGAAAAGACGCCGCAAAACTGCTGATTAATAAAAAAAATGCCACAAAAACTCCAAAATTATCAGATCCGATAAGCCGCCGCAAACCTGCCTAACGCCTCCGGAAACAGCAGACGATCCACCGAACACAGAGCCGACCAGCTGCCGGAGAAAGTTTATAAGCCGACGAATGGGGTAAAAAAAGAAATAACAGAAAACAATTGAAAGTGTCAGATTTTTAACGCTGTTTGCAAAAAGCTACTAAATGAAAATGTCTGAAATTAACACTTAAGGTCCTATGAATGATAATATTACGGTCTGTTGCAGAAGAAATACGCTATTAAAAAAAAAATAGGAAAAATAGATTTAACCCTTTCGCTGCTGAGGCTTTTCCCGCCCCTGTGCTGAGGTCATTTTTTACCTGTTTTGCGCATCATGTTTAAACGTGTTTTTAAGGCTTATTTTAGTATATGACCCAGACATATTATATATCGTTCTTTCCGTCAGACTCGGTAGATTCATAATATGTCATTATTATATGTATACGTTATGTCATGTCTGTATATTATAACAAAAAATGCAATAAAATATGTATTTTCAATAATTTACAATGTGTAAAGTGTTTTTTTTCACATTTTAACATGCGAGCAATTGCGGTTATATTTTGTATGGGGTGCACTTGTTAAAAAAATTAGAGATGGGGTCTCGTTACATTTTTTTTTGGGGAAAATGACACTATTTTTAACAAACGCACCGCATACAAAAATCGTTAGTGCAGCATCATTGTTCACATTATAATTGAAATGGGAACAATATTGCTACACTAACAAACCAAAAAAAATAAAAAAAAAGTGTTTATTTTTTTTTTAAAAAAAAAATTTTTAATTTTTTTTTATTTTTCTTTTTCTTTTTTTTTACAAAATTTTTAACTTTCATGTTTGGTATCGTTGGAACGGCCATGCTCTGTCCGATCCAACGATACCAAAATTTAACCCCTAACTGCCACGGATCGGGAGATAGGGAGTTCATTGGAACTCCCTATCTCCACACTTGGTGGCAGTTAGGGGTTAACTGTAGGACTGGCGTCATCGTGCTACGCACGATGACGCCAGTCCTCTGGGGGAGTTCCCGGAAGCTTGGCCGACATCCAAGATGTCGGCCAGCTCCCGGGAAGGATCGCGAACCGGCGCTTTTCAGCGCCGATTCGCGATCCAGCTCCCCAGGGGTTAATGCCAGGCATCATTTGGAAGGGCAGGCTGTGCCCTTCCAAATGATGCCTGGGTTAAGCCCCTGTGCGCCGCCGATCGGGAGGGAGAGAGGTCCGAAGGACCTCCCCCCCCTCCCTTTCAGGCGCCTCCTCCGCACATGCGGGGGGGGCGCCTGAATTAGGTGTCATCGCGCCCCCGCGATGACACCTAATGTTGGCGGCTGCTGGTCCGGATGCCGGGCTGACATCCAGGATGTCAGCCCGCACCGGAGGGGCCAGCGATCGGCCGGAACCCGGCCGAACGCTGACCCCGATGCGAGGACGCGCTCAGCGCGTCCTCCGCATACCAGCGGGAATGCTGAGGACGCGCTGAGCGCGTCCTTAGCATTCAAGTGGTTAAGGAAAAAATCCTGAAAAATGCCTAAAACTAAAGAAACTTTTTGCTTCAAATTAAAATAATAAACGGTTTATTAGAAATTGAATAAATACAGGAATATTTTAAACATTGAAGCCTACGGGATTCGCCTGATTAAACCTGCCGAATGAAAGCACTGAACATCAGGGCATTTCACTGACATTTCACTGCTGTTCGGTGTGAATAGATTAACCATTGCTTCTCTATGGTTCGCCAAAATTTGGCAAACTGCCTGCTCTCTAAATGGCCGAATGGTCCCGAAATGTCACCGTACGCTGAATTTCAGTGTCTGGTTACATTTCGGGGACATTTCGGACCTCTCTGAATAACCTTTTGTTCACCAAAACTATTACATCTCGACCCTGCCCCCTAGTGGTGAAGGGTCTCATGTCTGTTTATTCCCTGTGGTGTGTTTGGCCGTGCTGTTTGGGGCTGTTCTGGGGTTCTGCTGTGATCTCCTCGTCTGGGGTCGCATGGCCCAATCACACAGACCCACTCCCTATAAATATCCCAGCAGCACAGAGCCTCATTGACGGTTTGTGGAGTTTGATGGTGGTTGTGTTCTGTTTGTTCCCAGTGTTGCTGCAAAGCATTTTTATTCAGGTGCATTCTGGTTTTGACCTCGGCTGTGTTTCCTGACGATCCTTTTCTGCTGACTCCTGGTACTCTGTATGCTGATCTGTTGCCAACCTTGCCTGAACGACCATTCTTATATGTTTCATGTATTTTGTTTGTCCTAGTTTAGTATAGTCCTCGAGGCCATTAAAAGGACCTCCTCAGTACAGGTTGTTTTGTCTGTCTTGTTTATCCCTTGCCCTTCTTATTTATATTTATCTGTTAATTCTTTGTGAGGGTTTTTCTTAGAGGTTTTCCCAGCATAGGGATTCTCCTGGCCCTCCTGTTCCATGTGTCACTGTCTGGTTCCTTTATCATCCTGAAGTGGTGTTCAATTCAGGTCCTGTTTTGCCAAGTCTGTCAGTTTTTTGACTGGCCTACAGCCTGCATAATTCATCTACTGTCATTCATTGTTTGTGTTTCTGAGCATGTCCTGGGTTATCTGTCGGTCTTGAAACCTTCGGAGCTTAGTGGCCATTCAGTCCTACTTTTGTGCTCCTTGCTTTTGGAGAAACAAGTCTGTTTTATTGATCTGTCCAGTCAGTAGCTCACCTGCCTTAAGGGCTACACTCCATGTTCCAAGCCACCACGATGGCCCAAGAGGGGACCAACCGTTACAAAAACAGAGAGAAAGGGAGAAATAAGTCTCAAGATCTCACTTTTTCGATATTTGGAACCTCCCAATGTAAAGCAAGCTCTTCCTTGCGCGACATAGGAAGAAACGTCTACTAAAATAAAAAAAACAGACTCCACGCGCCAAATTAAATCTAATTAATTCAAAACCAAAGGGAAATACAAAAAAAAATGTACACTTGTGCCTCCCAATTTAATTAGCTGGGATCTGCGAGATGGAAGAGCGGAACCTGCCAAACCCATTTTCTTGTTTCATGTGCTGATACCAGCGACTTTAATTTTACTTTAATATAAAACGAAGGGCTGCGAGGTTCGGCCGGCGCGTTGATTGCACGGGTTCATTATACCGGAGTTGAAATGTTATGACAGGCGAGATTCCTTTTTTTGTCTCTCCAGCTCAAAATTATTATTATATTTTTTTCATTAAAGTCTGCAAAGCAAAAAAAAAAAAACACACTTTCTTCTTTTCCTTTTCTCCTTTTTCTTGTTTCTTTTATCTTTCCAGGAAATGCGATTGAACTTCAAGCTGCGTTACCGCCAAACCGACCTCCTGTTCCCCAGGAAGAATTCACAGAATCCCATCATGAAGTTATTTTGCACAATCACAAAAAAGATCACAACCTTGGCGACGCGGTTACAATGTGTCCTCGTTTCTAATGCTGAAGAGAAACAGGTGTCTTATTGTTAAGCAGCTGCTTCCGTTTACAGAGAATCCAATCTCAGGTCGGATCTCAAAGCCGAACCTCGTGTGTAAAGGACACAAAGAAACATTGTGTCAAAACGAATAATGAAAGAACTCAACGACAGATATAAAAAGAATTAACAGTGATTAAGGATGAGTTTAGCAGTGTGAACCATGTCAATATTTTGGATCTTGTTTAATACACATAAACACATACACAAGCACACACACGCGCACACACGCACACACGTTTCTGGCCTGTGATCCAACTTCTATCAACCTCAATATTCATCTCCATAGATCATGTAACGGGTTCCAAGACTCACCCCAAATTATTGCTGCAAATCGAAACATATCGATTAAAAACCTTGAACATACTCCCACAACATGGGCTAAATGAAAAGCTAAGCCTCATCCTATTATTGTAACCCTTTCACTACCGAAGTCGGACTGGATCTTGCATTGTAATACATTGAAAAGCAATCATTCGCATATCAAACCCAATTTGCATACCTTTATATATCAAACTTAGTGTGTCCCATGGAGTAACAAAACCCACTGTCTTATCTCTCTCTTTTTACCCTATTTCACTGTAAACAAGCTACAAGGAGCAGCTCTCAACCTCACTGTAACAATCTTTCCAGCTGCTTTCCAGCTGCCAGGGATTTGTCAGAATACAGGGAGAGCCGTGGGGTTCAGTCACTGCTGTGGATTAACCTGTGGAGAAACAACATGCTTTGGTTTAGGTCTCTCCAAGCACCCTGGAGAGACATAAAACCAGCTGCAAATAGCAGCCCTAAACCTCACTGTGACAAAAGTTCAAATAGATTACTGCTGCATTCCAGCAGCCAGGGATTTGGCAGAATACAGGGAGATCTGTGGGGTCAGTCACTGCTGTACAGCGATAAGAGTCAGGGGGTTATAATGCGTGTAAATCCCTGCACAGTACAGATACAAGGTGTTGCTGTAATTGCCATACACAGGCATTAAGCAGCACACAGATACAAGGTGTTGCTGTAATTGCCATACATAGGCATTATGCAGCACATACAGATACAAGGTGTTGCTGTAATTGCCATACACAGGCATTAAGCAGCACACAGATACAAGGTGTTGCTGTAATTGCCATACGCAGGCATTATGCTGCACATACAGATACAAGGTGCTGCTGCAATTGCCACACACAGGCATTATGCAGCACATACAGATGCAAGGTGTTGCTGTAATTGCCATACACAGGCATTATGCAGCACATACAGATACAAGGTGTTGCTGTAATTACCATACACAGGCATTATGCAGCACATACACATATTGCATTGCTAATAATCTCATTCTGCTCACTACAAACCCCCATAAGCAGGAGATCTCCCCATTTTATTATCTGTCTGTAGCACATTTACTGTATCTGCCTGTATGCGGATAATGCAGACCCTGTGTAAGCAGGAGATCTTGCCATTTTATTACCTGTCTGCAGCACATTTACTGACACAAAGGCCATTTCTGCCTGGATGCTGTTAGTGCAGACCCCGTTTGACACTGTGTCAGATAAGGGACACCATGTAGAGTTTACATCCTTTCATCCCAGTAATATTTCTGTAAATGATAAACTAATAATAGAAATATAAGCACATTTACATTATCTATCTTAACTTTTTAACTTTCTCAGAACAACAATTTCAGTGCAAAATTTTTAGTTTACCCGATATTTAAATGTTAGCTTCACATCTCATGTTTTAAATAAATGCTGTGATATTTTCAGGACTTATATAAACATTTATTTATTATGATATATTTTGCCCATTATTATTGTTTATATTGTGCCCATTGTTCAGAGCTGCGGAATATGCTGCCGCTATATAAATACAGAATAATAATAATATATTGTAATTTCTACCAATGCTTCTTCGATATGTATGGCAATCTTTAGAACTATTCTTTACTATATGTCTATATTAAGCTGTACGTTTTTAGTCATTCTTACACGTTTTCACTGGTCAGGATTGTTTCAAGAAGAGGGGGCGCCCGTCTCTAGTTAATGCTACGAAAGGAAACGAACCGGATAAAAACCTTGAACACAATCACTGACTACATGCACCAAATGAAAAGCTAAGCTTCACCCTATTGTTTTTTTTTAAAAAAAAAATACATTTTATTAATTTTCATGACAAACGTACAGAAAACCAAGACACATGGTGGAAGGGGGAAAGGGGTTCTAGGGGTTCGCAGTGGGCTTCACCCTATTATGACAGGAAAGATTAACATATTTATTATTTTTAGGGTTTGTATAAACATTTATATATGTTACATATAGGAACCTCTATCATTGCATTTTTGATATACACTCAGGGTAATTCAAAGAGATACAAATTGCTTGAGAAAGGTAACCGAACGCTGAAAATCGTTCGGTTACCTTTCTTGGCCATTCGGCTATCCAGAGAGCAGGCAATTCACCAAAACCTGGCGAATTGCCTGAACATACGGTGCCTGTTCGGTGCCCGTTCGAGGGCAGTGAAATCTCCATAAAAAAGCACTGCTTCAGCTATTCAGAGAACACAAACCAGCAGTGAAAGGTTCCCGTAATGCCCTGCCATTCGGTGGTTTCATTCGGCAGGTTTATTCAGGAGAATCCCATAGGCTTCAATGTTAAAAATATTCCCGTTTTAATTCAATATGTAATAAACCATTCATTATAATATTCTGCAGTAAAAAGTCTCTTTATTTATAGATTTTTTCGGATATTTTAAGCATTTTTCGTATATTTTTTTTTTTTAACCACTTGGATGCTGAGGACGTGCTCAGCGCGTCCTCAGCATTCCCGCTGGTATGCGGAGGACGCGCTGAGCGCGTCCTCCCATTGGGGTCAGCGTTCGGCCGGGTTCCGGCCGATCGCTGGCCCCCCCGGTGCGGGCTGACATCCTGGATGTCAGCCGCGCATCCGGGACCACAGCCGCCCGAATTCAGGCGCCCCCCCCCCCGCATGTGCGGAGGAGGCGCCTGAAAGGGAGGGGGGAGGTCCTTCGGACCTCTCTCCCTCCCGATCGGCGGCTCTGCGGGGGTTAACCCAGGCATCATTTGGAAGGGCACAGCCTGCCCTTCCAAATGATGCCTGGCATTAACCCCTGGGGAGCTGGATCGCGAATCGGTGCTGAAAAGCGCCGATTCGCGATCCTTTCCCGGAGCTGGCCGAGATCTTGGATGTCGGCCAAGCCTCCGGGAACTCCCCCTGAGGACTGGCGTCATCGTGCGTAACCCTTAACTGCCACCAACGGTGGAGATAGGGAGTTCCAATGAACTCCCTATCTCCCGATCCGTGGCAGTTAGGGGTTAAATTTTGGTATGGTTGGATCGGCCAGAGCATGGCCGTTCCAACGATACCAAACATGAAAGTGAAAAATTTTGTAAAAAAAAAAAAAAAAAAAATTAAAAATAAAAATAAAAAAAAATTAAAAAGAAAGATTATAAAAAAAAATAAACACTTTTTTTTTTTTGTTTTGGTTTGTTAATGCAGCAATATTGTTCCCATTTCAATTATAATGTGAACAATGATGCTGCACTAACGATTTTTGCATGCGGTGCGTTTGTTAAAAATCGCGTAATTTTCCCCCAAAAAAAATGTAACGAGACCCCATCTCTAATTTTTTTAACAAGCGCACCCCATACAAAATATAACCGCAATTGCTCGCATGTTAAAATGTGAAAAAAAACACTTTACACGTTGTAAATTATTGAAAATACATATTTTATTGCATTTTTTGTTATAATATACAGACATGACATAACGTATACATATAATAATGACATATTATGAATCTACCGAGTCTGACGGAGAGAACGATATATAATATGTCTGGGTCATATACTAAAATAAGCCTTCAAAACACGTTTAAACATGATGAGCAAAACCGGTAAAAATGACCTCAGCACAGGGGCGGGAAAAGCCTCAGCAGCGAAAGGGTTAAAGTCCAATTTTTTTATTTTTTTTTAACTTTACTTATTTTTTCTGTAACAGCCCTTTTTATTATCATTCATTGGATTTTATATGTAAATTTCAGACATTTTCGCTCAGTAGTTTCTTTGCAAACAGCGTTTCACTTTTAAACATTCAAGCAAACTGTTTTGCTAATTTATTCACTGCCCTCGGTCTGCGGTCTCGGCTTTCTCGGCTTTTTCCGGTGGCTGCGCCGCGTGTGATCGGCTCCTGCTCGGGTTTTTCCGTGGTTTTCGGCAGGTTAATCCAGATGTTTTCGCGGGTTTTCGGCGTGCATTCGCCGGGTTTTGCAGTTCGTTTTCGTCAGGTTTGCGGCGACTTTTCCCTGCAATTCGGGGACCCTGTGGTGTTTGCTGAATACACCGCAGGGTCACCGAAATGGGATCGGCAAAAGGAACCGAATTGAAGAGAACGAAAAGTCACCGAACGTGCGGTGACTTTTCGAATCTCTTTGTATTACCCTGATAGTAATCTTTAGAACTTTACTTTATTACACTTTTATAAAGTATATAAAGTGTAAAGGAAAATCTAAACTTCACTCTATTTTTTAAAGGAAAAAAATTAAACATGTATTCTTTTTTAATAATAATTAAACATTTATTATGTTATATATAGGAATTCCTATCAATGCTTTTAGATATTTATCTTTAGAACTTTCCGATATTACATGTTTATATTACGCTTAGTCAGTTTTATATGTATTTAATAGTATTACACCGCAATAGGCTGTTTTAACCTACAAAACGCCCCCCCCCCTGGCTTTTAGAGCACTTTATTTTTCATCTTCTCAAATGGAACTTTATTAATATAACATAAACACTATTTATTTTTTAGTCATCAGATTCTCCGAGCATTCAAGCTTTTTATGAACTGTTAGAATTTACATAATATTTACAGTTAAAGCCAGTAAAAAGGTATTGTATTTAATGCTAAAATACATGTTTTAAATCTATTTCCACTTACTGTATATATAATGGGCTCTGCGCTACTTGAGGCATTAGCAATATCTAGCGAGAGGTTAAAGGGACACTCTACACACCGCGGCCACATTCTCTTTGTGAAGTGGTCAGGCTGTATGGAGTACCCCCTGCCCACCCATCCTCGAGCTTGGTTTGGCAGGAATCGCTGGTTGAAGTAGAGGAGTTTCCTCTACCCATGCGTGCTTCGACAGGCAGTCTGGATTTTGAATTTCCTGGCTATAGGCACGCCACCAGATCAATCACTGGTGATCGTGCTGACATCATCTTGGAAAAAGGTGGCGTCCTTAGAGAGGCAGCCAGTGGATTGATTCTGTGCATGCGCGCCCAGCTCTGACGCATCGCTCTGCGCGGGCGCTATGGAGCTAGTATTCAAAAGTACACACGCTCTCAGCGGTGCACAATTTGCAAAGAATATGAAACGCGAATTGTATAGAAAAGCTGCAGGGACTTCTGCATTTTGGAAGGTCTGAGCTGATGGGGAACGAGTGGTGCGCGCTGACAGAGAAAAGGTGAGTATTATCATCAGCTTAAATTTAAAAAAAAATGACTGGCCTTAGGGTTTCAGAATCTTCCCAATTATATAACCCTTTCATGCCACAGGGTGTGCTATGCCGTCCCCGCGACAGGTGGGAGGTAATACCACGGGAAAGCATAGCAAGCCCAGCTGGCATCTATGACCAGCCTCTCGATGGCACACGTCATTGCAGCAGCGGTATGGATGAACCAAGGCTGCCCCCTGCAGCCAATAATGCACATGACGTTTCGATTTCAGAGGCGGGTCTCATGAGGGGCTGGAGAGCTGCGGGGTTTATTATGACGCCCGCTGGCGATAAGACCCTCCCGCTAGGCACCACCCGCCCAGCAGGAAGGGGTTAAGGGAAAAAAGGGGATGGGCATACTTTATTCTATTGTTCCTTTATTTATCACTCATTTAAAGGATACCGTCATGTTAAAATAGGGGGCGGAGTTTTATTTAACAAAAAGTGCAAGTTAAAAACAAATAAACGAAATATACTCCATGTATTATTATATATTTACCTGCCCTTGTGTTACAGTAATTGATAATGATACATGTTATATTTGTGTTGTTATTTCTTGGTAATGTTTTGTTTGCCATTGTTATTGATTACCTGCCGCACATGCATTTTGCACATTTCTGTCCGGCTTGTGCCATTATCTCCATTTATTCGGTCTCCCGGTGTGGTCTCTCTGCTTAATATTCATGCGTGAAAAGAAGGAGTCGAGTTAAATGAAGGCTGTGATGGGGGAAGCTGCTGATGGTTACCGGGTGCTGTGCTTGGATTTGAGTAATGTGCACTTATTGCTGTTTATTCCATCCTGGCATAGGAGGAAAATAAAATTTCCTTGACGTTCAAGCTTTATTGATAAACAATTAATCACAATCCATGTTTTCAGAGAGTTCGGCTTTTTGCGCTAAGAGGCCATTTACCCATTTATCCGACCGTGGTCAGATGTGAATTATTCATGCTCTGCAACAAGACCTGTTACGTTGTGGACGTTATGGAGGATTCCTGTCCAGAGCTCACACTTTATCACGCGCAACGTGTCCTACACATAAATGTCTTGTATTTTCTTTACTTTTTCTTTCCCTGGATTATAAAACACGACGACACCGATACGATGATATGGAAAGAGGTGACTGGAGGCCGGGATGAGAATGCTGCTCGCCCGAGCCTGCGGAAGACAGGATTCAGGCGAAAGTTACACAAAGCGACACAATGAAACGTGCGCTGAGAGGAATCGCAACTGCCAGGTGCACAATCCATATCTAATAATGCACACAAATTATATGAATGTTATGATAAATGTGGCGCGTGTATGAAAGAAGGAATGACAGAGTGACGAGGACACAAAGCGAAATGAAATTAGACGTGTGTGAATGAATGGAAGCCAGTCGAAACACGGAATTGGTTTGTACAAGTGGAAATGTTTAACCCCTTAATAAATAAATGAGGCCTGAAAACAGCCAAGCGACCCATTCAGAGACCAGCCCCACACTTAAGAAATAATGTTTAAAGAACAGATAAAGTGAGGAAAAGGTCAAATGAAGCTGTCAGGGGCTCATAGTTGAGTTTGCAGAGGAAGGGGATCCGGACACATGATGAGGTGTAGAATAACGGTGAGAGTGAGATCAGAAACAAGACGTACAATAAAGGAAAGCGAATGCGGCTCCAGCATGGGGTGGACAATGAAGGCAAGAAAGAATCAGGGATAATGTGTCTAATGATGAGTAATGGGGGCTCATAGATGAGGTGTAGAATGAGAGTAAGAGGAACCAAGGGAGTTCTTGTAGAATTAAAGTGATGGATGTTATAGCATGAAGGTGAGGGGCCCAGGGAGAAGATGCAGAGCGAAAGTGAAGGAGGTTCATGGATGAGGTGTAGAATGAAGTTCAGATAGGCTTAGTTATAATGTGTCTAATAAAGGGGATATTGTTCCTGCGGAGATGTAGGAAAAAGGTGAAAGAGTGTCATGGACGATGAGTAAAATGAAAAAGAAGAATGTTTATGGATGTGGTGTAGAATGAGGTTGAGATGGTCTCAGGGATGTGTTGTAGAATGAAGATGGCAACAGGAATGGGGTAAGTGTAAAATCTCTAGGATGGCAAATATCAAGACGAAGGAAGTGGTGCAACGTAAGTAAAAGCCTTACTCACAGAGTAAGTGGCTCACAGAGTGGCTCACAGAGTGAGCAGTGACAGACTTTACAAATATTGTCGATTTCCAATGGATCCCACTTCTGACACCAATCTTAAGATGTGAAAGTTCACCTGTTTCCTTATTTTGTAAACATCAACAGAATTCAGAGATGTAGATTTGCTGTTAACGCTTTATAGACTCTGAATTGACAGAGACACCATGTACAGAGACGCTTTTACCATTAGAACAGCAACTTCTTCAGGTCTTAAATGGTTTACTTTGCCAGCCAACTTTTTTACTTGACTTTACTATCATTGACCTAACAGTGTCACCCTTCCAACAGGAGACACGTCCATGCATAGCTTCTACTGATTATGATACCTGGAGTGAGTTACTGTTACCTCAAATGTGGTGATTTTCACTCCATAGGATGCCATGGAGGATCGTGCTGCCAGGTCACATGACCAGCTGGATCTCTCTTCTTGCGAGATCCTGCTGGTCGGCAGAGTGATCACAGAGGGAGACAGGGAACTTTCTTCCCCCAGTCTCACTCTGCTCACGGCAGCCAGAAGCAGCGGATCGGGTCGCCGTTCTCGCTGCGGGATGAGAGGTGAGTATGTGATTTTTTTTGGGGGGGTTTTGAGCTGCAGGTAACGGATTCTGCAGCAGCGCAATCCATTACCTGCACCTCTGAGCTGGGGGTAACTTTTTCATTAGCGCCAGATCTTAGTAAAGAGCATTAGGATCAAATGATCATACCGCTAGTTACTCTGGGCTTTCACTTTGCGCTCCCCGAGTTAGGTACAGGGAGCGCAAAGTACAGTAAACTCGTGCTGCGAATCGCAAATTAATGAGCACTAACAGTTTTTTTAACCCGTTAGCGATTCGAAGGTGATCGTGGTGCAGCGCTATGACCTTCATTAAGCTAACGCGAATGCTGACGCTAGTGACGGCAATGCTGCATGCCGAGACCTGAAGCCGTCAGGAACCCGCTTCATTGTTTCATTCCGCGTCTTATTGCACGATCCTGTTTTTTTGCTCTTTTAATTTTTTTTTAACCTCATGACAAATGTTTAATGTGATATTTCACTTCCACCGGCATTGTAAACCATGGCAAGAGACGCACACAAAAAAAGGTTCTGCATTTCCTTAGGCGCACAGATCCCACTTCGTAGCTTCAATTACCTCCCACCACCTTCATCGGAGCCTGAAACTGATATATTGTGATTTAATTAAACATCTGTTCAGGTCTCGCGGTGTATTGCAGTTCACAGGTGCTAATTCAATACATGCCCTGCTCTGCTTCCATCTTTCCAAATCATACAACAAAGAATACAGTTTCATTTGTTTTAAAGATGATACATTCATTACGTATAGATTAAGAAATATGGCAGAACTTTCTTGGCTTTGTATGGAAACAAAAACATTGCAAACCTATAGGAAAGTGACTTCTCATCTTAGTCCATGAAAAGTAACAGTGATATTCAGAGAGCACCGAAATGTCACGACAGTCCTTGTAGTCCGAATCGCCGGCCCTGCAGTGAATTCAGTATTCACCACAGGGTCCCCGAAGTGCAGGGAACGAGCTGCCGAACACATCTGAAAAAAAAACACAATACCGCCAAAACTACCGTAAAACTGTCAAACGAATCCGAAAACCGCTGAAACACACTGAATCAGAAAAACAACCAAAAACTCGCCGAATCAATTAGAAAAACTGCCAAAAAAAACACTGAATCGATCTGAAAAAAAGCCAATGACCCACCGAACAGAGCGCCGACCAGCCGCTGGAAAAAGCCGACAAGCCAACGAACGGGTTAAAAAAAACCACACAACTTATAAAAGGTGTTTGCAAAAATAGTACTGCACAAAAATGCCTGGAATTAATATATAAGGTAGTATGAATAATATTACTAAGGTTTGTTAAAGAAAAAAACCCCGCAATTTTAGAAAAAAAACAGGAAAATAATTTAGCCGAAAAAATCCTGAAAAATGCCAAAAATTTCCTAGAAAATAAATTAAGTGACTTTTTGCTGCAGATTAAAAGAATAAACAGTTTATTAGGTATTGAATAAAAACGATGATTTTTTTAACATTGAAACCTATGGGATTCACCTGATTAAACCTGCCGAATGAAACCACTGAACATCAGGGCATTTCACTGACATTTCTCTGCTGTTCGGTGTCTGTGAATAATTTAACCATTGCCTCTCTATGGGGGATTTCACTGCCCTCGAACAGGTGCCGTATTTTGATGACAATTTGCCAATATTTGGCAAACTGCCTGCTCTCTGAATAGCCGAATGGCCATGAAATGTCACCGTATGGGGAAAATCACTGTTCGGTGCAATTTTGGAGCCCATTTGGCTCTGTTTGTATAACCCATTAATTTTTGTTTTTTTCTCTAAACTTTTTTCGTTTTTAACGAGTTTTGCATATTACTCCAAGGGAATATTAGGAATGTCTTAATTTATTATAATTTTATAAGAATAATACAATGACATCATATACAGTGTGGAGAAGGATCTTCGTCTCTTCTTGTTTTATTTTGTTTTGCTGTTTCACCTATTGGATATTGGCCATTGAATTCACCGTCATCCTTCCGCCATTCATTATAAATGACCATTTTACCAGCTGTGCCGCTTGCGTTCCTTATGGCTGCCATATTTCTGATGATTTGTGGTTTCTGCAGTCATACTTTTATATCATTAGAATAGATGTTGTTGGACTGCATTGAAAATGCCAATCGCTATCTTCTGTTTTTGCCGTGTCCATGAACAGATAGCATCATTAATGTGAGCGCGTTGACTCCATGCAGGAGCTTGCTGACGCCTCTGACAAGGCTTGGAAAGTTAAAGGGGCATCGATACATACAAAAGCTTCATTTCTCTATATCCTTTTGTTGCAGAATCAGCATGTAGACATGTGGAGCCTGACATGACACCACGACACCAGATTCTGCTGACTGACAGCACACGCTGCGTTTCGCCCTCCGCCGAGGTGAGCATCGGTCAGATATCCTGGGGGCCATGGCAAGAGTTCACAGATAGCTTCACATCTCCTGGAGAGATTAGAACTATAGATGTAAAAAGCACAAGGAATGGATTAACACCTTCATTCCCAACGACCAGTTATTCCATGGTGGGCAGAAAAGCCATTATTCCTCCAATCATGTTGCGTAGCCGACTGCAGGAGGTTACATTGTATTCGGCCGGCGATACATCTTCTGACACAGCAGGACATTCGGCACCACATCTCTAATAACACTTCTCAGCATAGGGGCCCAGCAAGACATCGGCTTTTTTGTGGGCTCCATCTCTGCCAAGTGATTTGGGTAAATTTATAACCAAACAGTAAAATTTATTTATTTATTTATTTATAAAGGATTTTACCAGGAAGGATACATTGAGATTTCTCTCGTTTTCAAGTATGTCCTGGGTTCAAGAACATTGAAGTGTTACAGTTACAGAAATACAAAGTAATACAATGCAAGATATAAAAAAAAAAAAAAAAAAAACAACACAAATATACAGATTAATAGAAAAATATGTAGGAAATATAGTCACTAGGTTACATGTTTACAGGTGCATTCTGTATTGAGGTATGTTAGTAAGGAGCTTTTGAGTGACTTAAGACTGGGGGAAGATTTGATGGTGTCTGGGAGGTTATTCCATAATTGTGGTGCTCTGTAGGAAAATGAGGACCGAGCCACTGTCTTTTTGTATTGTGGTATAGCAAGTAAGGTGCTGGTCCTGGATCGGAGGTTATAGGATGAGGGAGCTGCTGGGGGAAGCAGTCTATTCAGGTAGGGTGGCAGCTTCCCAGAGATGCTCTTAAACACCAGGCTGCAAAGGTGAAGGGTGCGTCTAGATTCCAGCAACGGCCAGTTTAGCTCTTTTAACATGTCACAATGGTGGGTCATGTAGTTACATTGTAGCGCAAAGCGGCAGAATGAGTTATACAATGTAGTAAGTTTATGAAGGTGTGTTTGCGGGGCGGCTGCATACACTACATCTCCGTAATCAATAGCCGGCATAACCATTTGCTGTACAATCTGCTTTCTTACCACGGGACTCAGGCAGGATTTGTTTCTGTACAGGGCACCTAGTTTGGGGTAAAGTTTAGATGAGAGTTTTTCGATGTGGGGGCCAAAGGATAGATTAGGGTCCAACCACATACCTAGATATTTGAGAGAAGTGACTGCACTTTAGCTGTTCCTGACATTTTTTTATGTAGTTCAAGTCCATCTTATCCGAAAAGATTGGGACTTGGAGCAATACGATTTTTGGGACTTTTATTTCTTGGGTTTTTGGAATACCTGTGTTTTTGGCAGAGCCCCAACCAGTTGAGGGATGCCAACTCACAGGTGGACCAAAGATGACAACAGGAGGCACATGCCCATGGGAAGTTATTATCATGGGGGACTTTAATCTTCCTGATGTGAACTGGAAAACCAAAACAGCTGGGTGCACCAGGAGTACAAATATTCTAAACTCCCTACTGTGATTATCTCTAACACAAGTAGTTGAGGAGCCGACCCGTAAAGAGGCCATATTGGATTTAATACTCACAAATGGAGGTTTGGTATCGGACGTTGTTGTAGGTGAAAATTTGGGATCTAGTGATCACCAGTCAGTATGGTGTAATATAAGAACAGGGATGGAGCTGCACCACACAAAAACAAAAGTTTTAGACTTTAAAAAAACAGATTTTTCTAAAATGAGATTTTATGTGAAGGAGTCATTATCAGACTGGAGGAGTTTAAAGGGAGTCCAGGAGACATGGGATTATTTAAAGGAAGCATTATTGAAGGCCACAGGCAATTGCATTCGGCTTGTTAGCAAAAACAAAAAAGGGAAGAAACCACTGTGGTACTCTGCAGAAGTGGCCAAAATAGTGAAGAACATAAAGATAGCATTCAATAATTATAAAAAAACTCTGAGTGAAGAAGATAGGCAAACCTATAAGATTAGGCAGAAAGAGGCAAAGAAATTTATAAGAGCTTCCAAAGCACATGCAGAAGAGAAAATAGCTCAGTCAGTAAAAAAGGGAGACAAAACTTTTTTTAGATACATAAACGAGAAAAGAAAAGTAAAACAGGGATTAGTTAGATTAAAAACAAAGGAAGGAAGGTATGTAGAAGAGGATAAAAGTCTCGCTGACTGCCTCAATGAATATTTTTGTTCAGTCTTTGCAGAAGAAAAGGAAGGAAAGGGACCTCAGTTAGGAGGAAACACTAACGATACATTTACATATCAGTTTACAAAGGAGAAGGTTCTACAGCAGCTGTCTAAAGTAAAGACAAATAAGTCAATGGGGCCTGATGGGATCCACCCTAAATTATTAAAAGAGCTCAGTGATGTAATAGCAAAACCGTTAACAGATTTATTTAACCAATCCTTGCTAACGGGAGTCGTCCCAGAAGACTGGAAATTAGCAAATGTTGTGCCCATTTACAAGAAGGGTAGTAGAGAGGAATCGGGGAACTATAGGCCAGTTAGTTTTACGTCAGTAGTGGGGAAATTAATGGAAACCATGTTAAAGGAAAGGATTGTTGAACATCTAAAAACACATAGATTACAGGATCAGAAACAACATGGGTTTACCTCAGGGAGATCATGCCAAACTAATCTTATTGATTTTTTTGATTGGGTAACAAAAATAATAGACACAGGTGGTGCAGTAGACATTGCTTATTTAGATTTCAGTAAGGCTTTTGATACTGTTCCGCATAGAAGGCTTATCAATAAATTGCAATCTTTGAGTTTGGATTCCAATATTGTTGAATGGATTAGGCAGTGGCTGAGTTACAGGCAACAGAGGGTTGTGGTAAATGGAGTTTATTCGGCGCAAGGTCTTGTTACCAGTGGGGTACCTCAGGGGTCAGTACTTGGACCCATTCTCTTTAATATTTTTATTAGTGATATTGCAGAAGGTATTAATGGAAAAGTATGTCTTTTTGCTGATGACACAAAGATTTGCAACAGGGTTGACGTTCCTGGAGGGATCAGCCAAATGACAAATGATTTAGGTAAACTAAAAAAATGGTCGGAGTTGTGGCAATTGAGTTTTAATGTGGATAAGTGCAAGATAATGCACCTGGGACGTAAAAACCCAAGGGCTGAATATAGAATATTTGAAACAGTCCTAACCTCAACATCTGAGGAAAGGGATTTAGGGGTTATTATTTCAGAGGATCTAAGGGTAAGTAGTCAATGTAATAGAGCAGCAGGAAATGCTGGCAGAATGCTTGGTTGTGTAGGGAGAGGTGAAAGCAGTAGGAAAAGGGAAGTGCTCATGCCACTGTACAGAGCACTGGTGAGACCTCACTTGGAGTACTGTGTGCAGTACTGGAGACCGTATCTCCAGAAGGATATAGACATCTTAGAGAGAGTTCAGAGAAGGAATACTAAAATGGTGTACGGCTTGAAGGAGAAAAGTTACCAGGAAAGGCTTAATGATCTTAACATGTACAGCTTGGAAAAAAGACGAGACAGAGGAGATATGATAGAAACATTTAAATACGTAAAGGGAATCCACAAGGTAGAGGAAGGGAGTATATTTAAACGGAAACAAAGTAGCAAAACAAGAGGACATAGTCTTAGATTAGAGGGGCAAAGGTTTAAAAGTAACATCAGGAAGCATTATTTTACTGAGAGGGTGGTGGATACATGGACCAGCCTTCCAGTAGAAGTGGTAGAGGCCAAAACAGTAATTGAGTTTAAGCAAGCATGGGATAGGCATAAGGCTATCCTAAACAAAAGATAAATCCAGGTAAAGTATCCATGTAATTGGGCGACTAGATGGGCCGAAAGGTTCTTATCTGACGACATTTTTCTATGTTTCTATGTTTCTATGAGTGTATACCAGCTGATGAAGACAAGCCGGCGAAATGCGTCCTGGTATGTTTTTCACATATCTAAAGTTTACAACCTTTCATCCTCGCGATATTTCTGTGTAGCAGAGTTACATTATTTAAATTTTTTAATCTAAGAACAACAATTTACGTGAAATTTTTCCTGTATTTAGCTGTTAACTTCGTATCCCATTCTTCAAATAAATGTTATGATCAACAAAAAACACTTGGTACTGAAGGGGTTAAACCATCAAACTGCTTTCTTTGAGTAAACAAACCGATGCGTTAAGTTACAAACCGCCAGGAAACCCTTAGGGCACTATTACATTCTTCGCGCGCAATTTTACACGTGCGCAAAAACGCATTAACGTGAGGGGAAAAACCCTTTGCGCTGAACGTCGTATTACAACGTTCGCGTAAACGATGCGTGTTAATGTCTAACGCGAGTGACCCTGCGCGAACCCTGCACGAGCGTAAGTTCGTGCGCGCATCCCATACTTAACATTGTGAGCGCAAATGCGTTTGTGCGCTGGTACGCGGATGGTATTACAATCGATGCGCAAATTTTTACGAACAACGTTTGCGCGCATAATTTTAACGTCTTTGAAAAGCTGGTGTTAACGGAAATCTGAACGTCCTGGCCGAAACCAAATACACCAGCGCGAAAAAAACAATACAGCAAAGTATAGTTACACATTCTACACATACCCAAACCATAAAATTGAGAAGTTGTACGTGTTTTTATTATTGCTGCAGCATATATACTCAGATTGACTTTGACAGGCGCAAAAACTGAACGGGAGACAATTGTGGTTCTTAATTCAGATTGATGGATGATTGGATGGATTTTTGATGGATGAAAAAATGCGCTCAGTTCGTAATACCAGCATTAATTTACGCTCGATAACGTTTAACGCTGCGTGCAAAAAAAATTGTGCTGCGCGTGCGATTTTGGGCGGAGAATGTAATAGAGCCCACAGTATTTTAATGTAAAATAACCTAAGGATCCCTTTATCTCCCGATCCATGGCAGCTAGATGGTCATATTTGCCATCATTTGAAAGGCCTGATTATGGCCTTTCAAATGATACCAAACATGACCAGGTTTGGTTTTAAAAATAAATTTAAAAAAAAAATTAAATAAAAAAAAATAATAAAAAAATTAAATAAAATAAATTTTTATTTTTTTTTAAAAATTTTTTTTTGTCTGGGGGGGTTTAATTAAATAGGACCTAGGCTGTCATCTAAAAATAATTAGCACAAAATGGTCAGAATGAGCGCAGCGCACATAGGTGAACTGTCTCAGCAGTGAAGGGGTTAAAAAGCAAACGCATGTAAAAATTGGGTATTTCTAGTCTCGGGACAAAATTTTGAACCTATTTAGCTGGGGTCGTTTTGGGTGGTTGTAGATTTTGGGGATTAAATTACAAAAAAGTGTGTTTTTACCATTTTTTTCCTCATATTTCATATTTTTTTTATAGTAAATTATTCGATATGATGGAAATAATGGTATTTCTAGAAAGTCCATTTAATGGCGGGAAAAAGGGTGTATAATATGTGTGGGTTGAATAAACGAGTAAGAGGAAAATTTGACCTAAACACTAACAGCGCAGAAACGTAAAAACAGCAGCGGTCACTAAAAGACGGATTTGTGTAAAATCGCCCGGTCACTAAGGGGTTAATAAAGTTAATTGATGAAGCTGGGGGGTGTTAATAAAGTAAATTGATGCTGGGGAGGGGTTAATAAAGTAAATTTAATGAAGCTGGGGGTGTTAATAAAGTTAAATGACGAAGCTGGAGGGTTTATTAACCCCCTAATCAATTCCCTTTATTAACCCTCTCTAGCTTCATCAATTCACTTTATTAACCCCCCTAGCTTCATCAATTCAGTTTATTAAGTGAATTGATGAAGCTGGGGGGTTAATAAACTGAATTGATGAAGCTAGGGGTTAATAAACGGAATTGTTTGCTAGGGGGTTAATAAACTGAATTGATGAAGCTGGGGGTTAATAAACTGAATTGATGAAGCTAGGGGTTAATAAACTGAATTGATGAAGCTAGGGGTTAATAAACTGAATTGATGATGCTAGGGGGTTAATAAACTGAACTGATGATGCTAGGGGGTTAATAAACTGAATTGATGATGCTGGGGGGTTAATAAACTGACAATTGATATGCGGGGGGTTTGAATAAACTATTGGTACGCTACAGTGAGTTTTATTGCTGTGGAGCTCTGTGATACGCTCATACACACCGCACATTACTGTGAGTTTTATTGCTGTGGAGCTCTGTGATACGCTCATACACACCGAACATTACTGTGAGTTTTATTGCTGTGGAGCTCTATGATACGCTCATACACACCGCACATTACTGTGAGTTTTATTGCTGTGGAGCTCTGTGATACGCTCATACACACCGCACATTACTGTGAGTTTTATTGCTGTGGAGCTCTGTGATATGCTCATACACACCGAACATTACTGTGAGTTTTATTGCTGTGGAGCTCTGTGATACGCTCATACACACTGCACATTACTGTGAGTTTTATTGCTGTGGAGCTCTATTATACGCTCATACACACTGCACATTTCTGTGGGTTTATTGCTGTGTTGCTCTGATACGCTCATACACACACCGCACGTTTCTGTGGGTTTATTGCTGTGCTGCTCTGATACGCTCATACACACTGCACATGTCTGTGGGATATATTGCTGTGCAGTTCTGATACGCTCACACAGCACATTACTGTGGGTTTTATTGCTGTGCAGCTCTGTGATACGCTCATACACAGTGCACCTTTCTGTGGGTTTTATTGCTGTGGAGCTCTGTGATATGCTCATACACACTGCACGCATTTCTGTGAATTTTATTGTTCAACCAATTAGAGCTGTTGTGATCCAGTATACTTGACATGCGTGGCTGATCTTTGTAAAAATGGTTCAATTTAAACATTTCATAATTTTATTTGATTACCATTTCTATTGAGATAAACAAAATATACAATATGGTGTCCACTTTTAATATAAAGAGAGGAAAAGGCGGAGCTCTAAGAGGAAAAGGTGGCGCCTAAAGAGAAAGGGTGGGGTTTAATCAGGAAGAGGAGTGACCTTGACAGGAAGGGGTGTGTTAAATTTAAATTAGGGGGTGCAACGAGTTTAGTCAGGCCTAGGGCAGCAGAAAACCTAAATACACCACTGAGTATTGTAACAGTGTGATTAGAGGCAGGGTGGTGGAACACAGATTTATTAGCAGGCGGATGGAGGATTCCCTTTTCACCCTATAGGGTTAACTCTAAATTAATGCATAATTAAGTCTCCACTGCCCTTATAGAAGAGGTGGACCCCTCAGAGAGCAGGTGCAGAAGGAAAAGGGAGCATAATTATTAGCTGAGAAGGGAGGGTATATTACATTTTATTTTTACAGGTTGGCAAGCAGTTTAGACGCCCAACATGTCAGATAGGTGCTCTGATATGTGACGTTAGCCTCCGCATAGAGAGTAGGTGTTTATTTTGTATTTGCTCACATTATACCCGGCGATGGCTGCACAATATATATATATAAATAAAAATAGTTTTTCAAAATACTAAAACAGAAAATAAAATATAAATAAATCAATAAATAAAAAAGTAACATTGTAAGAGGGAGTATTTTTATATAAATAGGATACTGTGCTGTAAATGTCAGATCTTCCATCGCTATTACCGGTCCCGGGGAGACATTATTTAGAAATTCGCGGCTCCCCGTCTGTGTCCGCTCCCAGAGAGGGATTTCAAATCTCTTTAAACGCGAAAAACGCATGGGGTGTAATGAAGTTTAATCTGCCCCCTCCTGCATACTTTGTTTCTCTTTTTGAAAGTTTCGTACACGCTGCGTATCAGAAATTCAATCTCGGCGAATTGCCGGCAAATCCCCTAACTGCGAGAATTCATTGTGTTTTGCGTGAAACGGGCCGGCCCGGCGCTTTCCGCTGAGTCCGCGTATCACCGGAGCTCGTTCCTGCAACAAGCATGTATTTATCAGCTGAGCGTCGCCACGATATAACGTTCATTATGACATTTCAGCCATCGTGCAAGCAGGAAAGACGAGCTAAAAAACACAAAAAAAGCACTTATTTAAAGCTAAGGAGGAAGATAAACGACAAAGCGCTCTGTTCTGCACATCTGGCGCCCACCGCGAACACCGCGAACACCGCGAACACCGCAACTGCAGCGAAACGAGACTAAAACTCCAAAAATCTGTTCAAACCTATTAATTTTTGTTTAATGCTCCGAAAGGACTTTTTAAAGTTACTTTGCGGAGACTTTTTTCCCCCAAAATTGAACATAATTACAGAAGAAAGGTGAGCTCAGCCGCTGCTCCTTTTTTTAGGGTAATTACATTTAAAGTGGAATCTTTTATTTCTGCGCTCAGCGAATCAAAAGGCCAAAACTTTCCAGGAATCTCCGCTGCTGTCGCCTGATTCTCTGCAAGAGTTAAAAGAGCAGGGTGTCATCCCAGTTAACCCCTTCACTACCGTGATCATGTATACAAAGGCCGCTTATTTATTTTTATTATCTTTATTTCTTACAAAAATCCTTTTTTATTCTTTTAAAGACTTTATTTTTTTAAAGGCTTCTTTAAAATTATTTTTTTATTATGTTTTAAAGAACCTTTTAATTATTATCTGGACACATTTTTTACTACATTTTTATTTATTTAAGCTCCTATTAAAATAATTTGTCTTTCGGTTCAGTGCAAGTAGCCGAGGCCAATTCGGCGCTTATCATCACATTTCGCCAATGTCCGGTAACTACTTCAGAAACTCCAATTTTGGCAAAATGCCTGATAAAATGAACTCAATTTCAATGCTTATTGAATAGACCCCTATGTACTAGCACATGTTTTAACTAAAAAACATAATGGGAATGGGGCAAGCTGTTATACCTTGGGATGTCTGTAGGTCATTCAACCCCTTCACACCCAACATTGAGTTATCACGATTTTGCATTGTAATGCATTGAAAAGCTCTCATTAGCAAATCAAAAGACCATTTTAACCCCTTAGTGACCGGGCGGTTTTACACAAATCCGTCCTTTAGTGACCGCTGCTGTTTTTACGTTTCTGCGCTGTTAGGGTTTAGGTCAAATTTTCCTCTTACTCGTTTATTCAACCCACACATATTATACACCCTTTTTCCCGCCATTAAATGGACTTTCTAGAAATACCATTATTTCCATCATATCCAATAATTTACTATAAAAAAAAATATGAAATATGATGAAAAAAATGGTAAAAACACACTTTTTCGTAATTTAATCCCCTAAAGCTACAACCACCAATAAAGACCCCGGCTAAATAGTTTCCAAATTTTATCCCGAGAATAGAAATACCCAATTTTTACATGTTTTTACCTATTAACCCTTTCACTGCTGAGCCAGTTCACCTATGTGCGCTGCGCTCATTCTGACCATTTTGTGCTAAATATTTTGAGATGTCAGCCTAGGTCCTATTTAATTAAACCCCCCCCAGACAATTTTTTTTTAAAAAAAAAACACATTTTTTTATTTTATTTTATTTTTTTATAATTTTTTTTTTTTATTTTATTTTTTTTTTATTTTTTTTTTAAACCAAACCTGGTGATGTTTGGTATCATTTGAAAGGCCATAATCAGGCCTTTCAAATGATGGCAAATATGACCATCTAGCTGCTAGGATCGGGAGATAAAGGGATCCTTAGGATCCCCTTATCTCTACATGGCAGCTAGATGGTTAACTGGCCCACTGACATCCTCACACATATGGTGAGGTTGTCAGTGGGTGGGGGTGGACCTGGAGGCTAGGCTGACATCCAAGATGTCAGCCCCCCTCCAGGTTCGAATCGCGTTTTGGCGCCAATTGGCGCCGCAACGTGATCCGGCGGCGAAACGGTTAATGCCATACACCGCTGGAAAGGGGAGGCTCTCCCCTCTCCAGCGGTGCAAACGGCATCTCCCTAGCTTCAATGGTTGTGGAGATAGAGGGCTCCGAAGGAGCCCCCCCTCCCCTCCATTGAAACACATGGGGGCACCTTCTGATGACGTCACCACGCAGCGTGGCGACGTCATCAGCCTCGCCTGCCCATGTAAATCACATGGGCAGGCTTCCTCCCTGTCAGATCGCCGTGGGATCCGACGAGGGAGGTGAGTATCGGGCGGGAGGGGGATTTGGCGCCGCTGACGTACCCTGTACGTCATCGGGTCTAAGGGAGACCCGAACACAGGACGTACAGGGTACGTCAGCGGTCGGGAAGGGGTTAACACCTTTATAAAGCAAGATTAGTGTGCCCCCTGTGGATATACAAAAATGCTTTGTTTTATGTATCTACAAGCACCCTGTAGAAACATATAACCAGCTGCAAATAAAAGCCCTAAACCTCACTGTGACAGAAGTTCAAATAGATTACTGCAGCATCCCAGCAGCCAGGGATTTGTCAGAATACAGGGAGAGCTGTGGGGTAAGATTCAGGGGGTTATAATGAGTGTAAATCCCTGTACAATACAGATACAAGGTGTTGCTGTAATTGCCATACACAGGCATTATGCAGCACATACAGGTACAAGGTGTTGCTGTAATTGCCATACACAGGCATTATGCAGCACATACAGATACAAGGTGTTGCTGTAATTGCCATACACAGGCATTATGCAGCACATACAGATACAAGGTGTTGCTGTAATTGTCATACGCAGGCATTATGCAGCACATACAGATACAAGGTGTTGCTGTAATTGCCATACACAGGCATTATGCAGCACATGCAGATACAATGTGTTGCTGTAATTGCCATACACAGGCATTATGCATCACATACAGATACAAGGTGTTGCTGTAATTGCCATACACAGTCATTATGTGGCACATACAGATACAAGGTGTTGCTGTAATTGCCATACACAGGCATTATGCGGCACATACAGATACAAGGTGTTGCTGTAATTGCCATACACAGGCATTATGCAGCACATACAGATACAAGGTGTTGCTGTAATTGCCATACACAGGCATTATGCAGCACATGCAGATACAATGTGTTTGCTGTAATTGCCATACACAGGCATTATGCATCACATACAGATACAAGGTGTTGCTGTAATTGCCATACACAGTCATTATGTGGCACATACAGATACAAGGTGTTGCTGTAATTGCCATACACAGGCATTATGCAGCACATACAGATACAAGGTGTTGCTGTAATTGCCATACACAGTCATTATGTGGCACATACAGATACAAGGTGTTGCTGTAATTGCCATACACAGGCATTATGCAGCACATACAGATACAAGGTGTTGCTGTAATTGCCATACACAGGCATTATGCAGCACATACAGATACAAGGTGTTGCTGTAATTGCCATACACAGGCATTATGCAGCACATACAGATACAAGGTGTTGCTGTAATTGCCATACACAGACATTATGTAGCACATACAGATACAAGGTGTTGCTGTAATTGCCATACACAGGCATTATGCAGCACATACAGATACAAGGTGTTACTGTAATTGTCATACACAGGCATTATGCAGCACATACAGATACAAGGTGTTACTGTAATTGTCATACACAGGCATTATGCAGCACATACAGATATTGCATTGCTAATGATCTCATTCTGATCACTACAAATCCCCATAAGCAGGAGATCTCACCATTTTATTATCTGTCTGCAGCACATTTACTGACACAAAGGCCATTTCTGTCTGTATGCTGATAATATCCTTACCTACAAAACCCTCACTAACTCAGCGCCCCACTACCTGTCCTCACTAATCACCAAATACACCCCAGCCCGCTCCCTAAGGTCAAACAGTGACCTGCGCCTAGCTTCTCCCCGAATCACCTCTTCCCATGATAGACTGCAGGATTTCTCACGCGCAGCCCCCACTCTCTGGAACGCTCTCCCTCGTGCTGTCAGACTTTCCCCTAACTTCTCTTCCTTCAAACGCTCCCTGAAAACATTCCTATTTAGGGAAGCCGACCCCCCAACTCACTGACGCAACCATCAATCACTCTCACCTTACAGTCCTCTCCTCCTGTTTCCAACCCCAACCCTCCCAGATTGTGAGTTCCTACGGGAATAGGGCCCTCATCTCCTCCTGTACTGTTTGTCAAATGTTGTTCAATGTATTGTAACCCTGTCTATACTGTGCCTATTGTACAGCGCTGCGGAATATGCTGGCGCTTTATAAATAAATAATAATAATAATAATAATACAGACCCCGTGTAAGCAGGAGATCTCACCATTTTACATATGAAATTGTGCCAGATAGAGGACACCATCTAGAACTCACAATGTTAGATTTCAACAATATTTCTGTCAAGGATAAAGGAATACTTGAAAAATTTAGAAAATTGACGTTATTTAAATTTTTTTAACTATCCTAAAACAACAATTTCGGTGCAAAACTTCTATTTTACCCTAAATTTAAATTGTCAACTTCACATCCTATGTTACAAATAAATGTATTTATAAATTTATTTATAAAGTATTTTACCAGGAAAGATACTTAAAATAGAGAGAAATCTCAATGTATGTCCTGGGAAAATATGATGAAAAAAAATAAATAAAAATTTGCTTGTAGTTAAAGGGTTAAAATGGCATCAAGCATGTACTTGCTGTCAGCTGTCTTGCAGTTTTAGTTAAATCTTCTGAATTGAAATCCCCACATGATAGGAATTAACTTTCACATTAACGCACTGATAACTTTGTAACAACTGTTTCCAGGTGGAAGAAGAAGGCGGCAAAGCGAGACAAGGTAGGATTTACAAGGAAGGAATAGAAATGTTATTAAAATATATAATTTGAATGAAAATCTCAGTATCATAACGACTGGATTGTTGCAGCTGGAACGAGGATGGTTAAGACCCCCGCCGGCTTATGATGGCTTTGTGGGATACAGCTTAAGCCAGCTACACAATGCAAGACAAGGAAGATTATGTCACCAAACCCACATGCGCACGGCTCATTTATTTGTCCATTCGTGAATCGATTGATTGATGTGCTGCTTTGTGAATCTCAGAATGTGGCAGGTACTTACACAAACCAACAATTCTAATGGAAGAAACTTGAAGACTCGAAAAAACTCCCCTATGCCAATAAAAATGGAACATCAGCGTCACAAGCAAAACTAATTCAAAGCTCTCCCTGCTAGGGATGTGCATTTCGGGTTTCGGAATTTCGGAATTTTCACGAAATTTCCCGATTCGTGCATTCGGATTCAGCCGATTTTCCAAAAATTTTCGGATCTGAAAACGGCAGATCCGAACAAATTTTCGAGCCGAAACGAAAACTTTTCGGAATTTTCGAATGGACTAGAAATGTGTAAAATCGAAATTCATTTTCGTTCCATTCGTGATCTCGGCTCCATTCTTGATTTCGGTTCCATTTCAGTAATTTCGGACATCGTATTTATATTGCGGATTCTGTAATTAAATTTTGTATCATTCCCATCTCAATGTATCCTTCCTGGAAAACCAGAGAAATCTCAATGTATCCTTCTTGTAAAACATGAGAAATCTCAATGTATCCTTTCCGGGAAACCAGAGAAATCTCAATGTATCCTTCCTGGGAAACCAGAGAAATCTCAATGTATCCTTCTTGTAAAACATGAGAAATCTCAATGTATCCTTCTTGTAAAACATGACAAATTTCATTGTATCCTTCCTTTGAAACCAGAGAAATATCAATGTATCCTTCTTGTAAAACATGAGAGATCTCAATGTATCCTTCTTGTAAAACATGAGAAATCTCAATGTGTCCTTCTTGTAAAACATGAGAAATCTCAATGGCAGAATTATCGTATCGGCAGAATTATCGTATCGTATTAATTATCGTATCCGAAAAACCATTAGTTTACGTCAAAACGAATAGACACTTTGAAACGAGGAGAACAGACGTTCCGAAAAACACGAAAATTTCCGAAATCACGAAAAAAAAGTCGATACGAAAAACGAACCGAAACAAACCAAACCGAAGCGGAAATCGGCCGAAACGAGTCTAAACGAAAATTTACAAAATCTGGACGAACCGAAAAAAAAAATCGGTGCACAAGCCTACTCCCTGCAAGAAAGCCAGAAAGCCGGTATCTTCAATCAACACATTTATATAAACATAGAAAAATGTCGGCAGATAAGAACCTTTCGGCCCATCTAGTCTGCCCAATTACATGGATACTTTACCTGGATTTATCTTTTGTTTAGGATTGCCTTATGCCTATCCCATGCCTGCTTAAATTCAATCTCTGTTTTGGCCTCTACCACTTCAACTGGAAGACTGTTCCATGTATCCACCACCCTCTCAGTAAAATAATGCTTCCTGATGTTACTTTTAAACCTTTGCCCCTCTAATCTAAGACTATGTCCTCTTGTTTTGCTACTTTGTTTCTGTTTAAATATACTCCCTTCCTCTACCTTGTGGATTCCCTTTACGTATTTAAATGTTTCTATCATATCTCCTCTGTCTCGTCTTTTTTCCAAGCTGTACATGTTAAGATCATTAAGCCTTTCCTGGTAACTTTTCTCCTTCAAGCCGTACGACATTTTAGTAGCCCTTCTCTGAACTCTCTCTAAGATGTCTATATCCTTCTGGAGATATGGTCTCCAGTACTGCACACAGTACTCCAAGTGAGGTCTCACCAGTGCTCTGTACAGTGGCATAAGCACTTCCCTTTTCCTACTGCTAATACCTCTCCCTACACAACCAAGCATTCTGCCAGCATTTCCAAGCATTCTGCCAGCATTTCCTGCTGCTCTATTACATTGACTACTTACCCTTAGATCCTCTGAAATAATAACCCCTAAATCCCTTTCCTCAGATGTTGAGGTTAGGACTGTATCAAATATTCTATATTCAGCCCTTGGGTTTTTACGTCCCAGGTGCATTATCTTGCACTTATCCACATTAAAACTCAATTGCCACAGCTCCGACCATTTTTTTAGTTTACCTAAATCATTTGTCATTTGGCTGATCCCTCCAGGAACGTCAACCCTGTTGCAAATCTTTGTGTCATCAGCAAAAAGACATACTTTTCCATTAATACCTTCTGCAATATCACTAATAAAAATATTAAAGAGAATGGGTCCAAGTACTGACCCCTGAGGTACCCCACTGGTCACAAGACCTTGCGCCGAATAAACTCCATTTACCACAACCAACTCCATTTACCACTCTGTTGCCTGTCACTCAGCCACTGCCTAATCCATTCAACAATATTGGAATCCAAGCTCAAAGATTGCAATTTATTGATAAGCCTTCTATGCGGAACAGTATCAAAAGCCTTACTGAAATCTAAATAAGCAATCTCTACTGCACCACCTGTGTCTATTATTTTTGTTACCCAATCAAAAAAATCAATAAGATTAGTTTGGCATGATCTCCCTGAGGTAAACCCATGCTGTTTCTGATCCTGTAATCTATGTGTTTTTAGATGTTCAACAATCCTTTCCTTTAACATGGTTTCCATTAATTTCCCCACTACTGATGTAAGACTAACTGGCCTATAGTTCCCCGATTCCTCCCTACTACCCTTCTTGTAAATGGGCACAACATTTGCTAATTTCCAGTCTTCTGGGATGACTCCCGTTAGCAAGGATTGGTTAAATAAATCTGTTAACGGTTTTGCTATTACATCACTGAGCTCTTAATAATTTAGGGTGGATCCCATCAGGCCCCATTGACTTATTTGTCTTTACTTTAGACAGCTGCTGTAGAACCTCCTCCTCTGTAAACTGATATGTAAATGTATCGTTAGTGTTTCCTCCTAACTGAGGTCCCTTTCCTTCCTTTTCTTCTGCAAAGACTGAACAAAAATATTCATTGAGGCAGTCAGCGAGACTTTTATCCTCTTCTACATACCTTCCTTCCTTTGTTTTTAATCTAACTAATCCTTGTTTTACCTTTCTTTTCTCGTTTATGTATCTAAAAAATGTTTTGTCCCCCTTTTTTACTGACTGAGCTATTTTCTCTTCTGCGTGTGCTTTGGAAGCTCTTATAAATTGCTTTGCCTCTTTCTGCCTAATCTTATAGGTTTGCCTGAGTTTTTTTATAATTATTGAATGCTATCTTTTTGTTCTTCACTATTTTGGCCACTTCTGCAGAGTACCACAGTGGTTTCTTCCCTTTTTTGTTTTTGCTAACAAGCCGAATGCAATTGCCTGTGGCCTTCAATAATGCTTCCTTTAAATAATCCCATTTCTCCTGGACTCCCTTTAAACTCCTCCAGTCTGATAATGACTCCTTCACACAAAATCTCATTTTAGAAAAATCTGTTTTTTTAATTTATTTTCCATATTGTTACTGCTGCTAGTTTATTTTTTTCGTCCCTCGTTTTTGTCGCCGACATTTCTGTGCTCTCTTGTTCCCCGCACTTCAGGGAATCAAATTTCTCGACTCTGCGGTGAATTCATTGCAGGGTCCTCGGAATGCGGGAAAAAGCCGCCGCAAAACTGCCAAATGAGGAAAAAAGCTGAAAAACTGCCGAAATTATCGGATCCGATATTATCAGATTCGATAAAGTGCCAGGAACCCACTGTTAGTATCGAATTCGATAATTTCGGCAGCTTTGCTGGTGTTGTTTTTTTTTTGAATGTGCAGAGAAATATCAGATCCAATCCATTGATCCGCCGCAAACCCGCTGAACCCGGCAGCCAGCTGCCGGAAAAAGTTGACAAGCCGACAAACAGAGTAAAAAAAAAGGGTCAACATTGAAACGCTATTTGAAAAAAAACTGTTGAATGAAAATGTCTGGAATTTACATATAAGATCCGATGAATGATAATAAAAAGGGCTGTTACAGAAAAAAAGAAAATACGGTTTAAAAAAAAAAAACACGAAAACAAGTTGCCAAAAAAAATACAGAAAAATGGCCAAATGTTTCTAAAAATAAATAAATAAAGAGACTTTTTGCTGCAGATTAAAATAATAAATGTTTATTAGATATTGGATTAAAATGGGAATATTTTTATCATTGAAACCTATGGGATTCGCCTGAATAAACCTGCCGAATGCAACCACTGAACATCAGGGCATTTCACTGACATTTCTCTGCTGTTCAATGTGAATAGATTAACCATTGCTTCTCTATGGGGGATTTCACTACCGAACAGGCACTGTATTTCACCGGCAATTCGCCAAAATTTGGCGAACAGCCTACTTTCTGAATTGCTGAATGTCTCAGAAAATGTGCCATACTGGGAAATTCACTGTTCAGTGCCATTTCAGTGTCAGATCGGCTCTCTCCGAATAACCCTGAATATGTATTAATTCTCCTCCTATGCCGCATATCTGACAGTGCGAAGAAGGACTGACCTTCTAAATATGGAATGGGTTAAAATTCCTTGTAACAATGTATCAAATTTCTGTATCTTTCAAAAACTTTCTCACGTGAAAAAAACCACATACAGGGTTATTCAAAGAGAATCAAAAAGTCACTGCACGTTCGGTGACTTTTCGTTCTCTTCAATACAGTATGATTTGGCGATCCCATTTCGGCGACCCAGCGGTGTATTCAGCAAGCACCACAGGGCCGCCGTAATGCAGGGAAAAGTCGCCAGAAACTCACTGCAAAACGAGGGCGAACGCACACAGAAACCCGCAAAAACTTCTGGATTAACCCGCCGAAAACACCGGAAAAACCTGAGCCGTAGCCGATCACAAGCAGTGCAGCCGCCGGAAAAAGCCGACACTGCAGACGAATGGAGTGAATAAATTAGAAAACCAGTTTGCTTGAATGTTTGAAAAGTGAAACGCTGTTTGCAAAGAAACTACTGAGCGAAAATGTCTGAAATTTACATATAAAATCCAATGAATGATAATAAAAAGGGCTGTTACAGAAACAACAAGTAAACTTAAGAATAAAAAAAATAAAAAAAATCTGAAATTTTTTCGAAAAAACCCCCGAAAAATACTTAACCCTTTCGCTGCTGAGGCTTTTCCCACCTCTGTGCTGAGGTCATTTTTACCGGTTTTGCTCATCATGTTTCAACGCGTTTTGAAGGCTTATTTTAGTATATGACCCAGACATATTACATATCGTTCTTTCCGTCAGACTCGGCAGATTCATAATATGTCATTATTATATGTATACGTCATGACCTGTCTGTATATTATAACAAAAAATGCAATAAAATATGAATTTTCAATAATTTACAACGTGTAAAGTGTTTTTTTTTCACATTTTAACATGCGAGCAATTGCGGTTATATTTTGCATGGGGTGCGCTTGTTAAAAAAATTAGAAATGGGGTCTCGTTACATTTTTTTTTGGGGAAAATTACGCGATTTTTAACAAACGCACCGCATACAAAAATCGTTAGTGCAGCATCATTGTTCACATTATATTTGAAATGGGAACAATATTGCTGCATTATTTTTTTTATTATTTTTTTTTAGAATTCCTTTTTAAAATGTTTTTTTTATTTTTAATTTTAAATTATTTTTTTTTAAAAAAAAACTTTCACAGTCGTGTTTCGTATCGTTGGAACGGCCATGCTCTGGCCGATCCAACAGTACCAAACTTTAACCCCTAGCTGCCACGGATCGGGAGATAGGGGGTTCATTGGATTTGTTGGTGGCAGCTAGGGGTTAACTCCAGGACTGGCGTCATCGTGCTATGCACAATGACGCCAGTCCTCAGGGGGAGTTCCCAGAGGCTTGGCCGACATCCAAGATGTCGGCCAGCTCCGGGAAAGGATCACGAACCGGCGCTTTTCAGCGCCAATTCGTAATCCGGCTCCCCAGGGGTTAATGACAGCCACCGTTTGGAAGGGCAGGCTGTGCCCTTCCAAGCGGTGCCTGTATTAACTCCCTGCTCCCCGGCGATCGGGAGGGAGAGAGGTCCGAAGGACCTCCCCCCTCCCTTTCATGCGCCTCCTCCGCACCTGCGGGGGGTGCCTGAATTAGATGTCATCGCGTCGCCGCAATGACATCTAATGCCCCCGCCGGGGTCCCGGAGTGCTGGGCTGACATCCAAGATGTCAGTCCGCACCGGGGGGGCGCAGCAATCCACCGGAATCCGCCGGATTGCTGCCTCCTGTGCATGGACGCGCTCAGCGCGTCCATAGCACAGGAGAACCACTTGGCTGGACGCGCTGAGCGCGTCCATAGCAGCCAAGTGGTTAAAATATCCTAAAAAATCTATCAATAAAGAGACTCGTTACTGCACAATATTTATATGAACGGTTTATTAGATATTGAATTAAAACGGGAATGTTTTTAACATTGAAGCCTATGGGATTCACCTGAATAAACCTGCCGAATAAAACCATCGAATGGCAGGGCATTTTGGGAACTTTTCACTGCAGGTTTTTTTTTCTCTGAATAGACGAAGCATTGCTTCTCTATGGGGATTCACTGCCCTCGAACAGGCACCGAGCAGGCAATTCACCAACATTTGGCGAACTGCCTGCTCTCTGAATAGCCGAATGGCCAAGAAAGGTAAACGTATGCTGAATTTCAGCGTTCGGTTACCTTTCTCCAGCAATTCGGATCTCTTTGAATAACCCTGATAGAATTCAGATACTCAAACACGTGGCTTAATGAATCTCTATAAGAATATATATTTTTTCTCAATGTGCAGTGAAGAAGTTTGTGGGCTTTAACCCTTTCGCTGCTGAGGCTTTTCCCGCCCCTGTGCTGAGGTCATTTTTACCGGTTTTGCTCATCATGTTTAAACGTGTTTTGAAGGCTTATTTTAGTATATGACCCAGACATATTATATATCGTTCTTTCCGTCAGACTCGGTAGATTCATAATATGTCATTATTATATGTATACGTTATGTCATGTCTGTATATTATAACAAAAAATGCAATAAAATATGTATTTTCAATAACTTACAATGTGTAAAGTGTTTTTTTTCACATTTTAACATGCGAGCAATTGCGGTTATATTTTGTATGGGGTGCGCTTGTTAAAAAAATTAGAGATGGGGTCTCGTTACATTTTTTTTGGGGGAAAATTACACTATTTTTAACAAACGCACCGCATACAAAAATCGTTAGTGCAGCATCATTGTTCACATTATAATTGAAATGGGAACAATATTGCTGCATTAACAAACCAAAAAAAAGAAAAAAAAAGTTTTTTTTTTTTTTTTTATAATTTTTTTTTTTAATTTTTTTTATTTTTATTTTTCATTTGTTTTTTCTTTTACAAAATTTTTCACTTTCATGTTTGGTATCGTTGGAACGGCCATGCTCTGGCCGATCCAACCATACCAAAATTTAACCCCAAGCTGCCACGGATCGGGAGATAGGGAGTTCCAATGAACTCCCTATCTCCACAGTTGGTGGCAGTTAAGGGTTAAGTCCAGGACTGGCGTCATCGTGCTACGCACGATGACGCTAGTCCTCAGGGGGAGTTCCCGGAGGCTTGGCCGACATCCAAGATGTCGGCCAGCTCTGGGAAAGGATCGCAAACCGGCGCTTTTCAGCGCCGATTCGCGATCCAGCTCCCCAGGGGTTAATGCCAGGCATCATTTGGAAGGGCAGGCTGTGCCCTTCCAAATGATGCCTGGGTTAACCCCCGCAGAGCCGCCGATCGGGAGGGAGAGAGGTCCGAAGGACCTCCCCCCCTCCCTTTCAGGCGCCTCCTCCGCACATGCGGGGGGGGCACCTGAATTTGGTGTCATCGCTCTGCCGCGATGACACCAAATTCCGGCGGCTGCTGTTCCAGATGCCGGGCTGACATCCAGGATGTCAGCCCGCACCGGGGGGGCCAGCGATCGGCCGGAACCCGGCCGAACGCTGACCCCAATGGGAGGACGCGCTCAGCGCGTCCTCCGCATACCAGCGGGAATGCTGAGGACGCGCTGAGCGCGTCCTCAGCATCGAAGTGGTTAAACTCATACAGTAAAATCTTCAACAAAAAAAAAGGAAATTTGAGGTCTTTATACATTTCCCACCGCATTCTGCAGTTCACAGAGCGGACCCAATCAGATCCGTATTCAGGACGAGCTGTATAGTGACAAACTCTCTAATTAGGTCCCATTCATAGACCTCGTCGTGATGGGTTTATAGACAGATATAATTGTCTCATTTTATCCATTTCAGTAAATTGTCTGTCTGTACACTTGTTCTAATTTTATACTTATTCAGCTGTGAACGCCGCAATGCTTTTAAAATATGCATTTGCTCTTCTCATAATAAACATCCAAACAAAAACACATGTAACACAGCAAAGGATTTTGTTATTCCTCACATTTGCTGACATGTTTTTTTATACCTTTTTTATCTAACACAATCTGACATCAATTTATACAGAGTGAGGTATTATACTTTTACAATTCTGACTGGCAAAATGACGAGTCGGAATAAATTAGCATATCTCTCTATCAATCACCTGCGAGCTCGCTACAATATCTGTGATACAATGTATCCAGCTGGAGCACCACAGCAAGGACGCACAGCACAGACTACAATCGTGTTTGCTTTTTTGTATTCAAAATGTCTTTATTAAGGAAGTTCTTACATGTTACAGCAAACATAAATATATCAACCATGCAACAGCGATCTATGAAACGGCTAGGTACAAGCATACATAGTGCCGTGGAGCAAAATATAACCCATAAGAGTATATGACATACAGTCAGGTCCAGAACTCTTGGGACATGGACACAATTGTAACATCTTTGGCTCTATACACCACCACAATGGAGTTGGAATGAAACAAACACAATGTGCTTTAACTGCAGACTGTCAGCTTTAATTTGAGGGTATGTACATCCAACTCAGGTGAACGGTGTAGGACTTACAGCAGTTTGCAGATGTGCCCCCACTTGTTAAGGGACCAAAGGTAATGGGACAGAATAATAATCATAAATCAAACTTTCCTTCTTAATACTTGGTTGCAAATCCTTTGCAGTCAATCACAGCCTGAAGTCTGGAACGCATAGACATCACCAGACGCTGGGTTTCATCCCTGGTCATGCTCTGCCAGGTAGGGATGTGCGTTTCGGGTTTCGGAATTTCGGAATTTTCACGAAATTTCCCGATTCGTGTTTTCGGATTCCGCCGAAAACCGATAGATCCGGAAAAGTTTTCCGAGCCGAAACGAAAAAATTTCGGATTTTTCGAATGGACTTGAAATGTGTCAAATCGAAATTTATTTTTGCTCTATTCATGATTTCGGTTCCATTCGTGATTTCGGTTCCATTTCGGTAATTCTGGACATCGTATATTTAACTATTATCGGTTATATCGCTGATTCTGTAAATTTTGTATTTGTAAATGCGTATCACTTGTTTCTTGTGGCATTCGGGTCAGTTTAGCGTTTTTTAAATCGTTTTGTTCATTTTTTTTGTTACTTGGCTTTCATACCATTTTAATATGATTAAATAAAGTTGTGAAATGTATATTCAATTATTCATAAGAAAAAAAGGATCTTTATTTAATAAAAAAAAACACGATAGAATCGGCAGAATTATCGTAGACACTTTGAAACGAGGAGAACAGACGTTCCGAAAAAATGAAAATTTCCAAAATTTCCGAAAAGTCGATACAAAAAACGAGCAAAGTGACCCGAAAATACAAAAAATGGTTGATATTCCGAAAAAAAATGTACACGAAAAACGAGCCGAACCGAACCAAATCGAAACAGAAATCGGTCGAAACGAGCCGAATCGAAAAGTTTAAACATCTGAACAAATCGAACCGAATCGAACCGAAAAAAAAATTGGTGCACAAGCCTACTGCCAGGCCTCTACTGTAACTGTCTTCAGTTCCTGCTTGTTCTTGGGGTATTTTCCCTTCAGTTTTGTCTTCAGCAAGTGAAATGCATGCTCAATGGGATTCAGGTCAGGTGATTGACTTGGCCATTGCATAACATTCCACTTCTGTCGCTTCAAAAACTCTCTGGTTGCTTTTGCAGTATGCTTTGGGTCATTGTCCATCTGCACAGTGAAGCACCGTCCAATGAGTTCTGCAGCATTTGGCTGAATGTGAGCAGATAATATTGCCCCAAACACTTCAGAATTCATCCTGCTGCTTTTGTCAGCGTCACATCATCAATAAATACAAGAGAACCAGTTCCATTGGCAGCCATACATGCCCACGCCATTACACTACCACCACCATGCTTCACTGATGAGGTGTTATGCTTAGGATCATGAGCAGTTCCTTTCCTTCTCCATACTCTTCTCTTCCCATCACTCTGGTACAAGTTGATCTTGGTCTCATCTGTCCATAGGATCTTGTTCCAGAACTGTGAAGGCTTTGTTAGGTGTTGTTTGGCAAACTCTAATCTGGCCTTCCTGTTTTTGAGGCTCACCAATGGTTTACATCTTGTGGTGAACCCTCTGTATTCACTCTGGTGAAGTCTTCTCTTGATTGTTGACTTTGACACACATACACCTACCTCCTGGAGAGTGTTCTTGATCTGGCCAACTGTTGTGAAGGGTGTTTTCTTCACCAGGGAAAAAATTCTTCGGTCATCCACCACAGTTGTTTTCCGTGGTCTCCCGGGTCTTTTGGTGTTGCTGAGCTCACCGGTGCGTTCCTTCTTTTTGAGAATGATCCAAACAGTTGTTTTAGCCACGCCTAATGTTCTTGCTATCTCTCTCATGGGTTTGTTTTGTTTCTTCAGCCTAATGATGGCTTGATTCACTGATGGTGACAGCTCTTTGGATCTCATCTTGAGAGTTGACAGCAACAGATTCCAAATGCAAATAGCACACTTGAAATGAACTCTGGGCCTTTTATATGCACATTGTAATTGGGGTAAGGAGGGAATATCACACACCTGGGCATGGAACAGCTGAGAAGCCAATTGTCCCATTACCTTTGGTCCCTTAACAAGTGGGAGGCACATCTGCAAACTGCTGTAAGTCCTACACCGTTCACCTGAGTTGGATGTACATTCCCTCAAATTAAAGCTGACAGTCTGCAGTTAAAACACATTGTGTTTGTTTCATTCCAACTCCATTGTCGTGGTGTATAGAGCCAAAGATGTGTACAGAGCACTGGTGAGACCTCACTTGGAGTACTGTGTGCAGTACTGGAGACCGTATCTCCAGAAGGATATAGACATCTTAGAGAGAGTTCAGAGAAGGGCTACTAAAATGGTGTACGGCTTGAAGGAGAAAAGTTACCAGGAAAGGCTTAATGATCTTAACATGTACAGCTTGGAAAAAAGACGAGACAGAGGAGATATGATAGAAACATTTAAATACGTAAAGGGAATCCACAAGGTAGAGGAAGGAAGTATATTTAAAAGGAAACAAAATAGCAAAACAAGAGGACATAGTCTTAGATTAGAGGGGCAAAGGTTTAACCCTTTCGCTGCTGAGGCTTTTCCCGCCCCTATGCTGAGGTCATTTTTACCTGTTTTGCGCATCATGTTTAAACGTGTTTTGAAGGCTTATTTTAGTATATGACCCAGACATATTATATATCGTTCTTTCCGTCAGACTCGGTAGATTCATAATATGTCATTATTATATGTATACGTTATGTCATGTCTGTATATTATAACAAAAAATGCAATAAAATATGTATTTTCAATAATTTACAATGTGTAAAGTGTTTTTTTCCACATTTTAACATGCGAGCAATTGCGGTTATGTTTGTATGTTTGTTTGTATGTTTGTATGGGGTGCGCTTGTTAAAAAAATTAGAGATGGGGTCTCGTTACATTTTTTTTTGGGGAAAATGACACTATTTTTAACAAACACACCGCATACAAAAATCGTTAGTGCAGCATCATTGTTCACATTATAATTGAAATGGGAACAATATTGCTGCATTAACAAACCCAAAAAAATAAAAAAAACGTGTTTAATTTTTTTTTAAAATTTTTTTTTATTTTTATTTTTCATTTTATTTATTTTTTTACAAAATTTTTCACTGCAGTGTTTGGTATCGTTGGAACGGCCATGCTCTGGCCGATCCAACGATACCAAAATTTAACCCCTAGCTGCCACGGATCGGGAGATAGGGAGTTCCAATGAACTCCCTATCTCCACAGTTGGTGGCAGTTAGGGGTTAAGTCTAGGACTGGCGTCATCGTGCTACGCACGATGACGCCAGTCCTCTGGGGGAGTTCCCGGAGGCTTGGCCGACATCCAAGATGTCGGCCAGCTCCGGGAAAGGATCGCGAACCGGCGCTTTTCAGCGCCGATTCGCGATCCAGCTCCCCAGGGGTTAATGCCAGGCATCATTTGGAAGGGCAGGCTGTGCCCTTCCAAATGATGCCTGGGTTAACCCCCTGTGCGCCACCGATCGGGAGGGAGAGAGGTCCGAAGGACCTCCCCCCCTCCCTTTCAGGCGCCTCCTCCGCACATGCGGGGGGGCGCCTGAATTAGGTGTCATCGCGCCCCTGCGATGACACCTAATTCTGGCGGCTGCTGGTCCGGATGCCGGGTTGACATCCAGGATGTCAGCCCGCACCGGAGGGGCCAGCGATCGGCCGGAACCCGGCCGAACGCTGACCCCAATGTGAGGACGTGCTCAGCGCGTCCTCAGCACACCAGCGGGACTGCTGAGGACGCGCTGAGCGCGTCCTCAGCAGCGAAGTGGTTAAAAGTAACATCAGGAAGCATTATTTTACTGAGAGGGTGGTGGATACATGGAACAGTCTTCCAGTTGAAGTGGTAGAGGCCAAAACAGTAATTGAATTTAAGCAGGCATGGGATAGGCATAAGGCAATCCTAAACAAAAGATAAATCCAGGTAAAGTATCCATGTAATTGGGCAGACTAGATGGGCCGAAAGGTTCTTATCTGCCGACATTTTTCTATGTTTCTATGATGTCCCAATATTTCTGGACCTGATTGTAGCAGTGAATTTCTACAGGACACCCGTGGACATAATACAGCAAAAACAGAGGAAAAATTGAAAGGAAAGAGGAAGGAGATAAAAAGAGAGGAAGATGATTGAGAGAGAGAAAAAAAAGGGGGGAGAGGAGGGGATAGATTAGGTACATACGGGGGTAATAGGTGAAAGAAGGAATGTAAAGGGGATAAGGGAATGGCTGCCATCCCAGATCAGTGCTCTCTTCGAAAGCTTATCGGTGCCCCCAGGAGAATTATGTTTGGGTTTGAGCTTGCACAAATAAATAAACAAGTTGCTAACTAAAGTAGCACAAAGAGGAGGGGGGGAAGAGAAAGATGAAAGAGGAGGGGGGAATGGACAGTATATTGAAGGAAATGGAAGGAAATTACCATGTAGGCCGGAGGTAGGCAACCATGGCTATACAGATGTTTTGGAAATACTGTAACAGATTTCTGTACCCCAACTGGGTCCCATCTGTTAAACACGCTCCCTTACAGGACATTTGTTCTCCCATCAGCAAACTTTCTTGCCTTCTCCAGCCCTAGTCTAGGCCTAGTCAAGGCTTAAGGATGGGTACAGTGAAAGAGTGGTTATAGCTTTCCCCAGAAATAATCCAGCGCTCAGTACTGGGATAAAACAGACAGACTGTAATGTAAACAAATTAATAAACATACAAAGCAAATATACACGGTGCAAGGCAGGACCTGGAGACCAATGGAAGATGACACCCTGGTGCCCCCACCCTTCTCTTCCTCAAGTGAGCAAGTCCCCAGCCAGAATATATTTTAATTCTTTGAACATGAGACGATAGAGCACCGTGCAATCACAGCCTGAGCATCAGATGTCCAAATAAGTTAGAGCAGCAAACAGTGACCACTCAAACCTTTCACAGCTGTGAAGCATATTCTATAAGGAGGGGGGGGGGAAGGGCTGCAGTGATACACACAGTAGTGATATTGGAAATAATAACAGCAACATATAAACACAGACAATAGCAATAATCACACATAACACAGACACCTTGCACCCTAGTAAGTGTAGGCTGAAGTGGACCATTGTGGACTATAATGACATGTTAAAACCCACAGCCCCCACACCTCCCAACAGTAATGCCAAGTCCAGGCACCCCCAGTTCAAAATGTCTACTGTCACAACTACATCTCCCGTGAAGCTTAAGCACTCATTAGATTATTGGAGACTCACGGAAACTGTAGTTCCAAAACATCTGGAGGGTCCAAGATTGACAACCCCCGACGTAGGCAAAGGGAATGAATGTGCAAGGGCCAAAAGAAGGGAAGAGAATGATGTTGATGTAAGTTATTCTACATAATAACACGTAGCAAAGCAGCAGATTTTTAGGAGATATTTAATTGTATCAATGATTTAACTTCACCCACTTTCAGGATGCCGGCTCCTCGTCACCAAATGGACCGTGAGTCCCTGATACTCAGGGGAGGGGGGGGGTGGAAATAATATAAAGTCACAGAGGTTCTATATATTCACTCTATTTACAGCACACACACACACACCGAACAGACTGCACGGCTCCTTCCCCTCTGTGCCCCTAAACCTGCATCAAGCACACACACAGGACAGACTGCATCGCTCCTTCCCCTCTGCGCCCATAAACCTGCATCAAGCACACACACAAGACAGACTGCATGGCTCCTTCCCCTCTGTGCCCCTAAACCTGGATCAAGCACACACACAGGACAGACTGCATGGCTCCTTCCCCTCTGTGCCCCTAAACCTGGATCAAGCACACACACAGGACAGACTGCATGACTCCTTCCCCTCTGTGCCCCTAAACCTGCATCAAGCACACACACAGGACAGACTGCATGACTCCTTCCCCTCTGTGCCCCTAAACCTGCATCAAGCACACGCACAAGACAGACTGCATGACTCCTTCCCCTCTGTGCCCCTAAACCTGCATCAAGCACACACACAGGACAGACTGCATGACTCCTTCCCCTCTGTGCCCCTAAACCTGCATCAAGCACACGCACAAGACAGACTGCATGGCTCCTTCCCCTCTGTGCCCCTAAACCTGCATCAAGCACACACACAGGACAGACTGCATGACTCCTTCCCCTCTGTGCCCCTAAACCTGCATCAAGCACACACACAGGACAGACTGCATGACTCCTTCCCCTCTGTGCCCCTAAACCTGCATCAAGCACACACACAGGACAGACTGCATGACTCCTTCCCCTCTGTGCCCCTAAACCTGCATCAAGCACACACACAAGACAGACTGCATGACTCCTTCCCCTCTGTGCCCCTAAACCTGCATCAAGCACACACACAGGACAGACTGCATGGCTCATTCCCCTCTGTGCCCTTAAACCTGCATCAAGCACACACACAGGACAGACTGCATGACTCCTTCCCCTCTGCGCTCCTAAACCTGCATCAAGCACACACACAGGACAGACTGCATGACTCCTTCCCCTCTGTGCCCCTAAACCTGCATCAAGCAGACACACAGGACAGACTGCATGACTCCTTCCCCTCTGTGCCCCTAAACCTGCATCAAGCACACACACAGGACAGACTGCATGACTCCTTCCCCTCTGTGCCCCTAAACCTGCATCAAGCACACACACAGGACAGACTGCACGGCTCCTTCCCCTCTGTGCCCCTAAACCTGGATCAAGCACACACACAGGACAGACTGCATGACTCCTTCCCCTCTGTGCCCCTAAACCTGCATCAAGCACACACACAGGACAGACTGCATGACTCCTTCCCCTCTGCGCCCCTAAACCTGCATCAAGCACACACACAGGACAGACTGCATGACTCCTTCCCCTCTGTGCCTCTAAACCTGCATCAAGCACACACACAGGACAGACTGCATGGCTCCTTCCCCTCTGCGCCCCTAAACCTGCATCAAGCACACACACAAGACAGACTGCATGACTCCTTCCCCTCTGCGCCCCTAAACCTGCATCAAGCACACTCACAAGACAGACTGCATGGCTCCTTCCCCTCTGTGCCCCTGAACCTGCATCAAGCAGACACACAAGACAGACTGCATGGCTCCTTCCCCTCTGTGCCCCTGAACCTGCATCAAGCAGACACACAAGACAGACTGCATGGCTCCTTCCCCTCTGCGCCCCTGAACCTGCATCAAGCAGACACACAAGACAGACTGTATGGCTCCTTCCCCTCTGCGCCCCTGAACCTGCATCAAGCAGACACACAAGACAGACTGCATGGCTCCTTCCCCTCTGCGCCCCTAAACCTGCATCAAGCACACGCACAAGACAGACTGCATGGCTCCTTCCCCTCTGGGCCCCTAAACCTGCATCAAGCAGACACACAAGACAGACTGCATGACTCCTTCCCCTCTGCGCCCCTAAACCTGCATTAAGCAGACACACAAGACAGACTGCATGACTCCTTCCCTCTGCGCCCCTAAACCTGCATCAAGCAGACACACAAGACAGACTGCACGACTCCTTCCCCTCTGTGCCCCTAAACCTGCATCAAGCATACACACAAGACAGACTGCACGGCTCCTTCCCCTCTGCGCCCCTAAACCTGCATTAAGCAGACACACAAGACAGACTGCATGACTCCTTCCCTCTGCGCCCCTAAACCTGCATTAAGCAGACACACAAGACAGACTGCATGACTCCTTCCCTCTGCGCCCCTAAACCTGCATCAAGCAGACACACAAGACAGACTGCACGACTCCTTCCCCTCTGCGCCCCTAAACCTGCATCAAGCATACACACAAGACAGACTGCACGGCTCCTTCCCCTCTGCGCCCATAAACCTGCATCAAGCATACACACAAGACAGACTGCACGGCTCCTTCCCCTCTACGCCCCTAAACCTGCATTAAGCATACACACAAGACAGACTGCATGACTCCTTCCCCTCTGCGCCCCTAAACCTGCATTAAGCAGACACACAAGACAGACTGCATGACTCCTTCCCTCTGCGCCCCTAAACCTGCATCAAGCACACACACAGGACAGACTGCACGACTCCTTCCCCTCTGTGCCCCTAAATCTGCATCAAGTATACACACAGGACAGACTGCACAGCTCCTTCCCCTCTGCGCCCATAAACCTGCATCAAGCACACACACAGGACAGACTGCATGACTCCTTCCCCTCTGTGCCCCTAAACCTGCATCAAGCACACACACAGGACAGACTGCATGGCTCCTTCCCCTCTGTGCCCCTAAACCTGCATCAAGCACACACACAGGACAGACTGCATGACTCCTTCCCCTCTGTGCCCCTAAACCTGCATCAAGCACACACACAAGACAGACTGCGTGGCTCCTTCCCCTCTGTGCCCCTAAACCTGGATCAAGCATACACACAAGACAGACTGCATGGCTCCTTCCCCTCTGTGCCCCTAAACCTGCATCAAGCACACACACAAGACAGACTGCATGACTCCTTCCCCTCTGCGCCCCTAAACCTGCATCAAGCACACACACAAGACAGACTGCATGACTCCTTCCCCTCTGTGCCCCTAAACCTGCATCAAGCAGACACACAAGACAGACTGCATGGCTCCTTCCCCTCTGTGCCCCTAAACCTGCATCAAGCAGACACACAAGACAGACTGCATGGCTCCTTCCCCTCTGTGCCCCTAAACCTGCATCAAGGTATCCGGATCCATCACTACGTCCCCTATTTTCGACCCTATTTTCCTTACCTCCATATTTCTGCAATTGTATTTTATGTTTGGCTCTATTTTAAAATCTCCCTCCACTTCTGGGACGTCTGACTGAGCACTTGGTTAAGTGCTGCACTACCTGGACAGTTATCTTACGGGCAGGGTCATCTTTTCATTATGTATCATCTACGTCTCCCTATTGTAAAGCGCTGCGGAATATGTTGGCGCTGTATAATATAATATAATAATATATTCCTCTGGAACCCGACAGAGGGAAGGATTTGTAGGCGTGTTTTAAAAGCAGGTCAGCATTATTTTGGGATATCTAGAGTAAACAAACTGAAAAAAAGACACATTTCATAATTACTGGCTCATTCGAATCCCTCCTGGTCGTCTGCTTTTCTTTGCTTCTGTACAATGAGTCAGATCCCAGCTTGAGACGTTTTCACCAGTATCCGGGTCCTGACAATCTGCTGTTGTGTAACAGCTGTTTATATGTCACTACACAAATAACTGGGAAGTATATGCTGAAACATAGGGGGTTATTCCTTAACATCCAAATTTGCCACCGATTTGAACCGAACGGTGAATTTCACCATTTCTGCAAATTCAGGGCAATTTCTCTATTCACTAAACTGTCAATTAACCAAATACAGGCAAACTGACAGCAAAATCTGGTGCATTTCGCCACAATTTGCTGGCGTTTGGTGGCACTGAGATTGTCCCATAGAGAACAAACAATTCATCTATTCACAGAACGCCGAATTGCACCAAAATTATGGCAAAATGAGCTTATTTTCATTGATTTCAATTAGGTTTAAGCAGGCGAATCCAATAGGTTTTAATGTAAAAAATGTAATAATTGTTTTTTTTTTTAAAAAAAAAACATTAAAGACCATTTATTATTTTTTTTTATTAAACTCCATTTTAATTTATCTTTAAAGACATTTTTTTTTAATTTTATTTTTTAACATTTGTTTTTTAAATTATTTTACAACAGACCTTTTTATTAGTTTTTTAAAAACCTTTTTATTATTCAGACTCCATTTTTCTTGATTTACGTAAACTCCTATTAGGTGAATAGGAGACTTCCTATTTTTTTTTAATCACTTTTTTCACCAACGTCCGATAATCGCTTTGACAACTCCGTTTTGGGTAAAATACAGCAGACATTCGATAGATAGTGATTTCACAGAATTTTCGATGAAATGGAAACGAAGAGAGCTGAAATGGGACGAAATGAAAAGCACCGTAATTGCGCTCACTTTCATTGCTGTGTAAATAGAACCCTTTGTATCACAGACATGCACGACATGAATCAAACCCAGCTGATGTAACGGAGTTAAACCTCAACAGCGTGTCTGGCTACATTGTATCATTGTATGAGTTGTGTCACTATCTTACTCTTAACGTGCCATTGTTTTATGAATTTGCAGATTTTACAGAGCATAATTAAGCTACTGAATCGTTACGTTGCGTCTATAAAGTGGCTGCCACTAAATACGACACAATGAGGATCCTGACACAATCCCTCTGATAACAAGGATAAAGCATCGTCTGCTTTTGTTTCTTCATTCATTTTGCTACATTTTTTTGCTCCATAAATGGCATGTTTGAAGATGCTCCGCGCCTTTCCACAGGCGCGTACATGTAATTATTCACTTTACACAATCCGCACTATAATTAAGAGCAGACGTATGGCGTATGGTGTCAACCACTCAACGCAACCACTTCACAGACATAAAACAACACGGAATCTATTGCTGTTATGCAGAGTGCGGCGGCGAAACGTATAATTAAACGCACTTACATTTATACACCTCCACCTATTACTGGTGTATAAATCATGATATATCACCGACCTCATGAAATATACATTTTCAGAGGAATGGATTGCAGAGTAACCAGCTAGTTTGTCTTTCTCAGCTCCTTTCTCTTTACTTATTCTTCTTGATGTTTCGGCTTCTTTGGAAACAGTTGACCACCCGTTTCTTCTCATTACTCTTCTCTATCGCGGTCTCAGTAGCCGCTGCTCTCACCTGGTTCTCATCCGACTCTTCCTGCTAACAGAACTTAAAAAGCTTCTCTTGATCTTCATTCTTTATCGAACATTCTATCTGCAATGCGCTCGTTTGCCTCCAATTATCTGGAAACCTTAGCTTGCACTCAGCTTGCAGATTTCCCCTGTTCTAATGTCTTTGACCTACAGCAGTCCAGCTTTCGCTCTCAGCGCTCTGCTGAGACTGCACTGACCAAAGTGATAAATGATTAAGATGCTTCTCGTTCAAAAGGTCCTTTAGTTGTTCTTCTGGATCTACGCACCATTGGCAAACCTGGCCTCAGCGGCACTGCTCTCTCCCAGTTCTCATCCTCTCTTTTTCAACAAAGGTTTAGTGTGTCCTTCACTGGTGCTTCATTCAGTTCCTCTCTGTTGGAATATCTCAAGGCCAGTGGTTCCCAACCCTGGTCCTCAGGTCCCCCAATCAGGTCAGGTTTGCAGGATATGTGAAGCACAGCACAGGTGATATGATTTGCTGTTCAGTGATTAAAGGATTCAGTCTGTAGTTCCAAGGTAATTCTTAAAATCTGTCCGGTTTAGGGAACCAGTAGTTCTTTGGAAAATTGTTTTACAGTAAGAAATAACTGAGAATATTCACAATGTATTCCTTTCTGTAACAACCTATTGGCATAGGAATGTCGCCATCTGCTGGCCAAAAGTAGTTACTGCAATTAGAACTGCAGCTCATGGCTCCTTGCATCGGTCGGTAAAAGCCCGGCATGTCAGGACAATCCCCGGACGATTTTAACCCGTTTTGGCATTTTGACATTGCGCCCAAAGGGCTAAAACTTTGAGAGGAGCTTCAGGAGCCCTAAAGCAATAAAATTTGTTTGCAACAAATTAAATTAATTTGCAATGATACAGCACAGCCCCAGGTCATGTTAACATGATTTCGGGCTGCTGTGTCACTACTGCTGATCGAGTATACACAATCCTGATAGTGTAGGGGGTTAAGCAGGTTCTAACAGGTAGCTGGAAAGGGGGATGCAAGGGTTGGAATATTTTCAAAACTACTTCTCAGCCTTTCTTACTAGACATGTGCACAGCACAAAATTTTGTTTTTGACGAATGGATTAGTCCTAAAACTCAATTTATTTAGTTGCTAAAGAAATTAGTTTTCAGTTCTTTAGTATGAAAACGAATTTCATTCATCTGAAAACCAGCAGATACAATTAATATTGTACTGGCTCCTCAGAGGGCTGAGATCGCTGCTTGTTACAGTATCTCTCACTCTCAGCACAATGTGTCAGGCAAAGCTGTTACAGTAACTGACTGCTGCTCATCACAGCGCTCAGAGTTTCAGTAAAACTAGTAAATAATATTTTTATATATACAGTTGTGTTCAAAATTATTCAACCCCCACTGGAATTGAGTGTTTTGGCCAGTTTGACATTGATTTTGATCATTCAGTCATCTTGCTTACAATTAAATCAAAGAGGCACGTGTAGGTCAGACAAATATAACATAACATTTATAATGAAATAACCACAAATGTCTTTTCTGTGCTCACATCATTATCAGTTTTATTCAACCCCAAGTGACATTCAATCTTAGTACTTAGTACAACATCCTTTTACAGTTATAACAGCTTTTAAACATGAAGCATAGCTTGACACAAGTGTCTTGCAGCGATCTACGGGTATCTTCGCCCATTCATCATGGGCAAAAGCCTCCAGTTCAGTCACATTCTTAGGCTTGTGCACTGCAACTGCTTTCTTTAAGTCCCACCAGAGGTTCTCAATTGGATTTAAGTCAGGTGACTGCGATGGCCACTCCAAAATGTTCCAGCCTTTAATCTGCAACCATGCTCTAGTGGACTTGGAGGTATGCTTGGGATCATTGTCCTGTTGAAAGGTCCAACGTCTCCCAAGCCTCAGGTTTGTGACGGACTGCATCACATTGTCATCCAATACCTCCTGGTACTGAAGAGAATTCATGGTACCTTGCACACGCTGAAGCTTCCCTGTACCTGCAGAAGCAAAACAGCCCCAAAGCATGATTGACCCCCCGCCATGCTTCACAGTAGGCAAGGTGTTCTTTTCTTCATAGGCCTTGTTCTTCCTCCTCCAAACATAGCGTTGATCCATGGGCCCAAACAGTTCTAATTTTGTTTCATCAGTCCACAGAACACTATCCCAAAACTTCTGTGGTTTGTCCACATGACTTTTGGCATACTGCAGTCCACTCTTCTTATTCTTTGGAGACAGCAAGGGGGTGCGCCTGGGAGTTCTGGCATGGAGGCCTTCATTACGCAGTGTGCGCCGTATTGTCTGAGCTGAAACTTCAGTACCCACATCTGACAAATCTTTTCTCAGTTCCTCAGCAGTCACACGGGGTCTTTTCTCCACTCTACGCTTCAGGTAGCGCACAGCAGTCGAAGTCAGCATCTTCTTTCTGCCACGACCAGGTAGCGTTTCAACAGTGCCCTTTGCCTTGAATTTGCGAATGATGCTTCCTATGGTCTCTCTTGGTATGTTTAACATCTTTGCAATCTTCTTATAGCCATTGCCCTTCCTGTGAAGAGTAATCACCTCTTCTCTTGTCTTCCTGGACCATTCTCTTGACTTCACCATGTTTGTAACCACACCAGTAAATGTCTAGAAGGAGCTGAGTATCACAGTCATTTTAAAGCTGCCTAATTGGTGCTTATTATGCTTTATTGCTGCTCCGTGACATCCACAGGTGTTTTCAATACCTGATTGAAAACACTTGAATGAACCTCTGTTCTTCAGAGTGGTAGTCTTTAAGGGGTTGAATAATTGTGTCAATGAAGAATTCACAAAAGAAACATTTACTACTGTATTACAAAACCAATTGATGTCATTTTAGTTGCATATGGTTCTTTAAAAAGTCCTTGTAGGATTTCATTCTGAATACAATTACAAATGTACACTAAATTCCCTAAAACCCTTTACAGCATTGGGGGTTGAATAATTTTGAACACAACTGTAAGAGGTTAGAACAATATTATTTCCTTGTTTTACTGAAACTCTGAGCGCTGTTACAGTCAGTTACTGTAACAGCTGAGCCTGATACATTGTACTGAGATAATGTAACAAGCAGCCGACCTCCGCAGTCACAGCCACTGGATTTAAAGGGCTCAAAAAAATGCTCCTCTCTGTATAATGTATAGAACATCCTCCTGCATTAATTAATACCCCTTTCTTTATAATGTAAATAACATCCTCCTGCATTAATACCCCTCTCCGTATAATGTATAGAACAGCCTCCTGAATTAATTAATATCCCTCTCTGTATAGACCATCCTCCTCAATTTATACCCCTCTCTGTATATATTAATGCGCTCCTCATTGCTGGTCTCCTTCACTCAATGTAATATTACAAAAAGAACTGAAACTAAAATGTAATGCATTTTCCTTTCGTTTCTTTGTTTTTTGGACCGAGCAGTTTCATAACTCTTGAGTCATACGAAAACGAAATTATCCCAAAATTCGGACAAAATCGTTTTATTACTAAAACGTATGCACATGTCGAGTTCCTAACTTCCTACTCACAAACGAGACTCTTTAAAATAATTACGATTCCTGGTACTAGTTTTCCATGGCAATCTATCATGATTTTCTTTTAATTTAAACGCTTTTCACTCATTTTAAAAACTAAACGACGTCGGGGAATCTTTAAAAATACCGAAAAAAAGAAAAAAAAAAGCATTCATTAAAAATGGAATTAAAAATGTTGGGGAATGTTATGTTTGCCAGAATAAGTATTTAATTGTTAAACTCTGCCTCTTTCTCGGGTGTGTTTTGCAAATATTAGAATTTTCATATTCACAGAAGAATTGTTGTAAACCGCGTACATAATTTTGAGTGATTTCTTTAATCATTCCCAAACAGCGGGAGCTGAAGGAATAATGAAAACATTGCATATTCAGATCTCCACCTTGCAGGGAACGACGTATGAAGCGTTTGAATAAAACAATGCCGTTATGGAGGTCATAAAAGAAACAAATAGAAACAAAAAAGAGATAACTACGGCAGATATCAGGAAAACACTGTCAATTTAGGAGCCATTAGGTGAAGCGAAATGTAACACTACAAAGCTAAATAAGATTTCCATGGATTCTATAGAACATATTTCCACACGCATTTTGTAAAAATAATATTATGTTGAACTCACTTTTGTACAAAGACATGGATTGCAGGAAACATTTATGGTGTTTAAGAGAAAATAATAACAATGGGTATTACATAAGAAATAATATAAAGAGATTGAAAAATAACTGAGTCTCTCCTCCAAATAAATTGATTTTAAAAGCATTCCACCTGAGCCAAAATGTGTAATAATAAAAAATAAAATAAAATAATAATAATAAGGAGTTTAAAAGCACAACAAATGGATCACTGATGATGAAAGAAACAAACAGGTGAAGCACTTCCATTAAGCACTTCAACACCAGGTGGTCTTCCATAAACCATTGACAGGAACCAGTAATTTCATGGAAATCCGCTTCCCAGTAGCCACACAATATAAATGTGCTGTAGAATCCCTACAGCACATTTCCATACTGTATGAAGTATTTGACAGGCAGAGGGAGCCATCTGGTGGACAAAAAGCGTTACTGCCACAATAGTGCAGCTGAGGCAGCCATATCTCCATAGGAAACACAGACATGTCCCAGATGTTTAACCCATTCAAGCACATCACCTGAAATGTCCAATAAATAGAACCTTAACCCCTTAAGGATCAAGGGTCTTTAAAGAAATGCATTCATGATGGAACAGTGACGTCATTGGTCCTTATGGGTTAAGCACAATCTGAGGCCAGTGTGCAAATTAAGTGCACTAGATAAAATTATTTAGCATTGCTGCAGAATAAGACTGGATTGAGTTTACACAATCTTGGGGCACCAGTAGGTGCTTTTGAAGATCAAGACGTTATTAGTGGGGAAGTGAAATTGTTAACCCCTTCAAACCCATAATTGAGTTATCTCAATTTTGCATTGTAATGCATTGAAAAGCTCTCATTAGCAAATCAAAAGCCCATGTCCACACCTTTATAAAGGAAGATTAGTGGGCCCCCTGTGGAAAAACAAAATGCTTTGTTTTAGGTCTCCCCAAGCAACCTGGGAGACATAAAACCAGCTGCAAATAGCAGCCCTAAACCTCATTGTGACAAACGTAAAATAGATTACTGCATCATTCCAGCAGCCAGGAATTTGTCAGAATACATAGTTGCATAGGCTGAAAAAAGACATGCGTCCATCGGGTTCAGCCTCTCCCACATCACCTACTGCTGTTGATCAAAAAGAAGGCAAAAAACCCAGTGTGAAATGCTTGCCAATATGCAACATACTGGGAAAAAATCCCTTCTTGCCCCCAGATGGCGTCAGATTTCTCCTTGGATCAAGAAGCTTTTACCCACATATTAAATATTATAACCCTTAATATTGTGTGTCTGCAGGAAGTCATCCAGTCGATGTTTAAAAGTCTGTACAGTCTCTGACCCAACCACCTCAACAGGCAGAGATTCCACAGCTTTATTGTTCTCACCGTAAAAAAACCTTCCTATGCTTTAGGCTGAATTTTCTTTCTTCCAGTCTAAATGGATGACCCCTTGTCCTGTGTATAGTCCTGTTAATGAATAGGTTATCAGACAATGGTTTATAATGACCCCTTATATATTTATATAAGGTTATCAGACCCCCTCTAAGGCCACATATATATTTATATAAGGTTATCAGACCCCCTCTAAGGCCACATATATATTTATATAAGGTTATCAGATCCCCTCTAAGGTGCCGTTTCTCTAAACTAAACAGGTTTAAGCTTGTTAGTCTTTCCTCATAACTTAACCCTTCCATTCCCCTTTTTAATTTAGTTGCCCGTCTCTGCACTTTTTCTAGCGCTATAATATCTTTTTTTAAGACAGGTGCCCAAAATTGCACGGCATAGTGCAATACAGGGAGAGCTGTGGGGTCAGTCGCTTCTGTACGTGGATAAGATTCAGGGGGTTATAATGAGTGTAAATCCCTGTACAGTACAGATACAAGGTGTTGCTGTAATTGTCATACACAGGCATTATGCTGCACATACAGATACAAGGTGTTGCTGTAATTGCCATACATAGGCATTATGCAGCACATACAGATACAAGGTGCTGCTGTAATTGCCATACAAAGGCATTATGCAGCACATACAGATACAAGGTGCTGCTGTAATTGCCATACACAGGCATTATGCAGCACATACAGATACAAGGTGTTGCTGTAATTGCCATACACAGGCATTATGCAGCACATACAGATACAAGGTGCTGCTGTAATTGCCATACACAGGCATTATGCAGCACATACAGATACAAGGTGTTGTTGTAATTGCCATACACAGGCATTATGTGGCACATACAGATACAAGGTGTTGCTGTAATTGCCATACACAGGCATTATGCAGCACATACAGATATTGCATTGCTAATAATCTCATTCTGATCACTACAAATCCCCATAAGCAGGAGATCTCACCATTTTATTATCTGTCTGCAGCACATTTACTGCATCTGCCTGTATGCTGATAATGCAGACCCCTTGTAAGAGGAGATCTGAACATTTTTATTATTTATATTTATCACAGTTACTGTATTGAACACAAATGTATTTTCTGCCTGTATGATGATAATGCAGACCCCGTCTGAAATTGTGTAAAATAAAGGACACCATCTACAGCCCGGAATTTTACATTTCACCAATATTTCTGTAAAGGTTCAATAAATACATGAGAAATTAAAAATGAGCCAATTTACCTTATTTTACTTTTTTTAACTATCTCAAAATAAAAATTTCTGTGCGAAACATTTATTTACTCCATATCTTATTCTTAACTTCACATCCCATGTGTCAAATAAATGTGATAACATTTTTTTTTAACAAATATCGCTTGGATGTGAGGGGTTAAGTGAAAGGTGTCAGACCCTACTACAGTTTGCACTTCAATAAATCAAATCCAAAAATCCAAAAATTAAGTAGAGGTGTGCATGGCAGAAAAATTGAATTTGTTTCGCTATTATTGTTCATCATTTCAGACGAAGCAAAATATGTTTCTCTGCCGTTTCGTTTCGTTACATTTTTTGTTCTATACCAATTAGAATTCCAGAACGCTTCCGTGATAACGAATGAGCTATATTTCATTTAAAATGGACCGAAACGAATGGCACACGTCTAGCATTAAGCCCCTTGAGAAAGATTTGTTTGGGTCGTGCAGGAACGTGACACCTGCTTGACATACTTTGTGACCCTCCTGACCCTTTCAGGCCCACGAAATGGAAATTGATAACGCAATGTTTATATTAATCTGTATCTAAAGAAACTCACTAATGCACGTTGGAAAACTACAGTGGTTTCAATCTGAAAATTGTGGTTTCAGACTGAACCCACCAGACCTGAAAGGGTTAAAAGTCACCGAAGGTTCACCCACAAGCGCGTAAACACAAACCGCGATACGTGCAGCTCCGCGTCCTCACATACGGGTCAAGTTACCTGTCTCTGATGCCGCAGGTATCAATCTGCAAATCGCTGAAATTTCCCAGGGAGCCGCGCTGCACCAATACGAGGTCCTTGGGCTGATTATCAATAAAAATAAGCTTCATGCAGCCTTGGAAGGAAGTAATGGGGTTTACACAGACAGAATCCAACGGATATTCCGGGCAGCCTGTTCAGCAATAAAAGAAATAAATAAATGACAAGAGATCTAATAAAATTTTGGATAACACATTTATATATATATTTATTTATTTATTTTATAAGCGCTATTGATGGATGACCCCGAGGTCTCAATATCTCCAATGTCTCCTTTATTACATAAGATTTTTGCCATAAAAATCTAAGGTTATGAGGAGAGAAATCGGTGCAGAGTAAGCAGAAAAAAAAATAATAGTTCCCTGAGTATTATTATTATTATTGCCTTTCTGCCATTCTATCTTCATATCTGTTCGAAAAATGATCATTGCAGAATCCCGGCTGATTTTATTTTCATTTATTTATTTGTTTTTCCGGTCCCTCGGCGCCGGAGAGACAGACATATTACTGATCAGATAAAATAAAAAGTTAACTTTTATAGCCGTAATAAAAGAAATAAAGAATACAGGAGGTATCGTCAAGGGGGGGGGGGTCTATATATCAATAATAGCACTTGGGGGGGGCGTTACATAACATTTTCCTTGGAAAAAAAGCACTAGAATTACTCAGTATAGCAGTAATTTCTATTATCTGCAAAACAGTGATTGAAAACAGAGAATGTTACCAATATCATAACAGAAACATTGCAAAAAAAAAAAAAAAAAAAAAGCATTTTATTATTTTGTTTTTTCTTCTCTTTTTAGTTAATGCTTTACAAATAATAATATCTGATACAGTGATTTGTTATACGTGAATGTTTTGTAATGTTTTGATAAGTTTGTGTCTCGCTCCATTGTTTGCAGCAAAAATCTTGTGTTGTTTATTTATTAGATTTGTGCACAGAGTTTTTTTTTTTTTTCATTTCGGAATAATTTGTCCCTTTTTTTTTTTCATTTCGGGTGATTTCGGGGCTATTTTTTTTCTTTTTCGTTTCGGGTCGTTCGTTATTTCACCGTGATTCGTAATTTCGGACCGGTCCAAAATCTAGGATCGTCCAATATGGTTTTCGGATCAATTCGGGTTTCAGATCCGATAATTTCGGATCGGACCTGATTCATTATTATTAATGAAACACTGTTTGCAAAAAAACCATCGAACGAAAAGAACTTTAAAAAAAATTAGGAAACCTAAAATTTCACCCAAAAATATCCAGAAAAATGACAAAAAAATCCTTTGCTTTTCGTCACATTTCGGCTCACTTCGGCGATTCGATTACCTCAAAAATATGGTGAAACCACTATTTAGCGAAGGCTCACAGCATTTTGCCAAAAATGGACCGTTCGGTGCAATTTTGGGGCCAATTTGGAGGTTAGTGTACTGGAGATACAATGTTTGCATTCTAGAACATCCTGCAGTGAGTCATTGAGCCTCCTTGTTCCTGATCATGTGAGTCTCCCGACCTTCCATCTAACCTTAACATTACATAATGTGCATTGATATTTACAAACATCCTTCCTACCCTGAGTTTTCCTGTTGCCCTGGAAAGTTACCCTGAGTTGGATATAACCTCTCAATATATCCATAAAATCATCTCCCATGAACCTGCTTCTGTAATTACCTCTCAGGTAACAAGCAGGGGTTCAAGAAACTACAAACTAAACGGCCAGAAAGGTTTCTGTTACAATATCTCGTCGTTTACCTCACTTTGTTTAACCCCTGTCAGTTTGTCTATTCACAGAACGCCAAATTGCACCAAAATGACCTGAATTCAGGGATTTCAATTCAACAGGTTTACACAGGAGACTAATAGGTTTCAATATAATAAATTAAATACTTTATTCTTTTTTTTTATTAGAAAAACCCTTTTTATTATTTTATTTTGGAAAAGTCATTTTTTATTTTTAAGACATTTTTTATTATTTTGTAACAGATCTTTTTAATAATTTTTTAAAGGACTTTTTTATTATTTAGACACATTTTTACTACATTTTTATTAATTTAACCTTCGATTAGGAGAATAGGAGACTTCCTTTTTATATTCTTCAGTTCAGTGGAATTTGTTGAGGCCAATTCGGTGCAATCCGACGCTTATCAGCGATTTCGCCGATGTGCGATAACTGCTTAAGTGACTCTAATTTCAGCAAAATACACTGAACAACTGATAAATAGCGATTTCACAGAATTTTCATGTAAGGGAATCGCCGAAGAACGCTGAAAAACAAAGCAACGAAATTGCATTTGATTTTGGTGCTTTGTGAATAGACCCTAATGAATAACCAGGATCAATAAGCACAACATACACAAGGTTTTTTTTTTTTTAAATGGATTTTACCAGGAAAGATACATTGAGATTTCTCACGTTTTCAGTATGTCCTGGGTGGTGAGTATGTACCGTTAGGTGTCTTGCCCAAGGACACTTACTGGAGAGGTGCTCTTGCTGTATATGTATGTGTGACTGTGCGTGTGGGTATATGGATGTGTGACTGTGCTTGTAGGTATATGGATGTATGACTGTGTGGCGGGGTATGTGCATGTGTGGGCTCTCTGATATAATGTATATAGAGAGTTACATGGGCTATGTTTTATTTTGAATGGGTTAGGAATGGGTTATGGTCCGTAAAGAAGGGTCTCTAACAAAGAGATGCTCTTAAAAGACAATGTAAAACATTGAGAGCGCTTCTGATAGCGAGACCCCCTCCAGAATCCATTACACTTAACTATTAACTATTGTGGTCTCTAATGGGGCCTGTAGGAGTTTCTTTCTAATAGAGACTGTCTTAAAGGACACCGAGAGCACCTCTGTTAGTGAGACTTTTTTGCTCAGTGGGGGGTGCAAAGGGGAATATCTGCCCCGGGTGCCAAATACCCTAAGTATGCCTCTGGTCAAAGGTCATGAATTTTTAATTGTTTTGATGAGAGTTTTACTTCTGTTTTCGGATGTGACTTCCAATACTTTACAGATAACGACAAAAAGAACATAAAGGTTGGTGATACCTGGTGAACAGTGAAGGGTTTTACAACCTAATCAACTTGTGGCTATTTTCTCCCTATAAATGATTTTGACATTTGACATTGATATTTCGCTATTGAATTATAGATTAGATTTATGGATTCTGGTGCTGCTGAGCCTCTTCTTCATGTCGGAAGTTAAATGCAAACCAAAAACCCTTGACAGTTGCTCTATTGTGCTCATAGAAACGTGCAGCCTGGCCGCTTTATCGGGACGCAGACGCGTCTTGTATTGTTAGAATAAATCCAGTGGTTCCATCTCTACACCTTAAATATATGCGGATTACCTCCTGTAAAATAAACATATTAGCACGTGTTTTATAGAGCTGATTAGCCTTGTAGGCCAACGAGTTTATCAGCGACATTTCATGTGATTGCTTAACATTTATGGAAATGCACTTTGCAAACACTGAACCCGCCGAGTCAATCCATCACTAGATTCCACTCAAATGATATCTCCCACCTCTGCTCTGGTAAATAAAAAACAATAGTAAAAAGGCATCAGTTCAGTAAATAAGGAGAAAGAAGAAGTGGAACCCCGGGACATGGATAGCTATAATGCTATGGCTTTTTATTGCCTATTGTTTCTGTTTAACATAAACTTTCTTTAGGGCTTCAGATGTGGGAAAAGATTATATTCTCCTCTCAACTTTCTCTCTTTCCTACGGTTTTTTTATTTCTCTCCCTTCCTCTCCATTCCCATTTCTTCTCTCTTTCCCTCTCCCCATATCCCTCCCTCTCTTCCCCATCTCCCCTTATGTCTATTTCCCCTCACCTTTTTGTCGTTTTTTTCCCTCTCACCTTTTTCTCGAAATCCCTTCCCTGTTGCGTCTCTTTCCCTCTCTCCATACTCTTATTCCGCTCCACCTTTGTCTCATTCCCACTCCTCTTATCTCTCTCCTGCTCTCCCTTTTCTCTCTCCCTCTCCCCCTTATATCTCTTTCTCTCACCTTATATCTCTCTCCCCCTTATCTCTCTCCCCCTTATCTATCTCTTTCCCCCTTATCTCTCTCTCCCTCCCCCTCATCTCTCTCCCTCCCCCTTAGTCTCTCTCCCCCTTATCTCTCATTATCTCCCCCCCCTTATCTCTCTCCTTCTCCCCCTTTTCTCACTCTCCCCCTTTTCTCACTCTCCTCTTATCTCTTTCCCTCTCCCCTTATCTCTTTCCTTCTCCCCCTTTTCTCACTCTCCCCTTATCTCTTTCCCTCTCCCCTTATCTCTTTCATTCTCCCCTTTTCTCACTCTCCCCCTTATCTCTTCTTTCCCTCTCCCCTTATCTCTTTTCCTCTCCCCCTTATCTCTTTCCCTCTCCCCTTATCACTTTGCCCTCTCCCCTTCAACCCCTTCACTGTTGAGCGATTTCACGTCTTAAAAAAATCATTTTTCTTTTTTTTATTATTATTTTTTTTCTTTACCTTAAACATGGTCATGTTTCATATCATTGGAAAGGCCATGCACTGGCCTTTCTAATGATACCAAACATGACCCTGCTAGCTGCCAACAGTTGGGAGATATCGGGGTTCAAAGGAACCCCCTATCTCCACCCCTATCTTTCCTTAGGAGTCAATTAAGATGTTCCCCACACATCCTCAGCAGTGAAAGGGTTAACTCTTTTTCCCGCCTCACTCTTTTTTCCTTTTTCGAAGCAGACGGTGTCCACATAATCCGGAGTGTTAGAGTTGGTATCTTGCAGTTTATGCTGACGTTTGTACATGGACAGATATATCAGGGATACAGAGGATGCAGCTCTGCAACATGATATATTGTAACAGGATAAACCTCACAGACAGTAAACACTGACGGCAACATCGACACTTTGATCTGATGGCTGTTACCGAGATTCATCAAAAGGGGCTCGCAATGAAAAAATCTAATCTCTGGCTGTAAAAAAAAAAGTGTTTTGTTTTATACCCAGTGATAAATATCAGATACAACAGGTTGGAAATCACGCTGCGTCCTAACGCAGGGGTATCCAAACCATTCCTTGAGATTTTACTCGCCTGCCAAGATCCTAAAACTTCGTCCAAAAACATGTCAGCTATGTATCACAGCTCCCTGGCGCCTGCAACCAGGACGGCTGATTAACTACAGGTTAATTACATAACTGATAAAAACCTGGAGACGGATAAAGGATTTAGTGGGGGGGCATAGGAGAAGACTTATTAAAGTCTGCATGGAGAGAGCCTGTGGAGTCATGGGTTCGATCCCAGCGAGCAACCTCTCCAGTAAGTGTCCTTGGCAAGACACCTAACGGTACATACTCGCCACCCAGGACATACTTGAAAACGAGAAAAATCTCAATGTATCCTTCCTGGTAAAATCCTTACACAAAAAAAAGGGCCACTAAAACCAAAATATGAAATGTCCTTATTGTGTTTATTGATGTTGCTGATATTGTACATGTGCTTTGATTTTCTCTTGTATGTTTAGTTAAGAATATCTTTTCCTCTAAATGTGTCACTGGGCGCATCCATTGTGTGATATTTTCCTCTATATGTGTCACTGGGAGCATCCATTGTGTGATATTTTCCTCTATATGTGTCACTGGGTGCATCCATTGTGTGATATTTTCCTCTATATGTGTCACTGGGTGCATCCATTGTGTGATATTTTCCTCTATATGTGTCACTGGGCGCATCCATTGTGTGATATTTTCCTCTATATGTGTCACTGGAGCATCCATTGTGTGATATTTTCCTCTGTATGTGTCACTGGGAGCATCCATTGTGTGATATTTTCCTCTATATGTGTCACTGGGTGCATCCATTGTGTGATATTTTCCTCTATATGTGTCACTGGGCGCATCCATTGTGTGATATTTTCCTCTATATGTGTCACTGGGTGCATCCATTGTGTGATATTTCCCTCTATATGTGTCACTGGGTGCATCCATTGTGTGATATTTTCCTCTATATGTGTCACTGGGAGCATCCATTGTGTGATATTTTCCACTATATGTGTCACTGGGCGCATCCATTGTGTGATATTTTCCTCTATATGTGTCACTGGGTGCATCCATTGTGTGATATTTTCCTCTGTCACTGTGTGTATCCATTGTGTGATATTTTCCTCTATATGCGTCACTGGGTGCATCCATTGTGTGATATTTTGTGTTGTATCTTTCCATCACTTGTTCCTCACTGTGTGGCTTTGGTCATAGAATTGAGTGAATGGGTCAGTCACCGACTCGCATAATTATATTATGTGGGATTTATTCAAAGTACATAAACATGGGGTACATTAGAAGTATTTTAAGCATCACCTCTTCCCAATGATAGACTGCAGGATTTCTCACGCGCAGCCCCCACTCTCTGGAACGCTCTCCCTCGTACTGTCAGACTTTCCCCTAACTTCTCTTCCTTCAAACGCTCCCTGAAAACGTTCCTATTTAGGGAAGCCTACCACCCAACTCACTGACACAACCATCAATCACTCTCACCTTACAGTCCTCTCCTCCTGTTTCCAACCCCAACCCTCCCAGATTGTGAGTTCCTACGGGAATAGGGCCTCATCTCCTCCTGTACTGTTTGTCAAATGTTGTTCAATGTATTGTAACCCTGTCTATACTGTGCTTATTGTACAGCGCTGCGGAATATGCTGGCGCTTTATAAATAAAGAATAATAATAATAATAAAATGTAAAAAAAACAAACAACATTTAAAATAAATTTTATATATATATATATATTATTATTTTTTCTCTTTTATTTTAAATGTATTTATATTTTTTACAATTGCTTCTTTGTTTTACAAAGCAATGTGCTCCCCCTATGGTGGCCACCTTTCTCCGTAAAAGTAAAAACTGTAAAGAAAAGAAAAAAATTGTTACAAGAACAGAATTGAAAAAAAAATAATATGTATATATTATTTATTTAATTTATTTATTATTTCTGGAGGAGGTTAATTGCGTGCGCACTCTGGATTTCTGTGCCTTCAGTCTCCTGAGTGACAGCAAATGTCCCTATATCTCAGTCCTTATAACAGAATAAGGGACTTACGTTTAGGAGACGAGGAGCCTTACCTCCAAAAAAGTATTTATTCCCTGAGTATATTGGCATCGGCACAATCGCGTGGACAAGAGGAGCGTCACCATTATCCAGGGTCAACGTGATGCGGTGCCGGCGCGCATTTATAGTCACGGTGTGCCAGAGCCCATCGTCCAAATCACTGCCTGCAAGAGAGGCGACAAGAGTGACAAAAATCACAATAAATACAATAATACGAGTGGGAACAAAATGATAAATACAATAATTTAATGAATGGGAGCAAAATAATGCAGCGAGTAACAGCACTGTGAGAGGTCAGATTCGCTTCTGTGTAATGACTTTGGAGAATTCCTTAGTTTCCTTTACATTCTTAGAATGTTTCTCCCTGTGTAAACAGATCTACTTAATGTTTCTGTTAATTGACAGAATGATACAATTTAAGGTATCATCCAAAACACTAACGTGATTGTCTTATGTTACCAACCCAGCAATATGTATAAATCATAACAAGAAGAAAAAGAAACCAAAACCTCTAATTGTGTTTTGTTTCACACGGTGTAATAGGAATAAGCGCAGTTTACATTTTTCTTCTTGTTATGTTTTATACATGTTGCTGGGCTGGATACATTTGGTGGTTGCAGCCGCCCCATCAGGGAATAGGCGCGACCCCGCTCCTCCTGTACTATGTATTTTTTAACCCTTTCGCTGCTGAGGCTTTTCCCGCCCCTGTGCTGAGGTCATTTTTAGCGGTTTTGCTCATCATGTTTAAACGTGTTTTGAAGGCTTATTTTAGTATATGACCCAGACATATTATATATCGTTCTTTCCGTCAGACTCGGTAGATTAATAATATGTCATTATTATATGTATACGTTATGTCATGTCTGTATATTATAACAAAAAATGCAATAAAATATGTATTTTCAATAATTTACAACGTGTAAAGTGGTTTTTTTTCCATTTTAACATGCGAGCAATTGCGGTTATATTTGTATGGGGTGCGCTTGTTAAAAAAATTAGAGATGGGGTCTCGTTACATTTTTTTTGAGGAAAATTACACTATTTTTAACAAACGCACCGCATACAAAAATCGTTAGTGCAGCATCATTGTTCACATTATAATTGAAATGGGAACAATATTGCTGCATTAACAAACCAAAAAAATAAAAAAAAAGTGTTTATTTTTTTTACTTTTATTTTTCATTTTTTTTTTTTTTCACTAGAGGTGCCTTGGTGTTGGCAGGTGAGCTTACACTCTTAATGGACATTAAAAGAAACCAAAGCCTCTAATTGTGTTTTGTTTCACACGGTGTAATGGGAATAAACGCAGATGAAATTTTTCTTCTTGTTATGTTCTATATATATTATATATATCTCTTCTCTCTGTCGCTTTTATACGTCTTTATAATGCTGCTATTATTAGAAGGTTGTATTATAAATAATAGCAGCATTATAATAATATTAGGATTTTTAAGTAAACTTGTGTTTCTTTTTAAAAAGGTGCTATTTAGCATTTACTTACAAATCCTAATATTAGTATAATGCTGCTATTATTTATAATACAACCTTCTAATAAGATCAATCCAGGAACCTCGTGCTTATTAAACAGGGGCTTAACGGGCTGAGCCACCTGCTCGGGACTGTAAGGCAGGCGTCTTCCAGGGGTCTTAACACTCCCCTACAGCCGGCCAGAGAGAGATGTGAGGAGCTGCAGCTCTGGCTGAGGTGGGAGGACGCGGGGAGGAGAGACTAGCTGTCTTTAGCGTGGGCATGCAGAAGGAAAAAAAAATTAACTCGTGGGAACAATTTAGCAGATCGTCCCCGCGATCTGTTAAATCGTTCCCACAAGTTCATTTTTTTTCTCCTCCTGACTCCAGCGGGGCTGCGTAGGAGTGGGCGTTTATTTTACTGTAGACCATGTACCCTGCAATGGATGCACAATAAAGTGACGCAAAGCACTGATCTATGTGTCCAGTGGCTAGATGGCAAATATACACATATATATATATACTGTATATACAAACACACGCTCTTATTATTTATATGTTTACTCTAGACATGTTCTGGTCTGTATAGATAGAAAAGATACAAGGCTCTATTAAATTCATCGCGCAAAAGCGCACGCGCGTCCCAGTTTTTTTTTTGCGCGAAGCAGTAAACGTTAACGCATGAAAATCACAGCTGGAATTACATTCCTCGCGCATTTTTTCATCCGTTGGGAAATTGCGCTCGTAAAACCGACCCGCAAAAATGTGAGCAAAGTACAGTTGCACGCAGAAATCCGTGAGCACAATGTAATTTTTAAAGCGAGTCCGTCAGACAAATGCATTTTTTGTGTGGACTGCGCACAACGGACGTACGTTCTGACGGAAGACAAGGTAGTGGCCATCATTTTTGACGGATCTAGTAAAACAAAACGTGCGTATCGACGTTCTCCATTGTGAATCCGCAGTTTGGTACAGTCAGGTTGTTACAATTTGCCGTTACCACCAGCTTTTCAAAGACGTTAAAATTATGCGCGCAAACGTTGTCCGTTAAATTTTGCGCTAACATTGTAATATGCGCGCACCAGCGCACAAACGCGTTTGCGCTCACAATGTTAAGTATAGGATGCACGCACTAAATTCACGCAGGGTCACTCGCATTAGATGTTAATGTGCATTTTGTACACGAACGTCGTAAGACGATGTTCAGCGCAAAGGGTTTTTACCCTCGCGATAATGCGTTTTTGCGCACGCGTTAACGTTTGCGCACAGAATGTAATAGAGCCCACAAAAGGGTACATGAGCTGATCTCCTTTACTGCACCCCAAGAAAATGAAAAGAAATATTATTGCGCTGATATCGAGATCAGATGTACAGCAGGACTTTCTCTGTGTCAGTCACGTTATATTTTAACAGACAGAAAGAGATGTTTTTCTTAAAAATAAGAGATAAGAGGAGAAATAAGTGTCAGCGGAGAGAATGAAAACGTGGCAGGTGTTTGATATTTAATTATCCTTTGAGAAATGATCAGAGCAGGTGGGCTGCTGACCTTTCAGGAAAGGGAAGGAATAAGCCCTCAGCTCTGAGATGTATCAAGTGGAAGAAACATTAGCAGATGTTTGTTTATCTGGGATACAAAATGTTACATGGACACGTCCTCCCGAGACCACGGGAAGATGCAGCTGTTGGGTTTTAGGTTGTTGAAGATTTTTCCACTAAACTTTTGTAGGGAGGGATAAAAGTCTCACTGACACGAATACATCATGGAGTAAAAAGGAAATGGAGACTCTAGCGGCAGCCAGGGAAACCATGCAGGGCACAATACAGGGAGTCTGGGATTTACGGATATGTCTGTTTCACATTATACACAGAGAGGACACAATACAGGGAGTCTGGGATTTACGGATATGTCTGTGTTACACATAATACACAGAGGGCACAATACAGGGAGTCTGGGATTTACGGATATGTCTGTGTTACACATAATACACAGAGGGCACAATACAGGGAGTCTGGGATTTACGGATATGTCTGTGCTTCTAATAATACACAGAGTGGACACAATACAGGGAGTCTGGGATTTACGGATATGTCTGTGCTTCTAATAATACACAGAGTGGACACAATACAGGGAGTCTGGGATTTACGGATATGTCGGTTTCACATTATACAGTAGACATGTGCATTCGTTTTAGTACTAAAACGATTTAGTCCGAATTGTGGGATAATTTAGTTTTTGTATGACTCAAGAATACGAAACTGCTCAGTACAAAAAACGAAAGAAACTAAAATAAAATGCACTACATTTTAGTTTCAGTCCTTTTTGTGATATTACATTGATGAGTGAAGGAGACCAGCAATGAAGAGCGCAACATCGCAAAGCTACAGAAAAGGTTTGTATGTGTAATCCTTCCCGACCTCTACCCGAAACTCAGACAGTGATAGAGCTCCAGAATACTCACTCGCAGCACAGACAGTCAGCACAGGAGAGGAAACCTTTACTTAACCCTTGCATGTCTATGAGGCAGACAAGATGATAAAAGCAGCTGGAGAAGGAAAACATTCAAATAAATCACACTGAAAGCTGGATAGTGAAAACCCCTTTATAACAAGCAGCGCTGGGAGAAGAGAGGGACTTTATAAAACGTGTGCTATCTCCCCTCCCGCTCTGCATAATAGGGACTTAGGTCTGATACATTTTATATTATCCAGGAGCAGTTTCCCCCTTTCCTCATCTATAATACACATTTTATATAAAGTCCCTCTCCCAGTGCTGCTTGTTATAAAGTTTTTTTTACATCTGACACATTTAGTATCCAGCTCTCACAGTTACTCTGTCATTATGAGCCTTCAGTGTGATTTATTTGAATGTTTTCCCTGGATTTAAAGTGCTGTATTTTATTAAAATAAATTTGCACCAGTCATCTCTTCTCTGAGCTTTCAGACCGATTTACGTTAATATTTTCCCTCTCCCCTGCTTTTATATTCCTGTCTCTCTCCCCCACAGAGATACAAAGTTTAAGTAAAAGTTCCCTCTCCCGTGCTGGATAAGCATTGCATTCCGAAGTTCTGCACCCTCCACATGCCAATGCAGTAGGTCCTACTGAGTAGGATGTTCTATACAGAGAGGGGCATTAATTAATGCAGGAGGATGTTCTATACATTATACAGAGAGGAGTATTAATTAATGCAGGTGGGTGTTGTATATATTATACAGAGAGGGGTATTAATGCAGGAGGATGTTATACAGATTATACAGAGAAAGGTATAAATTGAGGAGGATGTTCTATACAGAGAGGGACATTATTTAATTCAGGTGGATGTTGTATACATTATACAGAGAGGAGTATTAATTAATGCAGGTGGGTGTTGTATATATTATACAGAGAGGGGTATTAATGCAGGAGGATGTTATCTACATTATACAGAGAGGGGTATTAAGGAACCTTTTTTTTAGCCTTTAAAATCCAGTGGCTGTGAGTGCTGAGATCGGCTGCTGGTTATATTATCTCTCAGTACAATGTATCAGGCTCAGCTGTTACAGTAACTCACTAACAGCGCTCAGAGTTTCAGTAAAACAAGGAAATAATATTGTTCTAACCTCTTATATATAAAAATATTATTTACTAGTTTTACTGAAACTCTGAGCACTGTGATGAGCAGCAGTCAGTTACTGTAACAGTTTTGCCTGACACATTGTGCTGAGAGTGAGAGATACTGTAACAAGCAGCGATCTCAGCCCTCTGAGGAGCCACTACAATAGTAATTGTATCCACTGGTTTTCGGATGAATGAAATTAGTTTTCATACTAAAGAACTGAAAACGAATTTCTTTAGTAACTAAATAAATTGCATTTTAGGACTAATCCATTAGTTCAAAACAAAATTTTGTGCTGTGCACATGTCTATTATACACAGAGTGGACACAATACAGGGAGTCTGGGATTTACGGATATGTCTGTTTCACATTATACACAGAGGACACACAATACAGGGAGTCTGGGATTCACTGATATGTCTGTTACACATAATACACAGAGAGAACACAATACAGGGAGCCTGGGATTTACTGATATATCTGTGTTTCACATAATGTCCCCTTTTCATATAATCTCTTGTTATTAAATAGCAGTAAATGATGAGAAACATTATTTCAACCTAAATGTTGCCGTTTCTTACATTTCCGGCCTTCTCTAGTATCTCCAGGAAGGCATTATGGGAGAATCATACCATTAAGCCTCACGTGGGTCTCACTCGTAGTTGGCAAAACGAATTATTTTGAAATCTATTTTCTTTACACTTTCAATGTTGATTCTATAAATTCTTGTGGCGTCTGTCACAAATTTTGGACTAAAACTCCCCTATCCCGGCAGCTTTAAAGTTTAAAATGTTTAAACCTACTTAGCGTCTCTGCAAAGAGAACTTTGTAAAGCCAGATCCACACAGAGCCCCATTATTTCCACAGGTTTCCGAACAATTGGAAGCAATCATGGGATTCTGAGAAGTCTTCACTATGAAAGCCCATCATGGTTTAATCTGTTCCTTCAATTCTCTCTTATCACTTACAGTATTTCACACTTTCCCTTTTACTGCCTTAAATTTCATGAGCCAGTGGACGCGAACAATGTCATTTAATACAATGTATTTTAAAATATACAGGAAGTCCTACTGGAGATATAGCGAGGCCGAGGCTCCTTCTTGCAGTTCTTCTCTTTAAAATGCATAAGAATGAGCAAAATTCCATTTTGTTATCATATTTTAGAGGCTTTGGGGGCAAAGGAAAGGCAAGGCATGGATAATAGAGGTCATGGACACCAATATTTTGGAAATGGCCCATGGCTGACCTGGTAATGAAAGTAATCCCCCAACCTCTGGCGCATAGCTTGGTACATCGATGATTGCATTATGGACTACAGAAGGTTGAGATGTGAGAGGGGAAATCTGGGTCTGGCTGGAGGAAAGAACGTAGAAATAATCTGAATGTTACCTGGGATAAACCCAAAATGGGAAATTGGTCAAGAGGAAGAATTAGAATATTTGAAAGCAGGGCTGGTTACGGATTCAAATTGTCGTGTTTGATTAATCAATTTTTTTTTAAATCGATTAATTATAATGCACATACAGATCCAACTACAATGGTACCTCTGTTCACGAACTTAATTGGTTCCACGACTCTGGTCGCGAACCGAATTGGTCGTGAACCGAATCACATTTTTCCATAGGGTTCAATGTAAATCAGGTTAATCCGTTCTGAACCATATGGGGGAAAAAAATGTAACCACAAAAATATGCTTTGAAACCTTCTTTTTACCATTCTTGCTCTGCACTTTATTGCGCAGCACTTTCTTTTTATCACCATTCTTGCTCTACACATCCTCGTCACCTTCAATAACGCTCTGCACATCCTCGTCACCTTCAATAACGCTCTGCACATCCTCGTCACCTTCAATAACGCTCTGCACATCCTTGTCACCTTCAATAACGCTCTGCACATCCTCGTCACCTTCAATAACGCTCTGCACATCCTTGTCACCTTCAATAACGCTCTGCACATCCTCGTCACCTTCAATAACGCTCTGCACGTTCTTGTTACCTTCATTAACGCTCTGCACATTCTTCTCACCTTCATTAACGCTCTGCACGTTCTTGTCACCTCTCTGCGCTTTCTTTTTCCCACCACGCTTGTTCTGCACTTTCTTGGGAGCCATGCTGGATTTAATACAGTAATACTGAACAGTACTGCGCTACAAAGCACACAAAAAAGCTTCACAGTAGCCCTGTCTGCAACCGCAATCTGTGTTTGTAACCCGAGGCTGAGTTCGTGAACAGAGGTAAAATGACGAACTTCATGGTCGCGAACCGAATTGTTCGTGAACAGGGGCGTTCGTGAACCGAGGTACCACTGTACATTTAGCTGATCTGCTTGGTTCTTGGGTCTTGGCCCTGGGTCTGGGCCCTGGGTCTTGGGTCTGGGCCCTGGGCCTTGGTCTGGGGCCCTGGGTGTTGGGCCCTGGGTCTGGGGCCCTGGATCTTGGGTCTGGGCCCAGGGTCTGGACCATCGGTCTTGGGTCTGGGCCCTTGGGTCTGGGGCCCTGGATCTTGGGTCTGGGCCCTGGGTCTGGGGCCCTGGGTCTTGGGTCTGGGCCCTAGGTCTTGGGCCCTGGGCCCTAAACATACAGCGATCCTGACTATCCAGGTAACATAATCTAATAAACAAAAGAAAATTGCAGCATTTCTTTTCAGTGTTTGTGCTCCCTGCCCTGCTCTGAGCAGTCTGATTAAACACGTCTGTCCAGGAGTCGGCAGCCGGAGAATTTACCTGTTGCTTAATTAATTGGAGAGGATAGAGGTCATGCATGATTCTATTATTTCGGGGTCCTAAACATCTTCTCTCGGTTACTATTTCAGACATTCTGTACCCAACCCAAGCACTCTGTCACAGGACGCAGCGAGGCAGAATGGGAAAGACATCTGTGTCTGTACCAGGTTAGAAGTAACACGGAATCAAACTTTAAAGAGACACAAAACACACCATAACAACTTCAGCTCATTAAGGAGGTGCGAGGACCTCACCTTTCCCCAAAGTCACAATTTTCACGGTTTTGGAAGTTTAATATAGAAATGACACCAATGTTTTTTTCGCACGTCAAAATTCCGCATATAAAATGTATCGCAACTAAAAATACCACTTGTAATGCGACGATACGGATTTCTGAAGCTTATACAAAAAAAGGTAAAGCAAATAAGGCTAGGGTCAGAGTGGGGCAGTCGGAACGCGCGTGCAGGCGCACTAAATCACGGCGGCAGTAGCAGCACATAACGGCCAATGACGGCCAATATACGCAGTACGTGCGTACAAAAGTGCGCCGACACCACGCAACCGGCAAATGAACGCATTTTTCTCAGAACGTGAAACCGCTGCTACAGACGTACAGAGTGCGCTGCGGCCGCATGGCAGCGTGTGTGCGTGATTAGGAGACATCAGACGCTGCTAGTGTGCGGCCTACATAACGTTCAAACAGCCGGATTTCCCTAGAATTGCGTTGGTGAGTACCTGCGACTGTGCGACTGTGGTCGTCTGACCACTTAAGCGTATTCCGTGAAAAAATGCGTGCGCACGCATCGACGTACATTTTGACGGTGGCCGCAGAAAATGCGCTCATCTGTCCCTAGCCTAAACCGCTGCCGATATTGGGCCCTATTTTAGATTTCTGCGTATAAAAATATTGGTGGGTTCGATATTGTGATGTCACTGCAAGATTGCGCCCATCACCATCGCTCTAAAACACTTCTAGATCTTCCAGCAGTAACTGTCCTATAGTAGCTTTGTTACGAGGAAAAAAAACATGTTTCAAATTGGGATGAGATTTAAATGATTTATGAAAATAAAATGTCATTTTACACAAACACGTTTTCAGCAGAGGAGCTTACGCTCTAAATGGCATAACTCCTGGTTCTAAGCACTAAAGGGCACGTTTCCCCCAAGTGGTTCTGTGATTCCCCTTCCCTGACAGCTCGGTAAAACACCTTCATGCAGCAGACACGACGTGCCGTGTCCAGCCCTTTATCCGAATACATTTAAGAATTAAATGCAAAAACCTGCAGTTGTTTAGTGCTTAGAGCAGAGGCTTTCCGGGCCAGACCTTGCACAGCATTATAGAAACATAGAAACATAGAAAAATGTCGGCAGATAAGAACCTTTCGGCCCATCTAGTCGCCCAATTACATGGATACTTTACCTGGATTTATCTTTTGTTTAGGATAGCCTTATGCCTATCCCATGTCTGCTTAAATTCAATTACTGTTTTGGCCTCTACCACTTCTACTGGAAGACTGTTCCATGTCTCCACCACCCTCTCAGTAAAATAATGCTTTCTGATGTTACTTTTAAACCTTTGCCCCTCTAATCTAAGACTATGTCCTCTTGTTTTGCTACTTTGTTTCCTTTTAAATATACTCCCTTCCTCTACCTTGTGGATTCCTTTACGTATTTAAATGTTTCTATCATATCTCCTCTGTCTCGTCTTTTTTCCAAGCTGTACATGTTAAGATCATTAAGCCTTTCCTGGTAACTTTTCTCCTTCAAGCCGTACACCATTTTAGTAGCCCTTCTCTGAACTCTCTCTAAGATGTCTATATCCTTCTGGAGATACGGTCTCCAGCACTGCACACAGTACTCCAAGTGAGGTCTCACCAGTGCTCTGTACAGTGGCATGAGCACTTCCCTTTTCCTAATGCTAATACCTCTCCCTACACAACCGAGCATTCTGCCAGCATTTCCAAGCATTCTGCCAGCATTTCCAAGCATTCTGCCAGCATTTCCTGCTGCTCTATTACATTGACTACTTACCCTTAGATCCTCTGAAATAATAACCCCTAAATCCCTTTCCTCAGATGTTGAGGTTAGGACTGTATCAAATATTCTGTATTCAGCCCTTGGGTTTTTACGTCCCAGGTGCATTATCTTGCACTTATCCACGTTAAAACTCAATTGCCACAGCTCCGACCATTTTTTTATGTAACGCGCTCTCCCTGTATCGAGATGCTAATTATATTACAGAATATTAGCATAACTAATTTAATGTGTTTATATTTTGAATTATTTTAGCACACGCTGCCACGGGGGCATATTTCCATGAACAGCACAATTGCTAATTCAATAAGTTGGCATAAAAAGTCAAATATTTACATTATCCAGGGGCTTTGACTTTTCATGCACTTCTTTGTGTTCTAGGATTTGCTCGTAACGACCCCGCTGGGTTTAACCCTGTATATGTTATTAAATTAATTATCATGATTATTATTATTATTATGTTTTCTTTTAAAGATCATTATTATTATTTATTAAGCGCCAACACATTCCGCAGCGATGTATAAAGGTAAATGGGTAAAGACAAGACAAATCTACAATACACCTAAAAGAGCAAGTCAATATTTCACCAACAGATACAGGAGGAATTGAGAGTCCTATTCCCTTGGGAATTTACGATCCAGCATGTATAACTTTCTGGCAGCTCCTCTCTCCCCCTCCCAGTCACTTGCAGCGTACCCCAAGGCTCAATACTCGGCCCCCTGCTATTTACAATATTCATAAATGATCTGCCCAATGTCTGCAAAGCCTCAACTGTACACATGTACGCAGACGACACTGTAATCTATTCCAGCAAACCAAATCTCCCGCAGCTGGAGTACGTGTTGCAAGTAGGGATGAGCCGAACACAATTTCAAAAGTTCGAATTCGAACTCGAACACGAACCAAACTCAATGCAAGTCAATGGCACTCGAATGTTCGATTTTTAGAGTGCCCTCCAAGAGGGCATATATGCTAGATATTTGCCTTAAAATGTGTATGGGGGTCCGGGTAGTGCCCTGGGGGACAGGAAACAAGGACAAAAAGTAAAAAAAAAAAGTTTTTAAAGGAACAGTGAGTTTTCCATGAAATAAAAGTTAAGAATAAAAATGAAAAATTCCTTCAAATATCGTGCCTAGGAGGTCCCCATAACCTGCCCGTGAAGTGGTGGATTTGTAGGATGTATAGAAACATTGAAAAAGAAAAAAATGACATTTCAAATGACAGTAAATGGTTTCCCTTTAATCTATTCATAAACAACTGCTTGGGGCAGCAGCCTGTATGAAAAGAGGAGATGTTTTAGGACACACAGAACAAGTTTAGTTTTTGGCTAAATTATGGTGAAACTTATGCAGGCTTTGGATGAAAGTAACAATAGGTGCTTTAAAATTGGGCCTTTAGTGTCGGCAACAGTGCCGTCACACCGTAACCCCTCTGTGGTATTGTGGAAGAGTGCAGGGTTGGACCCTGCGGTCAAATATTAAAATGATATGAATCCAGTATAGGTGTCAGTGCACCCAAATATTTTGCCTTTAGTGGCAGCAAGTGCCTTCACACCGTAACCCCTCGGTGGTATTGTGGAAGAGTGCAGTGGTGGAGGTTTTGGGAATGCAGAAGAGATCCCCGATCTATTCAGTTACATCAGCATCAGGGGAGTGATAGCTGCTGATCAAGTACTTATTAATTTTTATAAATGTCAGCCGGTCTACAGAGTCGGTGGACAGACGCACTCTTTTGTCTGTGACAAAACCTCCAGCGGCACTGAACGTCCTTTCAGAAAGCACGCTGGATGAAGGGCAACCTAGTAGCTGCATAGCATATTGACTAAGTTCTGGCCAGTGATCCAATCTCAACACCCAGTAAGCCAGTGGATCATCTGCTGTAAAGGTATCCAGGTTTGCCCTTGCCCCTAGGTAGTCCTGCACCATATGGTGAAGACGAAGGGAATGGGTGCCTACATTTGACGTCCCTGGGCGTCGTGGACTAAAAAAATTTAAAAAGGCATCATTCAAGCAGCCCCGGCCTTCACCGCTCTTCCACTGATCATCCGCAGCCTCAGAAGCACCTGTGTCACATCACTTGGTAACCTACCAGTGCCTGGAAAGGTGTTACACAAGTGTCGCTTTAGAGCCTCCTCAAGTTGTTTCATCCTGTCCTCCCTCTGTGCGGGCAGGATGAGCTCTGCAACTTTACCCTTGTATCGTGGATCAAGAAGGCTTTCCAACCAGTAATGATCCCTCTCCTTGATAGCACGAATCCTGGGATCCTTTAGCAGGCTTTGCAGGATAAGGGAGGTGGCATTAGCTTCCGAGTCTTCATGGTCAATGAGGATGACCCCCATTGTGCACTTCCTCCTCCCAGTCACGTACTAGTCCTTGGGTTTCTGGGCACACAAAACCCTCCCTTTGAGGAATCCCCACCTTCAATTCCCCCACTACTTAAATATTCCTTCTCATCCTCCTCCTGTCTGATCTGAGTAGGACCCGCTGGAATGCTGTCTGCGGAAAGACTGGGGCCTTGAGAGCTAGGGAAGGCCTCCTCTTCCTCCCGCTGCTCTGCCTCTAGAGCCACATCTATAATTCCCCGCAGAGTGTGCTCCAGCAGGAACACTAAAGGAATTGTGTCACTGATGCATGCACTGTCCCTGCTCACCATCCTCATTGCCTCCTCAAATGGTGACAGTACAGTGCATGCATCCTTGATCATCAGCCACTGCGGGGGGAAAAAAAACAAGTTGACCTGAACCTCTCCTTGTGCCATACTCACACAGGTACTCGTTGATGGCCCTCTGCTGCTGGTGCAGACGCTGCAGCATTGCTAATGTCGAGTTCCACCTGGTGGGCATGTCACAGATCAGGCGGTTTGTGGGAAGGTGGAATTCTCTTTGAATTTCTGCCAGGCAAACACTTGCTGGGACTGACCATCTGAAGTGGCTGCAGACTTTTCAGGCCTGGCTGAGAAGCTTTACCAGCCCTGGGTACCTGGTTAGGAAACGCTGTACCACCAGATTTAGGACATGTGCTAGGCAATGTACATGCGTCAACTTACCCTGGCGTAGGGTGGAGAGAAGGTTGCTGCCATTATCACAGACGACCATTCCCAGCTGAAGCTAGCGTGGTGTTAACCATCTCTGCACCTGTCCCTGCAGAGCTGAAAGAATTCCTGGTCCAGTGTTGCTCCTGTCCCCCTCCATTACTGTAGATATAAGGGCCAATCAGAGGCTTCCATGGAACTGAGGACATCAAGGGTAGTGAGGGTCCAGGCGACTATTTTTGCATGAGCAAGGGAGTGGTGCTTCTCCTGATACATTGTCATATAGGTAATATAGGTAATATATTGTCATATAGGTAATCGCTGCTCAGCAAAAAGAAAGAGAATGAAGACAAAGAGTCGAGAAGGGAGTGGCACGATATTCATGATTACTCACTTCCATTCCTGTTTTAAGGCTTAGCCCTCTATTCATTTTGTTTCCTTTAAGGGAACATGTATTTTTAGTATCTTTATCGGTTCACAGACACATAGGAATATTTTAACAATGTTACACCAGCCCGCTGGCTCTGAGCGACTGTTCATTCACATCCCACGTGAAACGTATTTGTTTTGACACATTCTCCAATGTCTTAAACGTAAAAATTACACTGGAGAATCTGAAAAATCTAACAAAAAAGTTATCTTATTTGGCAGTTTCAAAGAAGTCCCATTGCGTTATCATCACATCACAGAAAACTGAAATCTTACGTCAGCTGTCGAAGATGTGTAGTAAACTGGGGGGGGGCAGAAGCATAAACATTCAACACATAATAAAGATAGAGTAACCAATAGAGCAACAGCTACACAAATAACAGACAAATAATGGAGAGATAAAACATATAATAGAGATAAAATCTAGAGATAGAGAGATAAAATATGTAATAGAGATAAGATAGAGACAGAGAGAGAGAGATAGAGGGATAACACACATAAAAGAGATAAAATAGATAAAGATAGTGATAGAGAGATAAAATAGAGAGATAGAGATAAGATAACGATACAGAGATAAAATATATGATAGAGATAAGATAGAGACAGAGGGATAACACATATAAAAGAGAGATAAAGATAGTGATAGTGAGATAAAATAGAGCGATATAGATAAGATAACGATACAGAGATAAAATATATGATAGAGATAAGATAGAGACAGAGGGATAACACATATAAAAGAGAGATAAAGATAGTGATAGTGAGATAAAATAGAGAGATATAGATAAGATAACGATACAGAGATAAAATATATAATAGAGATAAGATAGAGACAGAGAGAGATAGAGGGATAACACATATAAAAGAGATAAAATAGAGAGATAAAGATAGCGGTAGAGAGATAAAATAGAGAGATAGAGATAAGATAATGATACAGAGATAAAATATATAATAGAGATAAGATAGAGACAGAGGGATAACACATATAAAAGAGATAAAATAGAGAGATAGAGTTAAGATAACGATACAGAGATAAAATATGTAATAGAGATAAGATAGAGACAGAGAGAGATAGAGGGATAACACATATAAAAGAGATAAAATAGAGAGATAAAGATAGCGGTAGAGAGATAAAATAGAGAGATAGAGATAAGATAATGATACAGAGATAAAATATATAATAGAGATAAGATAGAGACAGAGGGATAACACATATAAAAGAGATAAAATAGAGAGATAGAGATAAGATAGCGATACAGAGATAAAATACGTAATAGAGACAGAGAGAGAGAGGTAAAATATATACTAGAGATAAGAGAAAGATCTATCTCTAGATTATATCTAACATAAACGAGATAAAATAGAATAGAGATGAGATAATTATAGAGATACAATATATAATAGAGATAAGATAATATATAAGAGAGCTAGATAGATAAAAGCTAGAGAAAAGATAAAGATAGATCGAGCAAAAGAGAGATAACATAGATCCTTGTTATGGACGGACAGATGGAAAGGTTGGATTTATTCAGCTCATACAATGTGACGTCTTCCCTGTGTTTTACCTGTGCTTACTGGGAGAATATTGTCTGATTCCTTCTGGATGGTGAGGAGTAATTTCCCGTTGTAGAGCTGGAGGACCAGCACAGCGGATTCTCCCCCAAGCTGTGTGGACAGCAGGAGACCATCGCTATTCCATGTGCGGAACTGGAAGCTGATGGACAACCCGTCCATTTGGGAAGTGCCCGGAAGGAGCAGGTAACTGGTGCTGGAGCTGATAAACGTAACGGGGACGATGTGGGACTCTGAGCACGAAAATGAGATGTTCCCCTAAAAAAAAATATGCATATAAAATACAAATATTAATATAAACAAATACTTTCCTAAAAAAATCAATCATCGGCAACTGAATAAGAAAAGTGAACGCTTCCTCTCGGTATCAGGAATATAACATCCCGGTGCTTTAACCTCTTCACTACCAAGCGAGTTTTGTTGAAAAACCTTTTATCATAAAATTTTTTGAACCATGGGATGGAAGTTAAAAAATTAAATATCAGGTAAAATATAAAGTTCACACAGAGATTATTGTTCTGAGAAAGTTAAACAAAATAATGTAAATTCGCTCATTTTTAGTTCTTCATATATTCGTTTACCCTTTACAGAAATATCACTGGGATGAAAGGTTGCAAATTCTAGATGACATCCCTTATCTGGCACAGTGTCACAGGAGGTCTGCATTATCAGCATACAGGCAAAAATGGCCTTTGTGCCAGTAAATGTGCTGCAGACAGATAATAAAATGGGGAGATCTCCTGCTTATGGGGGGTTTGTAGTTATCAGAATGAGATTATTAGCAATGCAATATCTGCATGTGCTGCATAATGCCTGTGTATGACCATTACAGCAACACCTTGTATCTGTATGTGCTGCATAATGCCTGTGTATGGCAATTACAGCAACACCTTGTATCTGTATGTGCCACATAATGCCTGTGTATGGCAATTACAGCAACACCTTGTATCTGTATGTGCTGCATAATGCCTGTGTATGGCAATTACAGCGACACCTTGTATCTGTATGTGCTTCATAATGCCTGTGTATGGCAATTACAGCAACACCTTGTATCTGTATGTGCCGCATAATGCCTGTGTATGGCAATTACAGCAACACCTTGTATATGTATGTGCCGCATAATGTCCGTGTATGGCAATTACAGCAACACCTTGTATATGTATGTGCTTCATAATGCCTGTGTATGGCAATTACAGCAACACCTTGTATCTGTATGTGCCGCATAATGCCTGTGTATGGCAATTACAGCAACACCTTGTATATGTATGTGCCGCATAATGTCCGTGTATGGCAATTACAGCAACACCTTGTATATGTATGTGCTTCATAATGCCTGTGTATGGCAATTACAGCAACACCTTGTATATGTATGTGCCGCATAATGTCCGTGTATGGCAATTACAGCAACACCTTGTATCTGTATGTGCTGCATAATGCCTGTGTATGGCAATTACAGCAACACCTTGTATATGTATGTGCTGCATAATGCCTGTGTATGGCAATTACAGCAACACCTTGTATATGTATGTGCTGCATAATTCCTGTGTATGGCAATTACAGCAACACCTTGTATCTGTATGTGCCGCATAATGCCTGTGTATGGCAATTACAGCAACACCTTGTATCTGTATGTGCTGCATAATGCCTGTGTGTGTATGGCAATTACAGCAACACCTTGTATCTGTATGTGCTGCATAATGCCTGTGTATGGCAATTACAGCAACACCTTGTATCTGTATGTGCTGCATAATGCCTGTGTATGGCAATTACAGCAACACAGTGTATCTTTACTGTACAGGGATTTCCAGTGAGCACCCTAATCGTGCATTAAATGGAATGTGTGCATGAGGCTTTGTTTACTAATTTTCATCTTTCTTTACAATAAGATACAAAACCTTGCCTACACCTTTTTTGGTATTGAAAGGGTTAATACTCCTGTTCCTCCTCTTTTACAACTGCTACAAGTCCATAGCTCATTTAATATTATGAAAATATAGCAGACAAAGTAACACCCCAATCAACTTACTGTTGGATTATAAAATGTGTATATAACAGAGCTAGCATTTTGAAGTCTTAAAATAATATTTTTTTTGATAGAAATCATGTCAAAAATAACAAAAGAGGCGCCGTGATACTCAATCGGTGAGAGATATTTTTCTTTCTAGGTGTATATATATATATATATATTAAAAAAACAGCGTTTTGGATCCAAAGTGAGAATTCATCAAGTGCAAAATCACAACTCGTACTTGCACACACACATATATATATATAATAATGTGTGCAAGTACGACTTGTGATTTTGCACTTGATGAATTCTCACTTTGGAAGCAAAACGCTGTTTTTTTAATGCAATCTCAATAAAGACTTTGATGTAAGTCCTCGATTGCGTCAAATCAGCAACTTATATTATTATTATTTTTTTTTTTCACCAAGGCAAGGATGTAACAGAGAAATAAAAGATTGTGTGTTGGATATTTTTGTTACATATAACACATTTTTTAATTTATCTACAAAGTCATTTTTGAGAAACAACATGGCATCTGAAGACAATTATCCGGTGAGATATATATATATTTATCGAATGCTCCCATGCATAATTATGCTTGTGTCAGGTGTAGGAAATTAAAGTTGTAGCATTTTGAATCCAAAAGCCAACAAGAGGCGGAGATCAGAGGTTGAAGGGTTGAACAGGAGAGAGATTAAACGTCTATCTGCGGCCAGGAAGAGTCCTGTAATTGAGACTGTGTAGCGGCTGCTGACAGGTCCTGCGGATTCCTGGCCAGTAACCACCGATCCATCTGTTTGGGCTTTTACGTGGCTAATCATGGAGGCTGCAATCTAGCCCCGCGCAGAAACAGGTGCAAGGTCTATTTGGAAACAAAGTATCAAGCAGCGTCTGACAGCATGTCCAGGGTTACCATGGCTACCGGTGCAACCGTCCCCACCGTGATAGAGCCTAATCATGTTCTCAGGGTTTAATTAGCTGAACGATTTGTTCCGTGTTGGCACCTGTTGGAGAACCATCTATAACCTTTAGTGATGGCGGCGCATATTGCTCAGTTTTGCGAAGGATTGCGCAGCTTACAGGGGCCAAGTGATGTCTCTCAGCTCCTGCGACTGAGCATTGGGATGGATTTCCACAGACGCAAAAAGACACTAATTTCTGTCTAGGTAGAACGCTGATACTCAAATTAGGTCTATAACCCAGTTACACTTATAAGATGCTCATTTGTTCCTGTATTGGGTGTAAATAAAATGAACGAGGGCCCCTGCACGTTGTACTGTGTACATGGAGTCGGCCATTGGAGAGTGAGCAGTGGAGATGACAGATACAACATTTAATCGTGATGAATAGATTCTGCCAGTCAGTGTGGAGCGAGCAGGAGACACAACCATGAATGGATAGAAGCGGCACTGGGAGAAAGGACAGTCATGGAAGTAGTTAAATAGAAGGTCTTTCATAGAAGAGTGAGCAGTCAGATTGTATCGAGCAGTGTGGATAGTAGGGGATACAGGCAATAATATATTATTGTGACTCTCGGATAGGGCAGTGTGTATAGTAGTGTGACTCTCGGATAGGGCAGTGTGTATAGCAGTGTGACTCTCGGATAGGGCAGTGTGTATAGCAGTGTGACTCTCGGATAGGGCAGTGTGTATAGTAGTGTGACTCTCGGATAGGGCAGTGTGTATAGCAGTGTGACTCTCGGATAGGGCAGTGTGTATAGTAGTGTGACTCTCGCATAGGGCAGTGTGTATAGTATTGTGACTCTCGGATAGGGCAGTGTGTATAGTAGTGTGACTCTCGGATAGGGCAGTGTGTATAGCAGTGTGACTCTCAGATAGGGCAGTGTGCATAGTAGTGTGACTCTCGGATAGGGCAGTGTGCATAGTAGTGTGACTCTCGGATAGGGAAGTGTGTATAGCAGTGTGACTCTCGGATAGGGCAGTGTGTATAGTAGTGTGACTCTCGGATAGGGCAGTGTGTATAGTATTGTGACTCTCGGATAGGGCAGTGTGTATAGTAGTGTGACTCTCGGATAGGGCAGTGTGTATAGTATTGTGACTCTCGCATAGGGCAGTGTGTATAGTAGTGTGACTCTCGGATAGGGCAGTGTGTATAGTATTGTGACTCTCGGATAGGGCAGTGTGTATAGTAGTGTGACTCTCGGATAGGGCAGTGTGTATAGTATTGTGACTCTCGCATAGGGCAATGTGTATAGTAGTGTGACTCTCGCATAGGGCAGTGTGTATAGCAGTGTGACTCTCGGATAGGGCAGTGTGTATAGTATTGTGACTCTCGCATAGGGCAATGTGTATAGTAGTGTGACTCTCGGATAGGGCAGTGTGTATAGTAGTGTGACTCTCGGATAGGGCAGTGTGCATAGTAGTGTGACTCTCGGATAGGGCAGTGTGTATAGTAGTGTGACTCTCGGATAGGGCAGTGTGTATAGTAGTGTGACTCTCGGATAGGGCAGTGTGTATAGTATTGTGACTCTCGGATAGGGCAGTGTGTATAGTATTGTGACTCTCGCATAGGGCAATGTGTATAGTAGTGTGACTCTCGGATAGGGCAGTGTGCATAGTAGTGTGACTCTCGGATAGGGCAGTGTGTATAGTAGTGTGACTCTCGGATAGGGCAGTGTGTATAGTATTGTGACTCTCGGATAGGGCAGTGTGTATAGCAGTGTGACTCTCGGATAGGGCAGTGTGTATAGTAGTGTGACTCTCGGATAGGGCAGTGTGTATAGTAGTGTGACTCTCAGATAGGGCAGTGTGCATAGTAGTGTGACTCTCGGATAGGGCAGTGTGTATAGTAGTGTGACTCTCGGATAGGGCAGTGTGTATAGTATTGTGACTCTCGGATAGGGCAGTGTGTATAGTAGTGTGACTCTCGGATAGGGCAGTGTGTATAGTATTGTGACTCTCGCATAGGGCAGTGTGTATAGTAGTGTGACTCTCGGATAGGGCAGTGTGCATAGTAGTGTGACTCTCGCATAGGGCAGTGTGTATAGTAGTGTGACTCTCGGATAGGGCAGTGTGTATAGTAGTGTGACTCTCGCATAGGGCAGTGTGTATAGTAGTGTGACTCTCGGATAGGGCAGTGTGCATAGTAGTGTGACTCTCGCATAGGGCAGTGTGTATAGTAGTGTGACTCTCGGATAGGGCAGTGTGTATAGTAGTGTGACTCTCGGATAGGGCAGTGTGCATGGTAGTGTGACTCTCAGATAGGGGCAGAGTGTATAGTAGTGTGATTCTCAGGGCAGTGTGGATAGTAGTGGATAAGGGCAGACAGATTGCAGTGGGTAGTGTGGGTTATACTGGATAGTGGAAGACAGTAGTAGTCAGTATACATTATAGTGAATAGGAGAGGCCAGATAATAGTGGGGTTTATGGATAGGAGCAGTTTATAGTGGGCAGTGTGTATAGTAGTGTATAGGAGCCAGGGCCGGCTCAAGACATTATGCTGCCTGAGGCCAAGCTTGAAACGCGCCCCCCCCCCACCACAAACCACACCCATCAAAATGCGCCCACTTGTATCACAGAGCTCCACAGCAATAAAACTCATGGCAATGTGCAGTGTGTAAGTTAATCAGAGATCCACAGCAATAAAACTTGGTAATGAGCAGTGTGTATGAGCATGTTAGAGAACAGCAATGAAACTCATAAAATAAAATGATGCATTTGTGTCTCCCCATTACTGCCAAACGTGGAACAGGGATCATAATAATAATATCTCTAAATCTAAATATCTATTTTGGCAGCAAATACATAAATATCAGTAAACCAGAAGATTATGTAAACGTTTTTAAACTAGAACAAATTTGCTGTTGCTACTTTGTCGAAATCTTTTTTTATCCCTCTCGAATGAACAAAACAAAGAGACCTTGAAATCTTTAAATTCTGATTAGAAGGTTCTGGAAACTGACACAACCGGGAGTTTTTTGGGCAGAATAAAAAGGAAAATAAAACAGTAATAAATACAGATTTTTCAACAAAGAAAAAATGCTTTCCCTTGTTTCGTTGCTGAAGTATTATCCTACAGAGCCGCACGTCTATTGTTCCCTTTTTTTGACAAATTAGTTGACTTTTCCTGAATACAAATGCGAGCACATATTTCTAAACTGCACCATCCTCTGACAGTCACAGGGCGAGCATCTGATGCAGAGGATTCACTAGCACAGACATCAAAAGATCTCCTGAACTAGACCTTGCCAAGGAAAATGCAATAGAAATATAAATATGTATCAGAATAAAACACATACAAGACAAAGGGTGCTGACACTGCAAAATCAGTGTCTATAAAATACCTTTAACAACCCCTTCACACTCAACATCGAGTTATCTGACTATATGGTCAAAAGACCATTTTTCACACCCTTTTAAAGCAAGATTAGTGTGCCCCCTGTGGAGAAACATTTTTTTTGTTTTATGTCTCTCCAAGCACCCTGGAGATACATAAAACCAGCTGCAAATAGCAGCCCTAAACCTCACTGTGACAAAAATTCAAATAGATTACTGCTGCATTGTCAGCAGTCAGGGATGTGTCAGAATACAGGGAGAGCTGTGGGATCAGTCACTGCTGTACAGGGATAAGATTCAGGGGGTTATAATAAGTGTAAATCCCTGTAAAGATACAAGGTTTTGCTGTAATTGCCATACACAAGGCCTTATGCAGCACATACAGATACAAGGTTTTGCTGTAATGTCCATACACAGGCATTATGTGGCACATAAGGATACAAGGTGTTGCTGTAATTGCCATACACAGGCATTATACAGCACATACAGATACAAGGTGTTGCTGTAATTGCCATACACAGGCATTATGTGACACATACAGATACAAGGTGTTGCTGTAATTGCCATACACAGGCATTATGCGGCACATACAGATACAAGGTGTTTGCTGTAATTGTCATACACAGGCATTATGGAGCACATACAGATACAAGGTGTTGCTGTAATTGCCACACACAGGCATTATGCAGCACATACAGATACAAGGTGTTGCTGTAATTGCCACACACAGGCATTATGCGGCACATACAGATACAAGGTGTTGCTGTAATTGCCATACACAGGCATTATGGAGCACATACAGATACAAGGTGTTGCTGTAATTGCCACACACAGGCATTATGGAGCACATACAGATACAAGGTGTTGCTGTAATTGCCATACACAGGCATTATGGAGCACATACAGATACAAGGTGTTGCTGTAATTGCCATACACAGGCATTATGCAGCACATACAGATACAAGGTGTTGCTGTAATTGCCACACACAGGCATTATGCGGCACATACAGACAGGGCAACCATCAGAAATGATGGGGCCCCTTACTGAACCTCACGATGGGGCCCCCCGTAAACTTCTTCAACCTTTAAAATTCTTTCGCCCCCTTCCACAACCGAAAAAGGACATAACACAGCTCCACAGCAATAAAACTCACAGTAATGTGCAGTGTGTATGAGCGTTTCACAGAGCTCCACAGCATTAAAACTCACAGTAATGTACCAATTAATTCAACCCCCCCAGCATTTAGTTTTTCATCTCATTACCCCCCCAAAAAAGGTAAGCGGTGTATAGATAGATTATAGTAGGGTTGGTTTCCAGAGAAGTAGAGAGAAGCAATAGTCCTTCTATTTTAAGGGAGTAACTCAGTAATTGAATATAGGTACATATATTATCCCCCCAGCATTTCATTTTCCAGATTATTACCCTCCGCATTTCATTAGACCGATCACCCCCCGCATTTCATTAGACAGATCATTCCCCCCATTTCATTACAGATCATTCCCCCCATTTCATTACAGATCATTCCCCCCATTTCATTAGTCAGATCATTCCCCCCCATTTCATTACAGATCATTCCCCCATTTCATTAGATCATTCCCCCCATTTCATTAGCCTCAGATCATTCCCCCCATTTCATTAGCCTCAGATCATTCCCCCATTTCATTACAGATCATTCCCCCCCATTTCATTACAGATCATTCCCCCCATTTCATTAGATCATTCCCCACATTTCATTAGTCAGATCATTCCCCCCCATTTCATTAGTCAGATCATTCCCCCCCATTTCATTAGTCAGATCATTCCCCCCATTTCATTAGATCATTCCCCACATTTCATTAGTCAGATCATTCCCCCCCATTTCATTAGTCAGATCATTCCCCCCATTTCATTAGTCAGATCATTCCCTCCCATTTCATTACAGATCATTCCCCCCATTTCATTAGACAGATCTTTCTGAGATGACCTTCCCTTCAGGACTTGCCTACAAAAACTGGGACCCTACCGACCCGTGGGGCCTCGGGTAGAGCCCGAGGGCCCGACGGGTCAGTCCGCCCCTGACCGGAGCTGAAGGAGGGTGCCAATGGGGCCCAGCGGACCGGGCCCCCCCGGGCGCCAGGCCCCTTACGTAATGCCCTGATGGCGGCCCTACATACAGATACAAGGTGTTGCTGTAATTGCCATACACAGGCATTATGCAACACAGCCACATACAGATACAAGGTGTTGCTGTAATTGCCATACACAGGCATTATGCGGCGCATACAGATACAAGGTGTTGCTGTAATTGCCATACACAGGCATTATGCAGCACATACAGATATTGCATTGCTAATAATCTCATTCTGATCACTACAAATCCCCATAAGCAGGAGATCTCAGCATTTTATTATCTGTCTGCAGCACATTTACTGCTGCAAATGCCATTTCTGCCTGTATGCTGATAATGCAGACCCTGTTTGAAATTGCGTTAGATAAACAATACCATCTAGAGCTCAGAATCTTACATTTCAACAATATATTTGTAAAGGATACACAAATACATGAAAGATTATAAATCAGCATATTAATCTCACAATAACAATTTCTGTGCGAAAACGTCTATGTTGTCCAATATTTAATTGTTAACTTCACATCCCACGTTTAAAATGAATGTAATGATACATTTTTTCTCAACAAAAATCGCTTTGTAGTAAAGGGATTAATATGACATGTGCAGGGCTGAAAAGTTCTGCTTGGTTCTGTTTGGATTGTTTCGGAATCCAATATATTCAGAACCTCCATATATAAGATGTAAAACAATTGGTAAGTGGCGCTACGGTCACGGCTAGGGTGAGGGCTAGGTTTAGGGTTAGGCTTAGTGCGACAGTTCCTATGTGTCATATATAGGGTCAGGGCTAGGTAGGTTAGGGGTAGAGTTAGTTTAGGGCTAGGGTTAGGATTAGGCTAGAGTTAGGGCTAGGTTAGGTGTAGGGTTAGGGCTTGTGTTTGGTGTCATTTTAGGTTACGACTAGGGTTAGGGCTAAGTTTTGGTGTAGGTTTAGGTTAGAGCTACAGTTATGGTTCCAGTTTCTGGGTGTTATATGGTTAGCGCTAGGGTTAGGTTAAGGTTAGGGTTCAGGTTACCTTTTTTTCTATTTTTTTGCTATTCTGATTTTAAATTAAAAAAATTCTGATTATACTCAGATCTAGACGATTATAATAATCGGAAAAATTTGCATTGATTTGAATTTTTTTATTTGGAAAACGACAATTTGGGTCAATCCAAATTAGCCAATATTTCGGACTATTTCCAAATAGGTCTGAACCAAATCGCACATGTCTATTATTAATTTCACCAATAAAAAGGGGGTTTTAAGTCAACACTAATACTGCCAGTTAACCTGAATAAAATAAATTAGCTTAGCCTGTATGATCTTTACTGATTCTTAAAAAGAAAATTAAAACAGAAAAGAGACGCACCCTATAGTGAGCGTTATCAAAATAATAAAAACAAAATCCCACAATATAGTAAGAAAAAAGGAAAAAAAAGTAAGTGAAAAAAAACCGACGGCTCATAAAAAGGTTAATATGAGAGGTGTTTGTATTACTTAAATCCAATGTATCAGAATAACAACAATTAAAAGCTAAACCAAAATACCAAATTCAGGGCCAAGTGGAACAAAACTTCCTTTAAGGCTGCTGTCAGACGAGCGTAGTGTTCACGTCCGTGATTGCGCCTAAAAGTACGTCCGTGATAGCATGACAGGAAGCCCATTGGAGCCCGACACACGAAGTACGTCCGCACTGAACTGCGGACGCACAACGGCCGCGGCCCACGGACACAAGGCAGGCAAGAACGTACAACCGCTAGAACGGCCGCACAAAGTGCGCTGCGTCCGCAACGTCTGCATAGCTTTGTGTGTGAGTGATGGAACGTGGTCAGACGGACTGCATTTATACGTCCAGCATTTTTCACGGACAAAATGGTTTTGCTTTTTAATTTATTTTCCCTCCTACATCCGTCAAAATATACGTCAGTGAAAAAACGGACTGTGTGGCCACTACTGCGTCTTCCGTACTAACGTACGTCCGTGTGCACGGACGTACAGTCCGTAGAAATCACGCTCGTCTGACCCTAGCCTAAATCAGATTTGGATAAACCACTTGGGAAATAAAAATTCCTGCCTGTATGCTGGTAATGCAGACCACATGTGACATAGTGCCAGATAAAGGACACCAGCTGGAGTTTACAACCTTTCACCCCAGTGATATTTCTGTGAAGGATGAAATCAATACATGAAAAATTAAAAATGAGCAAATTTACATATCTCAACTGTTTTAACTATCTCAGAACAAGTCTCTGCATTTTTTATTTTACCCTATATTAAATCATTAATTTTGCATCCCATGTTTCAAATAAATATGTGTCCCGGACCTAACATTGTGCTCCCCTGCTTGAAGCCACAGACAAACTTTATTCCCTTTGTGTTCCCCTCTTTTAGAACCCATTCCCGTTTCTTTATACAATGTTTTACTGTGAATTTGGAGATGTGTTTTGGAGGTGCAGGCCTCTCTTTTGTGCAGAATGTTAGAGTAATCTGCGATTATGCAAGAATGCTATTGTCTGTTTATCTGCTGCATGTTTGAGGAGTTGTAAATCTACCCTTGTCTCAGGAAAACACTGTCCCAATCTGATGTATCGGGGCAATGGTTTATGTAAATTACTGTGTGTGATCACTGATTGTGAGTTTGTGTGCTTAACCCTCAAGTAAGCTGCCAGCCGTTTCAAGACCATCTGCATAAACACGACAGACTCACATAGAGTCCGAGGAAGACCTGAGTGAAGCCTGCAGAAGAATTGAAACCAGCCAATGGGAACTGTTGGGGTGGACGGTAAGTTTGATTGTTCTCACCATAATAACCCTGTGTTTGTCCCAGTAAATAGATCTCCTGCTTGAACCTACATACAACCTGACTGGTGTTTGTTCCTACGCTACAACCGGAATCTGCTGTTTGAACATACAGCTTGCCTGGTGTCTCATTCAGGGCTGCAATCATACAACCCGGGAAGGCATTTAGTGACCATCCGAAATCCATCTGCTGGATCGAACTGGCCGGAACTATTGAGTCAGAAACTGTTGAATCGAAAAGAGCGGATCGGCTGCTCGGGGCATCGAATCCGGAGCGATGCGCTTTTGCATGTTCTATGGCTGAAATTAATGCAGGTTTCAGGATAAGTAACATTTTACTTTCTTTTTTATTTTTATTACCTGCAATGTCATATTGGGACACATACCTTAATATGACAATAATATGAATAATATTTGGTCAACCAGGGGTTAAAGGGCTTTTTGTTAGTCAGTGGAACAGGTAAGTGACAGACCTCACTATTGTTGCTTAAAATTGCAGAATTATAAGAAAAAAACAGTAAACACATTCTTTGTCTTTGTTATTTTTTACTCTTTAATCAACACATAAAACTGCTCTTTTTTTAATCTGCTCCACATCATAGAATTGGTCGTTTATGAATATAAACAAAGCCAGGTTTCAAGGTGTTTCTTTTTCTATGATGTTGTAATTGAAAGTGACAACTTGTAACTGGGAGGGAGAGAAGATCTCCACAGTTCCATTAAAAGGTAAAGATTGAGCGCTCTCCCACTGTTTGCGAGATTGGCTGCCTTCCTGCAATATGCAGGCGCATTTCTCTGCAAATTGGTGATAGCTTCATTCTCATATTCCCTCTTAGCTTTCAGAATGGATTTTTTTCAGTAAAAGGGAACCTTGAATCAAACATTGGTTTTAAATTGGATACATATTCTACTGAATGTCACCAGAGCAGAGACCAGAAGCACCGTTACTGCCTTGCGCTAGCCCATATTTATGCAAGGCACCTTGGAATTTACCCCCTTTGTATTTTGAAGAATTCAAACATAATTTGGTACATTTAACTCAGCATTCCATATTATTAACACCTTCAACTGGGCATTCCATATTATTAACGCCTTCAACTGGGCATTCCATATTATTAACGCCTTCAACTGGGCATTCCATATTATTGACGCCTTCAACTGCAAAATCCCCATCTATGTGTGGGGACAAAATCAAATGGCACGTTGACCACAGTCACTTCTCTCAAATATCTAGGTATGTGGTTACACCCAAATCTATCCTTTGGCCCCACATCGAAAAACTCTCATCTAAAATTTACCCAAAACTAGGTGCCCTGTACAGAAACAAATCCTGCCTGAGCCCCGCGGTAAGAAAGAAAATTGTACAACAAATGCTTTATGCCAGTTATTGATTACGGAGATGTAGTGTATGCAGCCGCCCCGCAAACACACCTTCAGAAACTTACCACATTGTATAACTCATGCTGCCGCTTTTCGCTACAATGTAACTACATGACCCACCATTGTGACATGTTAAAAAAGCTAAACTGGCCGTCGCTGGAGTCTAAACGTACCCTTCACCTTTCCAACCTGGTGTTTAAGAGCTTTTCTGGGAAGCTGCCACCCTACCTGAATAGACTGCTTCCCCCAGCAGCTCCCTCATCCTATAACCTCCGATCCAGGACCAGCACCTTACTTACAATACCACAATACAAAAAGACAGTGGCTCGATGCTCATTTTCCTACAGAGCACCACAATTATGGAATAACCTCCCAGACACCATCAAATCTTACCCCAGTCTTAAGTCACTCAAGAGCTCCTTACTAACATACCTCAATACAGAATGTGCCTGTAAACATGTAACATAATGACTATTTCCTACATGTTTATTTTCTGTTAATCTGTATATTTGTGTTTTTAATATCTTGCATTGTATTACTTTGTATTTCTGTAACTGTAACACTTCAATGTTCTTGAACCCAGGACATACTTGAAAACAAGAGAAATCTCAATGTATCCTTCCTGGTAAAATCCTTTATAAATAAATAATAATATGAAATGCCCAGTTTATTTAACCCATTTTGCAGATAAATTGGTAGTAGCTATAAACTATATATTTACGTTTGATCCCGTTTTGCTTTGTTCATTGCAAAATAGAGACATTATATTACACTGCCAACCTCTTAAAATAATGTAAATTTGCTCGTTTTTTCTTCATTTGACAATTTTTATTGTGAACACACTGACATAAAAATGATGATACATCAGAGTAAATAGGAGGGCCAATCAGAGTGCACAATTTTCGTTTTGTTTACACATTTAGGGCTATATTACAAAGTTGGTGCTAACTTAACCAGAGCTGTTGTAAATTTAGCAACCCCATAGGCTATAATTGCTCTGGTAAGTTTACAACAGCTCTGGTTAAGTTAGCACTAGCTTTGTAATACTGCCTTTAGTGAAGCATTCAAAATCAAGTGATACATTGTATAGAAAAAAAATAACAGAGCTATGGTCTGCCCTGAATTTGATAGTTTTTAATTCTTAATAAATTTGTTTATACGAATATTTTATAAACAGAAATTCTATCATAACATTTATTTGAAACTTGGGATGTGAAGTTAACAAATATAAAAAGGTAAAAAAATATGTTTCTCGGAGATAGTTAAGAAATTAAAACAATGTAAATGTGTTCATTCATATCTCTTGTATTTGTTTATCCTTTACAGACATATCACTGGGATGAAAGGTTGTAAACCCTAGACGGTGTTCCTTATCTGGCACAATGTCACACCAGGTCTGCATTATCGGCATACAGGCAGAAATGGTCTTTGCGACAGTAAATATGCTGCAGACAGATAATAAAATGGTGATATCTTCGGCATACACGGGGTCTGCACTATCATCATACAGGCAGATGCAGTAAATGTGCTGCAGACAGATAATACAAATTGTGAGATCTCTTGCTTATGGGGGTTTATAGTGATCAGAATGAAATTATTAGCAATGCAATATCTATATGTGCTGCATAATGCCTGTGTATGGCAATTACAGCAACACCTTGTATCTGTATGTGCTGCATAATGCCTGTGTATGGCAATTACAGCAACACCTTTTATCTGTATGTGCTGCATAATGCCTGTGTATGACAATTACAGCAACACCTTGTATCTGTATGTGCCGCATAATGCCTGTGTATGGCAATTACAGCAACACCTTGTATCTGTATGTGCTGCATAATGCCTGTGTATGGCAATTACAGCAACACCTTGTATCTGTATGTGATGCATAATGCCTGTGTATGGCAATTACAGCAACACCTTGTATCTGTATGTGCTGCATAATGCCTGTGTATGGCAATTACAGCAACACCTTGTATCTGTATGTGCTGTATAATGCCTGTGTATGGCAATTACAGCAACACCTTGAATCTGTATGTGCTGCATAATGCCTGAGTATGGCAATTACAGCAACACCTTGTATCTGTACTGTACAGGTATTAAGACTCATTATAACCTTTCAACCCAGTAATATGCCTGTAAAGGACGAACAATAAAAATAATATTTGAAAATTGCATGATTAATACATATATAATTTTTTAAAATTTATATGAAATATTGCTATTTCATTCACCAAAAAGTTATAAAAAATAAATAAAATAAAAGTTGCTACTAAGAAGGATGAGCAGAAGTGAAAAAAAGAGATAGGGTTAAATGGAGAGCGAGGGAAGGACGTCAGAGGAGAAATGATCCAACGGATTGTGGTATGAAGTAAGAGAGTGTGCAGGATCCAGCAATGACTGCAACACTTACACAGCTGGGAAGAAAACATTTTCTTACCACAATGTTGATCTGCGGTTTGCGCCTCTTGGCTAGATCAATAATATTCACTCCGTTATAATAAAGATTCTCTATGCAGCCATGAAAATTCCTTTTCAGAAAAGTCCCTGGTTTTCCCGGTACTGGAATCCCTCCAAAACTGAACTTTGGGAAATAAAAAAGAAAATCATAACTTGCCTTATTTCTATCTCAGGGAATAAACACGACAAACACACAATGCAAATCAATGGAAAAATACAGAGAAACAGATTTCACTGGAAGCTAAATAATCGCGCAACAAAGAAGGCATTGTGAGGCTTGTAATTATGTTTTTCTCTTTTTATGTCTATTGTTTATTGTTTTTAACTTTAGGACATGTAAACTGTGTTTACTTCAATGAAATTAGCTAAACCTCAGCGTTGACAACATCATTTGTTCTGGGACAAAATAATACACAATTTTTCATCTCTGTAACAAAAGAAAAGTCTGTCGTTTAATTCCTTTTACCATTTATTTTTTGGATGAAGGAATCAATTGAAATCCTATTTTATAAACAGGATACAGAACAAGCAAAACACTTCAGTGATGAAATCTAACAAATACTAGTGGAAAGTCAACTATATTCCTGCCCCCCTAGGAAGCATTGCAGTACACAATTGATGACCCTCCCCCACCTCACAATCAAACTGGATACCATTAACCATCCCTAAAATGCAGCCCATATATTGTAAATTAGCAGGAAAGAAAGCAAGAAACTGTTAACCCCTTCAATACCAAGTGATTTTTCCCCAAAAAATTGTCAGAAACCAGTGTCTTTTTTGTAAAATAATTTTTAATTAATTTTAAAGTAAAAAATATTTGAGTTTATACCCAGTGTATTTCTTACTATAATAACCTATTTTGGCCAGTAGATGGCGCCATCTACCGCCAAATTGAATTAGAGGTTTGAGCGGCTGGTATATTTTCTTCTTCTTCTCCCTGCATCGGCTGCTGAAAGCCCGATATTTCAGAGCTATGAGCAGCTGATTTTACAGTGTACCTTGGCACCCCAGATGTTTCAGAACTAAATGTCCCATGATGCTCTGCCAGACCCATGTGCAACTAAGCATCATGGGACATGTAGTTCTGAAACATCTGGGGTGCCAAGGTTCAACTTTAATGGCTATAGAGTCATTAACCCCGTCACTACCGATAGTGCCTTTGAAGCCCGACCCATCTCTATCTGGTGCCCCGATAGAGATATCTCGATAAGCTGATCTGCAGCCCAAAAGCAAATGAATTTTGTTTGCTTTTGGGCTGCAGTAGGTGCCCCCAAAGTTTTAACCCTGTGACCATAATGTCCAAAGAGCTAAAACTGTCAAATCAGCTGCTCAAAGCTCTGAAATATCGGTCTTTCGGCAGCTGATGCAGGGAGAAAAAAAAAAACCTTACACCTGCCGCTCAAACCTCTGTAACTCAGTTTGGCAGTAGATGGCGCCATCTACTGGCCCAATAGGTTATTTACTGTAATAACTATTTATTAAAATATTTTACAAAAAAAAACACTGGTTTCTGACTGTGTTTTTTTTGGAAAATCACTTGGTAGTGAAGAGGTTAAGAGATATCACTTTATCTGCAGGTGCTGCAGCTTTTATTTAGAGCAGGATCAGCAACCTTGCTCCTCCAGATGCTTTGGAACTACAACTCCCATGATGCTCAGCCACTCATTAAGCTGGTAGGGACTCATGAGAAATGTAGGTCTTGAACATCTGGTAAGGTTTCCAGATCACCCATGTGTTCCTGGACACACATAATTTATTCTTGCTGATGGGAGCATGTAGAATCCTTACAGGTAAGGATTTACAAAGGAATCCCAGGTGACCTGCCTTGATTTCCGTCGTGCAACATATGCATTATACATGTTGCAAGGCAGCACCTTTAACTGTGCTCCCCCTCTACATGAAGTGGTAACATGTCCAGGAAAACATGGCCGATCCAGCAACCCTAGGGCCAAGGTTGCTGACCGGGATCACGAAGAGCAACAAACGGAATATTAGAGAAATGTAGCAGTAAGTGTTTTATAATACAAGCTACAAAAAGTATCACATCTCTGTCATGTGATCAGCTGCAGACAGGAGGATATTGAACACACAATAACGTGCTTACCCTCTAATAAGCCAGATTTTACCATAATGGTGCGGATCAATCTCATATTATTGATATGTAAAATGGGAACAGGGGACGAAGAGCAAACTCCAGAAACTGATTAGCCGCTAATTTGCAGCGAACACAAAGCAGATACCGCTATCAATCACTACGGATACAGGTACAATAGGGTGGCAGAAGAAACCGGTGAGCTGAGATTATACTCTGAGCTCCAGGAATAGATGAAAAGGCACAGACATACTGATAATAATGAATGAAAGAGAAAAATAACTAACTACTGGCAGATATAGGCGCATGCAATTTAAATGTGTATAGTGTACCCTTAAAGGGACATTCCCTTGTCTGGTATTTCCATGAGCCTTTCAAGTTAGGGAAACTCTGGGGGTTATTCAGAGAGTCGGTGCCCTCTCGTTCCCTGCACTTTGGGGAATCAAAGTTTCCCACCTTCTGGTGTATTTAGCATTCACCGCAGGGTCCCCAGAGTGCAGGGAAAACCCGCCGCAAACCCACCAAACACCCGCCGCAAACCCACTGAACACCCGCAGCAAAGAACACAAACAGAAGCCGCCGAGCCACAGATCACAGCGCAGACCAAAAAGAAAAAGCCGACAAGCTGACGAACGGGTGCGCTCGTCTGACCCCAGCCTAAAAGTGTCAAACTTGAAATGCGGTTTGCAAAAAAATAAAATAAATAAATATTGAACGAAAATGTCTGGAATTTACATATATGATCCTATGAATGATAACAAAAAGGGCTGATACAGAAAAAAGAAAAAACAATTAAAAAAAAGAATTTTGCTGAAAAAAATCCCGAAAAATGCCCAAAATATACTAAAAAAATTGAATAAAAAAATTTACAAAAAGAAATTCATAAATAAAAAGACTTTTTTGCTGCAGATTAAAATAATAAACAGTTTATTAGATATTGGATTTAAAAGGGAATATTTTTAACATTGAAACCTATGGGATTCGCCTGATTAAACCTGCCGAATGAAACCACTGAACATCAGGGCATTTCACTGACATTTCTCTGCTGTTCAATGTGAATACATTAACCATTGCTTCTCTATGGGGGATTTCACTGTCGCCAAACACCGTATTTCACTGCCATCGAATAGGCACCATATTTGCTGTCAGTTCCCCAAAATTTAGCGAACTGCCTGCTCTCTGAATAGCCACGAAATGTCATCGTACGGGGAAATTCACTGTTCGGTGACATTTTGGGGCCAGGTCGGCGCTCTCTGAATAACCCCTTAAGTCTTGCCCTTGGCTTCTTATTCTAGCTCAGCTTCCCAAAATATTTCAAACAAGAGCCCCTATAGAGTTAATCTACCGCGTGCATATCTGTCTGATCCCGCCCACTGCGCGACGCAGAGTCAGAATGTAAACAGCAAGTGCCTCTAATCATACAATAGCACAACCCACAGTATTATCGCTCTCATTGGGCCTCAAACACGGAGATACAGAATAGCCCAGTCCTTTTGTTTGATATTTTTTAGCCTTTCACAGACTTTTAACATATTAAACAAAAAACTTGCAAGTTCATTATTTATTTCAATCACAGATTGGATTACCTGAATGACAGGCTGCGGAGCTTTTAATTGAATGAGTCAGGTGTTAGGGATGTGCGTTTCGGGTTTCGGAATTTCAGAATTTTCACGATTTTTGTTTTGTGTTTTCGGATGCGGCTGACTTTCCGAAAATTTTTAGATCCGAAAATGGCAGATCCGAAAAGTTTTCCGAGGTGAAACGAAATATTTTCCGAATTTTCGAATGTACTTGAAATGTGTCAAATCGAAATTTATTGCTTTGAAACGAGGAGAACAGACGTTCCGAAAAAATGAAAATTTCCGAAAATACGAAAAGTCGATACAAAAACGAGCTAAGTGACACGAAAATACGAAAAATGGTCGATATTCCGAAACCATTAACAATCCCGAAAAACGAAAATTTCCGAAAATACGAAAAGTCGATACAAAAAAACGACACGAAAATACGAAAAATGGTCGAAATTCCTAAAAATGTACACGAAAAACGAGTCGAGCCGAACCGAATCGAAAACAGAAATCGGTCGAAACGAGCCGAATCGAAAAATTTAAAAATCCGAAAAATCGAATCGAATCAAACCGAAAAAAAAAAATCGGTGCACAAGCCTGTCAGGTGTTTGTACATTTTATTGTTCTCCTATATTTTGTTTGTTTCTTTCTTTTATACATATTCTTTACACGTTTTTCCTATTGTTATTGCTATTTGATCCGGATGTCACAAAGTCTTCAAACTGATCCCCTACTCATATGTATATACACATTTTATGGTTTATGACAGATCCTCTCCTGCTCTGTGCTGATATTTCCTTCATCTGGTAAGAATGTGTCACTGTGAAGCGTTTGATAAGTAGCAGAATAACTCAAATCTTGGAATTGCCATTTAAACTGCACAAAACATGTTTCTGAATATGGTAAACACACCTCATAATCAATGTCCAAATCATCGGAATCACCTTTGGTTCGGAAATGTTGGGTGTATTTATCTACGGTGAAGTTGACCTGTTTGTTGAAACGGTCGATGGTGACGGAGTGCCAGTGCTGGTCATCCAGGAGACTTCCCAAGGTCACCACCGTGTGGGTATTTCCAAAACGGAGCTTAGCGTCACCTGCCGGTTATTAAGAGGAGAGAAATACTGTGTAAAATACCAGCCAGTGGATCCACCCGAATCGGAAACAAAAAAATCAAAGCACGCGGACAGCTTTTGTTATTAAATCATGATCACAGTATTTATAAATAAATGCATTTTTTAGTTAATATTTTACATAACATTATAATATTATACATCTCATAGATTAGGAAATTGCATAAATGAACCAGACTACAACGAATACATTTTAAAAAAATAAACTCAAATATAATGATTTTTATTTGAACTCCAGGGAATTTTTTATTATACATTAATTGGTGCATTAATTAACACCTAGCTTTGATTTCAAAAAGATAGGGGTTCAGTTACAAGATGCAATCATATATTGTATTTCATGCAAATTAACCCTCAAAGTTTGGTGCTTTTAATCTCTGTAGGTGTATGTTTGGGTTGGGTGCTCTGTATTTGGTATGTTGGGTCCATAGTTCTCAATAGCACTGTTATAAGATATACATGTTATCGGACGTCAACGAAAAACACCACATTGCACCGATACCCATCGAATTGCAGCAAAATAGCCTCGGCGAATTCCGACGAACTGAAAAAAAAAAGTATCTCCTAATAAGAGTTTAAATAATTAAAAAGTATTAAAGATGTAATTATAAAGAAGGTCCGTAAAAAAAATGAAGATAGTATGTAAAAAAATTCAAGAAAATCTGTAGAAAAAAATATCAAAAATAGAAAAAAAGGTCTTTTTTCAGAACTAAACTAAAAAAAATAAGAAAGCTTCTTGTAAAAAAAAAATGAAAGAATAAATGGTCCTTTTTAAAAATGAAATAAAAAAAAAATCTTCTTATAGCCTCAGCCATATTTATGTAGAGCAACAATTCTTTTTTTCAGATCCTCAGAGAGTTCTTTGCCATGAGGTGCCGTGTTGAACTTCCAGTGACCAGTATGAGAGAGTGAGGGCGATAACACCAAATTTAACACACCTGCTCCCCACTGACACCTGAGACCTTGTAACACTAACGAGTCACATGACATCGGGGAGGGGAAATGGATAATTTAGCCCAATTTGTAGATTTTCACTTAGGGGTGTCATCCCTTTTGTAGGCAGCGGTTTAGACATTAATGGCTGTGTGTGTTGAGTTATTTTGAGGGACAGTAAAGTTACACAGTTACACAAGCTGCACATTCACTACTTTACATTGTAACAAAGTGTCATTTCTTCAGTGTCGACACATGAAAAGATACAATAAAATATTTACAAAAATGTGATGGGTGTATTCACTGCTGTCAGATGCTGTATATATAAAGGGGTATACACATTTCTGTCAGATACTGTATATATAAAGGGGTGTATTCACTGCTGTCAGATACTGGATATATAAAGGGGTATACACATTTCTGTCAGATACTGTATATATAAAGGGGTGTATTCACTGCTGTCAGATTCTGTATATATAAAGGGGTGTATTCACTGCTGTCAGATACTGTATATATAAAGGGATATACACACTTCTGTCAGATACTGTATATATAAAGGGGTGTACACACTTCTGTCAGATACTGTATATATAAAGGGGTGTATTCACTGCTGTCAGATACTGTATATATAGGGGTGTACTCACTGCTATCAGATACTGTACATGGTCTGCCTTTATGCTATAGATAAATAGATCTCCAAGCTGTCCAAACACCTTCAGCACTTTGTGTGACGTGTCCGAGGAGCTGATAATGTACAGGCACATTCTGCATTTGTAAATGAATTTAGTTTGCAGTAGTTTATTATTGTTGCAATGACGATAAACTCCCACAATCCCAAAAAGGCATTTGATCAGAGAAAGATTGTAAGCTCTTGAGCAGGGTCCTCTTTTCTTCTAGTTCTCGGCGTGTCTAATGTGTTTGTTAATTTGGTTTGTTTTGCTCTGCTTATTGTACAATTTGTTTGCGCTTTATAAACACTTGTTATTGTAATTCTCCTGCCTTTGAGTTTCACTTTTCGGAAATTTTGAAGTTTATCATCATTGCAACAATGATAGATTTTGGTAGTTAGTGAATAACCCCCGTATATTTATCTTGCATAATGATTTCCAAAGTAATTTAAAGGGCCAGTACCACCAATGAATGAAATTACTTTGTTTATTTATGTTGCTGATATCTTACATGTGTTATGATTTTCTCTTGTTTGTTTAATTGAGAATATATATTCTTCTACCTTAGCAAGAAAAAGTATGTGAACCCTTTGGGATTACGTGGAGTTTTGCATGAATTGGTCATAAAATGTGCTCTGATCTTCATCTAATCACAACAATTTGAAAAACACAGTCTGCTTAAAATAATACAACACAAACATTATATGTTTTCATGTGTTTATTGAACAGAACATGTAAACATTCACAGTGCAGGGTGGAAAAAGTATGTGAACCTTTGGACTTAATAACTGGTTGACCCTCCTTTGGCAGCAATAACCTCAACCAAACGTTTCCTGTAGTTACAGATCAGACCTGCACAACGATCTGGAGTAATTTTGGACCACTCCTCTTCACAAAACTGTTTCAGTGTAGCAATATTCTTGGGATTCTGGTGTGAATCGCTCTTTTAAGGTCATGCCACAGCATTTCAATCGGGTTGAGGTCAGGACTCTGACTGGGCCACTCCAGAAGGCGTATTTTGTTTTGTTGAAGCCATTCTTTTGTTGAATTACTTGTATGATTTGGGTCATTGTTCTGTTGCATCACCCATCCTCTGCGGAGCTTCAGTTGGCGGACAGATGATTTTCCGTTTTCCTGCAAAATGTCTTGATAAATTCTGGAATTCATTTTTCCATCAATGACAACAATCCGTCCAGGCCCTGAGGCAGCAAAGCAGCCCCAAACCATGATGCTCCCTCCGCCATGTTTTACAGTGGGGATGAGGTTTTGATGTTGGTGTGCTGTGCCTTTTTTTCTCCACACATAGTGTTGTGTGTTTTTTCCAAACAACTCAATTTTGGTTTCATCATAATTTCCACAGAATATTTTGCCAGTAGTGCTGTGGAACATCCAGGTGCTCTTTTGCAAACTTCAACCGTGCTGCAATATTATTTTTGGACAGCAATGGCTTCCTCCGTGGTGTCCTCCCATGTACTCCATTCTTGTTTAATGTTTTCCTTATTGTAGATGTGTCAACAAAAATATTAGCATGTGCCAGAGATTGCTGTAAGTCTTTAGCTGACACTCTAGGATTCTTCTTTACCTCATTAAGCATTCTGCGCTGTGCTCTTGCAGTCATCTTTACAGGACAACCACGCCTAGGGAGAGTAGCAACAGTGCTGAACTTTCTCCATTTGTAGACAGTCTGTCTTACCGTGGACACATGAACATCAAGGCTTTTGGAGATACTTTTGTAACCCTTTCCAGCTTCATGCAAGTCAAAATTCTTGATCGTAGGTCTTCTGAGAGCGCTTTTCATGCGAGGCATGGCTCACATCAGGCAGTGCTTCTTCAAACCAGTAAACCCAACACTGGTGTGTGTTTTTAAAGGGCAGGACAGCTTTCAGCAACACATCCAATAATATCACACTGATTGGACTCAAGGTTGGCTCACTCCTGGCTCCAATTAGCTCTTAGAGAAGTCATTAGGCTAGGGGTTCACATACTTTTTCCACCCTGCACTGTGAATGTTTACATGTTCTGTTCAATAAACACATGAAAACATATAATGTTTGTGTTGTATTATTTTAAGCAGACTGTGTTTTTCAAATTGTTGCGACTTAGATGAAGATCAGAGCACATTTTATGACCAATTCATGCAAAACTCCACGTAATCCCAAAGGGTTTTTCTTGCCACTGTATATGTGTCACTGGGCGCATCCATTGTGTGATATTTTCCTCTATGTGTCACTGGGTGCATCCGTTGTGTGATATTTTCCTCTATATGTGTCACTGGGTGCATCCATTGTGTGATATTTTCCTCTATATGTGTCACTGGGTGCATCCGTTGTGTGATATTTTCCTCTATATGTGTCACTGGGCGCATCCATTGTGTGATATTTTCCTCTATATGTGACATTAGGTGCATCCATTGTGTGATATTTTGTAGCTTTCCATCACTTGCTCCTCACTGTGTGGCTTTGGCCATAGAATGGAGTGAATGGGTCAGTCACCGACTCACATCATTGTATTGTGTGGGATGTATTCAAAGGACATCACCAGGGGGTAGATTAGAAATGTTTTACGCAAGTACCCTGTCTTGTCTCATTCAACTGTCATCTCTTATCTCAGTTAGCCTGGAGAACAATAGACCTCCCACAGCTTTATCTGAACATTCCTTCCTCCACCTCATTAACTGTTATATACTGTAGCATTTTTGCACAGAATTTGGTAGATGTTGCATCATGGGAGAAGTCCAGAAAAAGTAAAGAGATAAAAAAAGAACTAACTTTATTTTTCCTTTTACATGCAATTACTTCAAACAAAGAAAAAATAACCAGCAGCTGCCTGTGTTTATAATGTGTTTTATAACGTGTTTTATAATGTGTTTATAAGGTCATATCGTTTGTAATGCAAAGTAATCTAGTTGCCGCTTATGGAAGGGGCAGTGTCCCTTTAAGACCATTCAGTAGACTAACAAGATAAAAAAAAAAATTTACATTGAAAAAAAAAAAGAACATAGATGTTTATAGTCAGCAGGAAATCACATTCAACCTTACATTTAATCACACAAAAAATTATAAAAGGAGGAAAGAAATGCATATTCTTTTGTTGGGAATAGCTGCCACTTCAATGGCACAATAAGAATAAATTAGATTTGCTTCCACACTTTGTGTGCCATATCTTTTTGTGTAAGACTCTATAGCACAGCAATCAATGCTCGAGCTCCTTATATATTTTTTCTTCTTTTGTGGTATTTGTTAGGATTGATATTCCCAGCTTGCCGCGTTACAGAAATGACAGAAACCCAAGTGTCGCCCATTCACCTGTCACTAATTAGATTATATTCTTTTGGGACCACAGAATCCCTTTCATGTTCAGCTTTATGCCATTTGTACGGTCGCTCCGTGATCGCAGAATGACGGGCAGAATATGGCGACTTGCTTTAATTTAGGTAGCGATGACTTCCTTTAATTTAGGTAGCGATGGTCACAAGACATCTTGGTCAGGTTAATGTCCTTAGTAATTGAGGTAATCTCAGCATTTTTTGCCTCTTTGCACGATATTGATATGATGTCATAGCATAATACACAAGTAAAATCAATATTCTTTCAATGAAAAGGCAGTGGTTAATTAACCCCTTCAATACTATGCACTTTTTATTGAAAGAAATGTTAGCTTAAATTTTATTTGAAACATGGGATGCAAAGTTACCAATTAACCCTTTCGCTGCTGAGGCTTTTCCCACCTCTGTGCTGAGGTCATTTTTACCGGTTTTGCTCATCATGTTTAAACGTGTTTTGAAGGCTTATTTTAGTATATGACCCAGACATATTATATATCGTTCTTTCCGTCAGACTCGGCAGATTCATAATATGTCATTATTATATGTATACGTCATGACCTGTCTGTATATTATAACAAAAAATGCAATAAAATATGAATTTTCAATAATTTACAACGTGTAAAGTGTTTTTTTTTCACATTTTAAAATGCGAGCAATTGCGGTTATATTTTGTATGGGGTGCACTTGTTAAAAAAATTAGAGATGGGGTCTCGTTACATTTTTTTTTGGGGAAAATTACGTGATTTTTAACAAACGCACCGCATACAAAAATCGTTAGTGCAGCATCATTGTTCACATTATAATTTAAATGGGAACAATATTGCTGCATTAACAAACCAAAAAAAAGAAAAAAAACTTGTTTATTTTTTTTTTTTATAATTTTTTTTTAATATTTTTTTATTTTTATTTTTTTTAAAAACTTTTTTCACAGTCGTGTTTGGTATCGTTGAAACGGCCATGCTCTGGCCGATCCAACAGTACCAAACGTTAACCCCTAGCTGCCACGGATCGGGAGATAGGGGGTTCATTGGAACCCCCTATCTCCACCGTTGGTGGCAGCTAGGGGTTAACTCCAGGACTGGCGTCATCGTGCTATGCACGATGACGCCAGTCCTCAGGGGGAGTTCCCGGAGGCTTGGCCGACATCCAAGATGTCGGCCAGCTCCGGGAAAGGATCACGAACCGGCGCTTTTCAGCGCCGATTCGTGATCCGGCTCCCCAGGGGTTAATGAGAGCCACCGTTTGGAAGGGCAGGCTGTGCCCTTCCAAGTGGTGTCTGTATTAACCCCCTGCTCCCCGGCGATCGGGAGGGAGAGAGGTCCGAATGACCTCCCCCCCTCCCTTTCAGGCACCTCCTCCGCACATGAATTAGATGTCATTGCGTCGCCGCGATGACATCTAATGTCCCCGCCGGGCTCCCGAGTGCTGGGCTGACATCCAAGATGTCTTTCAAAAGTTCGAGTTTGAACGCGAACACGAACCGAACTCAATGCAAGTCAATGGGACTCAAAAGTTCGATTTTTAGAGTGCCCTCCAAGAGGGCATATATGCTAGATATTTGCCATAAAAGGTGTATGGGTGTCCGGGTAGTGCCCTGGGGGACAGGAAACAAGGACAAAAAGTTTAAAAAAAAAACGTTTTTAAAGGAACAGTGAGTTTTCCATGAAATAAAGGTTAAAAATAAAAACGAAAAATTCCTTCAAATATCGTGCCTAGGAGGTCCCCATAACCTGCCCGTGAAGTGACTGATTTGTAGGATGTATAGAAACATTTAAAAACAAAAAAATGACGTTTCAAATGACAGTAAACGGTTTTTCTTTAATTATTCATAAAACAACTGCTTGGGGCGGCAGCCTGTATGAAAAGAGGAGACATTTTAACACACGCAGAACAAGTTTAGTGATTTTTTGGCTAAATTATGGTGAAACTTATACAGGCTTTGGATAAAAGTAACAATAGGTGCTTTAAAATTGGGCCTTTAGTGTCGGAAACAGTGCCGTCACACCGTAACCCCTCTGTGGTAATGTGGAAGAGTGCAGGGTTGGAACCTGCGGTCCAAAAAATTAAAATGATATGAATCTGGTAATATAGGCGTCAGTGTCAGTGCAGCCAAATATTGTGCCTTTGGTTCCCAGAAACCTCCTATAAGTCAGTGAGACCCCCTGATGGGTGGTAGTGAGAACACACAGATTACAACAATTCCCAGATATTTTGTATAAATGACTGACCCCCAAAAATGCTGGTGGCAGTGAGAACACAAAGATTAGAACAATTCCCAGATATTTTGTAGAAATGACTGACCCCCCCCCAATAGCTGGTGGCAGACTGGCAGTAAGAACACACACTAACAATCTCCTCTCAAAAAACACGTGCTGGGGCTGCAAGGGACACCTTATATAGTGTGCTGCGGGACTTAGCTCTGTGAGCCCATGATTGGGCAAAATTTGCCCAATCAGGACTCTGAGCCATGATTGGCATAGTCTTGCACCTGCCTTGCACCTAAACTGTGGTCAGGTGCAGGCTGTAGCCAATTACAAGCTTCAGGCCAGTGGAAAAGTGCATTGTGGTGCATTGTGGGCGAACATGCTGCGAACACGCGAAAATGTTCGAAGTTCGCAAACATACGAACTGGCGATGTTCTAATCGAACTCCAAACCGATCGAACCGAACAGCTCATCCCTAGTTTGTTTTTAAATGTTTCTATTAGACATGTGCACAGCACAAAATTTCGTTTTGAACTAATGGATTAGTCCTAAAAATGCAATTTATTTAGTTGCTAAAGAAATTCGTTTTCAGTTCTTTAGTATGAAAACTAATTTCATTCATCCGAAAACCAGTGGATACAATTACTATTGTAGTGGCTACTCAGAGGGCTGAGATCGCTGCTTGTTACAGTATCCCTCACTCTCAGCACAATGTGCCTGGCAAAGTTGTTACAATATTTGACTGCTGCTCATCACAGTGCTCAGAGTTTCAGTAAAACTAGTAAATAATATTTTTATATGTAAGAGGTTAGAACATTATTATTTCCTTGTTTTACTGAAACTCTGAGCGCTGTTACAGTCAGTTACTGTAACAGCTGAGCCTGATACATTGTACTGAGATATAATATAACAAGCAGCCGATCTCAGCGCTCACAGCCACTGGATTTAAAGGGCTAAAAAAAAGGCTCTCTCTGTATAATGTACAGAACATCCTCCTGCATTAATTAATACCCCTCTTTGTATAATGTAGATAACATCCTCCTGCATTAATTAATACCCCTCTCTGTGTAATGAATATAACATCCACCTGCATTAATTAATGCCCCTCTCTGTATAGAACATCCTACTGCATTGGCATGTGGAGGGTGCAGAACTTCGGAATGCAATGCTTATCCAGCACAGGAGGGGGAACTTTTACTTTAACTTTGTATCTCTGTGGGGGAGACACAGGAATATAAAAGCAGGGGAGAGGGAAAATATTAACGTAAATCGGTCTGAAAGCTCAGAGAAGAGATGACTGGTGCAAATAGATTTTTATAATAAAATAAAGCACTTTAAATCCAGGGAAAACATTCAAATAAATCACACTGAAGGCTCATAATGACAGAGTAACTATGAGAGCTGGATACTAAATGTATCAGATGTAAAAAAAACTTTATAACAAGCAGCACTGGGAGAGGAGAGGGACTTTATATAAAACGTGTATTATAGATGAGGAAAGGGGGATAGTGCTCCTGGATAATATAAAATGTATCAGACCTAAGCCCCTATTATGCAGAGCGGGAGGGGAGATAACACACGTTTTATAAAGTCCCTCTCTTCTCCCAGCGCTGCTTGTTATAAAGGGTTTTTTACTATCCAGCCCTCCTCTGTCATTAGCTTTCAGTGTGATTTATTTGAATGTTTTCCTTCTCCAGCTGCTTTTATCATCTTGTCTGCCTCATAGACATGCAAGGGTTAAGTAAAGGTTTCCTCTCCTGTGCTGGCTGGCTGTGCTGTGAGTGAGTATGCTGGAGCTCTATCACTGTCAGATTTTCGGGTAGGGGTCAGGAAGGATTACGCATACAAACCTTTTCTGTAGCTTTGCGATGTTGCGTTCATTACTGGTCTCCTTCAGTCATCAATGTAATATCACAAAAAGGACTGAAACTAAAATGTAGTGCATTTTATTTTAGTTTCTTTCGTTTTTTGTACTGAGCAGTTTCGTATCTCTTGAGTCAAACTAAAACTAAATTATCCCAAAATTTGGACTAAATAATTTTAGTACTAAAACGAATGCACATGTCTAGTTTCTATACATCCTACAAATCCGTCACTTCACGGGCAGGTTATGGGGACCTCCTAGGCACGATATTTGAAGGAATTTTTCGTTTTTATTTTTAACCCTTATTTCATGGGAAACTCACTGTTCCGTTAAAAACGTTTTTTTTTTAACTTTTTGTCCTTGTTTCCTGTCCCCCAGGGCACTACCCGGACCCCCATACACCTTTTATGGCAAATATCTTGCGTATATGCCCTCTTGGAGGGCACTCTAAAAATCAAACTTTTGAGTCCCATTGACTTGCATTGAGTTCGGTTCGTGTTCGCGTTCAAACTCGAACTTTTGAAATTGTTTGAGCTCGAATGCGAACCAAACACGGGGGTGTTCGGCTCATCGCTAATCCCTAGCAGTAACCCCTTAAAATAATGCAAAGTTGCTCATTTTCGAATTCTTAATGGATTTGTTTATCCTTTACAGAAATATCACTGGGATGAAAGGTTGTAAACTTTAGATGGTGCCCTGGGTCAAACGCATTTTTCACGTCTACCGTCAAAAAGCTTGTTGATGCGTCGATGCGCTTATGGAGATTTGTAGTGATCAGAATCAGATTATTAGCAATGCAATATCTGTATGTGCGCATAATGCCTGTGTATGGCAATTACAGCAACACCTTGTATCTGTATGTGCTGCATAATGCCTGTGTATGGCAATTACAGCAACACCTTGTATCTGTATGTGCTGCATAATGCCTGTGTATGGCAATTACAGCAACACCTTGTATCTGTATGTGCTGCATAATGCCTGTGTATGGTAATTACAGCAACACCTTGTATCTGTATGTGCTGCATAATGCCTGTGTATGGTAATTACAGCAACACCTTGTATCTGTATGTGTTGCATAATGCCTGTGTATGGCAATTACAGCAACACCTTGTATCTGTATGTGCTGCATAATGCCTGTGTATGGCAATTACAGCAACACCTTGTATCTGTATGTGCTGCATAATGCCTGTGTATGGCAATTACAGCAACACCTTGTATCTGTATGTGCTGCATAATGCCTGTGTATGGCAATTACAGCAACACCTTGTATCGTATCACAATATTCATAAATGATCTGCCCAACGTCTGCAAAGCCTCAACTGTACACATGTACGCAGACGACACCGTAATCTATTCCAGCAAACCAAATCTCCCACAGCTGGAGGCCGTGCTGCAAGAACAATTCACAGAGGTAGAAAAGTGGATCAAACACAACAAACTTTTTTTAAATACTGACAAAACTGTAACAATGCTCTTTGGAACAAAACCTAAACTAAATAAATTGCAAAATCCCCATCTATGTGTTGGGACAAAATCAAATGGCACGCTGACCACAGTCACTTCTCTCATATATCTAGGTATGTGGTTGGACCCTAATCTATCCTTTGGCCCCACATCAAAAAACTCTCATCTAATCTTTACCCCAAACTAGGTGCCCTGTACAGAAACAAATCCTGCCTGAGCCCCACAGTAACAAAGCAGATTGTACAACAAATACTTTATGCCAGCTATTGATTACGGAGATGTAGTGTATGCAGCGGCCCCACAAACACACCTTCAGAAACTACTACTACATTGTATAACTCATTCTGTCGCTTTGTGCTACAATGTAACTACATGACCCACCATTGTGACATGTTAAAAGAGCTAAACTGGCCGTCACTGGAGTCTAAACGCACCCTTCACCTTTCCAACCTGGTGTTTAAGAGCTTTTCTGGGAAGCTGCCACCCTATCTTAATAGACTGCTTCCCCCAGCAGCTCTCTCATCCTGTAACCTCCGATCCAGGACCAGCACCTTACTTGCAATACCACAATACAAAAAGACAGTGGCTCGGTCCTCATTTTCCTACAGAGCACCACGATTATGGAATACCCTCCCAGACACCATCAAATCTTCCCCCAGTCTTAAGTCACTCAAGAGCTCCTTACTAACATACCTCAATACAGAATGCACTTGTAAACATGTAACATAATGACTATTTCCTACATATTTATTTTCTGTTAATCTGTATATTTTTATATATTTTTTTTAATATCTTGCATTGTAATACTTTGTATTTCTGTAACTATAACTGTAACACTTCAATGTTCTTGAACCCAGAACATACTTGAAAACGAGAGAAATCTCAATGTATCCTTCCTGGTAAAATCCTTTATAAATAAATAAATAAATATCTGTATGTGCTGCATAATGCCTGTGTATGGCAATTACAGCAACACCTTGTATCTGTATGTGCTGCATTATGCCTGTGTATGGCAATTACAGCAACACCTTGTATCTGCATGTGCTGCATAATGCCTGTGTGTGGCAATTACAGCAACACCTTGTATCTGTATGTGCTGCATAATGCCTGTGTGTGGCAATTACAGCAACACCTTGTATCTGCATGTGCCGCATAATGCCTGTGTATGGCAATTACAGCAACACCTTGTATCTGTATGTGCTGCATAATGCCTGTGTATGGCAATTACAGCAACACCTTGTATCTGTATGTGCTGCATAATGCCTGTGTGTGGCAGTTACAGTAACACCTTGTATCTGTATGTGCTGCATAATGCCTGTGTGTGGCAATTACAGCAACACCTTGTATCTGCATGTGCCGCATAATGCCTGTGTATGGCAATTACAGCAACACCTTGTATCTGTATGTGCTGCATAATGCCTGTGTATGGCAATTACAGCAACACCTTGTATCTGTATGTGATGCATAATGCCTGTGTATGGCAATTACAGCAACACCTTGTATCTGTATGTGCTGCATAATGCCTGTGTATGGCAATTACAGCAACACCTTGTATCTGTATGTGCTGCATAATGCCTGTGTGTGGCAATTACAGCAACACCTTGTATATGCATGTGCCGCATAATGCCTGTGTGTGGCAATTACAGTAACATCTTGTATCTGCATGTGCTGCATAATGCCTGTGTATGGCAATTACAGCAACACCTTGTATCTGTATGTGCTGCATAATGCCTGTGTGTGGCAATTACAGCAACACCTTGTATCTGCATGTGCTGCATAATGCCTGTGTATGGCAATTACAGCAACACCTTGTATCTGTACTGTACAGGGATTTACACTCATTATAACCCCCTGAATCTTATCCCTGTACAGCAGCGACTGACCCCACAGCTCCCCCTGTATTCGGACAAATCCCTGGCTGCTGGAATGATAATAATTAAATTGAATACAGCTAATGATTGCTTTTCAATATATTACAATGCAAAATCGAGATACCTGGATTTTGGGAGTGAAGGGGTTAGTAACTCGTCATACAGTGGATGGCATTTCAGCAATGAGTAGTTCTGAGTCACTTTAGTTATCTACAAGTGTGATATAATTTATATAATATTTATTTTTACATTTAATATCTCTCTGAAGATCTTTAGAAACTGCTGACATTCAGACATTAGGATCTGATTTCTTTCACACAGAGTCCTCCATAATTGTGCATTACAGTAAATATCATGGCTTATTAGGGGCTGTGTGCGCCATCCCACCCGCATGGCCGCGCTCACAGCCTTCTGCTCACATCCCCGCTCCAAATGGTGCCTGTTTCTGACTCAAACCGTCTCGATACATTGTTGCCAGTTTGCTCCACTATCATTTCCTGGCAACATAAAGAAACATTTATCGAGTCCATAAAATAAACCTTTGGAATTTGAAAATAGAAAGAAATTCTAAATGGCTGTTACTATGATTTTTTTATCCTGCGGCTCCTTCATTTATCACTTTATTCTAAGTTTAGACAAAGTATTCTGTTTATTTGTTATGGTCACATTTTTTCTCTTTGTGATCGAGTCCAAAAAAAAGGAGTGTGGGAACTCAGCAAGATTTCTGACCAAAATTAGCAGTTATCACTTTGTACTTATTTATTTATTTATTTATTTATAAAGGATTTTACCAGGAAGGATACATTGAGATTTCTCTCGTTTTCAAGTATGTGATTTCTTACCGCGGGGCTCAGGCAGGATTTGTTTCTGTTCAGGGCACCTAGTTTGGGGTAGAGTTTAGATGAGAGTTTTTCGATGTGGGGGCCAAAAGATAGATTTGGGTCTAACCACATACCTAGGTATTTGAGAGAAGCGACTGTGGTCAGCGTGCCATTTGATTTTGCCCCAACACATAGATGGGGTGTTTGCAATTTGTGTAGTTTAGGCGCTGTTCCAAATAGCATCGTAACAGTTTTGTCAGTATTTAGAAAAAGTTTGTTATTTGCGATCCACATTTCTACCCCTGTGAATTGTTCTTGCAGCACGGCCTCCAGCTGTGGGAGATTTGGTTTGCTGGTATAGATTACAGTGTCGTCTGCGTACATATGTACAGTTGAAGCTTTGCAGACATTGGGCAGATCGTTTATGAATATTGTGAATAGCAGGGGGCCAAGTATCGAGCCTTGGGGTACACCGCACGTGACTGGGAGGGGAAGGGAAGTGCTGTCGGAAATGGACACAAATTGAGACCTATCAGACACATATGATTGGAACCAGGTTAACGTACTATCACCAATACCAGAGTTCTTAAGTTTTTGTAATAGGATGCCATGGTCTACTGTGTCAAAAGCCTTGGCAAAATCAAGGAAGATGGCTCCAGTTAGATTTCCTTGTTCCATGCCCGCTTGGATATCATTGCAAACTTTTAAAAGGGCAGTTGTAGTTGAATGGTTTGGACGAAAGCCTGATTGATCTGGGGTTAAATAGTTGTGATACTGATAATAATCACGTAATTGAGTGTAGACACATTTTTCCAGAATTTTTGACATTACAGGGAGCAGTGATATTGGGCGGTAGTTGGATACCCAAGTATTGTCTCCACTTTTATGGATAGGTACCACCCTTGCAGTCTTCCAGAGTTTGGGTATGTATCCAGTCGCCAGTGATTCATTAATCAGGGTTGCAACAGGTTTTGCAATTGCTGGTGCACTGATTTTCAGCAGCATTGCTGGGATTTGATCAGGTCCAGACTGGTATTTCATTTTTTGGTTATGGAGAAGTTTAGTGATGGCACTGACAGGCACTGGCCTAAAACTGAATTTCTCTGGGTTACGGGGTCTTTGCACTGTTGGTGGGTCCTGACCTGCGTGCGGCCTTTCAGATTGCCTGTCATTTCCTAGCTTAGCAATCAGGGTGGTGGCACATCCAACAAAATAATTATTAAAAGCATTTGCTACATCCAGGGGGTGTTGTACAGTTTGGTTGTTTACTTTTAAAGCAGCTGGTTGGGAGTGGATGGGGGGTGCTTGTATGTTACTTATGATTTTCCAAAAATTTCTGGGGTTTGATATGTTATTGTTTAAATTTTCATTGAAGTATTGGGCTTTAGCCATTTTTGTTTCTTTTGTGCATTCATTCTGGCATTTTCGGTATTCACAGTGATCGTTCATGGATCCAGTACTCTTGAACTTTGACCACAGGGAGTCTCTAAACTAGTACATATGCGTGAGGTCAGCTGTAACCCAGGGGAGATGGGCCCCTTTTACTCGCACTTTGCGCAGTGGGGTATGGGTGTTCCAGACTTTCAGGAGCTCGGCTTCAAAGTATTCAATTGCACAGTCCAGGTCTGGGATTAGGTTTAGTCTGTACCATGGGAGCTGTTTGAGATCATTTAGGAAGGATTCAAGATTAAATTTCTTGAAAGACCTGGTGATTATTACCTTTGGTGGACATTTTGTGGCTCTTATTTTGTGCACACAGTACACTAGGCAGTGATCACTGAAACTGTTAGCGAGAACGCCTGCCTCCTGTATTCGATCAGGACATGAGGAGAGAATCCAGTCCAGCAAGGTGTGTGTAGGGCTTTTCATATTAATGCGAGTGGGGGAGGAGACTAATTGTGTTAGCTGCAAAGCCTTAAACAGTGAGCAGTGTTTATTGTTTTTAGGATTCAGCCAATCAACATTAAAGTCGCCGAGGACCAGCAGTTCGCTTTTTTGGTTTTGAGCGACTAATTTACTAAGAATTTGGGTTATTTCAGAAAGGGATTGCACTGGGGAACTTGGTGGGCGGTAGAATCCAGCAACAATAATTGTTTTACTGAATGGGATCTCAATAGTACCAGAAAGGAAATCAAATGTGGCCGGGGAGCTAGGATTCTGCAATGGGGTGAACTTTATGGAGTTGTCAACATAGATAACAATTCCCCCTCCTCTCTTAGCTCTGTCCTTTCTAGAGCATGAATACCCTTGTATTGCTATGGCAGAGTCTGGCACTTTAGGGGTTAACCATGATTCTGTTAACCCAAACACTCACTCAAATCTAATAGATTTATGAATATATGTGGATTAAAGCAAACATTTATGATAATTCCTATATTTATTGTGATTTTAACAGGGAACGATATGATTGTGTGGGACCAATTGGAACTGAAAAGTGCAAAAGTAGTGGAGGAACTACGTTCCAATGCGTTCCCCCTCGACGTGACCCCTGCTCGAGACACGATACATCACAAACCGGTATAATAAAAGCAGAAATTACAAAGTAATATATGCCCCAGGCTACATCTTTTAACCCCTTAAGGACCAACAACATAACTGTTCCGTCATAAATGCATTGACTTTAAAGACCCTTGGTCCTTAAAGGGTTAATAAGAAGGTAACCTTTAGCTTTAAAACCAAGGATAAGATCAATTTGGGAGGTGCGTGTGGCTCACATTACACTTAACTTATTCTATCAGGTTAACGTATAGAAGCTTTTATTTTCAATTGCACCTAGGTCGGAATAAGGGCTCGAACCATTAGCTTAACGGGACACTCTACACACCCTGACTACTTTATTAAGGTGGGCAAGCTGCATAAACTGCCCCCGCTCCTTCCCACCTCTCCCTCCAGCCCCATTCTATATATATCACTATGTGACATCATCCTGTCTCAGAACGCTCACAGCAGCGAGCACTCACGCAGATCCCAGACGAGGACTGATGCTGTGCACTCGTGCAGCAACAATCCATTATTCTCTACAGGCTTTAACACGCAATTTGCATACGATACATTGTGCAATTTACATATTCTGCGCAAAGTGTGTAAGAAGCTGTGGGGACTTTCACTTTTTGGAAGCTCTGAGCTGAAGGGGAGGAGCACCTTGCGGCGGAGAGAAAAGAGGAGAATTTATACCTAACATGAAATAATAATAATAATAAAATAATGGCGAGGCTGCTGTCAGTAGCGTCTGCACAAATATTGAAGGAGAAAAAAAGCGGACAATTTTTTTATATAAAATTTAAGTAATTTTAAAGTGAACCTGTTGCTGCAAAATGATTTTTTTAATATGTTATTTGCCAGTCATTTAGCTTGGTGCGTTGATGTAGAGTGAGCAGCTAATCAGAAGAGCAAGTGGGCTTCTGGGAATAACCACTCCTTAACCACATGGCCCTCATGATAAGGGGAACCCTTGTACACACAAAACACCCCAGTTTGGCCAGCAGTACAGGGGGTTAAATCAAAGGTGGTCAAACAGCCCAGCTGCTGTGGTGCATCGGTCAGGAATTGGGGACCACCATGCAGCCCACTCTAAGGCTAGGGTCAGACGAAAGCATTTTTACACGCGAATGTAAAAAAGTGCGTCCGAACGAATTGACGTATTTTTTCACGGAATTCGCGAAAACGGTCATACGATGCGCATTTTCGTGCGTGATTTTTTACGGATCCAAACCAGGAAACTTTGGGTGTCTGGACGTTATGTTGGCCGGACACGAGCAGGGTCTGATGTCTCCTAATCACACACACACGCCGCTATGCCGCAGCTGCGCACTCAGTACGTCCGTACTAGCGGTTCAGCGTTCTCGAAAAAATGCGTTCGTTTTCCACTTGCGTTGCGCGGCCGGACTTTCGTGCGACCGTACTTCGTATATTGCCCGTCATTGCCCGTCATTTGCTGCTAGTGCGGCCGTAATTATGTGCGCCAGAACGCACGTTAAAAGTGCGCTCGTCTGACCCCAGCCTAAGACGTCAGTGTAATGTAATTGCTGAAAAGAACTGAAACAAATCACACGAAATTTGTTCTTGAGCGATTCGTTTCTTGGTTGATTCATTGAATTGTCCTCACGCTGATACGTGATTCAGGTGACTCAGAATTCCTAAAGATTTATTCAAAATTTGGACAAATCTCAAATTTTCCTAAAAGAAATGCCCATGTCTAGAATTTACTGAAGTGTGACAGGTTATCAGAGATTCTCTCTCTATGGCCCCTATTACACTCTTCGCGCAGCGCATTTGCGTGCGCGCAAATGCGCTTTTGCGTGAGGACAAAACCATTTGCGCGGAACATCGTAGTACGATGCGCGTAATCGTCTACCGTGATTACCCAACGCAACCGCAAGTTCGTGCGCGCATCCTATACTAAACATTGTGAGCGCAAATGCGTTAGTGCGGATGGTATTACAATCTTCGCGCAAAGTCGTACGAGCGACGTTTGCGCAAATTTTTGTAACGTCTTTGAAAACTTGTTGTTAACTGCAAATATGATAGTTGTGGCCAAAACTAAATACCTCAGCAATAAAAAAAAAAAATACAGCACAGCACAGTTACACATTCTACACATACCCAGACATAAAAAATTATATATAATTCTATATATATCACTATGTGACATCATCCTGTCTCAGAACGCTCACAGCAGCGAGCACTCACGCAGATCCCAGACGAGGACTGATGCTGTGCACTCGTGCAGCAACAATCCATTATTCTCTACAGGCTTTAACACGCAATTTGCATACGATACATTGTGCAATTTACATATTCTGCGCAAAGTGTGTAAGAAGCTGTGGGGACTTTCACTTTTTGGAAGCTCTGAGCTGAAGGGGAGGAGCACCTTGCGGCGGAGAGAAAAGAGGAGAATTTATACCTAACATGAAATAATAATAATAATAAAATAATGGCGAGGCTGCTGTCAGTAGCGTCTGCACAAATATTGAAGGAGAAAAAAAGCGGACAATTTTTTTATATAAAATTTAAGTAATTTTAAAGTAAACCTGTTGCTGCAAAATGATTTTTTAATATGTTATTTGCCAGTCATTTAGCTTGGTGCGTTGATGTAGAGTGAGCAGCTAATCAGAAGAGCAAGTGGGCTTCTGGAATAACCACTCCTTAACCACATGGCCCTCATGATAAGGGGAACCCTTGTACACACAAAACACCCCAGTTTGGCCAGCAGTACAGGGGGTTAACTCAAAGGTGGTCAAACAGCCCAGCTGCTGTGGTGCATCGGTCAGGAATTGGGGACCACCATGCAGCCCACTCTAAGACGTCAGTGTAATGTAATTGCTGAAAAGAACTGAAACAAATCACACGAAATTTGCGCGGAACATCGTAGTACGATGCGCGTAATCGCCTACCGTGATTACCCAACGCAACCGCAAGTTCGTGCGCGCATCCTATACTAAACATTGTGAGCGCAAATGCGTTAGTGCGGATGGTATTACAATCTTCGCGCAAAGTCGTACGAGCGACGTTTGCGTAAATTTTTGTAACGTCTTTGAAAACTTGTTGTTAACTGCAAATATGATCGTTGTGGCCAAAACTAAATACCTCAGCAATAAAAAAAAAAAATACAGCACAGCACAGTTACACATTCTACACATACCCAGACATAAAAAATTAATAATTTGTCAATTTTTTTTTTGCTGCAGCACATATACGCAGATTGACTTTGACAGGCGCAATAACCTAACTTTAGAAAATGGAGGTTCTTAAATCTGATTGGCTGAATCCCGTGAAAAAACAGTCTGCCCACTGATTCCTGCACGCAACGTCAATTTGCGCATGAATTTGCTTATTGGATTTGCGCAGGAAAAAACATGAAGGCAGAAAAAATGCGCTCGGAATGCCACGTTAATTTTCGCGCAATAACTTTTTTTGCGTGCGCACAAAAAAAAAGCGTTCATTTGCGCGAAGCGTGTAATAGGGGCCTATATATTTAGATTTGTAGCTGTAATCATTTCCCTTTTTTTGCTTTATTCTTTCATTCTACAGTTACAGTTACAGTTACAAGTATTTATGCAGCGCCAACAGATTCTGTAGCGCTTTACAATGGGGAAGCACAAACAGGAGATGCACATGATACAAGAGGAAAGACATCCCTGCCCGTAAGAAACTGTCCAGGTAATACTGCTCAGGCAGACATCCCGTGAGCTTACAATCTAAGGGACAGGGCTAGCTAAAACAAATGGGAGCAGAGGGAAGGTAAAGCTGGTGGCTAGAAAAATATCCTAGGGATTGCATGGGAAGGACCAGAAGCTTGGGCTTAGTAAGAGTAATTAGAGAGAGAAGTGGAGACAGCTGGAAAGGAGAGATGTAATTAAGGGCCAGACCAGCTACTTGCGCCCCCCCCAAAAAAAACACGTGACATATGTGAGCGTATCACAGAGCTCAAACATGAGCATATACTGCCCCCAGCAGCTCACACATGGGTATATACTGCTCCCGTAGCACACACATGGGTATATATTGCCCCTGTAGCTCACACATGGGTATATACTGCCCCCGTAGCTCACACATGGGTATATACTGCCCCAGTAGCTCACACATGGGTATATACTGCCCAAGTAGCTCACACATGGGTATATACTGCCCCGGTAGCTCACACATGGGTATATACTGCCCCAGTAGCTCACCCATGGGTATATACTGCCCCAGTAGCTAACACATGGGTATATATTGCCCCCAGTAGCTCACACATGGGTATATACTGCCCCAGTAGCTCACACATGGGTATATATATATTGCCCCCAGTAGCTCACACATGGGTATATACTGCCCCAGTAGCTCACACATGGGTATATACTGCCCCGTAGCTCACACATGGGTATATACTGCCCCAGTAGCTCACACATGGGTATATACTGCCCCGGTAGCTCACACATGGGTATATACTGCCCCAGTAGCTCACCCATGGGTATATACTGCCCCAGTAGCTCACACATGGGTATATATTGCCCCCAGTAGCTCACACATGGGTATATACTGCCCCAGTAGCTCACACATGGGTGTATACTGCCCCCAGTAGCTCACACATGGGTATGATGTGATGGGTCTCTCCGCCAGCCGCTGTCACGCTGCTCTATCACGCTGCACGCTCGCTTTGGCCTCTGGGCACAGCTTGATCATGGAAGACAGCTCGCGGTGGCTGTCCAATAGAGAGTGAGGGAAGCGGGGATAACCCCGCCCCCTCAGCATGGACAGCCACTGCAAGCTGTTTTCCATGATCAAGCTGCGCCCAGAGGCCAGAGCAAGCGCACAGCATGATAGAGCGGCGTGACAGCGGCCGGCGGAGAGACCCGTCACATCATACCCATGTGTAAGTGTTGGTCTCTCGGCTGCACCCTAGGCGGCGCTGCGCTCTAGGCGGGCGCCTAGCCCTGGTTGTGACTGCAGAGGGAGTGAGATGGAGGTCAGTCTGTGAGAGTATGCCGTGGAAAGTGATCTGAAAAAACTCATTGGGCCCTATTCTGCCCCTCACGCTAAAATGGGGATGCCAATGGGAAAAATCTGAGCCTTCAGGTTTCCCTGTAGCATCTCAATTTTAGCATTAGATTCTGGGGCAGATGCTACTTCTGCATCTTGTCCCGGAAGGCAGCGCTATCCTCCTTGATACTCGCGGTAGTGCTACAATCCCGCTGCGAGTATCACCTCCTGGTGTCCATAGTACTCCTTAGAGGGTTGTGCTTCTGGGGGCGAGTCATGCGCGATCCAGCTCCTGCAAGATTGCACAAGGCCACGTTGTGATCACGGAGGGAGACTGGGGACTATTTGTCCCCAGTCTCACTCTGCTCTTGGCGACCAGAAACAAACTCTCTGATCTAAAATACAAGCAAACAAACAAACAAGTTACAAATCTTCAGCTGCAAAAAGAAAGAGGAGCAAGGATGAAGTTTTCACCATTTTCCTGCTGAATCTTTGCTTTTCATTTATCAATTCTACACATTTCTCGATTGACAGGGAGGTATGAGCACCCAATCAACAGAATTATGCAACACTCTGCCTGACCTGAAGTCATAACAAACCAAGCCTGGTGCGCTTTTACAGAACGGACAAGGAATATAGTTCCTTTAAAGTAGGGGTATTCAACCTTAGATGTTTTTAAACTACATCTCCCATGATTCTCAGCCACTCTTTAGGTTGACATAGCCTTCAAAGAGAGCAAAGTTTGAGTCACCCCGTCTTTAAAGTATGTGAAAACATTTTAGAGTAATAATCAAAAAAACTGAAAGATTCAGGTCACATTTTATAGAACAGACTGAATCTGGCCCAGAAGAGGAACCGGTCGGGAGATTTTCTTTTCTTTTTTTATTTGTCGAATATCACTGGGCAATTTTTGTGACATTTAGAGTTTTTCTTGTTTTTGTTTATGATGGGAATCTGGAGCTAACGGATGTAACAGATGTATTTCAACCGGGGCCACAACCAATATACGAGCTAATTAACCGTGACATTTTACCCATTAGAACACGGAATTTATGGACACATTGTAGCTGATATCTGCTGGAATATTTAGCAGCAGCCTGAAAATTCCCAAAACAATCTCCCTGTGTGAAACTGCTTGTAACTTTGTGATGATGAGAGCAATATTCTCTCCAGGCAACAAAAACACTAATAATAATAATAATAATAATAATAATAATCTTTGAACATATGAATTGTAAGAGATTGGGGCCACAAGTATCATAAATTTGTGTCAAAATATGCTAATCTTAAAAAGGTCCTTAATAGCAATTTCAGCTGAACCCCTGGTATATTTCTGAATGTGAGAATATTTGTTTTAAACATGAAAACAAAGTCAAAATGTTTTGCAAAATTGCTGGATAATTCTGTAGAATTAAAATATAAAGCCGAGAAATATCATAACAAAGCAGGAAAAAATATCATTTTTAAAGCAGGAATAGTGTGCCCCCTGTGGAGAGAGGAAATCCACTCTGTAATGTCTCTCATTTTCACTCTATCATACTGAAAACATGCTACAACGTGCAGCCCCCACCCTCAATGTAACAAAAAGCTCAACAAACATTCTTTGGAAAATTCCAGCAGCCAGGGATTTCTCAGAATTTTGGGAGAGCTGTGGGGTCAGTCGCTGCTGTACAGGGATAAGATTCAGGGGGTTATTATAATGAGTCTTAATCCCTGTACAGTACAGATACAAGGTATTGCTGTAATTGCCATACACAGGCATTATGCAGCACATACAGATACAAGGTGTTGCTGTAATTGCCATACACAGGCATTGTGCAGCACATACAGATACAAAGTGTTACTGTAATTGCCATACACAGGCATTATGCAGCACATACAGATACAAGGTGTTGCTGTAATTGCCATACACAGGCATTATGCGGCACATACAGATACAAGGTGTTGTTGTAATTGCCATACACAGGCATTATGCAGCACATACAGATACAAAGTTTTGCTGTAATTGCCATACACAGGCATTTTTGCAGCACATACAGATACAAGGTTTTGCTGTAATTGCCATACGCAGGCATTATGCAGCACATACAGATACAATGTGTTGCTGTAATTGCCATACACAAGCATTATGCAAAACATCCAGAAACAAGGTGTTTCTGTAATTGCCATACACAGGCATTATGCAGCACATACAGATACAAAGTGTTACTGTAATTGCCATACACAGGCATTATGCGGCACATACAGATACAAGGTTTTGCTGTAATTGACATACACAGGCATTATGCAGCACATACAGATACAAGGTGTTGCTGTAATTGCCATACACAGGTATTATGCAGCACATACAGATACAAGGTGTTGCTGTAATTGCCATACACAGGTATTATGCAGCACATACAGACACAAGGTGTTGCTGTAATTGCCATACACAGGCATTATGCAGCACATACAGATATTGCATTGCTAATAATCTCATTCTGATCACTACAATCCCCCATAAGCAGGAGATCTCACCATTTTATTAGCTGTCTGCAGCACATTTACTGCATCTGCCTGTATGCTGATAATGCAGACCCCCATGTAAGCAGGAGGTCTCACATTTTATTAGCTGTCTGCAGCACATTTACTGCATGTACTTGTATTCTGATAATACAGACTCCGTGTAAGCAGGAGATCTCACCATTTTATTATTTGTCTGCAGCACATTTACTTGGCCTTAGAGGCACATTCACATAGGGTTGCAAACGCAACAGAAAGACTAAAGGGGTTATTCAGAAATCACTGAAATATCACTGACATTTCGGTGCTCTCTCGTTCACAGCACTTTAGAGAGTTAAGTTTGCCGACCCTACCATGTAGGTTAGAACTTCAGCAGTGCTGGTCTAAATGTCAAAGGGGCTTTTTGCTTCTCTCCTTGGGATAAAAAAATACCACAGTGACTGGGCCAGAGGCCAGTGTGTGAACGTATCAGAATGTTACCTGATTATCATCTTGATACATTCTGAAAGAGTCTGGATTGGCAACGTTGCAGACCATCTGGGCCCACATGTATCCCAACTTCATCCCTTCAAGACCACCCACTCTTAATCCAGGACAAACTAAGGTGCCTTCAATGTACAATCTCTATAACCAAATCTTTTGTTGAAATTGTATCCATCTGCTGTGTTACTTTACTGTATCAGTGAATAAACAGACACGAGAAAAATAAACAACATTTTTGGAAAAAAATACTCCGAAATAATATAATAAAGAGCAAAATGACCTCAAAACAAGACACAGACGCCCGTAAAGATAAAGTCCAGGTATGCGGAAGGAGAAACACAAGGAAAGCCACGTACCCAGGTTGATATAAAGCGACAATTTTCCTTTCTGAAGCTCCAGAGTGATATAATCGCCTCGTTGTCCTTCGCCGTGGAATAACACTCCATCGCTCTCCATGCTCTTGAATTTTAGAGAAATGACGTCTTTAAACGTGCTCATCAGCTTCTGATTGAACCTGTACTGGAGCGAGCTTCGACCATCAAAGTCAGCTACATCCGATTCTAGATAAGGAACAAAGGGAACATTGACAAACACTCATGTAAGCAAACAAGAAAGGTCAATGGTAACACTGCTCGCGTCTGACACAAACAAGCGGCGGCTTATTATCGGACAATATTCTCTAGTCATTTTGTTTTCTCACTTAACGCAATTCCCTCGGCAATGTCTGCCAGGAATCAATCCTCGGGACTTTTTTTTGTGAAAATTCGTTTTTTTTTACAAGGCAGCTTCTGGGGGGGAAAGTGATTTTCCGGCATTTTTTTCTCCGACAATGTTATATAAATGACTATATAGAATCTGCAATCAAATACTAGTGATATTTGAAGGTGATTTAACGCCCGTGATGCTCGTGAATATCAATAAGATACAGACCGGTGCATCGAGACAAGGTTACTAATAATCTAAATGACTCAGGGGAGGGGGGGGGCACATAAAAATGCTAACATTTAAATATTATGGAGATGAGAAGAATAGAACAAATACAAGTGAAAAGTCAATTCCATAAATTGGGTCTGTGTAGAAATCATTTTATTAACTCACACCTACTAAACATAGTGAAAGTGAAAAGTCAGCTTCATAAAGATATTTTATGAAAACATGTAAATTCTGCTGCTCAGTGTGTCCTGATCAAACAATCCCCAGTGTGCGGAGAAAGCCGTAAATTAACACGGGTTCCAACGTCTCATCACAGATCACTAAGCAACGTGGTAAGTGATGATTAAACATGGACTCAGAGGGAGAGGGAGGCTCATAATAAATATATGTATATATATATATATATATATATATATATATATCATTTATACATAAAAGAGGAAGGTATAGATAGACATTCACATGAGCAGATAGATATAGAGAGAGACGGGCAGGCAGAGATACACAGATAGATGGACAGATAGATAGATAGATAGATAAATCAATGGTTAGATAGATAGATAGATACAGATAGCTAGAGAATAGATAGATAGATAGATAGATTAGATAGATAGATAGATAGATAGATAGATTAGATAGATAGATAGATAGATAGATAGATATAGATAGATAGATAGATAGATAGATAGATAGATAGATAGATATGGGATAGATAGATAGATAGATAGATAGATAGATAGATAGATACAGATAGATAGATACAGATAGATAGATAGATAGATAGATAGATAGATAGATAGATAGATAGATAGATAGATAGATAGATAGATAGATAAATAAATCAATGGACAGCTAGATAGAGATCTGGATATTAGAGATAGCTAGACCAGCGGTCAAATAGATAGAACAATGGGTAGATAGATTGACTGATGGACAGTTAGAGTGACCGGTTTGTCAGATAGATAAACCAATGAGCAGATAGACAGATGGGCAGATAGCTAGAGTGACCGATGGGCAGATAGAGTGACCGATGGGCAGAGTGATCACTAGGTAGACCGATGGGCAGATAGCTAGGTAGACTGATAGACAGATGGACAGATAGACAGAATGACCAATGAGCAGATAGATAGCTAGATAGATTGACCAATGAGCAGATAGATAGATAGAACAATGGTTAGATAGAACGAATGATAGTTAGACAGACTGGCCTATCAAGTGACCAATGGGTAGAAAAATAGATAGATAGATAGATAGATAGATAGATAGATAGATAGATAGATAGATAGATAGATAGATAGATAGACAAATGGTCAGCTAGATAGAGATCTAGATACTAAAGATAGCTAGACCAGTGATCAAATAGATAGAACTGGGCACATAGATACCCAAATAGAACAATGGGTAGATAGATTGACTGATGGGCAGATAGACCAATGAGCAGATAGCCAGACCGATGGGCAGATAGATAGAGTGACCAATGGACAGATAGATAGCCAGACCGATGGGCAGATAGCTAGAGTGACCAGTGGACAGATAGATAGCCAGACCGATGGGCAGAAAGCTAGAGTGACCAATGGGCAGATAGCTAGATAGAGTGACTGATGGGCAGACAGATTGACCAATGAGCAGACAGATAGATAGAACAATGGGTAGATAGAACGATGGGTAGATATGTAGACTGACGGACAGATATATAGACCAATAGATAGACAGACTGGTCTAACAATTGACCAATGGGTATGAAGATAGATAGATAGATAGATAGATAGATAGATAGATAGATAGATAGATAGATAGATAGATAGATAGATAGATAGATAGATAGATAGATAGATATAGATAGATACAGATAGATAGATACAGATAGATAGATGATAGATACAGATAGATACAGACAGATAGATAGATAGATAGATAGATAGATACAGATAGATACAGATAGATAGATATGGGATATCTAGATATGGGATAGATAGATAGATAGATAGACACATACAGATACATAGATAGATAGATAGATAGATAGATAGATAGATAGATAGATAGATAGATAGATAGATAGATAGATAGATAGATAGATAGATAGATATGGGATAGATAGATAGATATCTAAAAACTCAGAGTGAAGAAGATAGGCAAACCTATAAGATTAGTCAGAAAGAGGCAAAGCAATTTATAAGAGCTTCCAAAGCACACGCAGAAGAGAAAATAGCTCAGTAAGTAAAAAGGGGGACAAAACATTTTTTAGATACATAAACGAGAAAAGAAAAGTAAAACAAGGATTAGTTAGATTAAAAACAAAGGAAGGAAGGTATGTAGAAGAGGATAAAAGTCTCGCTGACTGCCTCAATGAATATTTTTGTTCAGTCTTTGCAGAAGAAAAGGAAGGAAAGGGACCTCAGTTAGGAGGAAACACTAACGAGACATTTACATATCAGTTTACAGAGGAGGAGGTTCTACAGCAGCTGTCTAAAGTAAAGACAAATAAGTCAATGGGGCCTGATGGGATCCACCCTAAATTATTAAAAGAGCTCAGTGATGTAATAGCAAAACCGTTAACAGATTTATTTAACCAATCCTTGTTAACGGGAGTCGTCCCAGAAGACTGGAAATTAGCAAATGTTGTGCCCATTTACAAGAAGGGTAGTAGGGAGGAATCGGGGAACAATAGGCCAGTTAGTCTTACGTCAGTAGTGGAGAAATTAATGGAAACCATGTTAAAGGAAAGGATTGTTGAACATCTAAAAACACATAGATTACAGGATCAGAAACAACATGGGTTTACCTCAGGGAGATCATGCCAAACTAATCTTATTGATTTTTCTGATTGGGTAACAAAAATAATAGACACAGGTGGTGCAGTAGACATTGCTTATTTAGATTTCAGTAAGGCTTTTGATACTGTTCCGCATAGAAGGCTTATCAATAAATTGCAATCTTTGAGCTTGGATTCCAATATTGTTGAATGGATTAGGCAGTGGCTGAGTGACAGGCAACAGAGGGTTGTGGTAAATGGAGTTTATTCGGCGCAAGGTCTTGTTACCAGTGGGGTACCTCAGGGGTCAGTACTTGGACCCATTCTCTTTAATATTTTTATTAGTGATATTGCAGAAGGTATTAATGGAAAAGTATGTCTTTTTGCTGATGACACAAAGATTTGCAACAGGGTTGACGTTCCTGGAGGGATCAGCCAGGTAAACTAAAAAAATGGTCGGAGCTGTGGCAATTGAGTTTTAATGTGGATAAGTGCAAGATAATGCACCTGGGACGTAAAAACCCAAGGGCTGAATATAGAATATTTGATACAATCCTAACCTCAACATCTGAGGAAAGGGATTTAGGGGTCATTATTTCAGAGGATCTAAGGGTAAGTAGTCAATGTAATAGAGCAGCAGGAAATGCTGGCAGAATGCTTGGTTGTGTAGGAAGAGGTATTAGCAGTAGGAAAAGGGAAGTGCTCATGCCACTGTACAGAGCACTGGTGAGACCTCACTTGGAGTACTGTGTGCAGTACTGGAGACCGTATCTCCAGAAGGATATAGACATCTTAGAGAGAGTTCAGAGAAGGGCTTCTAAAATGGTGTACGGCTTGAAGGAGAAAAGTTACCAAGAAAGGCTTAATGATCTTAACATGTACAGCTTGGAAAAAAGACGAGACAGAGGAGGTATGATAGAAACATTTAAATACGTAAAGGGAATCCACAAGGTAGAGGAAGGGAGTATATTTAAAAGGAAACAAAGTAGCAAAACAAGAGGACATAGTCTTAGATTAGAGGGGCAAAGGTTTAAAAGTAACATCAGACAGCATTATTTTACTGAGCGGGTGGTGGATACATGGAACAGTCTTCCAGTTGAAGTGGTTGAGGCCAAAACAGTAATTGAATTTAAGCAATCATGGGATAGGCATAAGGCTATCCTAAACAAAAGATAAATCCAGGTAAAGTATCCATGTAATTGGGCAGACTAGATGGGCCGAACGGTTCTTATCTGCCGATATTTTTCTATGTTTCTATGTTTCTATGGTAGATAGATAGACACATACAGATAGACAGATAGACAGATAGATACAGATAGATTGATAGATAGATAGATAAATAGACCAATGGACAGATAGAAGGATGGGCAGATAGACAAACGGATAGAATCTTATTTCTATTTATTGCCTTTGCTTGTTTAACATAAATCCGCTTTTTACACAGTGTATCTCCCCTTCTATATGCGATGTTCTATGGATATATCCAGCTAAGCGCGTTGCAGCGATGACGAGCGTCTGTCTAATCATGACTCTAAATTACTGAATGCCAGTTTTATTAGAGCGGATACACCGTGTAGCATCCACGCCACGTAAGGCTTTGCTGGTCCTGCCGCCTCAATCACATCGCTTCGGAACGAGTGACAACACATAAGCAGATGTAGATTCGTTGTTATTAAAGCTGGGATATACTTTCAGGTAAAACCTCTTAATCAAATAGAAATGTCATGATTCTGTGATATTATCTGTGCTTCGGTGTACATATTAAATTTAAATCCCTCGTGTACAGCTTCACGCGTTCCTTTCGTCATTTCTTTTGTTACACAAAGCAGCGGGATCACATCTCTCTCAATACTTTGTCAAAGCGCAAAACTTAGACCATCACATCATATTTTATTCTGTTCTCTTTTGTTCTGTATATGATTCATTTCAGGGATATAGATCATTTTATGCATCCCAAACGTCCCTGATCGGAAGGGACAGTCCTGCTTTAGGCCCTTACTTCATCATCCCTGGTCTGTTCGTTGGTGTCACTGCCCTGAGGACGCTGATGAAATATGGGTAATAATCATGCAAAACAGTTGTGCCTCTGGAATAAAAACAGAAGATTTTTTACTGCTTCGTCCATATAATAAAGCACTACAGAAGGATGTTCGTGCTCGCATTTGGTGTGAGTCTCTCTGCCCTTTTTGCCACTGATGACATGTTCATCTTGTGGTGACATCATCCTGCTACAATATCTTATACCTTTGGCAGATAATGATCGACGGAAATATACAATAGGAGTTATTCAAAGCCGATCTGTCCCCGAAATGTCACCGACCAGTGAATTTCCCCGTACGGTGACATTTCGAGGCCATTTGGTTATTCACTGAACAGCAGAGAAATGTCAGTGAAATGCCCTGTTGTTCGGTGGTTTCATTCGGCAGATTTAATCAGGGGAATCCCATCGCATCAATGTAAAAAATATTCCCATTTTTATCCAATATCTAATAAACGGTTTATTATTTTAATCTGCAGCAAAAATTCTCTTTATTTATAGATTTTTTAGGATCGTTTAGGTATTTTTCAGGATTTTTTCGGCAATTTTGTTTTTAAAGCGTTTTTTTCTTTTTTTTTCTGTATCAGAGCTTTTTATTATCATTCATTGGATTTCATATGTAAATTCCAGACATTTTTGTTCAGTAGACTTTTTTCAAACAGCGTTTCAATTTTGAAACTTTCAAGCGTATTGTTTTTTTTCTTTTTTTACCTGTCCGGCTCTCTCCTGCGGCTCGTCGGGCAGCAGATCAGCATACTGAGATATCTCCATATCGGGGCACCAGATGCTGCATTTGAAGCCCGAGATATCTCGGTATCGATTGTGAAGGGGTTAATATGTTTTAGCATACAATGAGGTCATGTGACTCCCTGAATATACTGAATGAGCAGGTTTTTCCATCAATGGGTTTTTCTCCCCTGATGGCACAGCGGGCATATTCCAAGATGGCAATGCCAGGATTCATCGGGCTCAATTTGTGCAAGAGTGGTTGAGGGAGCATGAGACGTCATTTCCACACATGGATTGGCCACTGCACAGTCCAGACCTTAACCCCATTGAGGTTAATCTTTGGGATAATGTGTTGGAGAAGACTTTATGCAGCGCTGCGACTCTCCCATCATCAATACAAGATCTTGCCACAAATTAATGCCACTCTGGACGCCAATAAATGCTGTGACATTGCATGAGCTTATCCACACGACGCCGCAGCGAATGCGTGACGCAATCACAGCAAAAGACGACACAACCGGATATTAGTCTATCAGTTTTTTTTTTTGGCGTGTAAAGCGATCAGAAAATCCAAAATTTAAAAAGGTCTCAGGATTTGTTTAGAGATTGATTTTGGGTGAAATAAAGCTATAAGATGATTGTTTTCCTCTTATAATTAAACAAATCCTCTGAGCATGAGACAAAAAATACAAAATAAAAGAAAAATTAAAAAACAAAATCACTGATTTAAAATTGTTTTAAAAAAAATTCTTCCAAGACGGATATAATGTGATATTATATTGTAAATGTATAATAATGTGATTTTATATTATAAATGTATAATAATAGGATATTATAAATGTAACGATATTCTATTATAAATGTATAATAATGTGATTTTATATTATAAATGTATAATAATAGGATATTATAAATGTAACGATATTCTATTATAAATGTATAATAATGTGATTTTATATTATAAACGTATAATAATATGATATTACATAATAAATGTATAATAATATGATATTATAAATGTAATCATATATTATAATAAATGTATAATAATGTGATATTATATTATAAACGTATAATAATATGATATTACATAATAAATGTATAATAATATGATATTATAAATGTAATGATATATTATAATAAATGTATAATAATGTGATATTATTATTAATAAGAAAATATCTCTTACAAAATCTATGATGCATATGTAGAAAACATTATTTTATATAAAAAAAATTGGGGACTGGTGCAATAAATTATATATTTAATCTCATTAACTGTACAATATTCCCTGACGTCCGAGCTAAAGCAATTATTGGTCAACCGCAGGCTGGGGATGAGATACGAGGTCCCTCGAGGGACGGCTTTTTAATCTATAGAGAAAAAAAAAAGAAACACAACAAATGTTTCAGACTTTGATTTTAATATCTCGACCTGAAAATTCAAAAGCCCATTCATGTATTTCCTTCATACACCTGTAAAGGTCCAATAAATAAGACGCCCAGGGAATCGTGTATTTATTATCCTTTTGTCCTGAAATAGGCTTTTTTATATATTTTTCTCAAGCCAGGGATGACTCATCTAACGCTTCAGATCTACCGGAACATCTGTCCTTCACGCGTTTCCTATGAGAACGAGGCCGGCAAGTCAAGCGAGATGCTTTGTTTAACCTCATCGACAGTAATCGCAACCCTTCCATGCTCCGGGAAAGCGGGCAGAGCACTCCTAAGGCTAATCCCACGTCTATTTATTCTTCCACACTTCATTTCCAGGTGTAAATAGAGGCAACGCTTGAGAAATATGAGGCTGTGTACAGTTTGTTTATGTTTTTTGCCTTTCGCAGACACGGGTTTATAAACAAAATGCAAAGAAAAGAAGAAAGACAAATAATAAACCCCGCGAGTTGAGTTCGGCGAGGGCTGCTGGTGGAGGACGCAGTGTTACTTTCCTCCGGTTACAGTTTCCATCTATATCCTCATTCTGTTGTTACTCTTCTAGTATCTGGGTTTTCTTCTCACATTATAAGGGTTATTCAATAAGAGCCGAACTTGACGCCGAATTTCTCCGTACGGTGCAATTTAGTGGAAGTTCGGCTATTCAGAAAAAACTGTCATTTCATCAAATATTGGCAAATTGCAGCAAAATCCAGTGCAGTTCACTGCAATTTGGCAACCTACGGCAGCAGTGAAATTGCACCTTAGAGAAGCAATGGTCAATCTATTCATAGAACTCAGAACTGTATCGAAATGTTTGTGAAATGCCCTGATTTTCAGAGGTTCAGTTCGACAGGTTTAAACAGGCGAATCCCATAGGATTCAATATAAAACAATATTAGCTGTTTTATTATTTTTTATTCAACTGTTTACTCTTTTCATTTGCAGCAAAGATCATTTTTAGTAATTTTTTTAGGTATTTTTCAGGATTTTTTATTCGAAATTTTAGATTCCCATTTTTTTATGACTTTTTTTTAATTCTGTAACAGACTGTTTTATTATTTTTTATAGGACCTTTTTTATCATTCCCGTGCATTTTCACACATTTTTATTGGCTTAAACATCATTTAAAAAATAACACATTGAAGTTTTTTTTTGTTTTTTTACCCCCAGTTTGGCAGATGATCGACTTTTTTTGGCGGTGTTCGGCAGATCATCGGTGGTCTTTGGCAGTCGGCAGCGGTGTTCGGCGACTCCTTGTTGAGCGCACTTGGAGGACTCTGTAGTGAATAATGAATTCACCGCAGGGTCGGCAACTGAAATCGCCAAAGTGCAACGCAGGGCGCGGAATGCAAAAGAGTACCAAAATTTCATTGACATTTTGGTGCTCTTGGATTAACCCTGTATGCTTTTTATTTTTTATTCATTTATCGCTGGATCTTATGTATAAATGCAGAAATATATTAGACCCTATTCCAAGTGAGACGTTAGTGTTGACAGGTGGAGCTATTTTAAGTCACAGCCACCTGCAATAACCCTGCCGTCTCCTCTTCTATCCCACCTGATTTGCACACTTGCTGTTGCATCAACTTACTGTAATTTAACAGATAAATATAGATACAGACAGAGATAGATAAATAGATACAGACAGATAGATACAGATAGATAGATAGATAGATATGAGATAGATACAGATACAGACAGATAGATAGATACACAGTAGATAGATAGATAGATAGATACACATAGATAGATAGATAGATAGATAGATAGATAGATACAGATACAGATACAGACAGATAGATAGATATACAGTAGATAGATACAGAAAGATAGATAGATAGATAGATAGATAGATAGATAGATAGATACAGATACAGATAGATAGATAAAGATAGATAGATATAGATAGATAGATACGTAGATAGATAGATATATACAGACAGATATAGATACAGATAGACAGATACAGATAGATAGAGACAGACAGGGGCATACCTAGGGGGGGGGGGTGGCCCGCACACTAAAAAATACACTGTGACACTAAATATATTATTTTATATATATATATTTTTTTTACTTTTGCAAAGTATTTTACCAGGAAGGATACATTGATATTTCACTAATTTTCAAGTATGTCCTGGGTAGGCAAGGCCTAGGCTTTCACTTTCCAGGGGGCAACAAAAAACCTCACCACTAATTGGGTTACTCACAGAGCACCGAAATGACCCCAACATTTTGGTGTTCTGTTGTTCCCTGCACTTTGGGGAATAAAATTTCCCCACCCTGCAGTGAATTCACCATTCACCGCAGGGTCCCCAAAGTGCAGGGAGTCGGCCGCTGAATGCTGCCACCGCAAACCCGTGGCCTGCTGTTTTCAAAAGAGCTACTGAACGAAAATGTCTGGAATTTACATATAAGATCCTATGATTGATAATAAAAAGTTCTGTTACAGAAAAAAGAAAAACCGCTATTAAAAAAAGGGGGGGGGGAATTTTGCCTAAAAAACCCCATAAAAATCACCAAAAGGTACTAAAAAAAAATCAATAAATAAAGAATTTTTACTGCAGATTAAAATATTAAATGGTTTATTAGATATTGCATAAAAACGGGAATATTTTTAACATTGAAACCTATGGTGTTCGCCTGAATAAACCTGCTGATTGAAACCACTGAACATCAGGGCAATTCACTGACATTTCTCTGCTGTTCAATGTGAATAGATTAACCATTGCTTCTCTATGGGGATTTGCACGGCCTTCAAAACAGCACCGTACTTGCTGGCAGTTCGCCAAACTTGTGTGTGTGCATATCACAGAGCAGTGGTGTACGTAGGGGAGTGGTGGGGGGTGGGCCGCCCCAGGTACCAGTGATTATTGGGGTGTCATTAGGGGGTACTAGGAGGTGCCACTCTCACTGTGTGTCAGCTTTGGGCTGTGTTCTCAAACAACGAGCAGCGGAGCAGGGCGTTTGCATAAGGAATAAAATGGAATCGAATAAAAATCCCCCTCTCCTCCCTCCATAGCTCCTCCCCTGCCCCACAGCAGCTCTAGGAGAGGGGGATGTGATTTGTGTGCAGAGAGAGAAGATGACAGTAAACGGAAGGTAAAGGGGGGGGTGTATCATCAGAAAATGAAACCCTGTCTGCTTACCGCTGTTTAAAGTGGACCTTTCCTTAACCAGCACTGCAGTGATCAGAAATTTGTCATTGAGCTGCCTGGCTCTTGGTGAGGTCCTGCATAGAGGGGGCCAGGCTGCATTCACTGTATCACCAGTGAATAGGCAGCCCAGGGTAAACAGGGACAGGGAAGAGGGAGTCTTAAAAAAAAATGGAAAAGTAAAGAAAAAATACCATAGCCAAAAAGCGCGTGTGTTTTTTTAATTTTTTTTATTTTTTTTTCATTTTAAAGTTGGGGGAGTGCCAAATATAGGATCCGCCCCGGGTGCCAAATGTTCTAGGTACACCCCTGCAGACAGATAGATAGAGAAAGACAGATATAGATAGATACAGATAGATACAGATAGATGGATAGATAGATACAGATAGATACAGATAGATAGATATAGACAGATATAGATAGCGAGATATAGACAGATAGACAGATATAGATAGGTACATAGATAGATAGACAGATCAAGATAGATAGACAGAGAGATAGAGATAGAGATAGAGATAGATAGAGATAGATAGATAGATATAGATACAGACAGATACAGATAGGTACATTGATATATGTAAATAAAGATAGATACAGATACAGATATATGCAAATACAGTTGTGTTCAAAATTATTAAACCCCCACTGAAATTGAGTGTTTTGGCCAGTTTGACATTGATTTTGATCATTCAGTCATCTTGCTTACTAGACATGTGCACAGCCCAAAATTTCATTTTGAACTAATGGATTAGTCCTAAAATGCAATTTATTTAGTTGCTAAAGAAATTCGTTTTCAGTTCTTTAGTATTATTATTATTATTATTCTTTATTTATAAAGCGCCAGCATATTCCGCAGCGCTGTACAATAAGCACAGTATAGACAGGGTTACAATACATTGAACAACATTTGACAAACAGTACAGGAGGAGATGAGGGCCCTATTCCCGTAGGAACTCACAATCTGGGAGGGTTGGGGTTGGAAACAGGAGGAGAGGACTGTAAGGTGAGAGTGATTGATGGTTGCGTCAGTGAGTTGGGTGGTAGGCTTCCCTAAATAGGAATGTTTTAAGGGAGCGTTTGAAGGAAGAGAAGTTAGGGGGAAGTCTGACAGTACGAGGGAGAGCGTTCCAGAGAGTGGGGGCTGCGCGTGAGAAATCCTGCAGTCTATCATGGAAGAGGTGATGCGGGGAGAAGCTAGGCGCAGGTCACTGTTTGACCTTAGGGAGCGGGCTGGGGTGTATTTGGTGATTAGTGAGGACAGGTAGTGGGAGCTGAGTTAGTGAGGCTTTTGTAGGTAAGGATAAGGATTTTGAACTTAATTCTGCAGTGGATGGGGAGCCAGTGAAGGGACTCGCAGAGGGGAGCGGCAGAGACAGAGCGGCGGGTGAGGTGAATTAGCCTGGCGGAGGCGTTCAGGATGGATTGTAGGGGGGAGAGGTGGGACAGAGGGAGGCCAGATAAGAGATTATTGCAATAGTCGAGTCGGGAGATTACCAGGGCGTGTATGAGTTGTTTTGTGGCGACAGCGGTAAGAAATGGCCGAATTCTGTAAATATTACACAGTTGGTATCGGCAGGAGGAGGAAAGAGACTTGATGTGGGGATGAAGGAAAGAGCAGAGTCAAGTGTAACTCCAAGACAGCGAACTTGGTTTGATGGGAGATGGTGATACCCTCCACCGT